>CM057350.1:200682808-201882808 GCA_030015575.1 Agapanthus africanus
TATCAAGTTCATTACGTTAAAGGTTTTTCGCCAAAAACCAGTCGTAGCCCTCCGTCATTTCAGATCAGTATTGCTTAGTATTCGCGCTGCGTTTGTCGTTGCTATTCGCCGAGGCGTAGTGTGCGGTAGCTTTGTTGTGCTATTCTGTCGCATGGATATGTGGATTGGTTAGGACAGTCGTACGACTTTGTTGATTATTCGTCAAGGGTCGTGCGGGTGGGTTTAACGCAATCAAGATAATGAGGGGCTGAACTTGACTAGGACCTTTTGATTTGTTGATTATTCGTCAAGGTCACTTGGGTCCTAGGGGTAAAAATAACATCGGGAGTTTCAAAAGAACTGAAACTTGCCAGACATGCGCATACCTTCTGGAGTGTGGTGACGTGAGTGGATTCCGTCATGTTATCATGCGATGATAGTTGGATCCCGATTCCCACTGATGAGTTGGTTTACTCTTCGGGTGACCCCGACTAATTCTTCTTTCAGGTTTGGGGAAGAATTTGAGGTTACAGTGGGAGTTTTCCAGATTAGATAAAGTGATAACCATTCTGATCTAGGTTAGAGTGCACGCTGAGTGTTTCTTTTCTCTCTCTCTTTGGCAGCGACCATTGACCCGACCCTGGACTATGACTCAGTGACCAAGTTGACCGAACCTTCTTAACACTGGCTTTTGGATTGTCAGAGTTGCAAACCTCATTGCTACTCCTACTTTTACCCTTTTCTCCAGGACACCCCGTATTACTACGAACGTCCACTTCCATTGGACAAAACCATCGTATGGTTATATACGAACTCGAAGGACTTCGAGGATGGTTTCTGGTTCTGGAGAAAACGAATAGGATTATTCAGTTGTCTTTTCTTTTCACCTTCTCTCATTGCGAGTACTCCTTGGTTTAGGAGATAGTACACCTATTACGCAAATTGGATAGTCTTCTTCCAAACCTTAGGCAGGTGCCGAACGGTGGGGAATGAAGAAAACCAATTAGCATAACGATGGTGTACAGAAGGTATTAAGTTAAGACAAAGCAAGGGATTAGTAAGAGGGCAAAGTAAATTGCGACTGCTATTCACGACCGAACCAAGTATTTCTTCGCCAATCCTAAATCACCTTTGTATTTCTCCAGGACACTCCGTATCACTACGAAGATCCCAAGTTTATTGGATAATCCATCGTATGGTTATATACGAACTCGAAAGGAACTTGTTCCAGTTCGGGGATGGATTCTGGTTCAGGAGAAATAGGAATAAGGTTTATTCGGTTGTCTTTTATCTTCACCTTCTCTCTCTTTGCGAGTGCTCCTAGGATTAGGACAGTACACCTTTTATGCTTATTGGATAGTCTTCTTCCAAACCATAGGCTGGTGCCGAACGGTAGGGAAGGAAGAAAACCATTTGGCCTAAAGGGGTGTGCAGACGGTAATGACTAAAGACATATAAAGGGATTTAGAAAGATGGCAAAGAGATATACGGTTACAGTTGTGAATCTGGATAATGGTAGAGGCATTACTAGGAATACCAGGATACCCTATCGAAACATTTCAATGTTTCAGTTCAACTGTGTACTGTTAAAAGAAAACTGATTTCCTGATTAGACATTTGCTCCAGTGTATGTATTTACCAGGTTTGATTCTCACATCTGTATGGTTTTACAGATGATGAGTGGGAGTAAGTTATTGGGAATAGGGTGATCATCCTTATTATATCGGGATTCGTTGTAATCGGTGATATTTGAGGAGATCACCTGGGCTGTTTGCCGGTCGGCAAATATTTGGTTTTGAATATCCGCTGTTGTGCACCAATTTCAAATTGATATATCTGTACATCTATTTTCATAGAGTGAGATATACCTTTTGATATTATGTCGATGACATTTACCTATATCAGTGGATGGTTAGGTAAGGAGCATAGTGGATGGTTAGGTAAGGAGCATCAAACAGCGGTGTAATTCTTCTTAACCATAAGTACAGTTTTCAACTTACGACGCACAGTGAAAGAGCTGTTAGACTCAGCGGACTTATACAGAGTATTGTATGTTGTCCAGTGTCCATTAGGACAGAGGGGTTGGTCCTCATACTATATTCTGTTTACTTTTAACTTCTCTAGTTCTTAGACATGTGTTTCGTAGAAACACAGGGTCTAAGTTTTGAGGAGTTATAGGTATTTGAATAGAGTAGAGTACCAGGTGTAGCAAGTATCGGGATTCTTCAAAGTGATCGAAGATGTAGATACTTGTGTATGGTATTCAGTTGATAGTAATGATAAAGAGAAATTGCTTCTCTTTCAGGTTACTCATAATTGGAAGCATTCCTAAGTTGAGTAACGCTGATCGGCCTCCTTCCATTTAGTTGACATGCACTGGAGATAGCTGCATGATTTGAATCTGGTTCATTTAAATCAGTGCCTCTGGTTCTATATTGGATATAGAACAGTTCATATCTTAACGATGTTAAGGTACGGGGAGTTGTCCGGCTTATGATTAAAACCAGACACTGGACAACTCAAGGCACGTTTCTGTAATGGCTGTTTGTGGGTTGACCCAGGCTATGACGAGGGTTGACTTTCTACCATCTGGAAGATCAATAGTGATATTGTTCTTAACTCGCCACATTTTAAAAAGAAATGGTTATTTTTCAGAAAACAGTAGTGGGAGTATGGTAGAACTGGAAGCGATTCCAGAACCGCAAACGATTACTGAAGATTTGATAAGGAACCTAAAGATTCAATCTGATTTGACATTCCATTGGCCACTCCGCAGATAAGGTGGGTAACTTCAGGCACCCGAGAGGTACTCCGGTAGCCTCAAGGACGGTGACAGGGAAGTTCTTGTTTACCCACACTTGCCATTGTTGTTGTTCCAGGCTGCAAGACCCGGCAGGAGGATGAGTATAGCGTCGTTCTAAACTAGCTTTAAAAATGCACGTCTATATGACTCTGCCAGAGGGTTGTCGTAGTCAGTGGGAGCAGCGGAAGCATTGGTGGACATCAGGCTTATGTCTATAGACTAAAGCAGATATAGCGGAGATAAATCATTTATTTCTGATGTGACAGTCATAGATTTGACGTCATCAGAATAGGGGATGGATCTGTTAAGAAGGTAGTAGGGTGTGATGTCCTGGTTTTGGATGACATACATAGAGTAGGAAAGGAAACTCCTATAATACGATCGGTTATACTTTGGTTGTCACACAGTGTTTTCTCCACACAGGACTTGGATATTATATCAGACATTCTGGTTACTAGATCTATGGTTTTAGATCTAGATTTGGGTGGTTTCCTAATCTGGGTACCTTGACCGCATTCTATGAGTATTTAGAATGGACGACTCCTGGCACGGTAGTACACCTGCAGGTAATGGAGTCACCCTCTCTAAAGGTGTCTTACAGACTAAAGGGGAGAGGGATACGCATGATTGATAGATCACTTGCTTAGGCAATTGAGTCAATCATGAGATGTCAAGTACCACACCAGATGTTGTTCTTGCAGTAGCTGCAATAAGCTGATATTAATCCAATCCTGGAGAAACAGTCGGAAGCAGTTTTAGAACATAAGTTGATGTTCTAGGGATGTGATAACGACAGCCTCTTTTAGGAGACGGTTGTCACTCCAGGCTTCCAAGGTGACATAGATGGCAGAGTGGCTGTCAGAGTTATATTTTCTCCTTCTGATGAGGGGCAGTATTTTGGACAGGTGGTCCAAGGCAATACTGAGGGAGGCATGGCGCTGGGTACTGATTAAGTTCAGTTATCGATACAGTCTAAGAAGTTTGGATTTGGAGTTCATTTATGAGCTAGGTCCCATCAGATATCCAGACATACTCTAAGACAGGTATTGCTCATTTCGAGAGATGGTTTTCTCTGCGAACTTGAGATATAGAGAGACATAGAAAGAAACTTCACAGCGGATCCACTCACTGAGGCTATTCCTCGAACGCAATAATTTCGCAAACGAGCTTTGTGAGACTGACTAGTAGAGGAGTTGGGTGTTCGGTATCACACGGGCTGTGAGTACGCGACATCGCAATAATTAGCCTTGAGTGCAAGTGGGAGATTGTTGGAGATAGTGCCCTCAGAGTCAATTATTGGATCACAGGCACGTGATTGCAATGATTGAGGGAGGACCTATCCCGGTAGGACAGTCTTACTCATGATGATAGTATGCTATCTGGTTTACCTTTATCATCGTGTACTGCTTCAGGTGACCTTACAGGTCGCTATTACACGCTGATAGAGCCCCTAGGATTCTTGCTTGATTGCCAGCAGTATGAGGGCGATCATATACGTGAGAGCTGGTGGTCTAAAAGCACATCCTTAAAAGGTCCCTAGTCGTGGGAGTTTCGAGACAGGGCATCGTGTTAGTTATATGTATGCCCCAGAGGCCATTACTGTACATTGGATGTATATTGTAGTGGATGCTGGGACATATATAGGGAGGACTTTCTTGCTCGACATGATAGTATGCTATCTGGTTGATCTTTACCTTAACGTGTATACTGATTGTCTCTCTGTTACATGTTGGTAAAGCCCATAGGATGTGTACTTGACTACCTGGACTATGATGCGGATCATACTAGTGGGGACATGGTAGTCCATAAGTACATCCTTCAAAGTCCCTAGTCGTGGGTGTATCGAGACGGGGCATCGATATACCAGAGTAGACTAGCGTGTACCTTCTCGACCCATACAGATGGGCGATGGATGATCCTATATCCATTGGTGTTTGACATCAGAGATGATATACGGGTGCTCAGTGGAGACTGGGTACACTGGACGGACTCGCCGAGAACTCCCAGATGGTATTATACCTTACGTCAGATGGCAGTTCTTTGGTGACACTGGTACAGAGTAGTCTGTTGACCCGAGATCGTCATAGAGTCTTGTGTGGTTCCCACTGTACTTTGATTTCCATCTTACCACGTCCAAGAGGGCATGCAAAACGGTGGTTTTTGGGTACAGTCCCGAGTCACATGGAGGCAATGAGCGATAGGAGGGGATTCGTCTCTCCCGGTATAGGGGGTTGATGTTGCGCTGTGTTCGATTGGCTATAACAGGAAATCCCTGGCCAGGGTTGCTGAGATTTACTGGTAAGTGTTACTAGTAGTTTCTCGAATTGTTATAGACCTCATATCGACACGACTTATCAAGCTATTGGGGTCTGATGTTTACCACCCCTAGGCGAGATATGCGACATATCAGACGATCAGACCGGACTGTACGGTAAGTGTTACTGGTTGGATTCACAGGAGTGTGAGCGGGCTTGCTCGTTGATCTTCTGATCGCTCAATACCCGGGTGGCCGTTACGTTTAGCAGACCGCTTGCGGCTTGTGGGTGTTTGATATGATCATCACCTGCTGCCGGCGTATTGACGAGTCTTTAGAGTCCTACACAGAGGTTTCCTGGCTCAAGCGAAACGAAATAGGAGCGCATATGAGATATGTGCGGGACCGAGAATAATGCGTGTATGTGATACCGTATTTCATTCTCGCGATGAATGTGTCGAATGGTTGTATGCGATATAACCTAGTTATCGAATCGAGGATTGATTCGATAAGCCGATACATTGGATACTAGTCGGTTATATGCGATATGACCGGATCGTTAAATCAAGTGTTGATTTAATAATTTAATGTATAATTATATATTTGATATATCACTTTGCATTAACTAGTATCGGTTCACTTAAGATGGATTTTCTCACTCGGATGTGCGCATTGTATATGCGATATATTTTTTGTGCACTTGATTGTATCATGTTTGATGATATATGATTGCTAGGGTTTGTGTAAAAAGTTAAACCTTAGTTAAGTAAATGGTTAGGGTTTTGATATATTCCTTAATTCTTTTATCTTTTAATTTGTATTAAAAAGATAAGAGATAAGGAAAACAAAAGGTTGCTTTTCTTCATGAAGCTTGTTGAAGCTTCATGAAGCTTTGACCAAAGAAACCTTTTGTCTTCATCTCCTTAACCCTAACCATTCATTGAACTATAGTTAGCTCTCTACACTTTACCATGGTTACAATTATGATAAGAATTGATTTTCTTTTCTATTATAATACTTATCATAATTCTTATCATAACATTCTTCTTCTTCTTCATTTCTTCATGGAAGAAAGCTTGCTCCATTAATGGCAAGTGATGATAAAGAGTGAGAAATCCAATTCTAAAGTGAACCCACTTCCTATTTCTTCATCCTCTATCTCTTGCCAAGTAGTAGAGTGTGTTTCCTTCACAAGTTTTCTAGACTTGGTGAAGTTGGAGCTTGATCTAGCGATGCCTCGACGTAGATCATCTTCGGCACGTCGTCGATGACCTGGCCCGCTCTTTCTCCGATGAAGCCGACGCTAGAGCCCGGGATTTGATATGGACAGCGAGAAGACTTCATTGCGGAGCTATGGAGGTAGAGAACCGGATCTACAAAGGTTGTATTTCCGTATTCTTGTAGTTAAGTGTTAACTAGTTTGCTTTTTCGCCTAAAAATCTAGCCAACGATCTTGTTAGGGTTTCTCGGCACCGTTTAAATTTGAAATTGGCATGGTTGATGCCTTGTGAGACCTCCTTAGTGTGCCTAGGAACCCTACAGTGGTATCAGAGCCTAGCTAGAGCCTTAGGCGATGCGTAGACGGAGTTAGAAGTCCGATCGACCCGAAACCCCGACTTGAAAGTGCTCTCTGGACATTTTCCGTTTTCGTGGATTTTTGAGAATTAAAAATATGCAGAAAAATCAGCAGGAAATTCTAAGAATTACGGTGCAAAAATTAACTAAATATCCCTCAAAAGTGCGGCGGAACCGCGGCATTAGCATGCTAATGCGGCGGTTCCGCGGCCGTTTTGTCTTATTAGGCACTCAATTTTGCACAGTAATTCCTATTTTGCAGTGCTGGTTTTCCTGGGAATTTTTTTTTTTCTGAAATCAAGAGTTGAGTTTTTTGGGTTGTATTAGGAGTTCGTACATTCGATCGGATTGTCTAATTTTGTCTATGTGTTTTTCGGATATTTTAGAATATGTTAAAAATTTCGACCGGACATAAATACCCACTTTTTCCCCTGCCGGAAAATTTCCAAGTGTTGGATTTTTCCGTAGTTTAACGACGTTCTAAGTAGTGCAAGTAACGCGATGGACCCTCTAGAAGACAACAAACCTTAACTCGTTTATGTGACCGTCTTGAACTGCCCTTTGAACCTTCGGGTTTGGGGCAGTACGGCGTGCCACATGTGAGGCGTTGGCTTGACCCTTCTACGGCTGGACCGTTGGTACTGAGGCACGAATTGAATGTTGTTAGACTTATTTCATGTGTTGAGCTGTATTGGGAAAACTTGGGTGTTCGATTGTTCGATCGGAAAGTTTAACATTTTCTATTTATCCGGAATGTGATACAATAATTGGAATTCACAAGTAGTTATGTGATAACCGAATGAATGTTATAAACATAGCAGTTTAGTCTCACTTGATCGGTTGCCACGGAATTTTGATGTGATCAAAAGTCCGTCGCAATCACGTAGCGTACGCGGATACTCGCCGGGTAAACTTAATAGACAGCCTCACTCCATAGCCCCGACCAAGTGACTGTAGGAGAACCCCGTTGCCGAAAGCATCCGTTCGGGTGCTCACGGTAGCGGTGTTCCGCCTTGGTGCACTTCGTCGACGGTATCGGGGGTACGGCCGTCTACTAAAGTTTGCGATGAGCATTCGATCAGGATGTCGGGAATCTTGTTGAATTGCCCGACTTAATATTGAAAAGATTTTTCGATTTTGAGACTAAAATGCGGGGTTTATAATTGTTAGGCATGTGATGTCTAAGTAATTCATTTGGTCAGGCATGCGATGTCTGAGGTGGTTGCGGATTCCAACTGTTGTAGTTTTACACTTTCTTTTCTGTGACCGTAAGTGTAATATGTGATATCGCCGGTTTCGTTGCTATTTGTCAACGACAATTGGGATGCGCATATTTACTTACGTTGATGACATGTGATGTTATGTGTTGCTGGATATGTTATATTGGATCGTCGTGTTTGAATAGCCGGGTTTTTTTATGTGAGATGAGTGTTTTTCATTTTCATTCATGTAAAAACTTGTATGTAATATTCTTTTATTTGGGGCACTTCCAGGTTGCGGAAGATGTCACCCTTTGTATATTTTTTACTTTTCCGCACTAGGTTAGACCCAAGGAGGAGGGCATAAGTAACCGGGTTCTGGAGTCCAGTGGGAGACCAACTCGAGGAGTCGAGTCCGGGTCTCCTAACTCTAGAATTGGTTGGGTTGCTTGCCGCTCTCGTAAGGGTCTTGGGGTGTGGGTTTGGCTATTCATCGCGACCGTGGAATCCGTGTTTTATACTGGCTCGTATTGAAAACACGGACGTCCTAGTATATCCAATATTTCATATGATTCTTCTGCTGCGATATCTGTGATGTGATCATGTGATGTTCTGTGATAGATACTGTATATAGTATATATGATATATTATTTAGGCGTTACTTATGTTTTACACCCGCGCTAGCCCTGCCCCGCTCTGCCGTTAGTTACCTAACCTAACGGTGCATGAGGGGGCATCGAGGCGAATGCGGATGGCATAAGTGTACGTCGTATTTATCTGTGATGTTTAGGTAACTTAAATGATGGGACTTCATTAATGTGATTAATGAAAAGAAAAGAAACCTAACATGTTGTAGAATCGAATTTCAAAAATAAAACAGGTAGCTACAGTTCTTGCTTTGCACAGCGGTATATGTGATATATCCAGCACCTTATTCGATGAGGAAAGGACCGAGATCCCATCACCAGGAGTGACTCCTTTAGCAATAACTGGCAGATGCTACACACTCGGTTTGTATTTTGATTGCTTTTAAAAGTTTTTGCTTTGCACAGTGATATATATGATATATCCCGCACCTCATTCGACGAGGAAAGGACCGACGATCCCTTCACCGGGAGTGACTCCTTTAGCAAAACTAGGAAAGCCTCAAAAGCACTCCATTTTAAAAATCATTTGATTCTACAACGATATCAAGTTCATTACGCAATAGGTTTTCAGAAAAACCTGTCGTAGCCCCCCGTCATTTCAGATAAGTACTAGTTAGTATTCGTGCTGCGGTTGTTTGGCATGCGTCAAGGCGTAGTGTACGGTAGCTAACTAGTGCTTATCTTTTAGCATACGATGCGATTGGATTAGGGTATTCGTACGGCGTTGTTTGGCATGCGTCAAGGGTCGTGCGGGTGGGTTTAATTCAATCAAGAAATGTACGGGTTGAACTTGACTAGCAGACTATGGGTTGTTTGGCATGCGTCAAGGTCATAGCGAGCTAGGGGCAAAATATTATCGGGAATTTCAAGTGTTGAAATTTGCAATGAGATTGCATACCTTCTATGAGATAGTTGGATCCCGATACCCGCTGCGAGTAAGAGTTACTCCTGGGAGAGTTTTATACATTACAATTAGCCGATCAAGTAGGTGTCTAGAAAGGTGTCAACGAGGTTACGCCTCTGGGAAAACGAGGTTTACATTAATTAGGTTCGTGCGAAAGCACGGGGGACCTCCCTCAAAGTACCGACACTGGCCTGGCTGAAAGATTGGCGAACTTGTATTGTGTAATTAATCCCGGCTAGTCTTTCCTTTTTGGGTTTGAAGGAAGATTTGATAAAAAGCAGTGGGAGCCATCCTGATTAGATAAAATAATAACCAATCTATTCTTGCAAGAGCGCACGCTGAGTGTTTTCTTCTCTCTCTCTCCAGGTAGCGACCACATCACGCCTTAATCAAGATAATAAAACGGATTATTGACCGAACCCGCTTGTTATACTGAGCTGGGGAACGTTGGTCCCGCTCCAACTTATAATTGTTATAAGACCGAGCAGGAAATAGGGGATTACCAGAATTCCCATGCCGCCCAAACGAAGAAAGTGCATGCTGATGCATCATCTTCGGGTGTGTTCATTACAGAGAACTGTTTCTCAGTATCCTTTACGTCCTGGGTATGTGATACCAGATCAGGATTCCAGATATGTAATATGTTACATAGGGCTACAGAAAAGTAGAGAACTGAGAACGGGTGATAAGTTTTATGAGGCAGAAAACGGGGCAAGTGTTGCAGCCAAGTCTGTTGGTCACTGTCACCCTGTATTACCAATACATTGATTCTGAACGAATGTTATTAGATACCGAACCTGATATACAAAATCATATCACTCTCTTTAATAGTAAAGAAATGATAAAATTTTGTATTGTTGGATAATGTTTTGAACATTTCCTATATCAAAAGTTGATCGGTTCAGGCACGTTATCTAAAAGCATTGATGTTCTAAATCAAACTACAGTTCTTAGTATACAGAACACACACAAGAGGAAGAGTTCAGAACTGAACGAATCCTTCTTGAGGTATTGTAGACTAGGTCAGATCAATGTGACCCGACTAGCTAGAGTTACATAAAGATGCATATTT
Source organism: Agapanthus africanus (assembly GCA_030015575.1). Lineage (NCBI taxonomy): Eukaryota > Viridiplantae > Streptophyta > Magnoliopsida > Asparagales > Amaryllidaceae > Agapanthus > Agapanthus africanus. The sequence goes on from CM057350.1 coordinate 200,693,242, forward strand.
AAATCAGTTTGAATTTACATCTTGTGAAACTTGCCAGTCATGTCACAGAGATAAGATGACCACAGCTCTGTTTATTAGAAACAGAGAAAGAGTTAGTAAACTCTTGGGATGATACATGTTGATGTATGTAAGGTCCCCTGTCTACACATGCCAAGACCGGTTCTTTTACTTCATTACATTCTCTGATGATCTCTCAAGATTCAGACATACGTTCCTGTTGAAACATAAGTCCGAACCTTTTGAGATATTCACAGAATATAAGTTAGAAGTAGAGAACCAATACGGGTAAAAGTGTTATGTCCTTTGATGAGATCAAGGAGGAGAATACTTGAGCACGGAATTCCTGGATTATTCTAAAGGAGAATGAGATTCTCTCTCAGCATTACTCCTCCGTATACACCATTGCACGATGGTATGTCGGGGCGGAGCAGATACACCCTATCTGATATGGTGTTCTCTATGATGAGTACTACTGAGTTACCTATTTCCTTTTGGGAGTTATGCACTTGAGAAGCTGCATACCTATTGAATAGGGTTCCAATCAAATCAGTTGCCTACCGTTTCATATGTGATATGGAAAGGGAGGAGCCCATCTCTTAAGCTAGTTAGGATTTGGGTTGTCCGGGCTATGTCTAAAAGCATAATCCGGACAAGCTCGAGGCAAGGTAAGTTATGTAAAACTGGAAAGGTTCCAGCTATACAAACTACAGCTGATGATTTGATAGAACCAAAGGATTCAGTAGATTCCAACGAACCTCAGCCTCTCCGTCGATCTAGTAGGGTTCCTCACCCACCTGAGAGATACTTCTGTTTCTCTATGACAGTGGGAGCGAGGATTGCATCATGAGATGATGACCCAACTAGCTTCGAGCAGGCCATCGAGAGTAAGACTCTGTAAGAATGGCTGGATGTTTAGCGATCTGAGATGGAATCCTTATACACCAACAAAGTATGGACTTTGGTTGCTATATCTGAAGGGTTAAATCCCCATCAGGAGCAAGTATATCTTGAGAAGATTACTTGGTGTACATGGAAAAGTTGAGACTTTCAAAGCTAGACTTGTTAAGGGTTTTCGTCATCGACCAGGCGTGGATAATGATGAAACCTTTTCCAGTGGCTATGCTTAAGTCCATTCAGATCCTACTTGCCACGGCTACATACCATGACTACGATATCTGGTAGTTGGGTGTCATGACTGCTTTTCTAAATGATGTTTTAGAAGAGGGAGTCTATAAGTACACAGCCAGAGGGCCTCGTAGACAGTGGGAGCAGCAGAAACGTGTACAAGATGCTTTATAGGATAAAGCAAGTATCGCGGAGTTGGAACATCTGTTTTGATGTCTTAGTCAAAGAGTTTGACATCATAAAAATGGTAGATGAACCTTGTATAAACAAAAAGGTAGTAGGGAGTATAGTGACGATCCTCGTAGAGTACGTGGATGACATGCTCTTGATAGGGAAGGAGTTTCCTATGCTACGCTCGGTCAATCTCCGGTTATCAACAGAATTCTCCATAATAGGATCAAAATGATACCTCCTAAATCCTGGTTTTGGATCTATGAGATAGATTTAATTGGATGTTAGGATACTCACTAGTTGTAGTGAGACGGTATCAATCGATCCTGGGGAGAATCACTGGAAAGGTTCCAGGGTGATAAAGACGACTGAATGTCAGTCACAGGCATTGTCTTTTCCCTCAGTAAAGGGACGGTATGTTGGAAGAGTTCCAAGTTAGATACCGTGGCATACTAGACGATAAAGGCAGGATACATCGCTACTTAAGATGCTACCAAAGAGGCAGTCTGGGTGTATATTAGTTCATAAGATGAACTTTGTTCCTCCCATTGTGTGACAATGGAGTTGTGGCTTATGCCAAGGAACACCGGTCCCATCAGTGATCCAGACATATTCTAAGGCAGTATTACCTGATCATGGAGATGGTTGATCTCCAGGGGATCGAGGTCTGGAGAGTAGACTCGGAGGACAACACAGCGGATCCACTCACAAAGGCCTGTTCCCAGAGAGAGATTTTTATGGGATGGTTGAGTATGAGATACTACAACCATTGCTATCGGATGGCCCTAGTGCAAGTGGGAGATTGTTAGTTATATGTATGCCCTAGAGGCCATTACTGTACATTGGATGTATATTATAGTGGATGCTGGGACATATATAGGGAGGACTTTCTTGCTCGACATGATAGTATGCTATCTGGTTGATCTTTACCTTAACGTGTATACTGATTGTCTCTCTGTTATATGTTGGTAAAGCCCTTAGGATGTGTACTTGACTACCTGGACTATGATGCGGATCATACTAGTGGGGACATGGTAGTCCGTAAGTACATCCTTCAAAGTCCCTAGTCGTGGGTGTATCGAGACGGGGCATCGATATACCAGAGTAGACTAGCGTGTACCTTCTCGACCCATACAGATGGGCGATGGATGATCCCATATCCATTGGTGTTTGACATCAGAGATGATATACGGGTGCTCAGTGGAGACTGGGTACACTGGACGGACTCGCCGAGAACTCCCAGATGGTATTATACCTTACGTCAGATGGCAGTTCTTTGGTGACACTGGTACAGAGTAGTCTGTTGACCCGAGATCGTCATAGAGTCTTGTGTGGTTCCCACTGTGCTTTGATTTCTATCTTACCACGTCCAAGAGGGCATGCAAAACGGTGGTTTTTGGGTACAGTCCCGAGTCACATGGAGGCAATGAGCGATAGGAGGGGATTCGTCTCTCCAGGTATAGGGGGTTGATGTTGCGCTGTGTTCGATTGGCTATAACAGGAAATCCCTGGCCAGGGATGCTGAGATTTACTGGTAAGTGTTACCAGTAGTTTCTCGAATTGTTATAGACCTCATATCGACACGACTTATCAAGCTATTGGGGTCTGACGTTTACCAACCCTAGGCGAGATATGCGACATATCAGACGATCAGACCGGACTGTACGGTAAGTGTTACTGGTTGGATTCACAGGAGTGTGAGCGGGCTTGCTCGTCGATCTTCTGATCGCTCAATACCCGGGTGGCCGTTACGTTTAGCAGACCGCTTGCGGCTTGTGGGTGTTTGATATGATCATCACCTGCTGCCGGCGTATTGACGAGTCTTTAGAGTCCTACACAGAGGTTTCCTAGCTGAAGCGAAACGAAATAGGAGCGCATATGAGATATGTGCGGGACCGAGAATAATGCGTGTATGTGATACCGTATTTCATTCTCGCGATGAATGTGTCGAATGGTTGTATGCGATATAACCTAGTTATCGAATCGAGGATTGATTCGATAAGCCGATACATTGGATACTAGTCGGTTATATGCGATATGACCGGATCGTTAAATCAAGTGTTGATTTAATGATTTAATGTATAATTATATATTTGATATATCACTTTGCATTAACTAGTATCGGTTCACTTAAGATGGATTTTCTCACTCGGATGTGCGCATTGTATATGCGATATATTTTTTGTGCACTTGATTGTATCATGTTTGATGATATATGATTGCTAGGGTTTGTGTAAAGAGTTAAACCTTAGTTAAGTAAATGGTTAGGGTTTTGATATATTCCTTAATTCTTTTATCTTTTAATTTGTATTAAAAAGATAAGTGATAAAGAAAACAAAAGGTTGATTTTCTTCATGAAGCTTGTTGAAGCTTCATGAAGCTTTGACCAAAGAAACCTTTTGTCTTCATCTCCTTAACCCTAACCATTCATTGAACTATAGTTAGCTCTCTACACTTTACCATGGTTACAATTATGATAAGAATTGATTTTCTTTTCTATTATAATACTTATCATAATTCTTATCATAACATTCTTCTTCTTCTTCATTTCTTCATGGAAGAAAGCTTGCTCCATTAATGGCAAGTGATGATAAAGAGTGAGAAATCCAATTTTAAAGTGAACCCACTTCCTATTTCTTCATCCTCTACCTCTTGCCAAGTAGTAGAGTGTGTTTCCTTCACAAGTTTTCTAGACTTGGTGAAGTTGGAGCTTGATCTAGCGATGCCTCGACGTAGATCATCTTCGGCACGTCGTCGATGACCTGGCCCGCTCTTTCTCCGATGAAGCCGACGCTAGAGCCCGGGATTTGATATGGACAGCGAGAAGACTTCATTGCGGAGCTATGGAGGTGGAGAACCGGATCTACAAAGGTTGTATTTCCGTATTCTTGTAGTTAAGTGTTAACTAGTTTGCTTTTTCGCCTAAAAATCTAGCCAACGATCTTGTTAGGGTTTCTCGGCACCGTTTAAATTTGAAATTGGCATGGTTGATGCCTTGTGAGACCTCCTTAGTGTGCCTAGGAACCCTACACATCGATTCTCCAGAGTAGACTAGTGTATACAGTCGAGACCCCGACGAGGGGCGGTGGCCGGTCTCACAAGCCACTGGTGTCAGTTGGTTCACCTAAGATGTATACAGGTGCTCATTGGGTTATGAGTACACCGGACAGGACTCGCCGGGAACATGCTAGTTGGTCTTATACCTGACGTCAGATAGCAGTTCCCTGGTGACATGTGTACAGATTAGTTCATCGACCTGAGATCGTCATTTGTCTCGTGTGAGTTCCCACTGTACTTTAATTACTACCCTACCACGGCTCAAATGAGTCGAGCAAACAGGTTTTAGTTGGGTACAGTCCCGAGCCACATGGAGGCAGTGAGCGGATCTTCAGGGGTTCGTCTCTCCCGGTATTGGGGGTGAGGTCGCGCTGTGTCTAGAAGAGCCATTACACAAACCCTCGGCCGAGGCAGGAGATTTACTGGTAGGTATTCCAGTAGTATCTCAGGGTGTTCTGGGCTACACTCCGACACGACTTGTACCGCTTTTGGGGGTCTGACTTTTACCAACCCCCTAGGCCCAACATGCGATGCTCATAGACGAACGGACCGGACTGTACGGATATTGTCACTGACAGGCTCAGTAGGGTGTCAGGATGAGTTCGCTCATCGACGTCCCTTTTGGTCAATAGCTGGTGGCCCGTCACGTATTGGCTTATACCTCTGACGTGCTGGTGGTTAAATCCACAACCATAGTATTGACGAGTCTTTAGAGTCCACCACACTTTCAGTTACTCAAGCTTTCGGGCGAAACGCTGTAGAGGCCGTATGGAGATATGGCAGGGTCCGATCAGATACGTGCGGTATTGCACGGATCAGGATCGGACGGTTTGTACTAGTGGCCGTATGGATATATGGCAGGGTTCGATCAGATACGTGCGGTATTGCACGGATCAGGATCGGACGGATATTACTAGCCGGCTTTGGTTTAAGCCGGATCCTAGTTTAGTACAGTGTAGATTTTGTCTCATTGCATTTGTATCCGGTCGGAATACAGATGCGGGTGTGTATGCACAGTATCGGGGTTTTCCTGTAATTTATTACGGGACCAGTTTTCTGGAGTTGCCAGTTTGCATTCCGTTCCGGCCGGTTTTCCTTTGTTCTTTCCCGGCCGGACTTTTCCGATGGAGGGGGTAATTTGCAGTTTTGCAAATTACATTTGGGGAGGGAGTTTCTTGCATATGTGGGATTATGATATGACCATCATCATTCTCTTTACATCAGTTGCATTAATTGAGATAAGAGAGGGTATGGGTTTGATGTGATTAGAAGTGATAAGTATGGTTGATGTTTGGATATGGTCACCTCTTGCTTTATACTACCATCACCTCCCTTGTATTATCTCCACCACCATTCTCACATTGGACTTGGCCGGCCACAATTTTGGAGAGGAGAGAAAATGAGAGGTTTCATTTTTGGTGAGGAAATTTCATCATCTCATTCCATGCTTGATAAATGAGAGTTCCACTTGAAAGTTCCAATCGATTCCTCCATCAAGGCAACAAAACCCCAAAGAGACAAGCATCATCTACACTACATTATACAGCACATCTTGGGCACGTCGACTTGCCAGCTTCGTGCCCGAGTTGCCTCGGTATTGAGGTGGGAGCCCGTAAAAGATACAGACGATGTGGTGCCCTTCCAGCAAGGATGCGACGACCGGAGTTTCCGCGGGAGATCGGGACGACGACGAGAAGACCGGAGGACTCGGATCACTCGGTATATCTCTCACCCTTTCTCTTGTTAGCTAGTATCGGTTAATGGTTACGATCCGGGTATATTGTCCGCGGTAGCGCCAGTTTAAAAGTTAAGAAAAATTTTGATTCCGCATTTTGGCCTCGGATAGACGGCCGGGGCGCTGCTGTGGCGCAACAATATATATATATATATATATATATATATATATATATATATACACATACCTACATATATATACATACATACATACAAATACATACATACATACATACATGCATACATACATATATATATATATATACACACATACATACATATATATTTATATAAAATAATTTTAATTTATTATTTTTCTAGAAATCTCATTTTCTTAAGATATTTGTATTTTAAATCCTTCGAGACCGAATGCTCCTTGCGGAGGTCTGCATCTCACACTACTAAGCCTGAGGATGTGCGATAATCCCCACCATCCCGAACAGGTTCCCCAAATGGGTTGTAGCGGCGCTTTGCAAAGATTTGTTTAAAAATACGTAATCTTGTAGAAAATGGTTTTTATAAGTTAAAAGTATTTAATTGTAAATTCGTATTCACGTATTCTATATTTCCGAAAGGAATCGTACTATGTTGCATATGAGTGTTGTGAGGAGGTAGGTCATTACCTCGTGATCTATTTAAAGGTATAGCAAGAGTAATAATGTTTTAATGTCGAAACTAAACTATATGGTATTTAACTGAAAAGGTACGATAAGAATTACAATATGAAATATTTTGCTATGAAACGTGTTCATGATATCTTGTTAATTTTTAATAGTCAAGATGTGAGGGTTTGGTATGTTTGTATTTAAGAAAAGATGGAATTTTTAAGAAAGACCGAATCGGAAGTCGGATTAACTCCGCTTCCGTCGGGTTTTAGAAATACTAGTTTTATAAATAGAAAGAAGAAGTGGGAGGGGGACTTACTAGAATTTATCTTAGAAAAGAGGAAGGGGGAGTGGAAGTAGGTTCCGGTGCGTCGTTTCGTCACCGGGAGCTCCAAGGGTCGTCGTCGGAATTTCGCTGGAGCTTCGCCCTTCGCTAACTCCACCTGTACACAAAAATTCTAAAGAGTTTTCTCGAGAGTTTGGAAAAAAAATTTGAGTGAGGGGGGTGTTTAGGTGTGGTATTTATAGGAAAAGATTAAGGTTAGGATAGGTGAAAGGGTGTGAGAAAATGTATTAAAAATTGTATTAAAAATGGAGTAAATAGGTGTTTTTATTGACTCTGAAAATGTGCAGAATATTTAAAGTGTACAAGGTTTTAAGAAGACCAAGAGGCACAATTCTCAAGAAGGGAAAAACAGAGTTGGCGCGGCGCCTGCCGATTCGGCTGATCCGCCGGCCCGATTCGGCCGAGTCGGGCCAGGGCTCGGTGCCATGTGTCCACCGTCGATAGGTCTACCCCCTGGATCAGTTTGTTTAATATGTGACTTTTGGTTTTTACGAGTTATGAACATGTAGGCTCTTGAGCTTCTAAAAATTAACAAGAAAACAATATTAAAAATAATGTGGGTGATGGGACTTGAACTCTGGTGTTTTGGTTCAGCAGTGCAAGGTCTTACCAGTAAGCTACAAGCTCCTTCTTGCTATTAAAAAGCAAAACAAACTTATAACTTGTGCTCAGGAAAAAGTACACATTTCTGTATTTTTGAAAAAAAATTCTACAGAAAGTGTAAGGTTGTTACATTCTACCCTCCTTAAAAAATTTCGTTCTCGAAATTTGTAAAACGAAAGTATAACAGATTCAAGAAAAGTTAGTGGCTGAAGTACTGATAGTGTATGAAAAATAACAAGGTGGTGCAAGGGTTTTTAAAAAAAATGTGAAAGAGACTTACTAGTGTTACCTTGGTCAACTGTCTTGGTTTCTATGGCTGCTAAGGTGTAAGCATATCGTCTGGGCATGTTTCTCCTAGCTGGAGGCACATTCTGTCCTTGGGGCATGTTTCTCTGCCCTCGAGGTATGTCCCTCATAGCCTGTTGGAATAGGCGAGTAGGCTGTGCAGGTGGTGGAGCTGGGAGTGCAAGACGAGGTGCAGGAGCCTGGATAGCTGGCCGCTGCGGGTAGTTGGTGGTGTATGAGCTGGATTGCGTCTATAAGGACAGTTTCCAATGCCGTGATTGGATGCGCCACAAACTAAGCATAGGCCTTTTGCGCGCCTACAGTCCTTCCACAAGTGTCCTTCCCTCTTGCAATAGAACCAAAAGTCGGGACTTGGCTGGTTATTGATTTCTTCCGATCTCCTGGGTTCAACAGTTGGTCTTGAAGAGGCTCCTCCTGCCATCTGATTGGCAGGGCACTTCACTCCGGAAGATTGAGGTCTGCCCTTTCTCTTTACAACTGCATCATATCTTCGGGCAGCCTTCAAAGCCAAATCATGGGTTGGAAAATCTCCTGTAGCTAGAGCAACTTGGATTTCCGGGTCCAACACTTTCTAAAATCTTCTAGCTCTGATCTCAGCAGTCGGTATGAGATGGGCCGCAAACCTGTTACTGTCTTGTGTTAACTGTGTAGTATGTGATATAAAATCGAACATTGAGACATATCTTACCTGCTGAGCATGGTGAACTCAGCATCATACTCATCTACTGAATTTGTCCACATTGAACCTTGTTGTAGATGGATGAACTGCTGTTCCATATCAAAGCGGGTAGTCTCAGGGAAGTATTTTGCATCGAACATGTCACGGAAATTCTTCCATTCGATGGGTTGATCAAGACGGCTTTCTTCCGCCTTCCACCAGACCCGTGCATTGTCAGTGAGCTCCAGCTTCGCAACACGAACCCAAGCTATTTCTGAAACTTGTGCCGCTGCCAGATCATCTTCGATGCTCTGAGCCCATTCCTCAGCTTCTAGAGGGCTCTCTTTTCCTGTAAACTGTTTGGGGTGTAAAGCTCTGAATTGCTTCACCTAGATGCTTCTGCCTCGGTACGGTTCATTAAAAGAGCAGTCTGCTGCTGCTATCCTTCTAAGAGGCTGCGGATCGTCTCAAGCAGAATCGTCTGCTCGTTGATCGGGGCAGCTACGGCAGGTGTGATCGGTAAGGGAGGTGGAGCATTGTTGAAGTTGGTGCTGGTGTTGTTCGAGGAATCCATAACCTTGAAAGAAAAATTTAGATTATGAAAGATTCAAAGTATATGAAATTGTAAGATTCAAGGAATTCGAATTGTAAAGAATGTTTTCAGTTGCTGGTTCTTGTGTTATATTGCTTAGGTTGTCCATGCAGAACTGAACTGTATGGTAGGGTTCCATACAGCTCTGACCTGCATGGGCCACCAACAAAACCTGTCACACCCCGCTTCCCAGTGTATGGGCAGAAGAGGCGCTAGGCCGCTACATATCTACTCTGAAGTAAACACGCTAAGCGTAACTAAGCAATATAAAAGAAATATACACAAGAGACAAATGTAATGAACATCAACTTTATTTATTAACATTCTTTTTACAATACATGGAAAAGTAAATACATGGAATGAAAAGCAATGCCTAAACAGTGGCAATACAGAATGTAAAAGAAAAAGTACAAGTGAAACTACAGCTCGGGATCTTCAGTAAACTGGTCTAAGGATTTGCTGGTGGGCTCGATCTCTTGAAGGTCCGAATCACCTGACAACATTCCAAAGAAAAAAGAGAAGGAATGTCGTCATGGAACAATCGCTCGGTAAGTCCCAAAGATAAGGGAGAAGTAGAATAGACAGAGAGAGTATGTAACTTTTAAAGTTGTATTTAGTGTTAACGCTGTTGTTTGTAGCTTGGTACAGAAGAATTCCAGCGTATACGAGATGAGTCTCTATATGCTAGAGAATAAAGGCAAATGGAATACAAGGCTCCGTCGATAATATCACGGAACAAAAGCATGGATGTAATTACGTCTTAAGTGACCACCTCGTGCCACCTTTAACATATTCTGTACCAGTCTACCCCTTTATAAATCCCGCGATATTTTGTTTGTATTGTTGTATTGTTTGAATTGTATATTGTATGTAGATGGATGACTTGTGTTTTAAATTGAAGACTTGCCGAAACCATGATATCGTATAAATGGGAATGGATGTACTGAATAATCATGTAGATGGATATATATCCATGGTTCGGTTCAGTCAAGTTGTATAGATTGAACATATTGATTATATGGATTCATAAGGAATTGTGTTGAATTACAGTTTGATACTTGGATCATATTCAAGTCGGATTGATTATATTGAGACTCAGTCTGAGTCAGACAATTAGAAAAGAAATTGAATCCTGAATTAGGTTTTTTTTGTGTTATCGGTAACCGCTGCACATGGGCGGCAGGATTTGTGTCTTTTTCAAAGACGATTACCGTGTTGATAACACCGTTTGTTAAGTTGTCTACCTTAAATAGGCAAGCACCCACTTCTCCGGCTCCCTGAGGCTCAAGAGACTGGTCCCGCTTAAACCTATATTTACTAGGGTCCTTATTGTAATTTATAAAACTTGAGGGGGTTTTATGTAAAAATAATTTGTATACTTTTCAAAATACACCTTAAGTATTTTATTATCGTCTTTAAAGTTTTCATTGATGTATATTTTATCATTGTGACATTTCTAGTGAATAAACCTATTTTCCATAATATATAGTATTTAATTGTAAAGTATTAAACTTGTATGGAATTGCATGATATTTTCATGTAAAGTGATTCTTTTGATTTAGAAAAGTTGGAATATTTATACTATATCAAAAATAGATATTTTGATGATACATACATATATATATATATAATAATTTTAATTTATTATTTTTCTAGAAATCTCATTTTCTTAAGATATTTGTATTTTAAATCCTTCGAAACCGAATACTCCTTGCGGAGATCTGCATCTCGCACTACTAAGCCCGAGGATGTGTGATAATCCCCACCATCCCGAGCGGGTTCCCTAAATAGGTTGTAGCGGCGCTTTGTAAAGATTTGTTTAAAAATACGTAATCTTGTAGAAAATGGTTTTTATAAGTTAAAAGTATTTAATTGTAAATTCGTATTCCCGTATCCTATATTCCCGAAAGGTATCGTGTTATGTTTCATATGAGTGTTGTGAGAAGGTAGGTCATTACCTCGTGATCTATTTAAAAGTATAGAAAGAGTAATAATGTTTTAATGTCGAAACTAAACTACATGGTATTTAACTGAAAAAATGCGATAAAAATTACAATATGAAATATTTTGCTATGAAACTTTTTTATGATATCTTGTTAATTTTTAATAGTTAAGTTGTGAGGGTTTGATATGTTTGTATTTAAGAAAAGATGGAATTTTTAAGAAAGACCAAATCAGAAGTCGGATTAACTCCGCTTCCGTCGGGTTTTAGAAATACTAGTTTTATGAATAGAAAGGAGAAGAGTGAGGGGGACTTACTAGAATTTAGCTTAGAAAAGAGGAAGGGGGAGTGGAAGTAGGTTCTGGTACGTCGTTTCGTTGCTGGGAGCTCCTAGGGTCGTCGTCGGAATTTCGACGGAGCTTCTCCCTTCGCTAACTCCACTTGTACACAAAAATTCTAAAGAGTTTTCTTGAGAGTTTGGACAGAATTTTTGAGTGAGGGGGTGTTTTTAGGTGTGGTATTTATAAGAAAAGATTTGGGTTAGGGTAGGTGAAAGGGTGTGAGAAAATGTATTAAAAATTGTATTAAAAATGAAGTAAATAGGTGTTTTTATTGACTCTGTAAATGTGCAGAATATTTAAAGTGTACAGGGTTTTAAGAAGACCAAGAGGCACAATTCTCAAGAAGGGCAAAACGGAGTTGGCGCGGAATCGGCCGGCGCTGCCGGCCGAGTCGGGCCGGGGCTCGCTACCATGTGTCCATCATCGATAGGTCTACCCCTTAGGTCATTTTGTTTTATATGTGACTTTTGGTTTTTACGAGTTATGAACGTGTAGGCTCTTGGGCTTCTAAAAATTTAAAAGAAAAAAAATTTAAAATAATGTGGGTGATGGGACTTGAACTCTGGTGCTTTGGTTCAGCAGTGCATGGTCTTACCAGTGAGTTACAAGCTCCTTCTTGCTATTAAAAAGCAAAACAAACTTATAACTTGTGCTCAGGAAAAAGTACCCCTTTCTGTATTTTTGAAAAAAATTTGTACAGAAAGTTTAGTATTGTTACATTGTGGCTTCAGCTTCAGGTGTGTTTTTAATTGAAAACTGACAGTCAATCAACTCTACTTCCTGGGTATTGGATACCGGATCAGGATCTCATATCTGTAATTATTTGCAGGCACTGAGAAACCATAGGGTTCTGAAGACCGGTGATTTGACCCTCAGAGTTGCAAACGGAGCGAGCGTGGATGCTGTGTCCGTAGGGGAATATCACCTTGGATTGACGAGTGGACATATTTTGGTTTTGCGCAACTATTTTTATATACCTAGTTTGACTTGTAATATAATTTCTGTATCTTTGTTATCTAAAGATGGTTATGATTTTACATTTGTAAGCGATGTTGTAAACATCCACCTTAATCATGGTCTGATTGGGTCAGGTACTTTAAACAACGGTATATATGTATTAAATCAGCTATAAATTTTCAATGTCCAGAACACACATAAAAGAAAGACTCCAGAAATAAATCATGCTTTCTTATGGCATTGTAAACTAGGTCACATCAATGAAACAAGGTTGACCAAGTTACATAAAGAACGATATTTGGATCTGTTAGAATATCAATCTTATGCAACTTATCAATCATGTCTCAAAGGAAAGATGACAAAGACTCCGTTTACTGGACACGGAGTAAGAGAGAGCGAGCTCTTAGGACTAATACACAGCAACGTGTGTGGTCCAATCTCTACACATGCAAGAAGTGGTTATTCCTATTTCATTACTTTTACGGATGATTTCTCTAGGTATGGACATGTCTTCTTGATGAAACATAAATCCGAGGCCTTTGAGAAATTCCGAGAATATAAGAATGAAGTGGAAAAACAAACCGGCAAAAGTATCAAGACACTGAGATCTGATCGAGGTGGTGAATACTTAAGTGCCGAGTTCCAAGATTACCTAAAAGAGAATGGAATTCTCTCTCAGCTTACTCCTCCATATATACCACAACACAACGGTGTATCGGAGAGAAGGATCCGAACCCTATTGGATATGGTACGTTCCATGATGAGTAACGTTGAGTTACCGTAATCATTCTGGGGCTATGCACTAGAATCAGCTGCATATCTTTTAAACAAAGTTCCTACCAAGACTGTGCCTACCACACCATATCAGATGTGGAGTGGGAAGAAACCCTATCTTCAATATCTGAAGATATGGGGATGTACAGTTTTTGTTAAAAAGCAGCATGCGGAAAAGCTCGAGGCATGCTCAGTACCGTGTAAGTTTATGGGATACCTAAAGAACTCAATGGGGTATCTTTTCTATTACGCAGAGGAACAAAAGGTTTTTGTTTCTCGTCATGCCCACTTTTTGGAACATCAATTTTTAGAAAAAGAAATTAGTGGGAGCACAATAGAACTGGAAAAAATTCTAGAACCACAAGCTATTACTGAAAGCTTGGTGGAACCAGAAGTTTCAGAAGAACAGGGCATTCCCGCGCCACTCCGCAGGAATAGTAGGCTGTCTCATCCGCCCAAGAGATACTACGGTTTTCTCGTAGACGGGGATAGAGATGATTGCATCATTGATAATGATGAGCCAACTAACTTCCAGCAAGCCATACAGAGCAAAGACTCGGTAAAATGGCTGGATGCAATGCGGACCGAGATGGAGTCAATGTACACCAACAAAGTATGGACTTTGGACATTACTCCAGAAAGGGTAAAACCCGTAGGCTGCAAATGGATCTTCAGAAAGAAGATTGGTGTAGATGGTCAGGTTGAAACCTATAAGGCTAGACTTGTTGCAAAAGGATTTCGTCAAAGACCTGGTTTGGACTATGATGAAATATTTTCTCCAGTGGCTATGCTAAAATCCATTCAGATCCTTCTTGCCATTACTGCCTTCCACGATTATGAAATTTGGCAGATGGACGTAAAAACAGCTTTTCTAAATGGAAATTTGGAAGAGTGCGTCTATATGGACCAGCCAGAGGGTTTCATTGAGAGTAGGAGCAGCAGGAAAGTGTGCAAGTTGCTTAAGTCCATCTATAGACTAAATCAGGCATCGCGGAGTTGGAACATCTGTTTTGATGAGACGGTCGACTTTATCAAAAATCTAGATGAGCCATGAATTTATAGTAAAATTGTATAACGAACTGTTGTATTCCCCGTCTTGTACGTGGATGACATTCTCTTGATAGGAAATGACATTCCTATGCTACAATCTGTCAAAGGGTTCTTGTCACAAAAGTTCTCCATGAAAGACCTGGGTGATGCCTTACATTCTGGGGATCCAGATCTATCGTGATAGATCTAACAGGATGTTGGGACTTTCACAGTCCAGGTACATAGACACCATACTGAAAAGATTCAGTATGGAAGATTCAAAACTCGTTAATTTACCGGCTTGTCACGGAATCACCCTCTCTAAAAAAGATGTCTCCCAAGACTGATTTGGAAAGGGATCGCATGTCTATTATACCCTATGCTTCTGCGGTAGGCTCTATAATGTATGCGATGTTGTGTACCAGATCAGATATAGCTTATGCACTAAGCGTAGTAAGCCGGTATCAGTCAAACCCTGGGGAGAAGCACTGGATAGCAGTAAAGAACATTCTCAAGTACCTGAGAAGGACTAAGGAAATGTTCTTGGTTTACGGAGGAAAAGACCTCCAGATTGAGGAATTTGCTGACTCTAGCTTCCAGAGTGACAAGGATGAATCCAAGTCCATGTCAGGTTATGTATTTACCCTCGATGGAGGGGCGGTCTGTTGGAAGAGTTCCAAGTAGGACACCGTTGCTGACTCGACGATGGAAGCGGAGTATATCCCAGCTTCAGATGCCGCAAAAGAAGCAATCTGGATAAAGAAGTTCTTAACAGAACTTCAAGTGGTTCCGTCCATTGTTGATCCAATACCTCTGTATTGTGACAACAACGGGGCTATAGCTTTAGCAAAGGAACCCAGATCCCATCCGAAGTCCAGACACATCTTGAGGCGGTATCACCTGATCAGGGAGATCGTGGATCGCCGGGAGATCGAGATACGGAGAGTTGATACTGAGGAAAACACTGCAGATCTATTCACAAAGGCCATCTCTCATAAGCAGTTCGAGAGGCTATTCGAGATGATAGGTCTGCGATATGCCAGCACATGACCTTAGTGTAAGTGGGAGATTGTTAGTGTAATATGCCCTAGAGGCCATTATTGTATAGTACTACTTTGTATATTATATTTTGGAAGCTTGGGATACATACACTGATTTATGACAGTCTTGCTCGATATATAGTAGTATGCTACTTGGTTTGTATCTATCTTAATATGTGTATATGTTTCTTTTAACGTATCGCTAATACATATTGATAGAGCCCTTAGGATCTTTGCTTGACTACCAGCGTTGTGATGGCAGTCACACTAGTGGGGGCCGGGTAATCTACAAGCACATCCTTACATAGGTCCCTTGTCGCAGGATTATCGAGACAGGGCATCGATACTCCAGAGTAGACTAGTGTATACGCTTCACATCCCAAGAGGGGAGATGGTCTGTCCCACAGCCATCAGTACGTCGTACAGGAGATAGTATGCAGGTGCTCATTGGGTTATGAGTTACACTGGACGGACTCGTGAGGAACTGCTGGTTGGTAATATACCTATCGTCAGGTAGCAATTCCCAGGTGACATGAATACAACTTAGTCCGTCGACTTGACGCTGCTACTTCGCCTCAAGTGTGTTCCCACTGTTCTTAGATTACTACTCTACCACGGCTCTACTGAGTCGTGCAAACAGATAGTAGTTGGGTGCAGTCCCGAAGCACTTGGAGGCAGTGGCGGTTAGATAGGATTCGTCTCTCCCGGTATTGGGGTTGATGTCGCGCTATGTTCGGAAAGCCATTACACCAAGTGTTAGTTATATGTATGCCCTGGAGGCCATTACTGTACATACGATGTATATTGTAATGGATGCTTGGACATATATAGGGAGAAATTTCTTGCTTGACATGATAGTATGCTATCTGGTTGTACTTTATCTTAACATGTACTCTGATTGTCTTATGTTACATGTTGATAAAGCCCTTAGGATATGTACTCGACTACTGGGACTATGATGAGATCATACTAGTAGGGCCATGGTAGTCGATGAGTACATCCTATAACTGTTCCTAGTCGAGGGTGTATCGAGACAGGGCATCAATGCACCAGAGTAGACTAGCGTATACGCATCTTGACCCATATGATGGGCGATGAATGATCCCATATCCATCGGTGTTTGACATCAAGGATGGTGTACGGGTGCTCAGTGGAGACTGGGTACACTGGACGGACTCGCCGAGAACTCCCAGATGGTATTATACCACACGTCATATGGCAGTTCTCCGGTGACACTGGTACAGAGTAGTCTGTTGAACCGAGATCGTCATAGAGTCTTGTGTGATTCCCACTGTGCTTTGATTTCCATCATACCACGTCCAAGAGGGCGTGCAAAAAGGTGGCTTTTGGGTACAGTCCCGAATCACATGGAGGCAATGAGCGATAGGAGGGGATTCGTCTCTCCCGGTATATGGAGTTGATATTGTGCTGTGTTCGATTGGCTATAACTGGAAATACCTGGCCAGGGTTGCTGAGATTTACTGGTAAGTGTTATCAGTAGTTTCTCGAACTGTTATAGACCTCATATCGACATGACTTATCGAGCTACTGGGGTCTGACGTTTACCACCCCTAGGCGAGATATGCGACATATCAAACGACGAGACCGGACTGTACGGGAGTGTTACTGATTGGATTCGCAGGAGAATGTACAGGCTTGCTTGTTGATCTTCTGATCGCTCAATACCTGGGTAGCTGTTACGTTTAGCTGACCGCTTGCAGCTTGTGGGTGTTTGATATGATCATCACCTACTGTCGGCGTATTGACGATTCTTTAGAGTCCTACACAGAGGTTTCTTGACTCAGGCAAAACGGAGTAGGGGCACATATGTGATATGTGCAGGACCGAGGATAATGCGATATGAGATGCCGTATTCTATTCTCGCGATATTTGATATCAGCCGGGTCATCGGATCAAGTGTTGATTCGATGAATCGGTAAATGAGATTTTAGTCGGTTATATGCGATATAGCCGGATTGTCGGATCAAGTGTTGATTCGATAATTTAATGTATAATAATATATATGATATATTAAATTACATTAACTAATATTAGCTCACTAAAAGATTCTTTTTCTCACTCGGGTAATACATTGATATGTATGCGATATATGTTAATTGTATTATTTTATTTTGTTACGATAAATATTATATATGTGATATATAATATTGTAACATGATATAATAACTAATGCAACATATTTAGTGGAGATTAAACAAGGTTAGGGTTTGATTTGGGTTAGTGCATTCATGAACCTTCTAGAAGGTTTCTTTTTTTTTTCTGCAAAGATATTTACAAGTGACTCATCTTTAACCTAACCCAAACCCTTCACCCTTGGTTAATTCTCTACAAAGGTTTAGCAACCATGGTTGCATTATTCATCATTATCCTTTCATTATTCATCACAAAAGGTTTCTAATGTTTATTCATCTTCTTCTTCCTTCTTCTTTCTTTCATGGAAAAAGCTTTCTAGCTTTTTTCCAAGTGATGAAAATGAATGAGAATAAGAATATAAATGAGAGAAAAAATCCTACTTCATCATCCTCATCTATCCTTGCCCTTTAGATGAGATTGTTCACTTCATTTAGTGAGTGTTAGCTTGTGTTAATGAAACTTCAAGGTAGATCATCTTTGTTATCAAAGATTGGAAGCAAGACTGCATCTTTCTCTTCGTGAAGCCTCTCGAGAGTCCGGAATACGATGATCGCAGCGAAGGGACCTCAACACGGAGCTTAAGAAATGAAGGACCGGATCTACAAAGGTTGTAATCCCTCTCACTTAGTGTTAAAGAGTTTAACATGCTTGTTTTCGCCTAAGCTCTAGTTTAAAGATCCGGCTTTGGGTTGTTCGGCACGGCTAAATTTTAAATCAGGCATGGTTGATGCCTCGTAGACCCTTGTGCGTGTGCTTAGCAACCCTACAGTGGTATCAGAGCCAAGCTAGAGCTTTAGGCGAAGTCTAGACGAAGTTTAAAGTCCGATCGAACCCGGAAACCCCGACACGAACCCTTCTCTGGTTTTTTTTTCCAAAAATGTGTTTTTTTCTGAATTAAAAATGCTTAGAAAATATAGCAGGGAAATATAAGGATAACTGTAGAAAATGACTCCCAGAATCCACTGTAGCGTCGCGGAACCACGGCCGTACCCTGCTTTTAGCGGCGGTTCCGCGGCCGTATGTAAAGATCAGGGACTCCTTTTTCTACAGTAACCTCCATAGGTAATTCCTGATTCTTCTAGGAATTTTTAATTTCACTCAAGTGTTGAGTTTTCTGGGTTGTATTGGGGACTCGTTGATTCAATCGGATAATAAAACTTCGTTTTTGTTTTTCCGGATAATTTTAGAAACTGTTAAAAAGTTCGAACTGATATCAATAACTCACTTTTTCACCTGTTAGAAAATTTTTCAAAAGTTGGATTTTTTCTCGAGTTTAAGAACGTTCTAAGTCATGCAAGTAATGCGGTAGACCCTCTAGAAGACAACAAACCTTAACTCGATTATGTGACCGTCTTGAACTGCCTCTAAACCTTAGGGTTTGTGGCAGTACGGCGTGCCACATGTGAGGCGTTGGCTTGACCCTTCTACGGCTGGATCATCGGTACTGTGGCATGTGATGGATATTTTTGAACTCCGCTCAAGTGTTGAGCTATTTGGGAAATCTTGGGTGTTTGCTTATTCGATCGGAATGTTTAACACTGTCTATTTATCTGGAATGTGATACAATATTTGAAATCCACATGTAGTTATGAGATAACTAATTTGAATGTTATAAATCTAGCAGTTTAGTCTCAGATGATCGGTTGCCACGGAATTTTGATGTGATCAAAAGTCCGTCGCAATCACGTAGCGTACGCGGATACTCGCCGGGTAAACTTAATAGACAGCCATGCCCCATAGCCCCGACTAAGTGACTGTAGGAGAACCCCATCGCCAAAAGCATCCGTTCGGGTACTCACGGCAGCGGTGTTCCGCCTTAGTGCACTTCGTCGACGGCATCCGGGGGTGCGGCCGTCTACTAAAGTTTGCGACGAGCATTCGATCAGGATGTCGGGAATCTTGTTGAATTGCCCGACTTGATATTGAAAAAAGTTTTCAATAATGAGACTAAAATGCGGGGTTTATGATTGTTAGGCATGCGATGTCTAAGGAATTCATTTGGTTAGGCATGCGATGTCTAAGGAGGTTGCGGATTCCAACTGTTGTAGTTTTACACTTTTTTTCTATGACCGTAAGCGTAATATGTGGTGTATCGCCGGCTTCATTGCTATACATCAACGACAATCGGGATACGCATACTTGCTTACGTTAATGGTATGAGATATTATGTGTTGCTGTGATATGTTGTACTGGATCGTCGCGTCTGAATAGCCGGGGGTTTTATGTGAGATGAGAGTTTTTCTTTTTCATTCATATAAAATTCATTTATATGTAATATTCTTTTATTGGGGCACTTCCGGGCTGAGGATGCTGTCACCATTGTATATTATTTACTTTTCCGCATTAGGTAGACCCAAGGCAGAGAGCACAAGTAACCGGGTTCTAGGGTCCAGTAGGAGACCATCTCGAGCAGTCGAGACCGGGTCTCCTAACCCTAGAATTGGCAGTGTTGCTTGCCGCTCTCGTAGGGGTCTAGGATGTGGGTTTGGCTATTCATCGCGACCGTGGAATCTGTGTTTTATACAGGCTCGTATTAAAACACGGACGTCCTAGTATATCCAATATTTCATATATGTTCTTCTGCTGCAATGTTCTGTGATGAGATCATATTACTGCCTGAGACGAATGTTTATATTATATATATAAAATATATGTTATATTGCAGATTTCGTTTCAAATGTGATGCTTATGAAGCATAATAAAATGGGACTTCATTAATGAGATTAATGAAATAAAAGAAACCTAAAATGTTGTAGAAACTTGTCTCAAAAACTGGTAGCTCTAGTTCTTGCTTTGCATAGCGGTGTTTCTTGTAGAACATCCAGCACCTTATTCGATAAGGAAAGAGCCGGGATCCCTTCACCGGGAGTGACCTCTTTAGTGAAACTAGCAGATGCTACAAACTCGGTTTGACTTTTGATTGCTTCTATAGTTTTTGCTTTGCATAGTGATATTTGTGAAATATCCTGCACCTTATTCGATGAGGAAAGAGCCGACGATCCCTTCACCGGGAGTGACCTCTTTAGCAAAACTAGAAAAGGCCTCAAAAACATTCCACTTAAAATCACTCGATTCTACAACGATATCAAGTTCATTATGCTCATGGTTTTCTTAAAAACCTGCGTAGCCTTCCGTCATTTCAGATATGTACTACTTAGTATTCGTGCTGCGGTAGTTTGGCCTTCGTCAAGGCGTAGTGTACGGTAGCTAACTAGTGCATATCGGCTAGTATACGATGCGATTGGATTAGGGTATTCGTACGGCGTAGTTTGGCCTTCGTCAAGGGTCGTGCGGGTGGGTTTAATTCAATCAAGAAATGAACGGGTTGAACTTGACTAGCGGACTATGGGTAGTTTGGCCTTCGTCAAGGTCATAGAACGCTAGAGGTAAAAGCATTATTGGGAATTTCAAGTGTTGAAATTTGCAATGAGATTGCATACCTTCTATGAGATAGTTGGATCCCGATACCCGCTGCGAGTAAGAGTTACTCCTGGGAGAATTTTACACATTACAATTAGCCGATCAAGTAGGTGTCTAGAAAGGTGTCAACGGGGTTACGCCCGTGGGAAAATGAGATTTACTTTAATTAGGTCCGTGCGAAAGCACGGGGAACCTCCCTCAAAGTACCGGCACTGGCCTGGCTGAAAAATTGGCGAACTTGTAGGGTGTAATTAATCCCGGCTAGTCTTTCCTTTTAGAGTTTGAAGGAAGATTTGACTAAAACAGTTGGAGACATCCTGATTAGATAAATTGATAACCAATCTAATCTTGTAAAAGCGCACGCTGAGTGTTTTCTTCTCTCTCTCTCCTGGTTACGACTATGTCACGCCTTAATCAAGATAATAATACGGATGTATTGACCGAACCCACTTGTTATACTGAGCTGGGTAACGTTGGTCCCGCTCCAACATATAATTGTTATAAGACAGTGCAGGAAATTGGGGAATACCAGATTTCCCGTGCCGCCGAAACGAAGAAAGTGCATGTTGATGCATCATCTTCGGGTGTGTTCGTTACAGAGAACTGTTTCTCAGTATCCTTTACGTCCTGGGTATGAGATACCGGATCAGGATCCCACATATGTAATTTGTTACATGGGCTACAGATAGGTAGAGAACTGAGAACGGGTGATCAGTTTCATGAGATTGAAATGGTGCAAGTGTTGCAGCCAAGTCTGTTGGTCACTATCACCCTGTATTACCAGAATACATTAATTCTGAACAAATGTTATTAGATACCGAACCTGATAAACAACATCATATTAGTCTCTTTATTAGTAATGAAAGGATATAATTTTGTATTGTTGGATAATGTTTTGAACATTTCATAAATCAAGAGCTGATTGGTTCAGGCACGTTATCTAAAAGCATAGACGTTCTAAATCAAACCACAGTTCTTAACATACAGAACACACACAAGAGGAAGAGTTTAGAAATGAACTAATCCTTCTTGAGGCATTGTAGATTGGGTCATATCAATGTGACCCGACTAACTGAAGTTACATTTAGATGTATATTTAAATTAGTTTGAATTTACATCTTATGAAACTTGCCGGTCATGTCACAAGGATAAGATGACCACAACTCTGTTTATTGGAAACAGAGAAAGAGTTAGTGAACTTTTGGGATTGATACATGCTGATGTATGAAGGTCCCCTGTCTACACATGCCAAGACCGGTTCTTTGTAGTTCATTACATTCTCTGTTTATCTCTCAAGATTCGAACATATGTTCCTGTTGAAACACAAGTCTGAACATTTTGAGATATTCACAGAATATAAGTTAGAAGTAGAGAACCAAAAACGAGTATAAGTATTATGTCCTTTGATGAGATCAAGGAGGAGAATACTTAAGCATGGGATTCCTGGACTATTCTAAAGGAGAATGAGATTCTCTCTCAGCACTACTCCTCCGTATACACCATAGCACGATGGTATATCAGGGCGGAGCAATAGCACCCTATGTGATATGGTGTGCTCTATGATGAGTACTACTGAGTTTCCTATTTCCTTTTGGGAGTTATGCACTTGAGAAGCTGCATACCTATTGAATGTGGATTCAATAATTTCCAACGAACCTCAGCCTCTCCGCCGATCTAGTAGGGTTCCTCACCCACCTGGGAGATACTTCGGTTTCTTTATGACAGTGAGAGTGAGGATTACATCATTAGATGATGACCCAACTATTTTCGAGCAGGCCATCAGGAGTGGGACTCTGTAAGAATGGCTGGATGCTTAGCGATCTGAGATGGAATCCTTATACACCAACAAAGTATGGAGTTTGGTTGCTTTATCTGAAGGGTTAAATCCCCATCAGGAGCAAGTATATCTTGAGAAGATTACTTGGTGTACATGGAAAAGTTGAGACTTTCAAAGCTATGCTTAAGTCTATCCAGATCCTACATGCCACTGCTACATACCATGACTATGATATCTGGTGGTTGGGTGTCATGACTTCTTTTCTAAATAATGATTTGAAAGAGAGCGTCTATAAGTACACAGCCAGAGGACTTCGTAGACAGTGGAAGCAGTAGAAACGTAAGCAAGATGTTTTATGTGATAAAACAGGAATCGCGAAGATGGAACGTCTGTTTTGATGTGGTAGTCAAAGAGTTTGACTTCATCAAAATGGTAGATGAACCTTGTATATACAAAAAGGTAGTAGAGAGTATGGTGGTGATCCTCGTAGAGTACGTGGATGACATACTCTTGATAGGGAAAGAGTTTCCTATGCTACGCTCGGTCAATCTCCTTTTATCACAAAGATTCTCCATATAGGATCAAAGTGATACCTCCTGAATCCTGGGTTTTGGATCTATGAGATAGATCTAATTGGATGTTAGGATTCTCACTAGTTGTAGTGAGATGGTATCAAACGATCCTGGGGAGAATCACTGGAAAGATTCCAGGGTGATAAGGACGACTGAATGTCAGTCGCAGGCATTGTCTTTTACCCTCAGTGGAGGGACGGTATGTTGGAAGAGTTCTAAGCTAGATACCGTGACTAACTAGATGATTAAAGGCAAAATACATCGTTACCAAGGATGCTACCAAAGAGGCAGTCTGGATATATAAGTTCATAAGATGAACTTCGTTCCTACCATTGTGTAACAATGGAGTTGTGGCTTTTGCCAAGGAACCCCCGTCCCATCAGAAATCCAAATATAATTCTTAGGCAGTATCACCTGATCAAGGAGATGGTTGATCTCCAGGGAGATCGAGGTTAGGAGAGTAGATAGGGAGGACAACAGCGCGGATCCACTCACAAAGGCCTTTTTCCCAGTAGAGACATTTAAGGGATGGTTGAGTATGAGATACATCAACCGCAGCTAATTGTTGGGTATGTGATACCACAACAGATGGCCCTAGTGCAAGTGGGAGATTGTTAGTTATATGTATGCCCTAGAGGCCATTACTGTACATACGATGTATATTGTAATGGATGCTTGGACATATATAGGGAGGACTTTCTTGTTCGACATGATAGTATGCTATCTGGTTGTACTTTATCTTAACATGTACTCTGATTGTCTCTATGTTACATGTTGATAAAGCCCTTAGGATATGTACTCAACTACTGGGACTATGATGAGATCATACAAGTGGGGCCATGGTAGTCGACGAGTACATCCTATAACTGTTCCTAGTCGAGGGTGTATTGAGACAGGGCATCGATGCACCAGAGTAGACTAGCGGATACGCATCTTGACCCATATGATGGGCGATGGATGATCCCATATCAATCGGGGTTTGACATCAAGGATGGTGTACGGGTGCTCAGTGGAGACTGGGTATACTGGACGGACTCGCCGAGAACTCCCAGATGGTATTATACCTCACGTCAGATGGCAGTTCTTCGGTGACACTGGTACAGAGTAGTTTGTTGAACCGAGATCGTCATAGAGTCTTGTGTGATTCTCACTGTGCTTTGATTTCCATCATACCACGTCCAAGAGGGCGTGCAAAAAGGTGGCTTTTGGGTACAGTCCCGAATCACATGGAGGCAATAAGCGATAGGAGGGGATTCGTCTCTCCCGATATAGGGAGTTGATGTTGTGCTGTGTTCAATTGGCTATAACTGAAAATCCCTGGCCAGGGTTGTTGAGATTTACTGGTAAGTGTTATCAGTAGTTTCTCAAACTGTTATAGACCTCATATCGACACGACTTATCGAGCCACTGGGGTCTGACGTTTACCACCCCTAGGCGAGATATGCGACATATCAGACGACGAGACCGGATTGTACGGGAGTGTTACTGATTGGATTCGCAGGAGAATGTACAGGCTTGCTTGTTGAACTTCTGATCCCTCAATACCTGGGTAGCTGTTACGTTTAGCTGACCGCTTGCAGCTTGTGGGTGTTTGATATGATCATCACCTACTGCCGGCGTATTGACGATTCTTTAGAGTCCTACACAGAGGTTTCTTGACTCAGGAAAAATGGAGTATGGGCACATATGTGATATGTGCAGGACCGAGGATAATGCGATATGAGATACCGTATTCTATTCTCGCGATATTTGATATCAGCCGGGTCATCGGATCAAGTGTTGATTCGATGAATCGGTAGATGAGATTTTAGTCGGTTATATGCGATATAGCCGGATTGTCGGATCAAGTATTGATTCGATAATTTAGTGTATAATAATATATATGACATATTAAATTACATTAACTAATATTAGCTCACTAAAAGATTCTTTTTCTCACTCGGGTAATACATTGATATGTATGCGATATATGTTAAATGTATTATTTTATTTTGTTACAATAAATATTATATATGTGATATATAATATTGTAACATGATATGATAACTAATGCAACATGTTCAGTGGAGATTAAACAAGGTTAGGGTTTGATTTGGGTTAGTGCATTCATGAACCTTCTAGAAGGTTTCTTTTTGTTTTTGCAAAGATATTTACAAGTGACCCATCTTTAGCCTAACCCAAACCCTTCACCCTTGGTTAATTATCTACAAAGGTTTAGCAACCATGGTTGCATTATTCATCATTATCCTTTCATTATTCATCACAAAAGGTTTCTAATGTTAATTCATCTTCTTCTTCCTTCTTCTTTCTTTCATGGAAAAAGCTTTCTAGCTTTTTTCCATGTGATGAAAATGAGTGAGAATAAGAAAATAAATGAGAGCAAAAATCCTACTTCATCATCCTCATCTATCCTTGCCCTTTAGATGAGAGTGTTCACTTCATTTAGTGAGTGTTAGCTTGTGTTAATGAAACTTCAAGGTAGATCATCTTTGTTATCGAAGATCGGAAGAAAGACTGCATCTTTCTCTTCATGAAGCCTCTCGAGAGTCCGAAACATGATGATCGCAGCAAAGGGACCTCAACACGGAGCTTAAGAAGTGAAGGACCGGATCTACAAAGGTTGTAATCCCTCTCACTTAGTGTTAAAGAGTTTAACATGCTTGTTTTCGCCTAATCTCTAGTTTAAAGATCCGGCTTTGGGTTGTTCGGCATGGCTAAATTTTAAATCGGGCATGGTTGATGCCTCGTAGAGCCTTGTGCATATGCCTAGCAACCCTATACCAAGTCGCTGGCCAGGCAAGCAAGACTTGCTGGTAGGGATTCCATTAGTTTCTCAAGGTGTTTTTGGCCGCACTCTGACACGACTTATTGCACTATTAGGGGTCTGACGCTTGCCGCCCCCTAGGACCGATATGTGACACTCTTAGACGAACAGACCGGACTGTACGGAGATTGTCACAGACAGGCTCAGTAGGAGTTTGGATGAGTTATGTGTTGGAGATAGTGCCCTCAGAGTCAATTATTGGATCACAGGCACGTGATTGCAATGATTGAGGGGAGGACCTGTCCCAGTAGGACAGTCTTACTCGAGATGATAGTATGCTATCTGTTTTATCTTTATCATCGTGTACTGCTTTAGGTGACCTTACGAGTCGCTATTACACGTTGATAAAGCCCCTAGGATTCTTGCTTGACTTCCAGCAGTATGAGGGCGATCATATAAGTGGGAGCTGGGGGTCTACAAGCACATCCTTAAAAGGTCCCTAGTCGTGGGAGATTCGAGACAGGGCATCGTTTCTCCAGAGTAGACTAGTGTATACAGTCGAGACCCCGACGAGGGGCGGTGGCCGGTCTCACAAGCCACTAGTGTCAGTTGATTCACCTAAGATGTATACAGGTGCTCATTGGGTTATGAGTACACCGGACAGGACTCGCCGGGAACCTGCTAGTTGGGATTATACCAGACGTCAGATAGCAGTTCCCTGGTGACATGTGTACAGGTTAGTTCATCGACCTGAGACCGTCATTTGTCTCGTGTGAGTTCCCACTGTGCTTTGATTACTACCCTACCACGGCTCAAAGGAGTCGTGCAAACAGGTTTTAGTTGGGTACAGTCCCGAGCCACATGGAGGCAGTGAGCGGATCTGCAGGGGTTCGTCTCTCCCGGTATTGGGGGTGAGGTCGTGCTGTGTCTAGGAGAGCCAGAACATGAAAAGTCCTTGGCCAAGGCAGGAGATTTGCTGGTAGGTATTCCAGTAGTATCTCAGGGTGTTCTGGGCTACACTCCGACACGACTTGTACCGCTTTTGGGGGTCTGACTTTTACCAACCCCCTAGGCCCGCCATGCGATACTCATAGACGAACGGACCGGACTGTACGGATATTGTCACTGACAGGCTCAGTAGGGTGTCAGGATGAGTTCGCTCATCGACGTCCCTTTTGGTCAATAGCTGGTGGCCCGTCACGTATGGCTAATACCTCTGACGTGCTAGTGGTTAAATCCACAGCCATAGTATTGACGAGTCTTTAGAGTCCACCACACAGACAGTTACTCAAGTTTCGGGCGAAACGCTGTAGAGGCCGTATGGAGATATGGCAGGGTTCGATCAGATACGTGCGGTATTGCATAGATCGCGATCGGACAGTTTTTACTAGCCGGCTTTGGCTTAAGCCGGATCCTAGTATAAGATAGTGTAGTTTTGTCTCTTTGCATTTGTGTTCAGTGCGAATACAAATGCGGGCATGTATTTGCAGTAGTGGGGTTTTCCTGTAATTTATTACGGGATCGGTTTTCTGAAGTTGCCAGTTTGCATTCCGTTCCGGCCGGTTTTCCTTCATTCCTTCTCGGTCGGACTTTCTTGTTGGAGGGTGTTAATTGCAAGTTTGCAATTAACATTTAGTGGAGGGTTTTCTTGCACTTGTGGATTATGATGAGACTTGCTTCATGATGATATTCCTTTCTTGTCCATTTGATGGCTTTTCACTTGATGGTTTGTGAAAGGAAATGGTGGTGACCATTTTCTTTAAGATATTGTTTTTCCATTCTATTATTCTATACAAAAAGAGGTGCCATTCTTTTTCTCTCTCCAATCTCATTCTTGAGATGGGGGGGGGCCGGCCACTATTCTAAGGGAGAAGAGGGGATTTCATTTTGTGTGAGGAAAAAGTTTCATATCATTTTTCATGCTACCAAAATTAAAAAGCACATTTTCTTTAGTTGCTTTCTTCTCCTCCTCCCATTCTTTCATCAAGGCAACTTCAAGAACCCCAAGAGACATGGCTTCTACACTATATCTATAGCAAGTCTTGGACGCGTCGGCTAGCCAACTTCGCGCCCGAGTTGCCTCGGTCAAGAGGCGGGAGCCCGTAAAAGATTCCGGCTACGTGGTGCCCTTTCCGACGAGACGATGATGGACGGAGATTCCGCGAGAGATCGGAGTGGAGACGAAGACCGAAGGACACGGATCGCTTGGTATACTTCTCTACTCTTTTCTTATTTGCTAGTTAGCTAGGTTAATGGCCCGATCCGGGTGAAAAGTGCGCGGTGGTGCCGGTTGCAAGTTTTGCAAAGTTATTATTTCCGCGTTTTCCGGCGTCGGATCGACGGCCGGGGCGCCCCCGCGGGCTTACAATGGTATCAGAGCCAGGCCATTAACCTTCCCTAGCTTGCTCTAGCGCGTTTAGAACTCGATCGAACAAAAACCCGAAAACCGTATTTTTGTGCACATGTGTTCTCTGTTAAAATTTTTTGAGCTCCTAAAATTTTTCTGGTGATTGCAGAGACATGTACAAGAAATTATAAGAATTCTGGGAAAATACGATCCACTGATTCCTCGCTTCGACCGCGGAAGAGCGGCTAAACCCCTGGTTTGGCCGCGCTTCCGCGGCGGAAAAGAGGAATCGTGGCACCATATTTTCCCAGTAAGCTTATGAGTTGGAAATAGGGCTTTTGGGATATTTTCTTTGGGCCCAGATTTTCTGTAAGTGCTACAGTACTCTTTAGGGCCCACTTTGATAAATTTGTTCGATCGGATATTTTAAACATGCTAGTTCACAGTATTTACATTATATCTGCGACCGTGAATGTCACTTGATCGGTAAATCCCGTCTAACTGCTATAGCCCGGTTAGACGGATTTGCGAACGTGACTTTCACGTTGATGTTCTGTGATTGTACTGTGTTGTTGCGGATCGGTCGTGGGGATAGCCTGGTTGCAGTGGTAGTACAGTTCTGTTTTATATGTACATTTGATATTGCGGGGCGAGCGTCCGACATGTGGACTGCCGTCACTGCCTGTTTGTATTATTATTTTGGGGCACGACCAGGTTGCGGTCGATGTACCCGTTGTATGTATATTTTACTTTCTGTACTAGGATTACCCCGCGGAGGAGTGCACGGATAGCCGGATTCTGGAGGGCAACAAGCCCGCATCTCATGGCGTTGAGACGGAGGGGGCTTCACTCTAGAATTGGCGGGCTATTCGCCGCACTCGTAGGGGGTACAGGCTGACCCAGGAGGGGTGCCCAAGTTACCGGATTCCGTGAAGTGCTGGGTGGTCCATTCACGTTGCTGAAGGGGGCTGCCTCGCTTCAGGTTTTGGCGGATGACTTGCCGCGCCCGTAGGGGTCTAGGATTTCATTGCACAGGCTATCCACACGACCAAGGGAACGTCGGGTTTCAGTAGCGGCTCTATGAAACCCGGGGATCCCAGATATCTGTATTGATCTGTGTTGCTATACATTTCTGTGTTGCTTTTTATCACGCCATGAGCGAAAATTATATATTATATATATATTAGTAGATGTTGTATATGTTTTTCATCCGCGCTAGTCCAGTCCCCGCTCTGTTGTTAGTTAGCTAACCAAACGAGTGATGACGGGACCCAGTGGCGAATGCGGATGGCATATACGTACGTCAGTATATTTTCGTTCTTTGTGGTGTGATCAATTGATGGGACTGCATTGATTCGGATCAATGCAAGTTAAACAAACCTATTCTGATGTTGTTGAAACACTTTTTCAAAAAGCTGTTATTGCAAGGGCGTTCTCTTTTGTTTTGCACAGTGGTATTCAGTTGGAATATCCTGCTCCTCAGTCGACGAGGCAAGGGCCGAGATCCCTTCACCGGGAGTGACCCCTTGGAAAAAAGTTTGCGTTAGGGCAGTAACTTCACTATAGCCGATTACTTTTGCTTTGCATCGTGGTATTCATTTGGAATATCCTGCACCTCATTCTACGGGGAAAGAGCCGAGATCCCTTCATCGGGAGTGACCTCTTTAGCAAAGGTTGTCGTCACTATATTTTTATAAAGCTATCAGTTCCTTCAACGATATCAAGTTCGTTACGTTAAAGGTTTTCGCCAGAAACCATTCGTAGCCCTCCGTCGTTTCAGACGGGTAGCACGTAGTATTCATGCTATGTTTGTTGGCCTTTGTCAAGGCATAGTGTATGGTAGCTGCTTGTTGCCTTTCTGCTGCATAGATAGATGCGTTGGTTTGGGACAGTCGTATAGCCTTGTTGGCCTTCGTCAAGGGCTTGTACGGGTGGGTTCAAATTAACCTGGATAATGACGGGTAGAACTTGACATGTGACTTATGATTTGTTGGCCTTCGTCAAGGTCATAAGAGCATGGGGCAAAAATCCACATCGGGAGTTTCAAAAGTACTGAAACTTGCCAGATATGCGCATACCTTCTGGAGTGTGATAACATGAGCGGATTCCGTCACGTTATCATGCGATGAGAGTTGGATCCCGATTCCCACTGATGAGTTGGTTTACTCCTCGGGTTATCCCGGCTAATTCTTCTTTCAGGTTTGGGGAAGAATTTGACGTTACAGTGGGAGGTTTCCAGATTAGGTAAATTGGTAACCATTCTGATCTAGGTTAGAGTGCACGCTGAGTGTTTCTTTTCTCTCTCTCTGGCAGCGACCATTGACCCGACCCTAGACTATGACTCAGTGACCAAGTTGACCGAACCTTCTTAACACTGGCTTTTGGATTGTCAGAGTTGCAGACCTCTTTGCCACTCCTACTTTTACTCTTTTCTCTGGGACACCCCTTATTACTACGAACGTCCACTTCCATTGGACAAAACCATCGTATGGTTATATACGAACTCGAAGGAATTCGAGGATGGTTTCCGGTTCTGGAGAAAACGAATAGGACTATTCAGTTGTCTTTTCCTTTTACCTTCTCTCTCAGATTGCGAGTACTCCTTGGTTTAGGAGATAGTACACCTATTACGCAAATTGGATAGTCTTCTTCCAAACCTTAGGCTGGTGCCGAATGGTGGGGAATGAAGAAAGCCAATTAGCATAAACGGTGTACAGAAGGTATTAAGTTCAGACAAAGCAAGGGATTAGTAAGAGGGCAAAGTAAATTGCGACTGCTATTCACGACCAAACCATGTACTTCTTTGTCAATCCTAAATCACCTATGAATTAAGTTCATTCGGTTGTCTTTTATCCTCACCTTCTCTCGCATTGCGAGTGCTCCTCGGATTAGGACAGTACACCCATTATGCTTTTTGGATAGTCTTCTTCCAAACCATAGGCTGGTGCCGAACGGTAGGGAAGGAAGAAAACCATTTGGCCTAAAGGGGTGTACAGAAGGTAATGACTAAAGACATGTAAAGGGATTTGGAGAGGTGGCAAAGAATTATACAGTTATAGTTGTGAATCTGGATAATGGAAGAGGTATTACTAAGAATACCAGGATACCCCATCGAAACATCTCAATGTTTCAGTTTCACTGTGTACTGTTAAATGAAAACTGATTTCCCAATTAGGCACTTGCTCCAGGGTATGTATTTACCAGGTATGAGTCTCACATCTGTATGGTTTTACAGATGATGAAGGGGAGTAAGTTATTGGGAATTAGGTGACCATCCTCATTATATCGGGATTCATTGGAATTGGTGATATTTGAGGAAGCCACCTGGGTTGTTTGCCGGTCGGCAAATATTTGGTTTTGAATATCCGTTGTTGTGCACCAATTTCAAATTGATATATCTGTACGTCTATTTTTATAGAGTGAGACATATCTTTTTGAAATTATGTTTATGACATTTACCTATACCAGTGGATGGTTAGGTAAGGAG
Organism: Agapanthus africanus; assembly: GCA_030015575.1. NCBI lineage: Eukaryota > Viridiplantae > Streptophyta > Magnoliopsida > Asparagales > Amaryllidaceae > Agapanthus > Agapanthus africanus. The sequence continues at coordinate 200,725,043 of CM057350.1, forward strand.
CATTGAACAGCGGTGTAATTCTTCTTAACCAAAAGTACAGTTTTCATCCTACGACACACAGTAAATGAGTCACCAGACTCAGGGGACTTATACAGAGTATTGTATATTGTCCAGTGTCCATTAGGATAGAGGGGTTGGTCCTCGTACTATATTCTGTTTACTTTTAACTTCTCTAGTTCTTAGACATGTGTTTCGTAGAAACACAGGGTCTAAGTTTTGAGGAGTTATAGGTATAAGAGTAAAGTAGAGAACCAGGTGTTGCAAGTATCGGGATTCTTCAAGGTGATCGAAGATATAGATACTTGTGAATGGTATTCAGTTGATAGTAATGATTAAGAGAACTAGCTTCTCTTTCAGGTTACTCATAAATGGAAGTACTCCTAAGTTGAGTAACGCTGATCGGCCTCTCTTCCATTTAGTTGACATGCACTGGAGACAGCTGCATGATTTGAATCTGGTTCAATTAAATCAGTGCCTCTGTTTCTTGGATATAGAACAGTTCATATCTTGACATTGTTAAGATACGGGGAGTTGTCCGGCTTATGCTTAAAACCAGACTCTGGACAACTCAAGGCACGTTTCAGTAGTGGCTGTTTGTGGGTTGACCCGGGCTATGACGAGGGTTGACTTTCTACCATCTGGAAGATCAATAGTGATATTGTTCTTGACTCGCCACAGTTTTATCAAAAATGGATTTTTTTTTCAGAAAACAGTAGTGGGAGTATGGTAGAACTGGAAGTGATTCCAGAACCACAAACGATTACTGAAGATTTCATAAGAACCTAAAGATTCAATCTGGTTTGACATTCCAATGGCCACTCCGCAGATAAGGTGGGTAACCTCCGGCACCCGAGAGGTACTTCGGTATGCTCAAGGACGGTGGCAGGGAAGTTCTTGTTTACCCACACTTGCCATTGCTATTGGTCCAGGCTGCGAGACCCGGCGGAAGGATGAGTATAGCGTCGTTCTAAACTTGCTTTAGAAGCGTACGTCTATATGACTCTGCCAGAGGGTTGTCGTGGTCAGTGGGAGCAGCGGAAGCATTGGTGGATATCAGGCTTATGTCTATTTATAGACTAGAGCAGATATAGCGGAGATAGATCATCTATTTCTGATGTGACAGTCATAGGTTTGACTTCATCAAAATAGGGGATGGATCTGTTGAGAAGGTAGTAGGGTGTGATGTCCTGGTATTTGATGACATACACAGAATAGGAAGTGATATTCCTATACTACGATAGGTTATACTTTGGTCGTCACACAGTAGTTTCTCCACATAGGACTTGGATATTATATCAGACATTCTGGTTACTAGATCTATGGTTTTAGATCTAGATTTGGGTGGTTTCCCAATCTGGGTACTTTGACCGCATTCTATGAGTATTTAGAACGGACGACTCCTGGCACGGTAGTGTACCTGCAGGTAATGGAGTCACCCTCTCTAAAGGTGTCTTACAGACTAATGGGGAGAGGGATACGCATGATTGACAGATCACTTGCTTAGGCAATTGAGTCAATCATGAGATGTCAAGTACCACACCAGATGTTGTTCTTGCAGTAGGCGCAATAAGTTGATATTGATCCAATCCTGGAGAAACAGTCGGAAGCAGTTTTAGAACATAAGTGAATGTTCTAGGGATATGATAACGGCAGTCTTCTTCGGGAGACAGTTATCATTCCAGGCTTCCAAGGTGACCTGGATGGCAGAGTGGCTGTCAGAGTTATAGTTTTCCCTCTGACGAGGGGCAGTATTTTGGACTGGTGGTCCAGGTGGATACTGAGGGAAGGCATGGCGCAGGATACTGATTAAGTTCAGTTGACGATACAGTCTAAGAAGTTTGGATTTGGAGTTCATTTATGAGCTGGGTCCCATCAGACATCCAGACATTCTAAGACAGGTATTGCTCATTTCGGGAGATAGCTTTCTCCGCGAACTTGAGATATAGAGAGACATAGAAAGAAACACCAAAGCGGATCCACTCACTGAGGCTATTCCTCGAACGCAATAGTTTCGCAAACGAGCTTTGTGAGACTGACTAGTAGAGGAGTTGGGTGTTCGGTATCACACGGGCTGTGAGTATGCGACATCGCAATAATTAGCCTCGAGTGCAAGTGGGAGATTGTTGGAGATAGTGCCCTAAGAGTCAATTATTGGATCACAGGCACGTGATTGCAATGATTGAGGGGAGGACCTGTCCCAGTAGGACAGTCTTACTCGAGATGATAGTATGCTATCTGGTTTATCTTTATCATCGTGTACTGCTTTAGGTGACCTTACGAGTCGCTATTACACGTTGATAAAGCCCCTAGGATTCTTGCTTGACTTCCAGCAGTATGAGGGCGATCATATAAGTGGGAGCTGGGGGTCTACAAGCACATCCTTAAAAAGTCCCTAGTCGTGGGAGATTCGAGACAGGGCATCGTTTCTCCAGAGTAGACTAGTGTATACAGTCGAGACCCCGACGAGGGGCGGTGGCCGGTCTCACAAGCCACTGGTGTCAGTTGATTCACCTAAGATGTATACAGGTGCTCATTGGGTTATGAGTACACCGGACAGGACTCGCCGGGAACCTGCTAGTTGGGATTATACCAGACGTCAGATAGCAGTTCCCTGGTGACATGTGTACAGGTTAGTTCATCGACCTGAGACCGTCATTTGTCTCGTGTGAGTTCCCACTGTGCTTTGATTACTACCCTACCACGGCTCAAAGGAGTCGTGCAAACAGGTTTTAGTTGGGTACAGTCCCGAGCCATATGGAGGCAGTGAGCGGATCTGCAGGGGTTCGTCTCTCCCGGTATTGGGGGTGAGGTCGTGCTGTGTCTAGGAGAGCCAGAACATGAAAAGTCCTTGGCCAAGGCAGGAGATTTGCTGGTAGGTATTCCAGTAGTATCTCAGGGTGTTCTGGGCTACACTCCGACACGACTTGTACCGCTTTTGGGGGTCTGACTTTTACCAACCCCCTAGGCCCGCCATGCGATACTCATAGACGAACGGACCGGACTGTACGGATATTGTCACTGACAGGCTCAGTAGGGTGTCAGGATGAGTTCGCTCATCGACGTCCCTTTTGGTCAATAGCTGGTGGCCCGTCACGGATGGCTAATACCTCTGACGTGCTAGTGGTTAAATCCACAGCCATAGTATTGACGAGTCTTTAGAGTCCACCACACAGACAGTTACTCAAGTTTCGGGCGAAACGCTGTAGAGGCCGTATGGAGATATGGCAGGGTTCGATCAGATACGTGCGGTATTGCACGGATCGCGATCGGACAGTTTTTACTAGCCGGCTTTGGCTTAAGCCGGATCCTAGTATAAGATAGTGTGGTTTTGTCTCTTTGCATTTGTGTTCAGTGCGAATACAAATGCGGGCATGTATTTGCAGTAGTGGGGTTTTCCTGTAATTTATTACGGGATCGGTTTTCTGAAGTTGCCAGTTTGCATTCCGTTCCGGCCGGTTTTCCTTCATTCCTTCTCGGTCGGACTTTCTTGTTGGAGGGTGTTAATTGCAAGTTTGCAATTAACATTTAGTGGAGGGTTTTCTTGCACTTGTGGATTATGATGAGACTTGCTTCATGATGATATTCCTTTCTTGTCCATTTGATGGCTTTTCACTTGATGGTTTGTGAAAGGAAATGGTGGTGACCATTTTCTTTAAGATATTGTTTTTCCATTCTATTATTCTATACAAAAAGAGATGCCATTCTTTTTCTCTCTCCAATCTCATTCTTGAGATGGGGGGGACCGGCCACTATTCCAAGGGAGAAGAGGGGATTTCATTTTGTGTGAGGAAAAAGTTTCATATCATTTTTCATGCTACCAAAATTAAAAAGCACATTTTCTTTAGTTGCTTTCTTCTCCTCCTCCCATTCTTTCATCAAGGCAACTTCAAGAACCCCAAGAGACATGGCTTCTACACTATATCTATAGCAAGTCTTGGACGCGTCGGCTAGCCAACTTCGCGCCCGAGTTGCCTCGGTCAAGAGGCGGGAGCCCGTAAAAGATTCCGGCTACGTGGTGCCCTTTCCGACGAGACGATGATGGACGGAGATTCCGCGAGAGATCGGAGTGGAGACGAAGACTGAAGGACACGGATCGCTTGGTATACTTCTCTACTCTTTTCTTATTTGCTAGTTAGCTAGGTTAATGGCCCGATCCGGGTGAAAAGTGCGCGGTGGTGCCGGTTGCAAGTTTTGCAAAGTTTTTATTTCCGCGTTTTCCGGCGTCGGATCGACGACCGGGGCGCCCCCGCGGGCTTACATTATGCTCATCGGCTTTCTTATCGACATCTACTTGGGGGCCGTTACGTACAGCTAGTGCCGCTTGCGGCCTGTGGTTTAAACTACTACTAGCGTAGTGTCGGGTCTTTAGAGTCCCACACAGAGGGTTTCCCTGCATCGGGCAAAACATGTAGAGGTCATATATTTTTACGACAAGGTTCGATCACATGCGTCTACTTATGCACGCATGATGATTCGGACGGACAATACTAGGGGGCTTTGGTTTAAGCCGGATCCTAGTACTGTACCGATGGATTATCTTCGTCTTCTGTATTCGTATTTTTCAGAATACGGATATGTATATACGGACGAGGAGCATTTTTGTAATTTGTACAAAAATTGATTTTGAAGATGACATAACATAATTGTATTATTCATTTCGGTTTAAATTATTAATACATTTATGTAATAGGAAATGAAGTGGATATTGCATGAATTTGGATATGGGTGCTTAGGACACATGGTGCTCATTCCATTCATGAGTCATTCTTTAATAAATTGAACCCCTTTTGATAATTGATATTAGTTTTATCTAATGAATTATCAAAAAGAGTTCAGTTTAGAAAAAGAAAGAGAAGCCATCTCCTTTCTTCAAGCTCTAGCTCACTAGATTTTTCTTTAGCCATCTTCTAAACCCTCAAACCCTAGAACACTCATGTATTGAGTAACCTAGGGAAAAAGAAGACTCCTCAATCCATCTACACTCACTACACATCCTAGGTCATCTAGTTTATCATACTACTTGACTTAGTTTCTTCGGTTGTTGAAGAAGGAGCTTGGTACACAAGCTCTCGGGTGGATCATCTTCGATCCAAGAAAGCTGATGAGGAGACGACATCCGCACCACTCTAAGGAGTTCGCGCAGGTGAGGAGGACAGCGGGAAGAAAAAGGACCGATTACGTGAGGTATAACTTCTGTACATGTAGTGTATACTTCATATTCTTTGTGCTAGTTCAGGTTTAGATATGATCTTGGCGGTTTGTCGATGCTATGAAGTATATTATTTTCGTATTTCATATTTTCCGCCTCCCCGCGATCCCGCGAGGTGCATAGCATAGACTTACAATTGTCTCTAGGTTGTATATGAACCGTCAAGACTTGGAGCTAGGAATTTGCCATGGCTCCATTTTGGTTCGACCTTTGGGCCTTTGTTGACGTCGCGTCTGCATTAAGAAGGAACGTCAGGCTGATTTCTAGGCTGTAGATGTTGCCATCAAGATCTGGCTCTCCCTTTGACAGAGCCTGGTGAGAAAATATGGTTCCCTTTTTTCATTTGTGCTCATGGATTGTATACAGGGGTCGGTGTACACTCACCTGCAGGGTAAAGAAAATTTCCTTTTATTTTATTTTTGATTTCCGCGATGCTCTATCTTTTCAGCTTTTCATATCGCAAAAGTCGCGATTGCCCAATCATTTTATCTTTTTATCCGCGGTGCCCAATCATTTCGGCTATATCGTTTTTTTGTTTTTTTACGCGCTATTTTTTATTGCGTGTTGCCCAAACATTTCGGCTGTTTCATATGCACATTTTTTCCTCACTGATTTTTATTGCGAGTTGCCCCATCATTTCAGCTATTTCATATGCATTTTTTTGCTTGCTAATGTTTTTTATTGCGAGTTTGGAATCTGATACCAACCTTGGAATCAACATCGCTACAACTGGAATATTTCCAGGAGCGAATCATCGTGTGCCGTGAAAGGACTTGGAGTTTGACACCTGTTTAGGCATCAGCGTCGCTACCACTGGAATATTACCAGGAGAGAATCATCATGTGCTTTTGTCGATTTGAACAAAGATGGCTTAGTAAACAAGGTTAGGATCCTGTCGACTAAGACTTTTCGACTTTATAAGACGTAAGGGTCTCATAAAATTATTTCTCCTTACGAGTCATGAGGATCGCGTAAGTGTATTTTCTCCCTAGGAATCGTGGGGATTCCTAAGTGTGTTCTCCCTTGCAAGTTGTAAGGATCTTGCAATAGTGTTTTCTCCTTATAAGTCGAGAGGAATTACAAGTGTCGTTCACCATATGGGGACATTTCGTGCCATTGGTGGAACTAGGTGAGGGCTATATTTATTTATGCCCGTGGATTATATACAAGGGCCAATATTGGACCGCCTGTAGGGCAACTTAGGGAATATGATGGCTTAAGAACAGGTTTTGATCCATGTAGCTTAAGGCTTTTGAATCCTATGAGCCGTGAGGGTCTCATAGGGGGAGTTCTCCTTACGAGTCGAGAGGATCTCGTAAGTGAAAATTTTACGAGATTGTGCCCTTCCGGGTTTTCACAAACTCGCCGGTAGCTCTGTTGTTTTTACTCACGGCACCCTTTCGGGTTTTCATCCGTACCCATTTTGCTTGTGGACATACCGTTTTTTTAACGAGATCGCGCCCTTCCCGATTTTCATAAACTCACCGGTAGCCCTGCTGTTCTTACTCACAGCGCCCTTTCGGGTTTTCATCCATGCCCATTTTGCTGGTGGACATACCATTTTTTTGACCCATCTGTTTGCCAATAGGACTTAGGGGTGACTTCACCGCTGGAGTAGCTGTGTAGCCAGTGGGAGTTGAGTTGCTGTCTTCGCCGTTGGGGATTCGATTGCAATGTAGATCTCAAGGGTAGAGATTGCCTTTTTGGAGACGACGTGCTATTTTAGGGACATTCCGGTCCATTATCGCCATTTTTGGGACAAAGTTCTAGTTTAAGGACCTCTCGGTCCAATGTCTCTATATTCGAGGAGGCCGGTTTTCTTTACATACTATTCAGAGTTTTTTACTCAGGAAGATAGAGAGCGGACACAAGTGTCTTCATCTATCATTGACCTAAGTCATGACTCGTCAAGCATAGTATTTTTTGAGGAACCGGACGTTTATTGGCCGGAAGGGACTTTCGCCATGCATATCCATGAGCAGGTAGGCTCCACCTTGGTAGACCTTTCCTATGATGTACGGACCTTCATAGTTCGGCTCGAATTTCCCCCATTTTGCACGGTTGGGGATCATAGGTCTTTTGACGACTAGCATGAGTTCGCCTTGGCAGAATGTTCTCGGCCTAGTCAGCTTTTCATACAACCGCGTCATCCTTGCCGTATAAGCTTCCAGGTTTTGCTGCGTTATAAGGCGAGTTTCATCGAGGGCGTCAAGCTCCTCAAGCCAGAGATGAGCATTTTCTTCATCTGTCGGCTCATATCGAACTGCTACACATAGAAAAGGGAGTTCCACTTCCAGAGGAAGCACTGCTTCTGTGCCGAATACCAATGTGTATGGTGTTGTATTCGTTGTTGTTTTGAACGTCATTCGGTACGCCCAGAGAGCTTCATGCAGCCTTTCATGGCAGTCTTTTTTGTTTCTGGATACCGTTTTCTTTATAATCATTATCAGGGTCTTGTTGAAAGCTTCAGCTAAACCGTTGGCACGAGGATTGTAGACCAAAGAGTATCTCAAATCTATTTTATGCTGCTGTACGAAGCGACCGATTTTATGAATTCTATAAGCCGGTCCATTATCCGAGATAATTCATCGCGGAGTGCCGAATCGATAGATGACATGTGTCCTGAAGAAATGGAGGATATTCTCCGTCTTCACTTCCCTTAGTGGTACTGCTTCTGCCCACTTGGAGAAGTAGTCGGTCGTTGCCAGTATGAACCGGTGTCCTTTGGATGATGCTGGTTCAATAGGGCCGATTAAATCGGTTCCCCACATTTTGAATGGCCAGCTAGCTACTGTTGGGTGTAGATGGTTTGGATGCTGGTGGATGAAGTTCCCATGAATTTGGCATGAGTGACACTGCCTCGCATATTCAAGGCGGTCCTGAATCATTGTGGGCCAATAATAACCCATTCTTTTGATCTTCAGCTTCATTTTTGGCCCAGCTTGATGAGAACCGCAGAGTCCGTCATGAGTTTCTTGGACGACTCTGTTTGCTTCTTCTGGTCCCAGGCATCTTAGCCACAGGCAGTCGAACGATCTTTTGTATAGAGTATCATTGACGAAGGCAAAAGACAGAGCTCGTTTCATGAGCTGATATCTAGATGACGCATTTTTGGGCATTCGTTGGGATTTGAAGTAGTCTATGAAGACTTCCCTACAATCCGTGACCTTTTCTTCATCCTCTATTTGGAGGGCTTCTTGTTTGATCCTTTCTTTTCCTTCAGATGGCTCTATTAAATCCTCCAAAGATATTTCTGCTGGCGTGAGTGTTAGTTGTATGTATGCCCTAGAGGCCATTACTGTACATATGATGTATATTGTAGTGGATGCTAGGACGTATATAGGGAGGACTTTCTTGCTCGACATGATAGTATGCTATCTGGTTGCCCTTTACCTTAACGTGTATACTGATTGTCTCTCTGTTACATGTTGGTAAAGCCCTTAGGATGTGTACTTGACTACCTGGACTATGATGCAGATCATACTAGTGGGGACAGATAGTCTATAAGTACATCCTTCAAAGTCCCTAGTCGTGGGTATATCGAGACGGGGCATCGATATACCAGAGTAGACTAGCGTATACCTTCTCGACCCATACAGATGGGCGATGGATGATCCCATATCCATTGGTGTTTGACATCAGAGATGATATACGGGTGCTCAGTAGAGACTGGGTACACTAGACGGACTCGCCGAGAACTCCCAGATGGTATTATACCTTACGTCAGATGGCAGTTCTCTGGTGACACTGGTACAGAGTAGTCTGTTGACCCGAGATCGTCATAGAGTCTTGTGTGGTTCCCACTGTGCTTTGATTTCCATCTTACCACATCCAAGAGGGCGTGCAAAACGGTGGTTTTTGGGTACAGTCCCGAATCACATGGAGGCAATGAGCGATAGGAGGGGATTCGTCTCTCCCTGTATAGGGGGTTGATGTTGCGCTGTATTCGATTGGCTATAACCGGAAATCCCTGGCCAGGGTTGCTGAGAATTACTGTTAAGTGTTACCTGTAGTTTCTCGAACTGTTATAGACCTCATATCGACACGACTTATCGAGCTATTGGGGTCTGACGTTTACCACCCCTAGGCGAGATATGCGACATATCAGACGATCAGACCGGACTGTACGGTAGTGTTACTGGTCGGATTCACTGGAGTGTGAGCGGGCTTGCTCGTCGATCTTCAGATCGCTCAATACCCGGGTGGCCGTTACGTTTAGCAGACCGCTTGCGGCTTGTGGATGGTTGATATGATCACCATCCGCTGCCGGCGTATTGACGAGTCTTTAGAGTCCTACACAGAGGTTTCCTGGCTCAAGCGAAACGAAATAGGAGCGCATATGAGATATGTGCGGGACCGAGAATAATACGTGTATGTGATACCGTATTCTATTCTCGCGATGAATGTATCGATTGGTTGTATGCGATATAACCTAGTTATCGATTCAAGTGTTGATTCGATAAGTCGATACATTGAATACTAGTCGGTTATGTTCAACATGACCGGATCGTTAAATCAAGTGTTGATTTAATGATTTAATGCATAATTATATATTTGATATATTACTTTGCATTAACTAGTATTGGTTCACTTTAAGATGGATCTTCTCACTCGGGTGTGCGCATTGCATATGCGATATGATTTTGTGCACTTGATTGTATCATGTTTGATGATACATGTTTAACTATAGTTAAGTGTAATGAATCAAGCCATGGTTAAACTAATGATTAGGGTTTTCTTTTCTTACTTATTTATTTATTTATTTATTTAGAATAGATGAGAAAAGAATGGTTGCTAATTTTGGAGTTTAGTTGAAGCTTCATGAAGCTTTGACTTTGCAACCATTCTTGTCTCATGCTTAACCTAACCATTCCACTAAACCATGATTGATTCTCTACACCTAACTATGGTTCAATTATGATAAGAATGAATTTCTTTTCTCATTTTTATTTATTCTTATCATAATAACATTTCTTCTTCTTCTTCTTCTTCAAGAAGAAAACCTTAAGCTCCATCAATGGTGATTGTTGGAAAAGAGTGAGAAATCCAAAACTAAAGTCTACCCACTTCCTATTTCTTCATCCTCTACCTCTTGCCAAGTAGTAGAGTGTGTTTCCTTCACAAGTTTTCAAGACTTGGTGAAGTGAGAGCTTGATCTTGCGATACTTCGACGTAGATCATCTTCGGCATGGATATCGATGACCTAGCCCGTCCATTCTCCGATGAAGCCGACGCTAGAGCCCGGGACTTGTTATGGACAGCGAGGAGACTTCATTGCGGAGCTATGGAGGTGGAGAACCGGATCTACAAAGGTTGTATTTCCGTATCTCTTAGTTAAGTGTTAACTAGTTTATTGTTTCGCCTAGATTTCTAGCCAACGATCCGTATTAGGGTTTCTCGGCACCTATAATTTTTGAAATTGGCATGATCGATGCCTTGTAAGACCTCATTAGGATGCCTAGGAACCCTACAGTGAGAACCCTACGGCTTTGCATGATGATCCTTACGCCATCGAGGTCTTCGTCGGCCAATTCCTTGCCAGCTTAACCAATGCATCCGCCTTGCTATTTTATGCACGTGGTATACTCTCCAGGATGTAGGAGGGGATTTGTGTTAGCAATTGCTGCACTCTTTCACCGTACGTTATCAGCTCTGGCTTGCACGTCTGATAGTTGCCATTTACTTGGCTAACGATCAGTTGGGAGTCTCTATATATGAGGAGGTCTTTGATTCCCATGTCGACAGGGATCTCGAGACCTGCTATCAAAACTTCATATTCAGCTTCGTTATTAGTCATTGGCTCCGTTAAGGAGAGAGAGTAGCGCAGTGTCCCTCCTTCTGGAGTCACGAAGATAAGGCCCACCCCGGCTTTGATTATAGGGATGTTTTGCTTTCGCCTCTTTATGGACGATGCTCCATCGAAGTAAAGTTCCCATCAGGAATCATTTTCTTCCTTCTCTCCTTCGATAGTGTTGAACGCATGTTCATCTAGCAACTCACAATTTAGGGGGGGAGTCGGCTGGTATCGGATGCTCTGCAAGAAAGTCGAAAATGGCATGGCCTTTCACTGCTTTGAGAGGCCGATACGTTATCGAGAACTCCATTAGGAAGAGGGCCCATTTGGCGAGCCTTTCTGTTAGTATGGCCTTCGACATTAGATATTTGAGAGGATCCAACTTTGATATAAGATGGACCTCATGTGCCAAAGCATAGTGTCTGAGCTTCATTATCGTGAAGATTAGTGCCAGACAATACTTTTCGATGGGGCAGTAGTTGTTTTCTGCCCCCAGGAGAACTCGACCCAAATAGTATAGAGCTCTTTCCTTTCCCTGGTCGTTCTCTTATGCCCATAGCGCGCTTAGAGAACCCTCAAGGGCTGTTGTATATAGGATGAGGGGTTTTCCCTTCACCGGAGTGATCAGTACCGGCGGATTTTGTAAGTACTGTTTGATTTCATCTAGTACGTTTTGGCACTTTTGATCCCAGACGATCGGGGTCCCCTTCTTCATTAGATGACTGTAGGGACGGCATTTTCCTAACAGGTTAGCTATGAACCGCCGGATATACGCGAGCTTTCCTTGAAGGGATCGCAATTGCGTGAGAGTACTTGGCGTAGGAATTTCCGTAATCGCCTTGATCTTTGAGGGGTAGATTTCGATACCCCGGTACCGTAAGATGAATCCTAGGAATTTACCTGAGGAAACTCCAAACGCACATTTTAGAGGGTTCATCTTCAGATTATACTTCCAAAGACATTGAAACACTGTGTTTAGATGTTCTCAATGTTCCTCGTATGACTTGCTTTTCACCACAAGGTCGTCGATGTAGTATTCAACAATCTCATGGATGAGGTCATCAAAGATCTTCATCATGGCCCTCTGGTAGGTAGCACCAGCGTTCTTCAGACCGAAAGGTATCACTTTATAGCAGAATATACCCAGCGGAGTCCGGAAGGCAGTATGCTTTTGGTCTTCGGGATGTATCTTTATTTGATTGTATCCTGAAGATCCGTCCATAAAGTTGAAGACCTCATAGGTAGAAGTGTTATCGATCATCAGCTCGGTAACAGGTACTAGGAAATCATCCTTCGGGAAAGCTTTGTTGAGGTCCCGAAAGTCCATGCAGATGCACACCATCCCATTTTTTCATCACCGGAATGATATTAGCGATCCAGTAAGGATATTGAACTTCTTGGATGAAGCCGGAGTTAATTAGTTTCTTAACTTCGGCGTTGATGCTCATCTCGAGTTTGAGCCGCATTCTTCTTGGCGCTTGCTTGACGGGCTTGATGTCTGGCGATACGGCCAGTTTATGTACTGCTACTTTTTGATCTAATCCCGACATCTGGGAATTATTCCATGCGAAGTAGTCTTTATATTGCCTGATCATGCCTTTTAAAGTGGCTACCTGTTTTCTAGATAGCAGTTCACTGACGAACGTTGTCCTCGGATCGTTTTCCATTCCTACGTCAATTTTCCTTAGGTTGTCCGCCATGGAGTATATCCCGTCTTCCAGCTCCTTTGGTGCCGGCGGAAATTGTGAGATCACCTCATCCTCATCCTCATTTGTGAAGCACGTGAAAAGGTCATCCATAGCCTCATGCCCTTTTCCTTCTGAAAGTGTTATCACATGGCAGGTATGAGTCTGCTTCCATTCTTGATGCTGGGCTGGTCCTATCCTTGCAATATAGGTCCTTTTTGGCTCAAGCTTTTGCGGTGGGGTTACCCTCCAGCTGTCGGATAAAGCGAACCTGCCTTATTGATACTGGTCTTTAACCCAGTCTTTGAAGGTAAAGCAATCTTCAAGGGGATGGCCTATTGCACGGCGATAGGAGAAATAGTCCGGATGATAGACCTCGTTTATCTGTTCGAGGTGCCGAGACTCCGGAAGTGCTATCATTTGGTGATTCATGACAAGGTTGAATATTTTCCTCGTCTTGTCTTGTGGGAAAGAGTATTCCCGGCCCATCTTCTTCATAAAGGATGGGTTCCAGCTGGATTTTCCTCGAGTGTACGGCTTCTTGGATTCGTTTTGCTTTTTCGGGCGTTGTTTGCTTTCTTCGCCTTGTTTTTAACTCTATTTCGGGATTTCCATCGAGGAGAGAATGTCCATCTGGCTGAGGATGAAGGGTATTGTAGTCTTCTTTCTCCGCAGATCGTTGGTTGAGGCGTTGCATCCTGGCCTTTTCATAAATAGCCATTTCGCGACTGTGGTCATCCCGAATCTTTTGACAGGCCTCTTTTATTAGCTGGTCAAGCTGTTCTTTGAACGATAGGCTCAACATTCTTAGAGCGAGATCTTGTTCTGTTTCAACGGCACAACTATTTGGAAGAGCGTTTCCTTCTTTACCAGAGCTGTTTATAGCGCGGCAACTGTGGAAATGGTCTCGTTTCCTGGACCGAACATATCCGAGCCCGGTTGTCTCCATCTTCCCGTTAGGTATCTTTCGCTGAGTCCCGGGAATATCCTAAATCTTTTTGTAGAATTGGGCTTGTCGAACAGTTTGTTCGAGTGTTACACCTTGGCATGTTAACAACCTTTTCAATCCCTCTGAGTAGTACCTTGGGAGATGGATTGGTTGAAACCTGTCGAGCGCAAAATAAGCACCATGCCAGACTTCTTTTTCTACTTTGGTCTCCGTCGATTGGTAGAAGAGGATCGTCTTTTCACCTCTTCGCCTGGGAGGAACATAGAAAGTCTGTAGTTCTTGTACGCTGTATGTATTGAGCGCATCGAGTTCTTTATAATACCGAGGTGGAACCATGGTGACTTGTAAACTCTAATCAGCTTCAGTAACGGTTTGTGCTGACGGGCGAACAGAGAACACGGCGTTGGCCTCGTCCTCAGAGTCACTGCTAAAGACCAAAATAGGAGTAGATGGTCCAGTGGTGTTGCTTTGGGGTTGCTCCGAGTAAACTATTTCTTCATCTTCCTTGGTGTCGCTTCTAAAGATTAGGATGGTGGAGACAGGCTTCCATTTATCCTCCGGCTTATGACACCTCTCTGTATCTTCGAAGTCTGGCAGGAATTACTTTGCGTCTTTATATTTCCGGACTTCGTTTACCGAGAACGGGTTTAGCTCCCCCGTGAAGGTGTATTCCAAACCGTCTTTGAAATACTTCATACACTGATATTGTGTAGAAGTGATGACGTTGTACTCATGCAGCTAGGGCCTGCCGAGCAAAGCGTTATAGCAAGGCTTGGCATTAATGATGTGAAATTTGATGTCGGTGACGAGCAATCCAAAGCGTAACGTCAGTATTATAGACCCCGGCGTCTATGACGACTGTTAGTCGAACCCGAGATGGTAATTTTGTCTCGGGCTAAGTGCTGAACGTTCAGTCAGATCTCCTTCGGCACTTTCATGTTGAGATGGTCGACGAAGGATCCGTTATCGACAAGGATTTTGCCTATCCTGAAGTCGTGGTAATACCTGGTGACGTATAGAAGTTGGTTATGCTCGCACGTTCCGAGGAGGAGATCCTCATCGATGAATGTGATGTCAGCTGTGTGAACCTCTGACAGCTCGTCCTTCATCTTTTCTTCAGCTAAGAAAGCTTGGAATTGATCAGGCTCTTGCAGTGTCTTGATCAAGGAATCTCGTGCCTTTTTGGACAGGAGGAGAGCATCCAGTATGCTTAATTGTGAGGGCATTTTCCTTAGATGTGCTAAAACATTGTAATCCACCTTATTTCTCTTAGGCGGGTCCTTGGCTGCGAGCTCTTTGACAACTTGATCATCAAGGGAAATTTCCTCAAGGATTTTCTCTTTCCCATTGTCTCTTTTGCTTGATCCTTTGTTTGTAGGTCCGAGCGTGTGGCTACGCAGCTGAATGTTCTCGCAGTTCTTCTTCTCCTCTTCTTTTTTCGGAGGTGGAATCCTTGAAGAGAGGGCTGAGGGTTGTTTCTTCCTCAGAATCGCTCCCGAAGGTGAGAACTTGGAGTTTTGCCTTTTCCGAACTGGTATCAACCATATGATAGTTGCTAGTCATTTTCTCACGCGCATTCATCACATTTTTTCGCTATCGACGAGCTTCACACTTCATTCTCTTGAAGTGTTGTTGATGGGCAACGTATCCTTGCCACCACTTCTTGAAGGCACTGTTCGGTGGGATGAGTAACCCTCCGATGATATAGACAGTAGTTCAGATATGTGTCCTCTCCGTTGAGGCTTATGACCCCGGACGTGTTTCCTTTGAGAGGTGGCAACATCATTCCTACTAACAGGGCTTTGGCGAACCGCTTCTCTATCTTGATTCTGCTCTTATTTGCCGCAGGTGTGCTTTAGTCTGGTTGGAGTACTTTACGACTCGTCCTTGCCGCAGCTTGTTCATCCTGACGCTGATGCTTAGCCCTTTCGTATATGGCTGTTTCGCGCTCTCGATCAGGTTTGCTTTTTTGAAAGGCTTCGTTTAACAGCCTATCGATTAGGCCTTCCGACAGTTCCGAGGATTTTGGTGCCGATCCTGTCCCTAGTTCCTCTGCGTTGTTTTCTGACGCTGGGGGGCTTCTTCGTCATTTAACGAAAAGTGGGAAACCATGTGGCAACTTGCTACATAGTCTTCGGTTTCTGATGAGTCATTTTCCTCATTGTTGTCACTCTCTTCGTTCTCAAGAATATGCTTAAGAAACTCTTCGAGGGTGACTGGTGTCCGCGCCTTCTGGTTGTACTCCTCCAGCACGTCAATGCACTTTTGTATGTTTGTGCGCTTGTCGTCATATTCGGTAGGCTGCACAGGATTCTTAGTCTTCTTCTTTTTCTTCGAAGACTTTGAAGGCTCGACTTGGGGATTTTGCCCTTTATCGATAGTTTTCGGTATGGGACACGGTTTCAGCATCTTTTCAATGATTTTTGGTTCAAGTGGGCTTCTCCACCTAAATGCCGGATATGCCTGGACATCTTTCAACATTCTTTCGGTTACTTCCCATGAAGCTTCTTCCACGAGCGAGCATGATGCCCCTGGTGCATCCACCTTTTTAGGAGTGTGCTTCTGTGGCGGGTTCACCCTCCAGTTCTCAAACAGCACGAATTTTCCCTGTTGATGCTGGTCCTCGACCCAGTTCTTAGAGATGTAGTAATCCTTAATTGGGTGGCTCACCATTCTGTGATAGGAGCAGTAGTTAGGGTTGTTGACGTCGCCGGGTTGCGGTAAATATCGTGGGTCTGGCAATGTGATGAGTTTATTGCGCACTGCCATCTCGAACAGTCTCCTCGTCTTGTCACAGGGAAACGAGTAAGTGCGTCCTAGCCTTTCTTCCAGGGATAGGCGCGGACGCATGTTGATTTGGCGAGCAACCGATTTCGGGTCAATCGGTTGCTTTTGAGTGTTGGCAACGAAGATCGTTTTCCCTTTATCATTGGCATTTCGAGGGTCCATTTTTTAGGAGGAAGACTCGTTGCCCATCTAGTCCATTTGGGCCAATTTATCAATCAAAGCCTGGAATGTGGTTGGCTTGAAGAACGTCATGAACTGGGACACAGTCGTTTAGGAATCTAGGGTCCCGATGAATATGCCTATGGTGGGGGATTCTTCGATGAGCTGTTCGCATTTTGACCATGGGTGGTATTAGACCCAGGTTTCTCCTGACTTCACCCTGGCATTGATTAATGCCTTGATTGGGGTGTGCTAGCGAACCGCTGTGTGAACAGCAGCTCCATCTCTCTGAATGTCTTTACGGAGTAATTTGGGAGCTCCGAGTACCATTCAAAGGATGTCTCCAACAGGCTGCCAACGAACTGGCGAAGCAGTAGTTTTTCGTCGCTTCCAGTATTGCTGCACAGAGCTCTGAACTGAGCGATGTGCTGGTGTGGATTGCATGTCCCCTTGTACACATGGAATTCGGGGATCGTATACCCCGGCAGGTACTTGATTTGATCATACCAGCCTGGATACGATCGCCCAATTCTGACGATTTGGCAAGCCGCTTCATTCGCTTAATGAGTTCGTATTTGTTGAGCTATATAATCATCAAGAGCAGCCTTGGAGATTATTTCCTCCTTGGCCACTGATAGCGCCGAAAGGGGGTTTGATATTTCCCCTCTGTCGTCCTCAACGATTATCAGTGGATCTTCGGCTAGAGGCTCTGGCTGGATCATTATTCCAACCATGTCCTGAAACAGAAGCGCCATCTGCTTTATGTTAGTTGCTTGTTTCGCGGCCTCCTTATCCTTCCTTTCAAGCACTCTTCGCAGGAACTCTGTATCGGTCTCCTGCTCTTGGCGCTGTTCGCTCGCTGATTCCGGACTTTCTTTCTGTCCGGTGAGTGCTACCATTTTCGTCAGCATCTCCTGGAGCTTTTGTTGTTGCTTCTGAGCTTTTTTCAACGACAGAGTTTGCGGCTGGTGACCTATGGAAGCATGGCTTTCTTCTTTTCCGGAATCCATGTAAACCGTATGCACGATCATGCCCCCAGCCTTGGGGCGTTTGAGTCCATCGCCTTTGGAATTTGCCGCAGGCGGTGGGATTTTCTCTGGCCTCCTCCTTTTGTGGGAGGTCGAAGTTGAAGGAGCCGTTATAATAGGCACCTGTATAGAAGATGTCCCTTGCTGTATGACGGAGGGGTAGCCTTTCTCCTGCCGAACCTTCATTTTCTTCAATCGGCGGGAGTAGTTTTCATCAATCATAGAGTCCTGGACTTTTCGCCAAACTCTATGAATTTGGGAGGAGAGCCGCTGATGGGGCCGCTCCTGCTTTTCCTACACAGGGACCTCAACAGGAGGATGTGATTTCTTCAGTACCGCTGTGGGGGAGTTTTTGCGCACCCTCTTCAGCGGTTCAAAGCTGTTCCTGGTTGGAACAGCAGCATTGACTTTCACCATTGGAGCTGGTCGGATAAGTCCAGAGGGGGAGTTGCCCCCAGCTTTTCTCACTCGGCGCCAGTGGCGACGTCAAGCGTGTCTTGCAGACAGGACCGCCTCGATTTCAGAAGCGGTTATAGTTTTCCCCTTATTTTGTTGAGGAGCTCCAGCAGTTGCCAGCCTGTTAAAGACCAACGTCCTTGGCAAGATTCGATTGGAGACGGTCAGCCTCTCAAAGACCGATCGCCTGACTGGTGAAGCACTTTTAACGGCTTCATTTGCAGCAGTAGTTGGGAGGGCTATCCTTTTTAGGGTACCCTGTTCAGGTATGACAAGCCTCCTTGCGATCCTGTTTTGGTTCTGGCTTAGCCTGTTGAAGATTGAGACGTCTGAGCTTCGGCTCAGCCTGTTGAAGACTGAGACATCAGATTTGGACAGCCCGTTGAGAGGGACCGTTGTGGTTGCATGTCGATCGAAGACCGACTTATTGGGAGCTTCGAGTTGCGGTGTTGAGGCACCGATGCTCATTGGTGGGAGCAAGGTCCCGGAGAATAATCCAGTAATGGCTTCCGTTACCTGCCCCACCGGCATTGAAAAGATGGAGGCCGCATTTGGCCCGTAAGTCACACCTCCAGCTGGGGTGGAGCGCGAATTGCTGTTGCAAGTTGTGCTGCTGGAAGCCATTGATGTTCTCTTTTTCTGCACAGAAACAAAACACCAAATCTTAGTACCTCAAATCCAAAGGCAACCATAGCAAACCGCGATTTTGTTCGCAAACACGACACACAAAGTGTGGAGTGGAAAGAGGAAAAGTTCCCACCGGGCGTGCCAGAATCTGTTCACCACCGAAAATAGAAACGAACTGGGATAGATCGCCTTGCCTGAATTTAGGGACATATGCTATTTGGATTTTATCCGTCCACCTCTCCGAAAATGCCAAGTTGATTTATGGCACCGTATATCGGAGGTTTAGACATACGCGGCCGTTGTAGCAGATTTTATCAGATTCCCCCTCGTTTGCGAGGGGTTTTTTGATTGTGGGGACGCTATTCCCCGCAGGTGCAAGCATCTGCAGTTAATTACGTTACTGCATCGCGATAACCACTTTCTCCTGCTCCGAAAGATCACTTCGTGTCATGTGTTTTGTTTTGGTTTTGGTTTCCCATGGATTGTATACGGAGACTAATTTATGTCATCGCCCGTAGGGCGTGGATTAGCCTAAATCCGTATATTTTTAGATTTGGATTTGGGTTGATTTAAGGATCGTTAATCTGGTTTGAGATTAAGATCGACTTAAAACATATGAGCATTTGGGCTCGATTATTCTAGTTTTAGGACATCGTGGTTCATTACCACCATGTTTGAGGTGAAGTTTTAGTTTAGAGACGTTTCGGTCCATTATCGCCGTATTTCGGGGTGAATATTAGTGTAAGGACATTTCGGTCCTTTGTCGCCGTATCTGAAGCGGAATTTCTAGTTTAGGGACTTTTCGGTCCATTATCGCCGTATTTGGGGGCGAATATTAGTTCAAGGACATTTCGGTCCGTTATCGCCATTTTGGAGGCGAATATTAGTTTTAAGGACATTTCATTCCATTATCGCCATTTTGGAGGCGAATATTAGTTTAAGGACGTTTCGGTCCAACATTCAACTTGCGCGCATGTGTATTTGTTATGTGACGAAGTGAACGATATTGATATGGAATGTGCCCAATTTGGAGCACGATCCGATTTGAGGTGTGCACGTCAATTTGGAAGTGCATCGATATGGGATGAAAGGAGTTGTTGGTCGTCGGGACCCGCCACCTCTCTGAAGACGTTGAAGAATTACAATGACATATATCAGAGGTGTGAAGAGATGTACCCTTGAACCAAATCTCGTGTTTGAGGGAGAGGAGTTATGGTGGCCTTAAGAATTTTTGTTAAGGATACGTTAGTCCAATTTGAGACTAAGATCCACTTAACAACATTTCAGGATCTTCCTTATTTAAGACCCAGCAACAGAGTATTTGGACTCGATTGCAAGAATTTAGCAACTTTGCCAATTTGGGCTTTAGTTTGCTTAGTCTCCCCTCTCTTTTTTTTGAAAAAAGTACTAAGCACTTGTTTAGGCTCTGTTTAATCAGTCCCTTTTTTATGCAAAAAGCGCTGAGCACTTATATGAGTTCTGACGCCCACATATGATCTTCTGGAGCTTTCAGTCATGTGGATTGCCCAACAAGTGTTGAACACTTTATGTCACGGCCCGAAAAGTACGAAACATGACCGGCACTTAAATTACGAACGTCTCGAGGCGTACGTAATCTAAGTAAGCCAAAACCCAGAATCAAAACCAAAAGAAACAGTAGAGTGAAGGAAAAACCAATTTAAAGCAAGTAGTTTTAATCAACATAGGCCGAAGTATGTATTTTTAAAATCTCAAGTATTTTCTGAAAATTTCGGCAGAGTCTCCTTTGTAAATACTGGCCCCAAACGGGATACAACATGAATAGTATACGAAATAAACAAAAAGGCATCCCCAAGCGGGAGCTAGCTCTTCGTCAATCGACGGTCACAACCACGCAAGCAATATAATATACAACGCCGAAGGGCGAGGATTCAAAACTCAATGAAACCCAAAATCAGCATGAAAACCAAAATAATACAACGTGCGACTCTAAGGTCGAAAGAATAACAAATCTGGCTCTATCAAATATACAATCTAGTTGATGGAGTTCTCTAGATACAACAGAAATAATAAATAAACAATGGTGGTCCTGATGCAAAGAACCCACCTACCAAAGCAATCACCTGGAAGGAACAGTGTGCCAGCAAAGCCGCAACGAAACCTGTACGGCAAAACCTGTAAGGAACTGTGGCACAACGGGGGTGAGTTGCCAACTCGTGAGTAGAAAACATCTACGGGTAGAAATCGCATGCATAACGCTATCCTAGGTCATATCAGGTAATATCCCCAAATAAAAATCCTGGTCCAGCTATGTATAGTGTAATACTACCTGCTCGTGCCAATGCTTCAGATAGCAACATATCAGATATATAATGTATGGATGCATTACGAATGGAAACAGAATCTATCATGAGTGAGACAACTGTTTTCTTTAATCAATGAGATTTCTATATGTATGTCAATCACGTATCATCAATGAATGCAACAGAGAAATCAGTGTCCAGTATCGACACAAAACATAAGTCTCGGTATCACAGTATCAAATCTCAATATCTCAAATCTCAATCTCAAATCTCAAATATCAATATCTCAGGAATCCATATCATCTGCGGGATCATCCCGCGGGCTCCGGCAGAACGGATCAGCCCATATCATCAATCTCACGTCCACGAACGGTATCCTCCGGATATCCGCCGCGCTAGGTAAAATCACAGGTAGGCAGTCTGCCCCTGCCGGGCTCATCGTCTACTACTTGAACTTCTTGCCCCGGGGTACCGTACCGGGTCCACCATATACCCGCAGACGGTTCATCCAACTCCTCGAATCGGGTCTCGAAAACCATCTCAGAACCGAGAAAACATCATGGTGGACACTCATACATCATGAGAAAACCGCAATTTGCATTTTAAAATGATGGTACTAAGTTTTTATTAAATTCTTGCGGTTTTTCCCCAAATCCAGAAATCTCATGTAAATCCGAAATCATCAAAATCATGATACCAATAAACAGTGAATACCGGCATAAATCTCCATAATACTGCATAACCAATGACTATATGGATGCATCTGATATCATGCAATGAATGCAATAATTAAACTAGCATATGGAAACTATAACATATTACAACTATCAGCTAGCAAGCTATGTCACTGAAATAGTATTTTCTAAAGTGTACGTGACATGGCAATTACCGATAAAGATGTGTGTGAGCCGGCAAGCGAGTGTACGTGGAGCATACGCGTCATCGGTAATGGTGCTGGTGTCCTAATAGCATGGTTTCATAATTACTATGTACACAATAACATGCAATGAGGCGATAACAACATAATAAGGAAAATGAATAGTAAATACAACAATAATATGTGGAACATGAATAATAACGTAACAACAAGGAATCTACCTTACTATACATGTGTTATACTGTTTTGACGTTTAAAATAGTACGAATCGTGGTGTTTGAAAATAAGGA
This sequence comes from Agapanthus africanus, assembly GCA_030015575.1. Taxonomy (NCBI): domain Eukaryota; kingdom Viridiplantae; phylum Streptophyta; class Magnoliopsida; order Asparagales; family Amaryllidaceae; genus Agapanthus; species Agapanthus africanus. Next base: position 200,747,186 of record CM057350.1, read on the forward strand.
CTACGGTGTTTTCAAGAAAAGATACGTCTTTTAAAATATCCGTAGTATCTCTTGGTATGTATTTAAAATTCTCACGATTCGTCAGTTTTGGAAATAGGTATGACTCGGGTCCAGTCTGACATCTACTAGGTAAGCTACAGGTCTAACTAATAGCCAATCTAAAGGGGTATGGAAACCACCTAAATCTGAGTCTATATATATATACAAGTATAATAGTCGGTGATCCCGCCACAATAATATCACGTATGATACGACATATCATATGGCATCCTCGAATCAAAAGTGTGGATCTATCGTCAATATATAGCTCGTACGATAAATCCGTCGTTCGGCCTCCCAAATCTGGGTACGGGTCAAATTTCATATCTATCACATTAATCATCTGGTATCCTCTTTATCAAATATCATGATCGGGGTACTGATCTACGTCTAGTACAATACTAATACTATCTATGAAAAGCATGCGTGTGTATGAAAACACCACGCCTAAAGAACCCGCTAAAATATCATGTCGTATCTCAAATACGGACCATATCACAGCACCGATCTCATGGCCTCAAGCCCAATCTCATCGACTCATCTCCAAATATCATACAATATCCTCAACATTCATGCATGTGTATATGAATGTATATATGCATAGTCCCATATCCATGCGTATATACATATATACACATTCCCATATACGCACAAGAAAATGATATATGCAAGTGTATATGTGTGCGTGTATGCAAATCCTTACTCTAGGGTTTCGTGACTAAGAAATCCGCTAAAGTCCTTTCTTCAATTCTCGCTAACCCTAAACCCATAAGCTCCTAAGGCTTCTATTACTAGGTGTTCATATCACATAATAACATATAAAAGTATATCGTTACCATATCACCTGATTCCTCACAACTTTGAAGGGGTGCTATACGCCATCCACCCGACTTCTCCCCATAGATATAAATCTACTCACCTGATCTTCGCTCGCCGGTGCCGACATCGCCACGCGCTTGCTTGTTGTCTCGAAGTCCACATGGGGTACCTACATGTCATATATAGCATCGTAAACGAAGTCACGCACGAAAACCAAGTCGGCACGCGTATCACGCAAAGGTCAAAACTTATCGCCTACGCATGCAAGAACAGCCAAACCAACCCTCGATGTCGATGTACAAACGTCAAACCATCGAGAAAAACCCAAACGTACCAATCATGGTTTCACAAATCACTAATTATATAAGAAATAGGTTAAAATTCACAAAAAACCCCAAACTCGCATTAAAAGCTATTTTTCCGAAAACCTAGTAAGCAAAAATTAACCGTTTCAGTACAAAACTTGATGTTTTAGCAAAACTAGTGGTCACACTACTCACTAATTATATGAGAATTAGGGTTTAATGCATCAAGACCAAAAATTTAAACAAATCGTTATATTTTTAAAAACCTAGTTTGCAATTTTAACCAATTTCAACCATTTTATAGCAAAAATGCACAAACAACAATTTAGCTTGGATTTGCATGATCTAAAGCATTAAACTACAATTTAACATGTTAATAATTCCATGAATAACCTAATTAGATTTTTCTCTTAATCATATTCATGGTTTACAAAAACCTAGTTTGTTAAAAAGCTTAAATTTGGACATTTTTCAAGTAACAACTTGTAATTAGCAACTAGATTAGTTTTAACAAGTTTCAAGATGCTAGCCCACATCATACAACCATGCACAATTGATCACAACCCAACTCCAAAACAAAACCCTAACCTCAAATTTCAATCCTTCTCTTGAAAATTAGATCTTGAACTAAAACCCTAATTGAACACTAATTAAGCTTGATTTAAACATTTATCATCAAATTAAGAAAAGGGTTAGAGTTATACCTTCACAAACCATCTTAAGATCAACATGAAACTTATCCCCAAAATGCAAACTTTTCACCAAGATCCATGCTATGAGGGCTAAGGAAAATGGGTAGGGCTTTGATTTGAATTTTAGCTTGATTTTTTGATGGAAATGATGAATTTTTTTGATGGAAAATAGGGGGAGAAAATGGGAAGGGCTGCTACTGAGTAGAGGAGGATAGGCTCGGCCAAATTATGGGGTGAGGGGAGAGAGAATGAGGTGAGGAATGTATTGGGTCAACCCCAAAAGTCAAAGTCCATACTCATTAAACTATTTTCTTTCATTTCCTTTGTTTTTCTTTTCTTTCTTTTCCAAAAGGGGTGAGGGAAAATTGGTGGGTTTCCTGCTGGGATCATCCACAAAGAGGGAGTTTTGGGTGTGTGTGGGAGTGTGGGTGAAGGGAAAAAAGATAACACCAAAGCCCCCAAGTCAAACTAGCACCGTACCTCCATTATTTTCACAAAATAAGCTTTTTTCTTCAATATTTTCAAAACCGTTTAACAACTTCATTTCATTTCAGAAACAATATTTTACATGTTAGTTTAGTGTGTCATGATGCACAAAATTTGTATCAACCCATTCCAATTTGTAATTTTCCCTAATTAAATGTATTAGTGACGGCTTAAAATAATATTAAAATAATTAATTTCGGAAAATTTTTCAGAAAATTAGAAATTTTACCAGTGGCTCAATAAATAACAAATACTAGCAATTACATAGCTGGAATATGTATATTTAATTTTATATTAAAAGATATTTATATCCTGATTTTTACGGAAAACACCCGTTATTTTACCGATTTTCCGAAATTTCACCTAAACGATTTTCAAAACGTTACACTTTACTCCTTTTGTCTTTATATAGAGTGCTAGGCACTCTTTATAGCATCCATGTGGGGATCGCGTGAGGCGCTAGGCGCTGCCCAAAAAGTGTTGAACACTCAATCGTTTTGGGCCGCCTGTGGAGTGCTAAGCACTCTTTTTTTCCTTTTGCGGCGCACACATGGGGAGCATGTGAGACGCTGGGCGTTAGGCACTACCTAGTGAGTGCTAAGTGTTGGGGTAAAAATTTACACCCCGGTTGACCGAGTCAAAGTCAAGGTCAACCCCAAGCTAGGTGGGCCCAAGCCCAGGTCAAGCGGGCCCATACCCAAGTCGAGCCCGCGGCCAGCCTCTCTCATGCCAACAACAAAATCATGTCATAAATAATTTTTATGTAATTTTTTATGCATGAATGTAAACAAAATGGGCATAAAGCCAATATTTTGTAAGCCCATGGCTTATGTGCAAAAATGAAATGGCACATGAGCCATGGGATGGGCAAAATGCCATTTTTGTAAAGCCCAAGGGGCTATATGTAAATATGTAAGCCTATAAAAGGCAACATGATGATGAATAAAGAGAACCTTTTCCATCCCCTCAAAAAAAAAACCTAGGGTTCTTTGTGCCTCCTGCTTCTTCTCCAAGGTTCTAAACCTTCTCATTTCTTTTGAATTAAATCAAGAGTTTTACTCTTTCTTTTCCAAAACTAAGTGGTTTTCCACCACAAAACCAACAAAGGGGAACTCAGATCTCCCATCAGATCTCAAAAAGGAGTGATTTTTAAAATCTCCTACTTCTTGATCTTCAAGATCCGGCCAAACAACAGGAGGAAGAAGAAGAACCCCCTTTATCAGCTTCAAAACATCATAGGAGTTTAACTCCACACATATATACATAATAAACATTTCATTTCTGAAGCACAGCTTCTGTTTCTCAGGCTAAAAGCCTCTTGTCCTCTCCAGCGCGCAGCGCAAGGTGCGCAAGCGCGCAAAGCGCCCGCGTGCCGACACGTGGCGCGCGCGCTTACGCACCTGCACGCTTGCGCAAGCGCGCAAAGCGCCCGCGTGCCGACACGTGGCGCGCGCGCTCGTTGCGCACCTGCACGCTTGCGCAAGCGCGCAAAGCGCCCGCGTTCCGACACGTGGCGCGCGCGCTTGCTTGCGCACCTACGCGCAACGCGCATTGCGCAAAGCGCCCGCGTGCCGACACGTGGCGCGCGCGCGCTTGCGCACCTGCGCGCAGCGCTCACGCGCAAAGCGCCCACGTGCCGACACGTGGCGCGCTTGCGCCTGAGCGCACAGCACCTAAGCGCACAGCGCCCAAGGTGCTGCCCCACGCATCCTTTGGATGCCTTTTCCCCTTTATTTATATATATATGTATATATATACATATGTATACAAATATACACATACACATACTCCCCAACACTCTCCCCCTCAAAAAAATTTTCGGGCTGGGGCGCTGCCCCGAACCCCGCAAGGGGGCTGCTAGCCCCCTTGACCCCCAGCCCGCTATCCGGGTAGCGGGACCCCCGTAAAAACTCTGCGTGGCTCCCGATTTATTCAAACCCCCCTCCAAAACAACAACACACGTACACTGCACATTGAGTTCGCATGACCAGTTTGACCCGTCAATCGGAGGTTCCTTCGCCCCAAGGGCGGGGGGTAATTAACGGCAGCTTAGTCCGCGGCTGCCGGAGATTCGGATCCCCACAATCATTAAACCCCGGCCTACCCTAGGCAGGGGGAATCTGTAGTACGCTTGACAAGCGCGCGCGTATTCCCATCTCAATGGGGGGACGAAAAACACCCTACAGATTCTGGCACGCCCGGTGGGACCAATCTCTCCTCCCATATTTCGGGTTAAGCGTTCATGCGAACTCAATCAATATACGTATCTATATTTATACTAAAATAATGCTCTTTCATGCAGGTTTCAAGCAATCACTTCTCAACGATGTCTCCAAAAACCTGCGCAGCTCTCAACACGGCCCCCATCTCATACACGATGAAGATAGACTCCAGGACGGTCCTCCCGGCCAGTCTCGGACGACAATGGGAGGAGCCGCTGCTACCATTCGGCTCTATCATGTTCATGCCTGTTGGCGCCATCCCAGCTCCTCAAGCCCCGGTGGCAGGCAAACCGGTCTCGAAAGGCAGGAGACCAAATGTAGTGATCTCAAGGGCGCCCCAACCCAAACGCAAGTCGGTGTCTGGACGGCTTTCCTTAGCCCCAGCTGGGGGCAATGCCATCAACACCAACAAAGCTACAACGTGTCCCGAGCAAGCTCCAGCGGTGCCCTTGACCACTGCTCGATCGGGTGTCTTCTCTAAGCTCCCCTCCGATCAACTCACAATGGCTTCCCGGGTAACGGATGCCCGCCAAGCCTTCAAAATCGAGAAGCTGAGGAAGAAAAGGCTCAGATATAGAGCCAACAAAAGGGCTAGGGCTACTGCCAGGCTAAACCTCATGAGGTTCGAAGAACAGGGTTACCTCGCCAAAGATGAGGGGATGGCTGAATGTGTTATCCACACTGTCTACGTGGTGGGCACGCGCAGCAAGAGCAAGGACGGGGCCACCACATCTCAAATCCAATCTGGCTTGAATGTGGTTGCCACTTCCCAAGAACAGCCGCCTCCGCTGGGTGATGAAAGCCTTCTCGATGAGGATGACAGGCGGAAAGACCCTTCGGTCCATGAGGAGTCGGGCTCAGAAAGCGAAGAAGAGCCGACTTTCCGCCCCAGGACCGCGGAGCAAGAGCTGCTCCAAGAGCTCCGAAAGCAGCTCAGAAGCAAAGACAAGGAGATGGCCAAGCTCTACTCAAAAATTGACGACTTGACAAATGTCGTCCTACAACTCATGGCCCAACTTGCCTCTCAGCCGCCCAATCAAGCGGAGGGCCCTACTCGTGAACCGAGAAGTGGTGTGCCAAAGCAGCCGACGCCTATTCCCTCAAATCCAAAAGTGGGCGAACTACATGAAAATCAGTCGCATCCTATCTCGGGAAATGTCTTGGCTACCGATGACAATAGCCCGCTAACTCAAGATCAAATCATGGATTTGGTTGCCAGCAAAGTCAAAACATTGGTGGCCGAAGACGAAGCCCAAAAAGATATCGGCAGTAGTGGGAGACCATATCCTGCTCAGTATGATCTGGTAGAATTTCCTAGCGGCTATGTCATCCCCAAATTTGGAAGATTCGATGGGACGGGAAATGCGAATCAGCACATTGTCCATTTCAAAGCCTCATGCGGGAATACTGGGGGCAACGATGCGCTTCTCCTCCGCCAGTTCGTTAATAGCTTGACCGATGTTGCTTTCGACTGGTACGCGAGCATACCGGATGGCTCCGTTACTACTTTCGTCCAAATGGAATCTTTGTTTCGACAAAGGTTCATGAGCGTCAGCGATAAGATCACCATTGCCGAGCTCGTAAGGACTAAGCCCAAGAGCGACGAAAGAAGCACGGATTTTATAACCCGATGGCGTAATCTCTCCGTCAAATGCGAACCGCCAATAGAGCAGGACCAATCTGTCAGTCTCCTTGTCGGAAATCTCAACAACTGGATGGCCCCGTTTCTATGTACCGCGGGTCTCAATACATTCCAAGAGCTGACCAAAAAGGTCCAAACATTGGAACGCTCAAAGCCCGAGTCTGCTCAGGATCTTCAGTTCACAAGCAGACCGAAGCCTTGGAGGGACGACAACCGAAAAGGCGGAAGTTCTAACATCACCGATTCTCCAAATAAGCAGAGAACGGGCGGAGAAAAAACTGACCAGTCTCGAGAGCCAACTTTGGAGGAAAGAAGAAATAAGGTCTACTCATTCCGAAGGGACAAGGTCCACAAAATTTTTAAAGATGCTTTGAAGAATGGCCTGCGGCTACCGGAACCGAGAAGGCTAAGTGAAGCGAACAAGACTGATCATCCCAACTTTTGCCCATACCACCGAGTGCTGGGGCACACTATTGAAGACTGTTGCATCTTCAAGGATTGGGTCGAGAAACAATACAAGGCGGGAGAAATATCATTGTCCCCTGGCGTGTTAACAAACAATCAAGCTGCGACCGCTAATTTCATACACACGGGGACCGAAGTCCATCAGGGACCTGATTCTCTCAAACACCCACCTTTCTCTGGGAACCGTCGACCACCACGTCATTAAACTGGGAACAATCGACCACCACGTCATTAAACTGGGAACAATCGACCGCCACGTCATTAAACTGGGAACAACAGACCACCAAGTCTTTAAACTGGGAATAATCGACCTCTAAGTCGTTAAACTGGGAATGTAAAAAAAATGTGTAAATAAAAGAAAAATGAAAATAAAGCCGAAATGATGGGGCAACCGCGAATAAATAACCGAAATGATAGGGCAATCGCGACCTTCGCGATAAGAAAAGCTGAAATGATAGAGCAATCGCAGTAAAATAAAAAAAACAAAACAAAACAAAAAAAAACAAAAAAAACAAGGGCGGATGATGAGTTGCTCCTGGCATTATTCCAGTGCAGCAATGCAGACGCCAAACAAAAAATCCAATTTCCCAAAATTCTTTCAGCCCTACGGCCAGTCCCCAAATTGACTACCGTATACAATCCACGGGCTCAAATAATTCTCAGTATACCCATGCCCCACCGTAACCACCAGTTATGCGGCTGGTCTCCGCCTTTGGAATTATGCTTCATCGGAAAGACCCACTCATGTGTCCTCACGATGCATGAGGAGAACAAACCTTTGTGGGATCCTTACGACTCACAAAGGAAAAGCACACTTAGGAGTCTTCACGACTCCTAAGGAGAACATACACCTGCGGGATCCTTACGACTCGCAGGGAGAAAATACCTTTATGGGACCCTCACGGCCCATAAAATTGAAAAGTCTTAGGTGATAGGGATCCAAACTTGTCTCCTAAGCCATCGCTCCCCAATCCCCAAGTGGCGAATGATGAGTCGCTCCTGCTACCATATTCCAGTGTAGCGATGCAGACGCCAACCAAATTCCAAATCTCATACCAACGGCGAATGATGAGTCTCTCCTGGTATCATATTCCAGTGCAGCGATGCAGACGCCAACAATGTCCCAAATTTTTTTCCGGCCCTACGGTCTGGATCATACATCCTGCAAAACCGTATACAATCCACGGGCGTAAAACAATCCCGATCTCTAATAAAAAATAAAAAATAAAAAGAAAGAAAAGAAAAAAGAACGGTATGTCCACAAGCAAAATGGGCACGGATGAAAACCCGAAAGGGGCTCCGTGAGTAAAAACAGCAGGACTGCCGGCGAGTTTGTGAAAATCCGAAAGGGCGCAAACTCGTAAAAAAAAAAAGAAATGAAATGCACTCGCAAAGCCCTCTCGACTTTGTGAGAAGAAAATTCCCGCGTGAGATCCCTATGGCTCACAAAGGAGCAACACACTTAGGAGTCCCCACGACTCCTAAGGAGAAAATACACCTGCGGGATCCTCACGACCCGTAGGGAGAAAATGCTTTGTGAGACCCTTATGGCTCACAAAATGGAAAAGCCTTAGGTGATAGGGATCTAAACCTGTCTCCTAAGCCACCAATTCCCAAATCCTCTCGGGGCAAATGATGAGTTGCTCCTGGCATTATTCCAGTGCAGCAATGCAGATGCCAAACCAACTAAATCCAAATCCTCTCGGGGCAAATGATGAGTTGCTCCTGGTATTATTCCAGTGCAGCAATGCAGATGCCAACAACAAAAAAAAATCCCCAAATCCTCTCGGGGCAAATGATGAGTTGCTCCTGGCATTATTCCAGTGCAGCAATGCAGATGCCAAACAAAAAAAATCCCCAAATCCTCTCGGGGCAAATGATGAGTTGCTCCTGGTATTATTCCAGTGCAGCAATGCAGATGCCAAACAAACCAAATCCAAATCCTCTCGGGGCAAATGATGAGTTGCTCCTGGCATTATTCCAGTGCAGCAATGCAGATGCCAAACAAACCAAATCCAAATCCTCTCGGGGCACATGATGAGTTGCTCCTGGCATTATTCCAGTGCAGCAGTGCAGATGCCGACAAAAATACCAATCCCAAAATTCTCTCATGACAAATGAAGATTCGCTCCTGGTACCATATTCCAGTATAGCGATGCTGAGGTCAACTCAAATCAAACAAATCAAACCAACCAATTCCAACATCGACCTCTGCGTCAACCAGCGACACTCCGCATCGGGGAAACATCCTACCACAGGCACTCCGTCTCGGGGATACGTCCTACAACAGGCACTCCATCTCGGGGATACGTCCTACAACAGGCACTCCGACTCTGGGAAACGTCCTACAACAGGCACTCCGTCTCGGGGATACGTCCTACAACAGGCACTCCGTCTCCGGGATACGTCCTACAACAGGCACTCCGTCTCGGGGATACGTCCTATAACAGGCACTCCGTCTCGGGGATACGTCCTAGAACAGGCACTCCGTCTCGGGGAAACGTCCTACCACAGGCACTCCGTCTCGGGGATACGTCCTACGACAGGCACTCCGTCTCGGGGAAACATCCTACAACAGGCACTCCGTCTCGGGGATACGTCCTACCACAGGCACTCCGTCTCGGGGATACTTCCTACCACAGGCACTCCGACTCGGGGAAACGTCCTACAACAGGCACTCCGTCTCAGGAAAACGTCCTACCACAGGCACTCCATCTCGGGGATACGTCCTACCACAGGCACTCCGTCTCGGGGAAACGTCCTACCACAGGCACTCCGTCTCGGGGATACGTCCTACGACAGGCACTCCGTCTCGGGGAAACGTCCTACCACAGGCACTCCGTCTCGGGGATACGTCCTACAACAGGCACTCCGTCTCGGGGATACGTCCTACAACAGGCACTCCGACTCTGGGAAACGTCCTACAACAGGCACTCCGTCTCGGGGATACGTCCTACAACAGGCACTCCGTCTCGGGGATACGTCCTACAACAGGCACTCCGTCTCGGGGAAACGTCCTACCACAGGCACTCCGTCTCGGGGATACGTCCTACAACAGGCACTCCGTCTCGGGGATACGTCCTACAACAGGCACTCCGTCTCGGGGAAACGTCCTACAACAGGCACTCCGTCTCGGGGATACGTCCTACCACAGGCACTCCGTCTCGGGGATACGTCCTACCACAGGCACTCCGTCTCGGGGAAACGTCCTACCACAGGCACTCCGTCTCGGGGATACGTCCTACCACAGGCACTCCGTCTCGGGGAAACGTCCTACCACAGGCATTCCGTCTCGGGGATACGTCCTACCAAAGGCACTCCGTCTCGGGGAAACGTCCTACAGCAGACACTCCGCCTAGGGGAATCGTCGACCAGCGACACTCCGTGCCGGGGACACATCTACCAAATCGCTTCGGATCAGAGCGTCGACCGTCTATGTCGCAAAAAGGGCAGTGCAGGCTCCCGCAAATTGGGAACCCAAATCGCTTCGGATCAGAGCGTCGACCGTCCATGTCGCAAAAAGGGCAGTGCAGGCTTCCTACAAAGAAGAAACCAGATCACTCTGGGCCAGGGAAACGTCTACCACGGACACTCCGTCTCGGAGACGCATCAAGCACCGACCGTCCATGTCGTAAAAAGGGCAGTGCATCCCAAAAAGTGGGAACCAAAGCAAGTCGCCTCCATGCGAAAGAAGATCCATCAATTTCATGCACACGACCCACATGTGCGGTGTGCATTTATTGATGGGGGGCAATTTGTTGGGGTAAAAATTTACACCCCGGTTGACCGAGTCAAAGTCAAGGTCAACCCCCAAGCTAGGTGGGCCCAAGCCCAGGTCAAGCGGGCCCATACCCAAGTCGAGCCCGCGGCCAGCCTCTCTCATGCCAACAACAAAATCATGTCATAAATAATTTTTATGTAATTTTTTATGCATGAATGTAAACAAAATGGGCATAAAGCCAATATTTTGTAAGCCCATGGCTTATGTGCAAAAATGAAATGGCACATGAGCCATGGGATGGGCAAAATGCCATTTTTGTAAAGCCCAAGGGGCTATATGTAAATATGTAAGCCTATAAAAGGCAACATGATGATGAATAAAGAGAACCTTTTCCATCCCCTCAAAAAAAAACCTAGGGTTCTTTGTGCCTCCTGCTTCTTCTCCAAGGTTCTAAACCTTCTCATTTCTTTTGAATTAAATCAAGAGTTTTACTCTTTTTTTTCCAAAACTAAGTGGTTTTCCACCACAAAACCTACAAAGGGGAACTCAGATCTCCCATCAGATCTCAAAAAGGAATGATTTTTAAAATCTCCTACTTCTTGATCTTCAAGATCCGGCCAAACAACAGGAGGAAGAAGAAGAACCCCCTTTATCAGCTTCAAAACATCATAGGAGTTTAACTCCACACATATATACATAATAAACATTTCATTTCTGAAACACAGCTTCTGTTTCTCAGGCTAAAAGCCTCTTGTCCTCTCCAGCGCGCAGCGCAAGGTGCGCAAGCGCGCAAAGCGCCCGCGTGCCGACACGTTGCGCACCTGCACGCTTGCGCAAGCGCGCAAAGCGCCCGCGTGCCGACACGTGGCGCGCGTGCTCGTTGCGCACCTGCGCGCTTGCGCAAGCGCGCAAAGCGCCCGCGTGCCGACACGTGGCGCACGCTTGCGCACCTGCGCGCTTGCGCAAGTGCGCAAAGCGCCCGCGTGCCGACACGTGGCGCGCGCGCTGGCGCACCTACGCGCTTGCGCAAGTGCGCAAAGCGCCCGCGTTCTGACACGTGGCGCGCTTGCTTGCTTGCGCACCTGCGCGCAACGCGCATTGAGCAAAGCGCCCGCGTGCCGACACGTGGCGCGCGCGCGCTTGCGCACCTGCGCGCAGCGCTCACGCGCAAAGCGCCCACGTGCCGACACGTGGCGCACTTGCGCCTGAGCGCACAGCACCTAAGCGCACAGCGCCCAAGGTGCTGCCCCACGCATCCTTTGGATGCCTTTTCCCCTTTATTTATATATATATGTATATATATACATATGTATACAAATGTACACATACACATACTCCCCAACACTCTCCCCCTCAAAAAAATTTTCGGGCCGGGGCGCTGCCCCGAACCCCGCAAGGGGGCTGCTAGCCCCCTTGACCCCCAGCCCGCTATCCGGGTAGCGGGACCCCCGTAAAAACTCTGCGTGGCTCCCGATTTATTCAAACCCCCCTCCAAAACAACAACACACGTATACTGCACATTGAGTTCGCATGACCAGTTTGACCCGTCAATCGGAGGTTCCTTCGCCCCAAGGGCGGGGGGTAATTAACGGCAGCTTAGTCCGCGGCTGCCGGAGATTCGGATCCCCACAATCATTAAACCCCGGCCTACCCTAGGCAGAGGGAATCTGTAGTACGCTTGACAAGCGCGCGCGTATTCCCATCTCAATGGGGTGACGAAAAACACCCTACACTAAGCACTCTTCCTTTTTGTGGAGCCCACATGAGGAACAAATGCGGTGCTGGGCTCTGCCCAGTGAGTGTTAAGCACTCTTCTCTTCTGTGGCGCCCACGGGAAGAACATGTGTAGCGCTGGATGCTGCCCAGTGAGTGCTAAGCACTCTTCTCTTCTGAGGCGTCCACATGAGGAACACGTGCGGCGCTGAGAGTTGGGCACTTTTCTCCTTTGCTGATAGCATTTTTGCCCATTAATGATCAATATGATCTTTGTTTTGTAAATCTAGGATCAAGCTTCATTTTTAAGAACCAAGTTTTTTAACGAGAACTAGGTTTCTCTTATATGTTTTGTTTTGAGGAATTCGATTCCTAGTTCTTTTCTGAATGTTTGATTCTTAAGAACAAGTTCCTTCATATGAGAATTAAATTCTCAACTTATGGCAGACTTGTCTTATGGATCTTAGATCCAGAGAACGAACTAAGTTCTTTAAAAGGGTTAAACCCTTTAGATATGTAAATAAGGTCTTTTTATCTCTATATATTTTTTTGTTTACCTAGAGTTTTTAAGGAGGGAGATCTTCTTCCTTGAGAATTTAATTCTCTATTCCTTTTTTAAGCTTTCTGTTTTTGTTTTTGGAAGCTTATGGGGGTTCCTCTCTATCAGACTTGAAGTCTTCGGTCCTTTATATAGTGGAGGTAAGTTTGTTAATTAGTTTTGAAGAAATCTCTCATTAAGATATCCCAATTAATTTGGGGAATTTTACCCACCATTGGATCTTTGATCAAGGGTTTCTGTTTTTACAGGACATATTTTCTTGTTTTTAACAAGATTGGGGAAATATTATTCATATGCGGAGTTTTACTCTGTGAAATGGTGATTTTTAATCACCATTGGATTTTCAATCCGAGTGTTCTCTGTTTTATAGAGGGCATAGAATTTTATTCTATGATCCAACCAAAGGTGTCTTTCTTTTTTCAGAAAGATTTGGAGAATGTTTTCTCCCCAACAGAATTTAATTCTGTATCTTGATGATTTATCATCTCCGTTGGATTTTTGATCCAACGGCTCTGTTTTACAGAGAGTAGAATTTAATTCTACATGGGCACCGGCGCTCATGTGGGTGCCACTTAAGAATTTGGTCCTTAGGGTGGGCATTCTATGCTTTGAACACTGACGCCCACGTGAAGAGCACTTGCGGTGCTATATGAGAGTTTTAACTCTTATTTAATCTAATAGATTCGTTTGTGCTTTGCACACTGGTGCCTACGTGAGGAGCACGTAAGGCGCCACCATAGGATTTGATCCTATCAACACCGGCGCCCTTGTGGAAGGCACGTGAGGCGCTGCCTCATTAATTTTGAACAGAGCTTTGCTCTTTTATTGGGGAAACAAGATGTGCTTTGGTTTGGTCAGAGTAGTTTATACTCGTCCGCGCCGCGGCTTTTTTTATCCTGACGCTAACGCTTAGTCCTTTCATATGTGGTTGTCTCGCGTTTTCGATCAGCTTTTCTTTTTTGAAAAGCTTCGTTTAACAGCCTATCAATCAGGTCTTCTGGCAGTTCCAGGGATTTTAACACCGATTCTGCCCCCAGTTCTTCTGCGTTGTTTTCTGACGCTGAAGAAGCTTCCTAGTCATATTACGACGAGTGGGAGACCATGTGGCAACTTGCTACACGGTCTTTAGTGTCTTTTGATGATTCATTTTCCTTATCATTGTCACTGTCTTCGTTCTAAAGAATATGCTTGAGTAACTCTTCGAGCGTGACCGGTGTCCGTGCCTTTTGGTTGTACTCCTCCAACGCGTCGATGTATTTTTTAGATTTGTGTGCTTGTCATCATACTCTGCGGGCCACACAGGCATCTTGGTTTTCTTCTTTTTCTTTGAAGACTTCGAAGGCTTGACTTGGAGGTTTTTCCCTTTGTCAACATTTTTTGGTGCGGGACGAGGTTTTAGCATCTCTTCGATAATTTCGGGTTCAAGTAGGCTTTCCACCTGACAGCTGGACATTCCTGTAGATTCTTCAGCATTCTTTTTTTTTTGCTGAAAGAACGACTTCCCATAGAATTTCTTCCACGAGTGAGCATGATGCCCCTGCGCATCCACCTTTTTGGGAGTGTGCTTCTGGGGTGGGTTTACCTTCCAGTTATCAAACAGCGTGAATTTCCTCTGTTGGTACTGGTTCTCGACCCAGTTTTTGAAGACGTAGCATTCTTCAATTGGATGGCTCACCATTCTATGATAGGAGCAGTAATTAGGGTTGTTGACGTTGCCGGGTTGCGGTGGACGCCGCGGGTCTGGTAATGTAATAAGTTTATTACGCATTGCCAATTCAATCAGTCTCCTCATCTTATCATGGGGAAACGAGTAAGCGCGTCCTATTCTTTCCCACAAGGACGGGCGCGAACGCGCGTTATTTTGGCGATCAGTCGGTTTTGGGCTGCTCGGCTGTTGTTGCGTATTGGAAACAAAGGCCGCTTTCCTTTTACCCTTAGCATTTCGAGGGTCTTTATTTGAAGAGGAAGGCCCATAGCCCATCTGGTCCATTTGGGCCAGTTTATCTATCAAAGTCTGGAAAGTAGTTGGTTTGAAGAATATCATGAACTGGGACATAGTCGTTTGAGAATCAAGGGTCCCGATGAACATGCCCACGGTAGGGGATTCTTCAATGCGTTGTTCGCACTTAGACCACAAGTTCCACCACTGGATCGCGTATTGGACCCGTGTTTCTCTCGGCTTTACCCTGGCATTGATTAATGTCATGATCGGGGTGCGTTCGCTCGTGCTGGTGAAACGCTGTGTGAATAGCAGCTCCATTCTATGAATGTTTTCACAGAGTCATTTGGGAGCTCCGAGTACCATTCGAAGGCCGTTTCTGACAGGCTGCCAACGAACTAGCGAAGCAATAGTTTTTCATCGCCTCCAATGTTGCCGAACAGAGCTCTGAATTGCGCGACGTTCTAGTGAGAGTTGCATGTTCTTTTGTAAACATGGAACTTAGGGATCGTATATCCCGACGGGTATTTGATTTGCTCATACCAACCTGGATACGGTCATCCGGTTCTAACAATTTGGTCAGTGGCTTGACTAGCTTAATGAGCTCTTATTTTTTAAGCAATATAATCATCAAGGGCGTCCTTAGAGATCGTTTCTTCTTTGGCCGTTGATAAGGCCGAAGGGGGGTTTGATGTTTCCCCCCGTCATCCTCGATGATTATCGGCGGATCTTCGGCCGGGGTTCTGGTTGGATCATCATTCCAACTATATCTTGGAACAAGAGAGCCATCTTCTTTATGTTGGCAGCTTGCTCAGTGGCTTCTTTATCCTTTCTCTCGAGCACCCTTCGCAGAAACTCCGTATCGGTCTCCTGCTCCTTGCACTGTTCGGCCTCTTTGTCCGGACTTTCTTTTTGTCTGGTGAGTAATGCCATTTTGGTCAGCATTTTCTGAAGTTTTTGTTGTTGCTCCTGAGCCTTTGTTAGCGACCTAGTTTGCGGTCGGTGACTCAACGAAGCATGGCTTTCTTCTTTTCCCGAAGCCATGTTGACCGTGTGTATTGTTATGCCCCCGGCCTTGGGGCATTTAAGTCTGTCGCCTTTAGAATTTTCCGTGGACGGTAAAGTTTTCTCTAACCTCATTCATTTATGGAAGGTGAAAGTTGAAGGATCCATTGTGACAGGCATCTGCTTAGGAGATGTCCCCCGTTGCCTGGCGGAGGTGTGATCTTTTTCTTGCCGAGCCTTCAATTTCTTTGGTCGATGAGAGTGGTTTTCATCAATCATGGAGTCTTGGACTTTCCGTCAGACCCTATGAATTTGCGAGGAGAGCCACTGATGAGGCTGCTCCGGCTTTGCCTGCACAGGGACCTCTACTGGAAGAGCTGATTTCTTTAGCACCGCCGTCAAGGAGTTCGCACGTACCCTCCTGAGCGGATCAAAGCAATTCCCAGTTGGAACAGCAGCATCGACTTCCACCATTGGAGCTAGTGGGGTAAGTCCAGAGGGAGAGTTGCCCCCAGCTTCTCTCACTTGGCGCCAGTGGCGATATCGAGCGTGCCTCGCAGAAGGGACCGCTTCAGTTTTGGAAGCGGCTTCATCATGCCTCTGGTTTTTTTGAAGAGCAATCGTTGTCAGCTTGTTGAAGACCGACGTCCTTGTTAAAGTTTGAGGAGGGTCGGCCAATCTTTTGAAGACCGACCATCTAGTAAGGGAAGCGTCTTTGACGGCTTTGCCTGTAGGAGGAGTTGGGAGGGCTATCCGTTTTGTGGTAGCCCCTTCAGGTATCACGAGCTTCTTTATGGTCCCGTTTTTTCTTTTGCTCAGCCTGTTGAAGACTGAGACGCCTGATTTGGATGGCCCGTTGAGAAGGGCCATTGTGGTTGTTAGTCGATCGAAGACCAACCTTTTAGGAGCTTCTTCTTGCGGTGCTGAGGCACCGAAACTCACAGCTGGGAGCATGGTCCCAAAGAACAATCCAGTAGTGGCTTATGTGACTTACCCTACTGGCATTGAGAAAATAGAAGCCGCGTTGGGCCCATATGTCACTCTTCTAGTTGGGGTGGAGCGAGAGTTGCTGTTGTATGCAGTGCATTGAGAAGCCATTGATTTTCTGCACAGGAGCAAGAAACCAAGTTTTAGTACCTCAAATCCAAGGGCAACCACAGCGAACCGCGATTTTGTTCGCGAAACACGACACACGAAGTGTGGAGTGGAAAGAGGAAAAGGTCCTACCGGGCGTGCCAGAACTTATTCACCACCGAAAGACAGAGACCGAAACGTTGGGACGTCTTGCCTGAATTTTGGGAGCAGATGCTATTTGGACTTCTCCATCCACCTTTCCGAAGATACCAAGTCCGTATATAGGAGGTTTGGATAAATGCGACCATTGTAGCCGACTTCATCAGATTCCCCCTCATTTGTGAGGGATTTTGATTATGGGGACGCTCTTCGCTGCAGGCGCAAGCCTCTACATTTAATTATATTATCGCGTTACGATAACCACTTTCTCCTGCTCCAGCAGTTCACTTCGTGTCGTGTGTATTTTTTTTATTTTGGTTGCCCTTGGATCGTATACGGAGACTATTTTATGTCATCGCCCGTAGGGCACGGATTAGTCCAAATTCATATATTTTAGATTTGGGATTTTGAACTTAAGTTATATTTTTCCTTTATTTCAAAAATAATTTGTTTGGTGTAAGGACCGTTAATCTAGTTTGAAATTAAGATCAACTTAGACATATGAGCATTTGGGCCCAATTTATATTTTAACTAAGGATACATTAGTCCTATTTGAGACTAGATCAATTTAGCAATATTTTAAAGATCATTAAATTTTATTAAGATCCAAAGCATCTGGGCTCAGTTGCAACACTTATTTAGGCTCTGTTTGTTCAGCCCCATTTTTTTATGCAAAAGTGCTAAGCACTTGTTTGATGCTCTGGCGCTCACATGGGTATCATGTGAAGCTTTCAGTTATGGGTGCTGCCCAATCAGTGCTAAGCACTCAGTTATATATATAGTGCTAAGCATTTTTTTTATATGGCGTCCACGTGAGGAGCGTGTATGGCGCTGGGCGCTGCCCAATCAGTGCTAAGCACTCAGCTGTTTTGGCTGTACATGAAGTGCTAAGCACTTTTGTGTGGCATCCATATGAGGAGCACGTGAGGCGCTGGGCGTTGTCCAATCAGTGCTAAGTACTCAACCGTTTTGGATGTATATGAAATGCTAAGCAGTTTTATTCAGCGCTTATATGTATTTCACATAAGGCGCTGGCCTTTTGCTTTGGGCCCCCGCGTATTTCCCACTTGAGACGCTGGGCGCTGTTGGGAGGACACCTACGTAGGAAACACGTGAGGCGCTAAGTTCTTTTCTTTTTTAGATATTGAATCTCTGTTAATGGCATTTTGACCATTAATGATCACCAAGATCTTCGTTTTGAAGATCTGGGATCAGGTTTTCTTTAAGAACTAAGTTTTTTTTATAAGAACTAAGTTTCTTTTAGGATTAAACCCTATTTTCTGAGGAATTAAATTCCCATAGGATAGATTCTTTTCCTTTTTTCCTTTCTTTTTAACTTAGTTCTTTTCTGAATCTTTGATTCTCAAGAACAAGATCTTCCCGATGAGAATTAAATTCTTAACTTATGGGAGACTTGTCTTGTGGATCTCAGATTCAAAGAAAGAACTAAGTTCTTGAGAAGGGTTAAACCCTTGGATATGCTATGATAGGTAAAGGAGATATTTTGATCTCTGTGGTTTCTTTATCTAGGGTTTGAGAGGAAAAAGATCATCTTCTCTATTGAGAATTAAATTCTCTATTGTTTTTTAGAGCCTTCTATATTTTTTTGCAGAAGCTTATGGGGGGTTCCCTCTTCTTGAGACATGAAGTCTCGGGTCCTTTATATAGGAGGAAAATTGTTAATTAGTTTTGAGAAAATCTCTTATTGAGATATTCCAATTGATTTAATTGGTCTCAAAATTTGTTTGGGGAATTTTACCCACCATTGGATCTTTGATCTAAGAATTTCTGTTTTACAGAATATGTTTTCTTGTCTTTAACATGATTAGGGAAATATTTTCCTATATACAGAATTTATTCTGTCAAACGGTGATTTTTAATCACCATTTGATTTTTGATCCAAGGGCTCTCTGTTTTACAAAGAGCAATCTTTCATTATTTAGAAAGATTGAGGAAAAATATTCCTCGGAATAGAATTTAATTCTATTATTGGATTTTTTATCCAACCGAGAATATTTTTCTCCCTTAGAAAGAATTGGGAGATATTTTCTCCTGATAGAATTTAATTCTATTGTTTGATAATTTATCATCACCATTGGATTTTTAATCCAACGGCTCTGTTTAACAGAGAGTATCCCAATTTTTTAGGGAAATATCGTCATGCAGAATTTAATTCTACTTATTTAAACTTGGGCGCTGGCGATCACATGTTGTGCACATGGACGCCACTTAAGAATTTAATTCTTATTTATAATAAATGCTTCTGTGCTTTGCACATTGCGCCCACATGAGCTTCACATGCGGCGCCATCATAGGATTCAATCCTAAGGGGTTGGCACCCTTGTGGGGAGCATGTGAGGTGCTGCCTCATCAAATTTTAACAGAGCTTAGCTCTTCAGTCACGTTCAAATTTTGGAGGAACAGTTATCTTACTCAGTGGGAGCAGCGGTACATGTGCAACTTGCTTAAGTATATCTTTAGACTAAAACAGGCATAGCAGAAATGGATCATCTGTTTTGATGTCAAGGTCAAAATTTTTGATTTCATCAAAATGAGAGATGAACCTGGTATTTGTAAGAAAGTAGTAGGGAGTGTTGTCAGATTCCTCATATGGTATATGGATGGCATACTCATGATAGGAAGTGATGTTCCTATGCTGCAATCGGTAAAACAATGATGGTCACAAATGTTTCTCCATACAGGAGATGGATATTAGTCCAATCCTGGAGAAATATCGAATAGCAGTGAAGAGCATTTGATGTTCTTGGTATTTGGTACTAGCTGCCTCCTGAAGGAGGTGGTTACCAATTTTAGCTTCCCATAGAAGACAGAGCGTCTGTCGCGAGTTATAAGTTTACCCTCTTTTAAAGGAGCAGTATGTTGGAATGAGTTCCAAGAGAAATAGTAAGGTAGTCGTGGTGCAAGATACTGATTGTGAATCAGCAAAAGATACCGCCTGAGAATTCGCTAGATATAATTGTTCATTTCTGAACATAATACCATCGTCTGTTTAGGAAAATACAAAGGCAGGTATCGCTCAGTTCGGGAGATATTTGATTTCTACGAAGCTGAGATACAGGGAGAAACAGAGAGAAGCATTGTGCTGGGTCCACTCATTAAGGCTGGTTCTCGAACAGTTTGCGAAACGGTTAGTACAGAAGTTGGGTATGAGATACCGTAATAATTGGCCTTAAGTTCAAGTGGGAAATTGTTGGATATAGCTGCTCCCAAGGCAATTATTGTAATCGAAGGAAGACCTATACGAGAGAACAATCTTGCTCGAGATGATAGTATGCTATTTGGTTTATCTTTATCTTTCATGTAATGTGTTTTATTCACTATCGCGTATCGTTTAGACATGAGATAAAGCTCTTAGGATTTTTCTTGACTACCAGGATGATGATGGAGATCATACTAGTGGGGCTTGGTGTAACATTTCAGAAAATAAAATATTATTTTTGAGAATTTAAATAATTAAATAACAAATATTAGGGATATTTTAAAAGTATGGAGATTAGTTTTAATGAAAAGGTATAATTATATACCGATAATTTAGAAAATAATTGGGAAATTAATATAAATTATTGATTTGAAGGTATTTATATGATTTGGGCATTTTATGAATTATTATACAATTATTTGTAAATGGGTTATTTACTAAACTCAATTAGTATTTACTAATTTTGCATTAAGTATGTTATGTGCATATAACATGCAACTAAGCATGCTGCAAAACACTTGTGACTTATTTTTGAAACATGCTTCATTTGATTAATTGGTTTTATTTGTGCTTTTGTTTTAAAAATAAAGAAAAGAAAAAAATAAAAGTGTGGCATGGCATTGTGGGGACATGAGGGCATAGTAGAAAGAGAGAGAGAGAGAGAGAGAAGGAGAGGCTTCTACACAATTCTAGCCATTTCCTCATTCTCTTCATTATTTCCTCACCTCCTCACTTCTTCATCATTTTCTCTCCTCCTCATTCCTCTACCTCGATCTCTTCTACCACCTCAAGCCACCCCTCAAACCAAGCCAAAAACCATATACTCCTTCACAAAAATTGTGCACAACCCCACTACAAAGACCATGGTGATATCAAGCTAAGATTTTGAAGACTTTGAGCAACTCAAGAAAATTTTTAAGTTGCCAAATGAGGTAATTTCTTCACCCTTAGTTTAGAATTTAAGTTTCATTAACTCCTATAGAAATTTAGAGTTGTTTGAATGTGGTTTTGTGATGAAGGAAAATTCTTAGATGAGAGTTAAGGCTTATTGATTGATGTGAAAAAAGTGTGTTTTGAAAAGTGTCGGACGTAAGACAAATCACATAAAAATGCACAAACAACCCTAGAACTAAGGTCACCTAGGTCAAGTCACTAGACCGCTCCTAGACTTTCAAAGGACGAGTCGCGGGATCAATCCTCTACCACCTCTTTATCGCTCTTGTGCCCAGGTAAGTGCCAGGTAAGTGGGAGGTATCCGCTATACGAATCACCGAAAATAGCGGGTCTGATTAAATAACCACTTGCCTAGATACACTTGCCTAGACACCACAAAAGAAATGCGGATAAGCGATAGATTAATCACGACCTTCCTCTATCCTAATTGAGCGCGACGGTCTTTAGAGTCTTGGTCTAGATATTTTTTAATTAATATAAGGTTATGCGGATGCTCGTTTTGTGATTTGTTGGGCCTAAGAAGGGTGATGAAATCCCCATCTAATCTGAATTTTGGTCAAGCCTCTTAATGTCCATATTAAAATATGAACAAGCAAACCAATTACAAAATAAGCAAAAGATTTTTGAGCGGCGATATTTTGCAAAAAATCCTGCAAAAAATCAAATTATTGGATTTCTAGAGGAGAGAGAGAGAGTTTTAGAAGTTACCAGAGGATTTTGGCTAGGAAAGTCCACCAAGTGGTCGCGGTTCCGCGGCTAAATCAACAACATTGCGGTAGTTCCACCGCAGAAGAGAGGGATCTCTTGACAATTTTTTCACCGTGGACTCATTTTCTCCTCTGATCCTCTCTGAAGATTTCTGAATCTCTGTTTCCTCATTTTAGTGACTCAAGATTCCCTTGCAAAAATTGCACACTAATCGTTAAATACACAATTTGCTGTTTTATTTTAATTTTATGATATGGATTGAATAAGAATTCAACACGAATAGCAAGAAAAAAATTACACATGTATCCCCGGCAACGACGCCATTTGATTGATATGAAAAGAGTGTGTAGTAGTAACCATAATCAATAACGGTGTCGCGTGTATCTAGTCGAGATGAGTGCGGGTCGTCCGTAGGGATGCGTGGAACTTTTAATCTTACTTTAGATGAGTTGATTAGAATAAAAGAATAGAGAGAATAGTTGTAGATTCTAGATCTATATTAAATACGGATGTAGAATTTATAGTTTTAAAATCTAGTTTAAATACGGATATAGATTTTATAGGGAAAAGGCTTGTAGGGTTCGTTGGGATTTAGTAGTCATGGATGACTAATAAAAATGACTCCTTTTATCTTTTGATAGATTCAAAACTAGATTGATAGTGATGAATGAGGATTAGGGTTCTTGGAAGAAACTAGGGTTTCCCCACTATTGACCCTTATCCCTACATTGATCTCTATTCATGTCTAGCTCTTAACAAAACAATTATTAATCTGATATCAAATTGCGGTCATGACTATCAACAAATTGATAGCGCGCCTGTTCCCACCAAAAATTTCTGCGCAAAAGAGCCCAAGGTATCAAATGGCAGCGATACGCTTAAGAAAATGCAAACCAGTATTTTCCGGGCTGTATTTTGACAAACTCCCAAATGAGAAATAGCTAAATTCTGATGGTATCGAAAATGTCTCGAAAAATCCTTCGATTTGATATATTATGGGCCTCATAATTCATCCGGGATCAAAAGTTATGAGCAAATGTGCTATGCACGTGTAATCTAAGGAAGAAAATGCAAAACAGTATTTTTCGGGGTATATTTTGATAAACTCCTGAATGAGAAACAGCTAAATTCTGATGGTATCGAAATTTTCCCGAAAAATCCTTCGATTTGAAATATTATGGGCATCATAATTTATCCGGGATCAAAAGTTATGAGCAAATGTGCTACGCACGTGTAATCTAAAGTAATTCTCTACTACATAGTGGATGCATTTTTAGTCCCACATCGGGAAAAAGAGAGATCTCTTCTCTACCACTCCGATATAAATAAGAGCGGATACCTCTTAGAAATGGAGGAGAATTCAATTCTCAAAGAGATTAGTTCTCCATAGGAGCTTAGTGCTCTAAGTTAGGGCCATAGCTGCCCCCGCATAATGCGTGTATGCGCAAGCGCCATGTGCGCCATGTGGAATGCACGTGCGTTCGCCACATACACGCATGAGCCAAACACATGCAACGCATGTGGGAGAATTCAATTCTCAAAAGAGATTAGTTCTCCATAGGAGCTTAGTGCTCCAACTTAGGGCCATAGCTCCCCCCTTAATGCGCGTATGCGCAAGCACCATGTGCGCCACGTGCAATGCACGTGCGCTCGCCACATGCGTGCCACGTGCAATGCACGTGAGCTAAACACGTGCAACGCACGTGGGAGAATTCAATTCTCAAAGGAGCTTAGTTCTCCAAGTTAGGGGCTTAGCTGCCCCTCCATAATGTGCATATGCACAACGCACGTGCGCACCGCGTGCAACGCACGTGCGAGAGTTCAATTCTCAAAGGAGCTTAGTTCTCCATGTTAGGGCCTTAGCTGCCCCCCATGATGTGCAAGCGCCACGTACGACACACGTGTGCCCACCAAGTGCGACACACGTGCGCCCGCCACATGAGATGCACGTGCGCCCGCTGTAAGTCTACGGTAGCGCCCCGGCCGTCTGTCGGAGGCCAAAATGCGGAAACGAAAACTTTTTCTAAACTTGAAACCGGCGCTATCGCAGACTTTAATCCTGGATCGAACCATTAATCTACAACTAGCTAACTAGAGAAGGGTTAGAAAGGTTATACCGATCGATCCGTGTCCTTCGGTCTTTGGCCACCAACCCAAGCTCCTCGCGGCATCTCCGATCTCCGGTCTCCTCGTCGGAAAGGGCACCACATCTTCGAATCTTTTTACAGGCTCCCCCTTCGTCCGTAGCAACTCAGACATGAAGTTTGCTAGCCAACGTGTCCAAGGTGATGTAGAGAATGTGTGTGATCACTTTATCTCGAGCATCCATTGATTCTCAACGCATGAGAGTGTATGGATGGAGGATTTAGTGGATGCCATTAGTGAGGAGATAGTGAGCTCAAGAAGGAAGAGGAAGAAGAAGAAGTTTTCTTTTCTTTTTCTTTTGTGTTGAGATGATAATGATAGTGTGAGATCAAAAATACAAGAGCAAAACTGTACCCTATGGTTGCCCCTCTCTCTCCCCTTATCATTTAAACTCACAAATCCATCAAATAATGTGACACATGCATAAAGTAAGAGACCATGAGTCACCACTTGTACATGTGTCACAATTAATGCTCCTAATCATGATTTTTAGCTCATTATTTCCATATGCAAATATTAATCCAAATGTTTGCAACAATAAAAAGAGAATGGCATCTACTAAAGTAAACTCATGACAGATCACAAGAGTACCCCTCACCTATATATATATATACCTGCATCCGCATTCCGACTGAATGCGAATACGATGAGACTAAAGTAATCCAACAAATCTAATACTAAGATCCGGCTTAAACCAAAGCCCACTAGTATGATCCGCCCGATCATGATCTGTGCACTACTGCACGTATATGATCGAACCCTGCCATATAACATACGGCCTCTACATCTTTTCGTCCGAAACTTGAGAAACTGTCTGTGGGGGACTCTAAATACTCGTCAATACTTTGGCTGTGGATTTAACCACTAGCACGTCAGTGGTACTAGCCGTACGTAACGGGCTACCAGGTATTGACCAAAAGGGAGGTCGATGAGCGAACTCATCCTGACACCCTACTGAGCCTGTCAGTGACAATATCTGTACAGTCCGGTCCGTTCATCTATGAGCATCGCATGTCGGGCCTAGAGGGTTGGTAAAAGTCAGACTCCCAAAAGCGGTACAAGTCGTGTCGGAGTGTAGCCCAGAACACCCTGAGATACTACTGGAATACCTACCAGTAAATCTCCTGCCTTGGCCAAGGACTTCATGTAATGGCTCTCCTAGACACAGCGCGATCTCACCCCCAATACCGGGAGAGACGAAACCCCTGCCGATCCGCTCACTGCCTCCATGTGGCTCGGGACTGTACCCAACTAAAACCTGTTTGCACGACTCCTTTGAGCCATGGTAGGATAGTAATCAAAGCACAGTGGGAACTCACACAAGACAAATGATGATCTCAGGTCGATGAACTAAACTGTACACATGTCACAAGGGAACTGCTATCTGACGTCAGGTATAATACCGACTAGCATGTTCCCGGCGAGTCCTGTCCGGTGTACTCATAACCCAATGAGCACCTGTATACATCTTAGGTGAACCAACTGACACCAATGGCTTGCGAGACCGGCCACCGCCCCTCGTCAGGGTCTCGACTGTATACACTAGTCTACTAATGGAGTATCGATGCCCAGTCTCGAAAACTCCCACGACTAGGGACCACTTTAAGGATGTGCTTATAGACCCCAGCACCCACGTATATGATCGCCATCATACTGCTGGCCGTCAAGCAAGAATCCTAAGGGCTCTATCAACGTGTAATAGTGACCTGTAATGTCACCTAAAGCTGTACACGATGATAAAGATAAACCAGATAGTATACTATCATCTTGAGTAAGACTGTCCTACCGGTATAGGTCCTCCCTCAATCATTGCAATCACGTGCCTGTGATCCAATAATTGACTCCGAGGGCACTATATCCAACAATCTCCCACTTGCACTCAAGGCTAATTATTGCGATGTCGCATACTCATAGCCCATGTGATACCGAACACCCAACTCCTCTACTAATCAAAACCCGCTTGCGAAACTATTGCATTCGAGGAATAGCCTCAGTGAGTGGATCCGCCCTAATGTTTCTTTCTATGTCTCTCTTTATCTCAAATTCGCGGAGAAAGCCATCTCCCGAAATGAGCAATACCTGTCTTAGAATATATCTGGATATCTGATGGGACCTAGTTCATAAATGAACTCCAAATCCGAACTTCTTAGACTGTATCGTCAACTGAATTTAATCAGTATCCTGCGTCATGCCTTCCTCAGTGTCCGCTTAGATCACCTGTCCAAACTACTGCCCCTCGTCAGGGGGAAAACTGCAACTCTGACAACCACTCTGTCATCCAAGTCACCTTGGAAGCCTGGAATGATAACCGTCTCCTAAAAGAGGTTGTTGTTATCATAACCCTAGAATATCCACTTATGTTCTAAAACTGCTTCCGAACGTTTCTCCAGGATACGATTAATATCAACTTATTGCATCTAGTGCAAAAACAACGTCTGGTGTGGTACTTGACATATCATGATTGACTCAATTGCCTAAGCAAGTGATTTGCCAATCATGCACATCCATCTCCCTTTTAGTCTGTAAGATACCTTTAGAGAGGGTGACTCCATCATCTGCAGGTACACTACCGTGCCAGGAGTCGTCCATTCTAAAACACCTTTAGAATGCTGTCTATGTACCCGGATTGGGAAACTACCCAAATCTAGATCTAAAACCATAGATCTAGTAACCAGAGTGTCTGATATTATATTTATATCCTATGTGGAGAAACCACTGTGTGACAACCAAAGTATAACCGATCGTAGTATAAGAATTTCACTTCCTACTCTATGTATGTCATCCAAATACCAGGACATCACACCCTACTACCTTCTTAAAAGATCCATCCCCTATTCTGATGAAGTCAAACCTATGACTGTCACATCAGAAATAGATGATCTATCTCCGCTATATTTGCTTTAGTCCATAAATAGACATAAGCTACTTGTCCACTATGCTTCCGCTGACAACCCTCTGGCAGAGTCAAATACATGTACACTTCTAAAGCTAGTTTAGAACGACGCTATACTCATCCTCCTGCCAGGTCTTACAGTATAGAACAACAGCAATGACAAGTCTGGATAAAAAAGAACCTCCCTGTCACCGTCCTTGAGCATACCGAAGTACCTCTCGAGTGCCTGAGGTTACCCACCATATCTGCGGAGTGGCCAATGGAATGATAATGCAAATTGAATCTTTAGGTTCTTATCAAATTTCCAGTAATCGTTTGTGGTTCTGGAATCACTTCCAGTTCTACCATACTCCCACTACTGTTTTTTGAAAAAATCCATTTTACTAAAGCTATGGCGAGTCAAGAACAATATCACTATTGATTTTCCAAATGGTAGAAAGTCGACCCTCGTCATAGCCCGGGTCAACCCACAAACAGCCATTACAGAAACATGCCTTGAGTTATCCAGAGTCTGGTTTTAAGCATAAGCCGGACAACTCCCCGTACCTTAACATTGTTAAGATATGAACTATTCTATATCCAATATAGAAACAGAGGCACTAATTTAATTGGAACCAGATTCAAATCATGCAGCTGTTTCCAGTGCATGTCAACTAAATGGAGAGAGGCCGATCAGCATTACTCAATATAGGAATACATCCAGATATGAGTAACCTGAAAGAGAAACAAGTTCTCATAATCATTACTATCAACTGAATACCATACACAAGTATCTACATCTTCGATCACCTTGAAGAATCCTGATACTTGCAATACCTGGTTCTCTACTTTATTCATATACCTATAATTTCTCAAAACTTGGATCTTGTATTTCTATGAAACACATGTCTAAGAACTAGAGAAGTCATAAGTAAACAGAATATAGTACAAGTACCAACAGCTCTGTCCTTATGGACACTGGACAACATACAATACTCGGTATAAGTCCCCTGTGTCTAATAACTCATTCCCTATGTGTCGTAGGTTGAAAACAGTACTTATGGTTAAGAAGAATTACACCGCTGTTTAATACTCCTTACCTAACCATCCACTGATATACAGGTAAATGTCATAGACATAATTTCAAAAAGTTATATCTCACTTTATAAAAATAAACGTACAGATATATTAATTTGAAATTGGTGCATAACAACGGATATTCAAAACCAATTATTTGTCGTCCGGCAAACAACCCAGGCGATTTCCTCAAATATCACCAATTACAACGAATCCCGATATAATGAGGATGATCACCCAATTCCTAATAACTTACTCCCACTCATCATCTGTAAAACCATACAGATATGAGAATCAAACCTGGTAAATACATACCCTGGAGCAAGGACTAATTGGGAAATCAGTTTTCTTTCAACAATACACAGTGAAACTGAAACATGTAAATGTTTCGAAGGGGTATCCGGGTATTCCTAGCAATGCCTCTTCCATTATCACATTCACAGCTGTAACCGTATATTTCTTTGCCATCTCTCCAAATCCCTTTATATGTCTTTAGTCATTACCTTCTGTACACCCTTTTAGGCTAAACGGTTTTCTTCCTTCCCTACCGTTCAGCACCAGCCTATGGTTTGGAAGAAGACTATCCAATAAGCGTAATAGGTGTACTGTCCTAATCCTAGGAGCACTCGCAACCCGGGAGAAGGTAAAGATAAAAGACAACTGAATAAAACTTTATTCCTATTTCTCTTGAACCAGAATCCATCCCCGAACTGGAACAAGTCCCTTCGAGTTCGTATATAACCATACGATGGAGTATCCAATAAACTGTGGATCTTCGTAGTGATACGGAGTGTTCTGGAGAAATACAAAGGTGATGTAGGATTGGCAAAGAAATACTTTGTTTGGTCATGAATAGCAGTCGTAATTTACTTTGCCCTCTTACTAATCCCTTTATTTGTCTTTACTTAATACCTTCTGTACACCTTTTAGGCTGAATGGTTTTCTTCATACCCTACCTTTCGGCACCTGCCTATGGTTTGGATGAAGACTATCCAATTATCGTAATGGGTGTACTTTCCTAATCCAAGGAGCACTCGCAACCTGGGAGAAGGTAAAAGGAAAAGACAACTGAATAGTCCTATTCATTTTCCCCAGAACCGGAAACCATCCTCAAATCTGGAACAAGTTCCTTCGAGTTCGTATATAACCATACAATGGTTTTATCCAATGGAAGTGGATGTTTGTAGTAATACGGGGTGTTCTGGAGAAAATGGTAAAAGTAAGAGTGGTAATGAGGTATGCAATTCTGACAATCCAAAAGCCAGTGTTTTAAGAAAGTTCAGTTAACTTGGTCGCTGAGTTATAGTCAAGGGTCGGGTCATGGCTTCTTCCAAAGAGAGAGAGAGAAAAAACACTCTGTGTGCACTCTAACCTAGATCAGAAGGGTTATCAATTTATCCAATCAGGAAACCTCCCACTGTATCGTCAAATTCTCCTCCAAACCTGAAAGAAGAATTAGTCAGGATCACCCGAGGAGTAAACCAACTCATCAGTGGGAATCGGGATCCAACTATCATCGCATGATAACGTGATGGAATCCACTCACGTTATCACACTCCAGAAGGTATGCACATATCTGGCAAGTTTCAGTTTCTTTAGAAACTTCCGATGTGATTTTTACCCCATGCTCTTATGACCTTGACTAAGGCCAACAAATCATAAGTCACATGTCAAGTTCTACCCGTCATTGTCCAGGTTAATTTGAACCCACCCGTACAAGCCCTTGACTAGGGCCAACAAGGCTGTATGACTGTCCCAAACCAACGCATCTATCTATACAGCAGAAAAGTAACAAATAGCTACCATACACTATACCTTGACTAAGGCCAACAAACATAGCATGAATACTAAGTGCTACCCGTCTGAAATGACGGAGCGCTACGAATGGATTTTGGCAAAAAACCTTTAACGTAATGAACTTGATATCGTTGAAGGAACCGGATAGCTTTTTATAAAAATATAGTGGCGAAAACCTTTGCTAAAGAGGTCACTCTCGGTGAAGGGATCTCGGCTCTTTCCCCGTAGAATGAGGTGCAGGATATTCCAGCTGAATACCACGATGCAAAGCAAAAATTAATCGACTATAGTGAAGTTATTACCCTGACGCAAACTTCTGTCCAAGGGGTCACTCCCGGTGAAGGGATCTCGGCCCTTGCCTCATCGACTGAGGTGCTGGATATTCATAACCGAATACCACTGTGCAAAACAAAAGAAAACGTTCTTGTAATAACAGCTTTTTGAAAAATGTTCCAACAACATCAGAATAGATTTGTTTAGCTTGCATTGATCCGAATCAATGCAGTCCCATCAATTAATCACACCACAAAAGAACGAAAATATGATGTACGTATATGCCATCCGCATTCGCCACTGGGTCCTGTCATCACCCGTTAGGTTACTTAACAAACGACAGAGCGGGGACTGTACTAGCGCGGGTGTAAAACATATACAACATCTACTAGTATATATATCAATATATAATAATCGCTCAAGGCGTGATAAAAATGCAACATCACAGAAATGTAATAAGCATCACAGAACAATACAGATAATCTGGGATCCCCGGGTTTCATAGAGCCGCTACTGAAACCCGACGTTCCCCTGGTCGTGTGGATAGCCTGTGCAATGAAATCCTAGACCCCTACGGGTGCGGCAAGATACCCGCCAAAACCTGAAGCGAGGCAGCCCCTTTCAACAAAGTGAATGGACCACCCAGCACTTCACGGAATCCGGTAACTTGAGCTCCCCTCCTTGGGTCAACCTATACCCCCTACGAGTGCGGCGAATAGCCCGCCAATTCTAGAGTAAATCCCCCTCCATCTCAAAGCCATGAGATGCGGGCCCATTGCCCTTTAGAACCCGGCTATCAATGCACCCCTCCGTAGGGTAATCCTAGTACAGAAAGTAAAAATATACAACGGGTACATCGACCTCAGCCCGGTCGTGCCCCAAAAGAATAATATACAAACAGGCAGTGACGGCAGTCCACATGTCGGATGCTCGCCCTGCAATATCAAATGTACAAATACAACAAAACTGTACTACCATTGCATCTAGGCTATCCACCACGACAAATCCGCAATATCACAGCACAACACAGAACATCAACGTGAATGTCATGTTCGTAAATCCGTCTAAAAGAACTATAGCAATTAGACAAGATTTACCGCTCGAATGACATTCACGGTCACAGATATAAAGTAAGTACTGTGAACTAACATATTTAAAAATTTTGATCGACAAAATTTCCCGAAGTGGGCCCCAAGCACAATTCCCAGTACTTAAAATAATCTGGGCCAAAACTAAAAATACCAGAAACCCCAATTCCAAATCAGAGACCACTGTAGATAAACTGGTGCCCTAATGCTACAGTAGTGCGGCGGAACCGCGGCCAAAACGAGGGTAGTGCCGCGGTTCCGCGGTGCTATAGTGATATCAGTGAACCAAATTTTTGCAGTGGTCTTAGAAATGCCTGCCTGATTTTCTGACATGCCCAAAAAAATTTTTAGACCACAAAAAAAATTCGACAGAAACTGCAAAATTGGAATCGCGGTTTTGGAAATTTCGTTCGATCGATATTTTAAACACGTTAGAGCAAGCTAGTAAAGGTTAATGGCGTGGCTCTGATACCATGTAAGTCTACGGTAGCACCCCGGCCGTCTGTCCGAGGCCAAAATGCGGAAACGAAAACTTTTTCTAAACTTGAAACCGGCGCTATCGCAGACTTTAATCCCGGATCGAACCATTAACCTACAACTAGCTAACTAGAGAAGGGTTAGAAAAGCTATACCGATCGATCCGTGTCCTTCGGTCTTTGGCCACCAACCCAAGCTCCTCGCGGCATCTCCGATCTCCGGTCTACTCGTCGGAAAGGGCACCACATTTTCGAGACTTTTTACGGGCTCCAACTTCATCCGAAGCAACTCGAACACGAAGTTTGCTAGCCGACGTGTCCAAGCAGATGTAGAGAATGTGTGTGATCACTTTGTCTCGAGCATCCATTGATTCTCAACGCATGAGAGTGTATGGATGGAGGATTTAGTGGATGCCATTAGTGAGGAGATAGTGAGCTCAAGAAGGAAGAGGAAGAAGAAGAAGTTTTCTTTTCTTTTTCTTTTGTGTTGAGATGATAATGAGAGTGTGAGATCAAAAATACAAGAGCAAAACTCTACCCTATAGCTGCCCCTCTCTCTCCTTATCATTTCAACTCATAAATCCATCAAATAATGTGACACATGCACAAAGAAAGAGACCATGAGTCACCACTTGTGCATGTGTCACAATTAATGCTCCTAATCATGATTTTTAGCTCATTATTTCCATATGCAAACCTTAATCCAAATGTTTGCAAAAATAAAAAGGGAATGGAATCTACTAAAATAAACTCGTGACGGATCACAAGAGTACCCCTCACCTGTATATACATACCTGCATTCGCATTCCGACTGAATGCGAATGCGATGAGACTAAAGTAATCCAACAAATCTAATACTAGGATCCGGCTAAAACCAAAACCCACTAATATGATCCGCCCGATCATGATCCGTGCACTACTGCACGTATATGATCGAACCCTGCCATATATCATACGGCCTCTACAATTTTTCGTCCGAAACTTGAGAAACTGTCTATAGTGGACTCTAAATACTCGTCAATACTTTGGCTGTGGATTTAACCACCAGCACGTCAGTGGTACTAGCCGTACGTAACGAGCTACCAGGTGTTGACCAAAAGGGAGGTCGATGAGCGAACTCATCCTGACACCCTACTGAGCCTGTCAGTGACAATATCTATACAGTCCGGTCCGTTTGTCTATGAGCATCGCATGTCGGGCCTAGGGGGTTGGTAAAATTCAGACCCCCAAAAGCGGTACAAGTCGAGTCAGAGTGTAGCCCAGAACACCCTGAGATACTACTGGAATACCTACCCGTAAATCTCCTGCCTTGGCCAAGGACTTCGTGTAATGGCTCTCTTAGACACAGCGCGATCTCACCCCCAATACCGGGAGAGACGAAACCCCGTCCGATCCGCTCACTGCCTCCATGTGGCTCGGGACTGTACCCAACTAAAACCTGTTTGCATGACTCCTTTGAGCTGTGGTAGGGTAGTAATCAAAGCACAGTGGGAACTCACACAAGACAAATGACGATCTCAGGTCGATGAACTAACTTGTACACATGTCACCAGGGAACTGCTATCTGACGTCAGGTATAATACCAACTAGCATGTTCCCGGCGAGTCCTGTGCGTTGTACTCATAACCCAATGAGCACCTATATACATCTTAGGTGAACCAACTGACACCAATGGCTTGTGAGACCGGCCACCGCCCCTCGTCCGGGTCTCGACTGTATACACTAGTCTACTAATGGAGTATCGATGCCCAGTCTCGAAAACTCCCATGACTAGGGACCACTTTAAGGATGTGCTTATAGACCCCAGCACCCACGTATATGATCGCCATCATACTGCTGTCCGTCAAGCAAGAATCCTAAGGGCTCTATCAACGTATAATAGTGACCTGTAATGTCACCTAAAGCTGTACACGATGATAAAGATAAACTAGATAGTATACAATCATCTTGAGTAAGACTGTCCTACCGGTATAGGTACTCCCTCAATCATTGCAATCACGTGCCTGTGATCCAATAATTTACTCTGAGGGCAGTATATCCAACACCCTCCAAGTGAGACGCATGTGCGCCCAACATGTGCGACACACGTGCGCGAACGCAAAGAGGCCTTTTTCAACAGTTAGGAGTTTAAGTTTCAACATATTCTTCCTCCTGATAAATGGGACATAGTTCAAAGGTTATATCCCTCCACACCTTCGATATATGGCGTTGTAATCCCTCAGCTTCGTCGGAGAGGTGGTGGGTCCCAAAGACCAATGATCTCTCTTTCCAAATACAGAGAAACACCCCCCCCCCCAATTTTGAGAAATAGCAAAGAGAAGAGCAAGCTCTCGGAAGAAGAATTTCTTCAAGGTAAATAAAACGGAGAGATCAAAGCATCTCATCAAAAGGAAGAAGAACTTAGTTTTCTTTCTAGATCATAGATCTATAAGGCAGATGTCTTTCACAAAAAAGAGATTGGAACATCTCATCATAAAAAAGGAGGGAGAAAAACTTAATTCTCTTATGATCATAGATCTATAAAATAAAGACGAAATCTTTCACAAAAACAAAGAGATCATAGTATCTCATAAAAAAGATAAGAACATAGTTCTCAGATCCATGAGACAAATTCTCTTAAAAACGAGAGTTTAATTCTCAGAACGCAGAACTGATCAAAGCTGTCTAAAAAGAGGCTTAGGGCTCCAAGACTAGCGCGCAGCACCGCAGCGCTCCTAGCGCTCCAATTTAAAGAAGCGCCTCAGTGCTCCAAATCTGGCGCACAGCGCCGCAGAGCCCTAACGCTCCAATTTAAAGAAGCGCCTGGCGCTTCAAGATTGGCGCTCAGCGCCAAGCGCGCCACATGCTCCTCACGTGTGCGCTATCTCACAAGGAGCGCTATGCACTCATTAACTGGCACTCAGCGCCAAGCGCGCCACGTGCTCCTCACGTGTGCGCTATCTCACAGGAAGCGCCTTAGCGCTCTATGTCTGGCGCTCAGCGCCAAGCGCACCATGTGCTCCCCACGTGTGCGCTGAGGGAACATAAACTATTCTTTTTATAAAACCCCAAAGCCATAATGAGTGTTCAACACTCAATAAAAGACAAAAAGGTTGTCAGAACCCAAAACCAATACTCAGCATTGTTAAATGAAAAAGGACTGAGCCTAATTAAATGTCCAATATTTTGACTGAGTGGGCTGAACCCAAGTTGGCCACAGGCCCCGTAATTCAGATTAATTGAACCCATATGCTCATAAATCTTGTTAACTGATTTTAGTCCTAAACTTGACTACAGATCTCCCAACCAACATTGGTTTAAGGGTACATCTCTTCATACCTTTGATATATGTCGTTGTAATTCTTCAACGTCTTCAGAGAGATGGAGGGTCCCAATAACCAATAACTCTTGGTACATCCCCAAACGGTTAAAACAAAACAACACAGACTATGACGTCTTTAAACTGTTACGGACTATGACATCCTTAAACTAAAACAATAGAGCCCAAATGCTCTTTTGCTGGATCTAAATGATCGTGTTAAGTAGATCTTAATCTAAAATTAGACTAACGTATCCTTAACAAACATTTAAATTGATCTTGATCTCAATAAGATTAACGATCCTTAAACCTAACCCAAAACCAAATCTAAGAAAATATGGATTTAGACTAATCCATACCGTACGGGCGACAACATAAATTAGTCTCCGTATACAATCCACGGACAACCAAAAATAAAACAAACACACACGACACGAAGTGACCATCTGGAAAAGGAGAAAGTGGTTACCGTGATGCGGTAGCATAATTAACTGCAGGGGCTTGCGCCTGCAGGGAAGAGCATCCCCATAATCAAAAACCCCTCACAATGAGGGGGAATCAGACGAAGTCTGCTACAACGGTCGAATCCGTCTAAACCTCCGATACATGGTGCCATAAATCAACTTGGCATCTTCGGAGAGGTGGACGGATAAAACCAAATAGCATCTGCCCCTAAAATTCAGGCCGGACATCCCAATGTCCCAGTCGCGTCTTTCGGCGGTGAACAGATTCCGGCACGCCGGTGGGACCTTTTCCTCTTTCCACTCCACACTTCGTGTGTCGTGTTTCGCGAACAAATCGCGTTTTGCTATGGTTGCCCCTGGATTCGAGGTACTAAGATTTGGTGTCTTGCTCCGTGCAGAAAAAGAAGATCAATAGCTTTCAATTGCACCAATTGCAATAAATGCAACAATTCCTACTCTATCCTTGCTGGTGGAGTGACTTATGGGCCTCAAGCGGCCTACGTTTTCAAGATGCCAGTGGAACAGGTGACGCAAGCCACCACTAGGCTATTCTTTAGGACCATGCTCCCACCCATGAGCTTCAACGCCCCATTGCCGTCGCAAGAAGCTCCGAAGAAGTCGGTCTTTGATCGGCTTACGACTACTGCGGCCCCTCTGAATGGGTCGCCCAAATCCAACGCCTCAGTCTTTAACAGACTGGGCCAAAACTCCAATGGGCACGTGAAGAAGCCCGCAATACCTGAGGGGGTTATCCCGAAATGGATAGCCATCCCTGCTCCAGTGAACGAAATCATCAAAGCAGCTTCTCCTGCTAAGGGGTCGGTCTTCACAAAACTGGTCGTTCCAGCTCCCGCTCCAGGTGAAGTAACTAAGGCTGCTTCCCCTGCCAAAAAGTCGGTCTTTTCAAGGTTGGCCATCCCTTCTCAGCGGGCGTCGGTCTTCGACAGGCTAACAACGACGACGACCCCTTATCAAAGCGGGGAGCATGAATAAGCTCATCCAACAGCAAAGGTGGTCCCGTCCGCTCGACACGCTCGATGTCGCCACTGGCGACGGGAGAGAAAAGTTGGGGGCAATTCCCCTTCTGGATTTACTCCGCTAGCTTCGATGGTGGAAATTGATGCTGCTGTTCCAACTAGTAACAGTTTTGAACCACTTAACAGGGTGTGCAGGAATTCGCCAAGTGCCATTCTAAAAAAGTCTCCTCCGCCTGCTGAAAAGATCACAAGGGCAATGCTGGAGCAGCCCCCTCAGCGGCTATCCTCCAAAATTCATAAGGTCTGGCGAAAGGTCTAAGATTCTGTGGTTAACCAAGACTACTCCCGCCAACCAAAGAAAATGAAGGTTCGGCAAGAGAAGGACCACCCTGTCGTACAACATAAGGAGTTGTCTACTTGGGTGCCCGCAGCAACGGCCCCCTCAACTTCGACCGCTCACAAAAGGAGAAGGCCGGAGAAGATCCCTGTGCCTGCGATGAATCGCAAGGACGTTGACCTAAACGCCCCAAGTCTGGGGGCATGGTAGTGCATATTGTTTATATGGCTTCCGAAAAAGAGGAAAGCCGTACTTCTATGGGTCATCGACCGCTCACACGATCAGTGACAAAGGCTCAGGAGCAACAACAGCAAAAGCTCCTGGAGATGCTGACAACTATGGCTACACTCACTGGGCCAAAAGCAAGCCCAGAGACATCATCGGAACAGCGCCAAGAACAGGAAACTGATGCCGAACTCTTCCGAAGAATGCTCGAGAGGAAAGACAAAGAGGCTGCGGAACAAGAGACCAACATAAAACAAATGGCGCTTTTATTTCAAGATATGGTCGGGATGATGATACTGTAGGGTTCCTAGGTACACACTAGAGGTCTCACAAGGCATCAACCTTGCCATATTCAAATTTTACAAGTGCCGAGAAACCCTAATACGGATCGTTGACTAGAGTTTAGACGAAACAAGAAGCTAGTTAACAACTTAACTAAAGGGTAAACGGAAATACAACCTTTGTAGATCCGGTCCTCCACCTCCATAGCTCCGTGACGGTGTACCCTCGCTGCGATCATCGGATCCCGGACTCTAGCGTCGGCTTCATCGGAGAAATGGGCGGGCTAGGTCGTCGACTTCGATGCCGAAGATGATCTACGTCGAGGCAACACAAGATCAAGCTCCAACTTCACCAAGCCATGAAACTTGTGAAGAAAACACCCTATACTACTTGGCAAGTGGTAGAGGATGAAGAAATAGAAAGTGGGTTCACTTTAGAATTGGATTTCTCACTCTTTTTCTCAAGTTGCCATTGTTGGTAGCAAGGTTTTTCTTCATCTTTTGAAGAAGAAGAAGAAGAAGAAGGAATATGATAAGTATTATTCAAAAATAGAAAATAAAATGAATACTTATCATATAGCAACCATGGTTAAGTGTAGAGACTAAACTAGGGTTAGGTTGAATGGTTAGGTTAAGGAAAAGAACAAGAATGGTTAAGCTTTCAACACTTCAAGAAGTTTCAACAAAACAACAAAATAAGCCACCATTCTTTCTTGCCTTAAAATTAAATAAATGAATAAGTAAATAAAAAACCTAACCATAAACATAACCATGGTTTAAATTAAACATACACCCAAACATTCATGTATCATCAAACATGATACAATCAAGTGCACAAAAATATATCACATATACAATGTGCACATCAAGTGAGAAAAACCTTTTAAAGTGAACAAATACTAGTTAATGCAAAGTAATATATCAAATATATAATTATGCATTAAATCAGTAAATCAACACTTGATTTAACGATCCGGTCATATCGCATATGACCGACTAATATTCAATGTATCGGCTTATCGAATCAATCCTTGATTCGATAACTAGGTTATATCGCATACAACCAATCGATACATTCATCGCGAGAATAGAATACGTTATCACATACACACATTATTCTCGGTCCCGCACATATCTCATATGCGCTCCTATTTCGTTTCGCTTGAGCCAGGAAACCTCTGTATAGGACTCTAAAGACTCGTCAATACGCCGGCAGCAGGTGATGATCATATCAAACACCCACAAGCCGCAAGCGGTCTGCCAAACGTAACGGCCATCCGGGTATTGAGCGATCAGAAGATCGACGAGCAAGCCCGCTCACACTCCTGTGAATCCAACCAGTAACACTTACCGTACAGTCCGGTCTCGTCGTCTGATATGTCGCATATCTCGCCTAGGGGTGGTAAACGTCAGACCCTAATAGCTCGATAAATCGTGTCGATATGAGGTCTATAACAGTTTAAGAAACTACTGGTAACACTTACCAGTAAATCTCAGCAACCCTGGCCAGGGATTTCCGGTTATAGCCAATCGAACACAGTGCAACATCAACTCCCTATACCGGGAGAGACGAATCCCCTCCTATCACTCATTGCCTCCATGTGATTCGGGACTGTACCCAAAAACCACCGTTTTGCATGCCCTCTTGGACGTGGTAAGGTGGAAATCAAAGCACAGTGGGAATCACACAAGACTCTATGACGATCTCGGGTCAACAGACTACTCTGTACCAGTGTCACCAGAGAACTGCTATCTGACGTAAGGTATAATACCATCTGGGAGTGCTCGACGAGTCCGTCCAGTGTACCCAGTCTCCACTGAGTACCCGTATATCATCTCTGATGTCAAACACCAATGGATATGGGATCATCCATCGCCCATCTGTATGGGTCGAGAAGGTATACGCTAGTCTACTCTGGTATATCGATGCCCCGTCTCGATACACCCACGACTAGGGACCTTGAAGGATGTACTTATGGACTACCATGTCCCTACTAGTATGATCCGCATCATAGTCCAGGTAGTCAAGTACACATCCTAAGGGCTTTACCAACATGTAACAGAGAGACAATCAGTGTACATGTTAAGCTAAAGAGTAACCAGATAGCATATTATCATGTCGAGCAAGAAAGTCCTCCCTATATATGTCCAAGCATCCACTACAATATACATCCAATATACAGTAATGGCCTCTAGGGCATACATATAACTAACAATCTCCCGTTTGCACTAGGGCCATCTGTAGCAGTGGTTGCAGTATCTCATACTCAACCATCCCATAAAAGTCTCTCTCTGGGAAAAGGCCTTTGTGAGTGGATCCGCCGTGTTGTCCTCTGAGTCTACTCTCCTAACCTCGATCTCCCTGGAGATCAACCATCTCCATGATCAGGTGATACTGCCTTATAATATGTCTGGATCACTGATGGGACGGCGTTCCTAGGCATAAGCCACAACTCCATTGTCTCACAATGGTAGGAACGATGTTCATCTCATGAAATAATATACACCCAGACTTCCTCTTTGGTAGCATCTCAAATAGCGATGTATCCATCCTTTATCGTTTAGTATGCCACGGTATTTAGCTTGGAACTCTTCCAACATACCGTCCCTCCACTGAGGGTAAAGACAATGCCTGTGACTGACATTCAGTCGTCCTTATCACCCTGGAACACTTCCAGCGATTCTCCCCAGGATCAATTGATACCTTCTCACTACAACTAGTGAGAATCCAAACATCCAATTAGATCTATCTCATAGATCCAAAACCCAGGATTTAGGAGGTATCACTTTGATCCTTTATGGAGAATCATTGTGATAAGCGGAGATTGACTGAGCGTAGCATAGGAAACTCCTTCCCTATCAAGAGTATGTCATCCACGTACTCTACGAGGATCACGACCATACTCCCTACTACCTTTTTGTATATACAAGGTTCATCTACCATTTTGATGAAGTCAAACTTTTTGACAACTATATCAAAACAGATGTTCCAACTCCGCGATACCTGCTTTATCCTATAAAGCATCTTGCACACGTTTCCGCTGCTCCCACTGTCTACGAAGCCCTCTGGCTGTGTACTTATAGACGCACTCTTCTAAAACACCATCTAGAAAAGCAGTCATGGCACCCAATCGCCAGATATCGTAGTCATGGTATGTAGCCGTGGCAAGTAGGATCTGGATGGACTTAAGCATAGCTCCTTAGAAAAGGTTTCATCATTATCCATGCCTGGTCGATGACGAAAACCTTTAACAAGTCTAGCTTTGAAAGTCTCAACTTTTCCATCTACACCAAGTAATCTTCTCAAGATATACTTGCTCCTGATGGGGATTTAACCCTTCAGATATAGCAACCAAAGTTCATACTTTGTTGGTGTACATGGATTCCATCTTAGATCACTAAGCATCCAGCCATTCTTACAGAGTCTCACTCCTGATGGCCAGCTCGAAACTAGTTGGGTCATCATCTCATGATACAATCCTCGCTCCCACTGTCATAGAGAAACCGAAGTAGCTCTCAGGTGGGTGAGGAACCCTACTAGATCGGCGGAGAGGCTGAGGTTCGTTGGTTATTATTGAATCCTTTTGTTCTACCAAATCATCAGCTGCAGTTTGCTTAGCTGGAACCTTTCCAGTTCTACATAACCGACCTTGCCTCGAGCTTGTCCCGATTTTGCTTTTAGACATAGGCCGGACAACCCCAAATCTTAACTAGCTTAAGACATGGGCTCTTCCCATACCATATCTCATATGGAGTGGTAGGCAGTGATCTGATTCGAACCCTATTCAATAGGTATGCAGCTTCTCAAGTGCATAACTCCCAAAAAGGAAATAGGTAACTCAGTAGTACTCATCATAGAGCGCACCATATCGAATAGGGTGCAATTGCTCCGCCCTGATATACCATCGTGCTATGGTGTATACGGAGGAGTAATGCTGAGAGAGAATCTCATTCTCCTTTAGAATAGTCCAGGAATTCCGTGCTCAAGTATTCTCCTCTCTGATCACATCAAAGGACATAATACTTATACCCGTATTGGTCCTCTACTTCTAACTTATATTCTGTGAATATCTCAAAAGGTTTGGACTTGTGTTTCAACAGGAACATATGTCTGAATCTAGAGAGATTATCAGAGAATGTAATGAAGTACAAAGAACCGGTCTTGGCATGTGTAGACGGGGGACCTTACATACACTAACTCTTTCTCTGCTTCCAATAAACGGAGCTGTGGTCATCTTATCTTTGTGACATGACCGGCAAGTTTTCACAAGATGTAAATTCAAACAGATTTAAATATGCATCTATGTACAACTTAGCTAGTCGGGTCGCATTGATATGACCTAGTCTACAATACCTCAAGAAGGATCCGTTCATTTCTGAACTCTTCCTCTTGTGTGTGTTCTGTATACTAGGAACTGTAGTTTGATTTAGAACGTCAATGCTTTTAGATAACGTGCCTGAACCGATCAACTTTTGATATAGGAAATGTTCAAAACATTATCCAACAATACAAAATTTTATCATTTCTTTACTAATAAAGCGACTGATATGATTTTGTATATCAGGTTCGGTATATAATAACATTTGTTCAGAATCAATGTACTTGGAATACAGAGTGACAGTGACCTTCAGACTTGGCTGCAACACTTGCACCGTTTTCTATCTCATGAAACTTATCACCCGTTCTCAGTTCTCTACCTTTCTGTAGCCCTATGTACCAGATTACATATCTGGGATCTAGTACCCAGAACGTAGAGGATACAGAGAAACGGTTCTTTGTAATGAACACACCCGAAGATGATGCATCAGCATGCACTCTTTTCGTTTGGGCGGCACGGGAATTCTGGTAATCCCCAATTTCCTGCTCTGTCTTATAACAATTATAAGTTGGGGCGGGACCAACGTTCCCCAGCTCAGTATAACAAGCGGGTTCGGTCAAAATTCCGTATTATTATCTTGATTAAGGCGTGATATGGTTGCTACCTGGAGAGAGAGAGAAGAAAACACTCAGCGTGCGCTCTGGCAAGAATAGATTGGTTATTATTTTATCTAATCAGGATGGCTCCCACTGTTTTTATCAAATCTTCCTTCAAACCCTAAAAGGAAAGACTAGCCGGGATTAATTACACACTATAAGTTCGCCAATCTTTCAGCCAGGCCAGTGTCGGTACTTTGAGGGAAGTCCCCCGTGCTTTCGCACGAACCTAATTAATGTAAACCTCGTTTTGCCAGAGGCGTAACCTCGTTAACACCTTTCTAGACACCTACTTGATCGGCTAATTGTAATGTGTAAAACTCTCCCAGGAGTAACAATTACTCGCAGTGGGTATCGGGATCCAACTATCTCATAGAAGGTATGCAATCTCATTGCAAATTTCAACACTTGAAATTCCCGATAATTTTGCCCCTAGCGTTTATATGACATTAACATAGTCAACAAATCATAAGTGCTAGTCAAGTTCAACCCGTCATTTCCCGATTGAATTAAACCCACCCGCATGACCCTTAATATAGTCAACAAAGTCGCACGACTACCCTAATCCAATCACATCATATGCTTATGCAGATAAGCACTAATTAGCTACCGCACACTACGCCTTAAAATAGTCAACAAACGTAGCACGAATACTAACTAGTACTTATCTGAAATGACGAAGGGCTACGACAGGTTTTTCTGAAAACCTATTGCGTAATGAACTTGATATCGTTGTAGAATCAAATGATTTGAAATGGAGTGTTTTCGAGGCTTTTCTAGTTTTGCTAAAGGGGTCACTCCCGGTGAAGGGATCGTCGGCCCTTTCCTCATCGAATAAGGTGCGGGATATATCATATATATCACTGTGCAAAGCAAAAACTCTTAAAAGCAATCAAAAGACAAACCGAGTGTGTAGCATCTGCCAGTTATTGCTAAAGGAGTCACTCCCGGTGAAGGGATCTCGGTCCTTTCCTTATCGAATAAGGTGCAGGATATATCATATATACCGCTG
This sequence comes from Agapanthus africanus, assembly GCA_030015575.1. NCBI lineage: Eukaryota > Viridiplantae > Streptophyta > Magnoliopsida > Asparagales > Amaryllidaceae > Agapanthus > Agapanthus africanus. Next base: position 200,790,205 of record CM057350.1, read on the forward strand.
TGCAAAGCAAGAACTATAGCTACCTGATTTTATTTTTGAAATTCGATTCCACAACATCTTAGGTTTATTTTTCTTTCATTAATCATATTAATGAAGTCCCATCATTTAAGTACCTAAACATCACAGATAAATACGACGTACACTTATGCCATCCGCATTCGCCTCGATGTCCCCTCGTGCACCGTTAGGTTAGGTAACTAACGGCAGAGCGGGGCAGGGCTAGCGCGGGTGTAAAACATAAGTAACGTCTATATAATATATCATATATACTATATACAGTATCTATCACAGAACATCACATGATCACATCACAGATATCGCAGCAGAAGAAACATATATGAAATATTGGATATACTAGGACGTCCGTGTTTTAGTACGAGCCAGTATAAAACACGGATTCCACGGTCGCGATGAATAGCCAAACCCACACCCCTAGACCCCTACGAGAGCGGCAAGCAACCCTACCAATTCTAGAGTTAGGAGACCCGGACTCGACTCCTCGAGTTGGTCTCCCACTGGACTCCAGAACCCGGTTACTTGTGCTCCCCTCCTTGGGTCTATCCTAGTGCGGAAAAGTAAATAATATACAAAGGGTGACATCTTCCGCAACCTGGAAGTGCACCAATAAAAGAATATTACATACAAGTTTTTACATGAATGAAAATGAAAAACACTCATCTCACATAAAAAAAACCCGGCTATTCAAACACGACGATCCAATATAATATATCCAGCAACACATAATATCACATGTCATCAACGTAAGTAAACATGCGTATCGCAATTGTCGTTGACATATAGCAACGAAACCGGCGATATCACATATTACACTTACGGTCACAGAAAAGAAAGTGTAAAACTACAACAGTTGGAATCCGCAACCTCTTTAGACATCGCATGCCTAATCAAATGAATTCCTTAGACATCGCATGCCTAACAATTATAAACCCCGCATTTTAGTCTCATTATCGAAAAATCTTTTCAATATCAAGTCGGGCAATTCAACAAGATTCCTGACATCCTGATCGAATGCTCGTCGCAAACTTTAGTAGGTGGCCGCACCCCCCATACCGTCGACGAAGTGCACCAAGGCGGAACACCGCTGCCGCGAGCACCCAAACGGATACTTTCGGCGACGGGGTTCTCCTACAGTCACTTGGTCAGGGCTATAGGGTGAGGCTGTCTATTAAGTTTACCCGGCGAGTATCCGCGTACGCTACATGATTGCGACGGACTTTTGATCGCATCAAAATTCCGTGGCAACCGATCAAGTGAGACTAAACCGCTAGATTTATAACATTTATTCAGTTATCACATAACTACTTGTGAATTCCAATTATTGTATCACATTCCAGATAAACAGAAAATGTTAAACTTTCCGATCGAACAATCGAACACCCAAGTTTTCCCAAAACAGCTCAACACATGAAACAAGTTTAAAAACATTCACTTCATGCCTCAGTACCAACGGTCCAGCCGTAGAAGGGTCAAGCCAACGCCTCACATATGGCACGCCGTACTGCCCCAAACCCGAAAGTTCAAAGGGCAGTTCAAGACGGTCACATAATCGAGTTAAGGTTTGTTGTCTTCTAGAGGGACCATCGCGTTACTTGCACTACTTAGAACGTTATTAAACCACAGAAAGATCCAACACTTGGAAATTCCCGACAGGGGAAAAAGTGGGTATTTATATCCGGTCGAAATTTTTAACATATTCAAAAATTATCCGGAAAATACATAGACAAAATTAGACAATCCGATCAAATAATCGAATCCCCAAAACAACCCCAGAAAACTCAACAGTGGAGTGTAAATTAAAAATTCCCAGAAAATACAGCACTTAAATATAAAAATTACTGTGCAAGCCACGTGGATAGATTCATCAATTTGGCCGCGGAACCGCCGCCCAAGCCAGGTTGGGGCCGCGGTTCCGCGGCGCTTTAGACGATTTAGGTGTCCCGTTTTGTACAGTAATTCTTGTAAAACCCTGCTTATTTTTCTGAATATTTTTAATTCATAAAATTCCCAAATTCCAGAAAATGTCCAGAGAGCCGTTTTTAGTTAGGGTTTCGGGTCGATCGGACTTCTAACTCCGTCTACGCATCGCCTAAGGCTCTAGCTAGGCTCAGATACCACTGTAGGGTTCCTAGGCACACACTAGAGGTCTCACAAGGCATCAACCATGCCAAATTCAAATTTTAAAAGTGCCGAGAAACCCTAATACGGATCATTGACTAGAGTTTAGGCGAAACAAGAAGCTAGTTAACAACTTAACTAAAGGGTAAACGGAAATACAACCTTTGTAGATCCGGTCCTCCACCTCCATAGCTCCGTGACGGTGTACCCTCGCTGCGATCATCGGATCCCGGACTCTAGCGTCGGCTTCATCGGAGAAATGGGCGGGCTAGGTCGTCGACTTCGATGCCGAAGATGATCTACGTCGAGGCAACACAAGATCAAGCTCCAACTTCACCAAGCCATGAAACTTGTGAAGAAAACACCCTATACTACTTGGAAAGTGGTAGAGGATGAAGAAATAAGAAGTGGGTTCACTTTAGAATTAGATTTCTCACTCTTTTTCTCAAGTTGCCATTGTTGGTAGCAAGGTTTTTCTTCATCTTTTGAAGAAGAAGAAGAAGAAGAAGGAATATGATAAGTATTATTCAAAAATAGAAAATAAAATGAATACTTATCATATAGCAACCATGGTTAAGTGTAGAGACTGAACTAGGGTTAGGTTGAATGGTTAGGTTAAGGAAAAGAACAAGAATGGTCAAGCTTTCAACACTTCAAGAAGTTTCAACAAAACAACAAAATAAGCCACCATTCTTTCTTGCCTTAAAATTAAATAAATGAATAAGTAAATAAAAACCCTAACAATAAACATAACCATGGTTTAAACTAAACATACACCCAAACATTCATGTATCATCAAACATGATACAATCAAGTGCACAAAAATATATCACATATACAATATGCACATCAAGTGAGAAAAACCTTTTAAAGTGAACAAATACTAGCTAATGCAAAGTAATATATCAAATATATAATTATGCATTAAATCATTAAATCAACACTTGATTTAACGATCCGGTCATATCGCATATGACCGACTAATATTCAATGTATCGGCTTATCGAATCAATCTTTGATTCGATAACTAGGTTATATCGCATACAACCAATCGATACATTCATCGCGAGAATAGAATACGGTATCACATACACACATTATTCTCGGTCCCGCACATATCTCATATGCGCTCCTATTTCGTTTCGCTTGAGCCAGGAAACCTCTGTGTAGGACTCTAAAGACTCGTCAATACGTCGGCAGTAGGTGATGATCATATCAAACACCCACAAGCCGCAAGCGGTCTGCCAAACGTAACGGCCACCCGGGTATTGAGCGATCAGAAGATCGACGAGCAAGCCTGCTCACACTCCTGTGAATCCAACCAGTAACACTTACCGTACAGTCCGGTCTCGTCGTCTGATATGTCGCATATCTCGCCTAGGGGTGGTAAACGTCAGACCCTAATAGCTCGATAAGTCGTATCGATATGAGGTCTATAACAGTTCGAGAAACTACTGGTAACACTTACCAGTAAATCTCAGCAACCCTGGTCAGGGATTTCCGGTTATAACCAATCGAACACAGTGCAACATCAACTCCCTATACCGGAAGAGATGAATCCCCTCCTATCGCTCGTTGCCTCCATGTGATTCGGGACTGTACCCAAAAACCACCGTTTTGCATGCCCTCTTGGATGTGGTAAGGTGGAAATCAAAGCACAGTGGGAATCACACAAGACTCTATGACGATCTCGGGTCAACAGACTACTCTGTACCAGTGTCACCAGAGAACTGCCATCTGACGTAAGGTATAATACCATCTGGGAATTCTCGACGAGTCCGTCCAGTGTACCCAGTCTCCACTGAGCACCCGTATATCATCTCTGATGTCAAACACCAATGGATATGGGATCATCCATCGCCCATCTGCATGGGTCGAGAAGGTATATGCTAGTCTACTCTGGTATATCGATGCCCCGTCTCGATACACCCACGACTAGGGACCTTGAAGGATGTACTTATGGACTACCATGTCCCCACTAGTATGATCCGCATCATAGTCCAGGTAGTCAAGTACACATCCTAAGGGCTTTACCAATATGTAACAGAGAGACAATCAGTGTACACGTTAAGGTAAAGAGTAACCAGATAGCATACTATCATGTCGAGCAAGAAAGTCCTCCTTATATATGTCCAAGCATCCACTACAATATACATCCAATGTACAGTAATGGCCTTTAGGGCATACATATAACTAACAGATACAGCCGGATCCTCCAGCTGAAGCCCCCCGATTATCCTTGAAGACGACAGAGGGGAGACATCGAACCCTGTTCCGGCTCTATCAGCAGCCAAAGAGGAAACCGTCTCCAAAACCGCCCTGGATGACTATATCGCTCAACAAATACGAGATCATCAGGCGAGCGAAGCGGCCGGCCAAATTGTTAAGACTGAACGACCCTATCCGGGTTGGTACGACCAAATATAGTACCCGCCGGGATATACGATCCCTAAATTCCATGTATATAAGGGGACGGGGAATCCACACCAGCATGTTGCTCAATTCAGAGCCTTGTGCGGTAATACTAGAGGTGACGACAAACTGCTATTTCGCCAGTTTGTTGGCAGCTTGTTGATTGGAAGAGGTCTTTTGCGTGCGTGCGCTTTTAAAATCAAAGAATAGAATATACCGTAATCAATAACGGTGTCGCTTGGTAGCTAGCCGGTTGAGTACGGGTCGGTCTATAGGGAAAACGTGTCTTTTCTAATTGTTCTAACGAGTCAATTCCTATTTGTGGTAGGTTTTGATTTTTATAAAACTGAGATTGAATTTGATTTGGATTGAAACCTTTCTAGGGTTAGGATTAGGTTAGTTTGGAAAGTTAATTCTACTCACCGCTTCCTTTGCCTTAATTAAGAACATAGGTGTTAGGGTAATAGTTAACAGAAGGGATTAGCACGACTAGGAAGAAACGTAGTTTCTTCCCTTTGGTCCTTGTCCGTCCTTTCTTAACCCTTATCCCTAACCTCTATAAAAATCAACCACTACCGGTCTAACTAAGGAATCACCGCTATCTCGTAGGATAGGGTGCCATAGTGAGCGGTGCGTGTTTGTTTTACATAGAATCCTAATTTATAAAGTTATGAGGGTAAGAAAGGAGTGAGGGATTTTCATCTCTCAAACCTACTCAATCCTAACCCTAACAACTGAAAAACTACTCACTCATTAGGGTATTAACAATGGAGTTCATTTTTTTTCTTTTTAATTACCTAATTAACGTGCAGATAATAAAAGACAGATACGAAAATTGCAGAATTTAAATTGCAAATAAGAAAAATTCAAAATAAAAAACTTACTTTTATTGATGCACTCTTGACGATTATAAGGGAATTAAAATTTAATATAGAATTAAAAAGATGCATGCCCCAAAAGAGCTGTAGGCTTTCCTATTTATAGATAGGAGAAACCCTAGGGTTTACATCTGATCCACATCTGAAATTACAATACTACCCTAAGAACACCGGGTCAATGCACCGACTCCCACCGACACGCACCGACACGTGCTCTGTACGGCCGTGGATCCGCGGCCAGAAGCCTTGTTTGGCCGCGGTTCCGCGGCCGTTTCATGTGCTCTTGGGCTCATTTCTTCTGTGATGCTTCAAGTTGCTTTTTCCATCTGTTTTCTTCACTTGGTTCCTCAGAATCTTTTCTACTTTCTTCCAGATTTTCAACAGTGCAGAATTTGTGGACTTTTACCGTTAGCTTCGCGTTGAAGTCTTGAATCTTGTGCTGCCCTTGTACTTTTTATATTGAACTGTTTGCTGATCTTCGCTTGTTCCTCAAACTAGTAGGCGGCATCTTGCAGATTCATCTATTTGTTGGTCGTAGTCTCACATTTGTAGCGTCTTTTCACCATTTTCACTGTATTATTCCGAGGACCTGTAACCTACAACAATTTAGCAGACATGGATCAAAAACACCTATTTATTTGCAATATGATTAAGAATGGTAAATATAATAATGCAAAATTCTGATATGAACAAATACCCCCAAACTTATCTTTTGCTCGTCCCGAGCAAAACCAATTTATTCTCCAAAAAAAACTAACCTCGCTTTCGCAGGGAATCGCAATTCCACTGAGCTCGTGCAACAAGCCGTTAAACCACTAGGTGTCCCTAGTAGAAGGAGTGTTGTCTCCTGAGGGTTTTCAGCGGATACTACCCATAAAATCCGATCAATTTGGCCAATTGACTTTCATTCTTCAATTCGGTGTTCTAGCAAGAAATTCTATTATTTTCAACTTAGAAATCATCAACCCGTATTTTTCACACTCACTTATCATTTAATTTAAGATTGTATATGTTCTATAAATTTATTTAGCTTTTAGCATCTTTAGAATTTTTCTTCTAAGGTTCCATCTCAACTTAGGAATTTTTATCATCTCTATTGAAGGTATAAGTCCTATTTTTCATTCCTATCTCTCATCTAAACCCCAATCATATACCCCTACGTGTGTGTATGTATCACCCCTACACTTAGAAATTCAATTCAAATTATCATACTCTTGTCCATCGTCCAAAGTACTTTTAGTTGGTGAATTTTAGATGAAATTGCTCACACATCCTTCATGCGACCGTTAATACTTCTTGAGGTACTAACGACCGATTACAAAATGTGTTTGCGCATTAAGACGTAATTTCTCGTCTTGTAATACCTAAGGCTTTAGCAGTGACTCCCAAACCAGTTGGTCTAAGGCACTAGGTGATAAAGCACCCTCGCTATATATTTTTTTATTTTACGCAGTCTTAAGTAATTACAAAACCAGCGTTCATTTTTTTTATCTCTTTATTCACGCTTATACTTTTATTAAATTTTCCTTCATACTAAGGATTTTAGACAAGAGCAACTCAAGGTATCCTCTACTATCACAAGTTTCAAGGTGCATGTATGTGTGAGTTGTAGAGTATATATTTTCAGAATTTAGCCTCAAGGTTCGGAATTATTTTTCAGAGTTACACTTCAATAAAAATTTCAATACTCTTCCCTTATTTTGATTTAGCCCAAGAACTGAACTCAAAATTTTCCTATTTCTAAATAAACTACAAGGACATATATTTTCTACCGTTAAACTTTAAGAAATGTTATTTTAGGGTTTTTTAATTTACTAAGTTTAGGATCTAGTTTTTCCTAGATAGTTAACCGTCTTGTCAAACTTAACTAAAATATGGCCAAAATTGAATTTTTCAATTTTTATAATTTTTTATTTTAAAATTTTTTCAATTTTTTATTTGATTTTATTTTTATAATTTTTTTTTCATTTTTTTTTCAATTTTTATAATTTTTTATTTTAATTTTTTTTTTCAATTTTTTATTTGATTTTATTTTTATAAATTTTTTTTATTTTTATTTTTTTTTCAATTTTTATAATTTTTTATAAAGATGCAATGCAGAAATACATGCAAAGAAAAAAAGAAAAAAATGTACAAAAATTAAAAATATGTAATGCAATGATAACTGTTTACAAACAACCTCCTCCCCCAAACCTACCAAAAGCAGTGCTCTCACTGCTCAGGCCCTCGGTGTCCCCTTGAACGTGAACGGGAACGCTCCTCTCACGCTAGCAGCATCGATACGCCATGTTCAATCTCAATTACCCGGTGATCCAAGTTGGTCACCATCCCCACCAAATTATCAATCCCCCTAATGTCTCTTCTAAGAAGACGTGCATGTTCTATGGGGGTAAGATCTTTCTCGCTCGCGGTCGAGCTGGAGCTAGGTGTTCTGGCTGGTACATGTTCGGCCGGTTCTGTTCGCGTCCATACATCAGTTAAGCTGGTATAGGACGTGGATACGCCCTCAATAAGAGGCCTAATGGGTATACCTCCATGCATGTAAAACTCAAATTCCTCCACGGGGAGGAAATAGAGACACAGTTGTGTCACTAACATAGGGCATGGGTAATTTGCGGCCTTTTGCTAGCACCAATTGAATAAAGCAAAACCGTGCACATGTCAAATCTAGGGTTCCTAGTCATTAAGATATGCACAATATGAAAAGATGGGGTGAAAAATGTGGTATTATGTGAACTCCCAAAAATGTTGTTTTGTGCCCACCAGTACACGATTAAAATATTGGCGAAGAGGGTTCTAGCCTGTATTCCCTTCCTAGGTTCTCTCGAACAGTCATTGCCCATTAAGGGCATGTAGTCTTCAAATTGAAGGGGTTGGTCTTGAACAGGTAATCTAGGAATTAAAGTGACTTCATGGATGAAGTCCCTGTCAATGATTATTTCCCTCTCGCCCCACAGTAATTTAATAAAACTGTATTGTGCAAGGCAGCCTTCCTCCATGCACTCGTAAAAACAAGTGACTAGATCTGGAAGAGCGTAAGCATTGAGATGATTTTAAATTAGAAAGTTCCACCCTCGCCGTGTGATTTCATCAGCAAAATAACTCCCGTAAATTGTGTGTGAAAAGATTTGTGAAAAATCTCGTTCTAATTGCATGTTTGGTGCCATCACAGAGAATTAAATTGCAGAATTTGTAATTTAACAGAGAAGAGTTTAAAGATCAAACCACCTCTAAAGATTTCAGAGGGGCAACGCAGCAAGGGAGCGGTGGAAGAGCGGCCAGATGCAGGGTTTGGCGGCGGAAGGGTGGCGGAATAGAGGGCTCTCTCTGCAGAAATTGGAGCGGTGGCTAGGGTTTTCAGATAGGTGAAAAATTAGGGTTATGAAAACAAAGAGGGATCGGGTTTTATTTATAGGGGGAATGTGTTGGTTATTTGAAAAAAACTCCTCCTGAAAAGAGGAAATTATTTGTAAATAAAATTTTTATTTTTTATTAAAAACTGGAAATTTACAAAAATACCCAAAAAAAATTTTATTTTCAAATTTTCATTTTTTTTATTTTGTTTTTATATAATTACAAATGATACATACCCCCAAACTTGTTTGAAACAGTGTTTTGACTAGATAATCAAAATTTAGGGGTAAATGGAAGAAGATCAGTCAATATAGATCGGCTCCTGTAAAAACAGGAGCTCCTCCGAAGGGTCCGCAGTGAGGAACAGTTTAAGTCGATATCCGTTCACTTTAAATAGTGAACCGTCCTCCGGGTTTTCTAGATCGACCGCACCGTGCGGATATACAGTGCGTATCAAAAATGGCCCTCTCCATCGAGATCTGAGCTTACCGGGATGGAAATGTAACCGAGTGTCGTAAAGTAAAACCTGTTGACCAGGTTTGAAAGTATTGCGCATAAGGTATTTATCGTGGAACACCTTTGTTCGGTTTTTAACAACTATTGCGTTCTCATAGGCTTCATCCTGCAGCTCGTTTAATTCGTTCAACTGCAGCTTTCTATTGCTGCCCGCATCTCCCAAAGATAGATTCAACTCTTTTATTGCCCAAAATGCCTTATGCTCTATTTCAACTGGAAGGTGGCAAGCTTTTCCATAAACAAGCCTATATGGCGACATGTCAAGATCGGTCTTATAAGCAGTACGGAATGCCTAAAGGGCATCAATCAGTTTTGACGACCAATCTTTACGGTTTTTGGAAACTGTTTTCTCCAATATCTGTTTAATCTGCCGATTTGAAATCTCGGCTTGCCCATAAGTTTAGGGATGATAGGGCGTTGACAGCTTGTACGTAATGGAGTATTTCCGCATTAAGGACTCGAAAGTCCTATTACAAAAGTGAGATCCATTATCACTGATAATCGCGTGAGGAGGCCCAAACCGAGAAAAAATGTTTTCTTTGAGAAATCTAACGACAACCTTGTTGTCATTAGTTCGGCTGGGCACAGCCTCGACCCATTTTGAAACATAGTCAACAGCGAGTAGAATGTACATGTTCCCAAAAGAGTTGGGAAATGGTCCCATAAAGTCTATCTCCCAAACATCAAAAATTGGTTGGAGCGGCATTTCATTTCTCCGAGATATCCGGCCCAAGTGTTGGCACCGGTTGAATGTCTTGCAGTACTCATATGAGTCTTTAAAAAGTTGTGGCTAGTAGAAGCCACACTGTAAGATCTTTTCTGCTGTCTTTTTGGGTCCAAAATGCCCGCCACACGCTTGATCGTGGCAGAATGACAGCACGCTCTTAAACTCATTGTCGGGGACACACCGACGAATAATTTGGTCGGGACAGTATTTGAATAGATACGGTTCATCCCAGTAAATTTTTTTTACCTGAGATAGAAATCTAAGTCTGCCCTGATTCGACCATCTGTTTAGTATCAGTCCGGTGGCCAAATAATTTACGATATCTGCGAACCAAGGTTCGCATGACACAGTTAAGAGCTGCTCATCTGGAAAAACTTCTTTAATAGGAATTTGAAGTGTAGGCGAAGAAGAGAGGCATGAAAGATGGTCGACGACTACATTTTCGCATCCTCTCTTATCTCTGATAAAAAGATCGAACTCTTTTAGTAGGAGGATCCAACGTATAAGCCGAGATTTAGCGTCTTTTTTCGCGAAAAGATGGCAAAGAGCTGAGTGGTCAGTATAAACGATGACTAGAGAGCCGATTAAATAAGGCCAGAATTTTTCTAGTGCAAACACAACAGCTAAGAACTCTTTTTCAGTTGTTGTGTAATTCAATTGGGCCTCGTTTAAGGTTCGGCTAGCGTAATAAATTATATGCGGCATCTTATTAATGTGATGTCCAAGCACAGCACCAATGGCAAAATCAGATGCATCGCACATAATTTCAAATGGATGCGTCCAGTCAGGAGATGAAAGAATGGGAGCGGAAATAAGTGATTTTTTCAACGACTCGGACGCCTTCATGCAGGTTGAGTCGAAATCAAAAGTGGTGTCCTTGGCCAACAAAAGAGTCAAGGGTCTAGCTATCTTGCTAAAATCCTTGATGAACCGTCTATAGAAACCGGCATGGCCAAGGAAGGCTCGAATGTCTTTAACACACTTGGGAGGAGGAAGATTGGAAATGACTTCAATATTAGCTTTATCTACCTCAATGCCATTTTGCGAGATGATATGTCCTAAGACAATACCTTCTCGTACCATAAAGTGGCATTTCTCCCAATTTAGAGTGAGGTTCTTATCCCTACACCGGGTAAGAACTGTGTCTAAATGTAGCAAACACTCGTCAAAGGAGTCACCGAAAATGGAGAAATCATCCATAAAAATCTCCAAGAATTTTTCCACCATGTCTGAAAAAATGCCCATCATACACCGCTGGAAAGTAGCGGGTGCATTGCATAACTCAAAGGGCATGCGACGGTAAGCGAATGTACCGAAAGGACAAGTAAATGTGGTCTTGTCTTGGTCATTTTCGGTGATGGGAACTTGATTATAGCCAGAGTAGCCATCCAAAAAGCAGTAAAATTCATGGCCAGCCATTCGTTCTAGTATTTGGTCAATGAAAGATAATGGAAAATGGTCTTTTCCTGTCGCGGCGTTGAGTTTTCTATAATCTATGCATACTCGCCACCCAGTTTGGGTGCGAGTAGGTATTAACTCATTCACCTCATTAGTTATGACCGTTATGCCCGATTTCTTTGGGACAACGTGAATGGGGCTAACCCACTAGCTATCAGAGGTAGGGTAAATGATACCACTATCTAGACATTTTACAATCTCCTTTTTAACAGCCTCCTTCATTACAGGGTTGAGGCGTCTCTGTAAATCCCTTACTGGCTTGGCATCATCCATCATATGAATATGATGTTCAACTATTAGGGGACTAATCCCCTTGATGTTCGCCATAGTCCAGCCAAAAGCTTGCCGATTATTTTGTAGGACTGTTAAAAGGGCTGTCTCTTGCTCGGGCGCTAGATATGCCAATATGATAACAGGAAGGGTATCATTCTCACTTAAGTAAGCATATTTAAGGTGAGACGGCAATAGCTTTAGTTCGAGCTTTGGAGGCGAAACAATTGAAGGTAAAATTGGTGAAACTGTCTCAAACTCGAAGGATTCCAATAGAGGTTCAAAGCGAGTGTAAGCAACCGAGTCGGATGGTTCAGCTAACTCATCCGAAAATTCAAAGGACTCAAACTCGGGTGGTGATTCTTCAAAATCGTTCGAAAAGGTGAAACACTCGTAATCGTTATCGGGTGTGAAAGCTGTGTCAAATTCAAGGAGGAACGCACTAGTGGCGTCAAAACTACTGTGATCGAACAGAAATTTTTCAAGCTCACAATCCTCCTGAGTGATCTCTTGGATCGAGCAAACATCAAGTATATTCGAATTAGGTTCGGAGGGCTGATTCCCCAACTTAAAAATGTTGAGTTCAATTGTCATGTTTCCAAAAGATAGGTTCATCGAACCATTTCGACAATTGATCACCGCATTAGAAGTTGCAAGGAATGGTCGACCGAGTATCACCGGAATTTGACTCCGGGGGTTAGCTACAGGCTGTGTGTCCATAACAATGAAATCAACGGGGAAAATGAAGTCCCCTACTTTAATCAACACATCCTCTAACTCACCCCTATGATGGGTGATGAATCGGTCGGCCATTTGGAGAGTAAAATGTGTGGGTTTCAGCTCTCCAACGCCTAATTGTTCATATACTGAATAGGGAAGCAAATTAACACTGGCATCAAAATCTAAAAGTGCGCGAGTGATGTTCTTATCCCCAATTGTTATTGAAATTGTAGGAAAACCAGGGACCTTGCATTTTTGGGGTAAAGGTTGGGTAAGAGCATCACTTACTGCACTAGCAAAGAAAACTTTCTTAGGTACCTGCGATTTCCTCTTTTTGGTGCATAAGTCCTTCAAGATTTTAGCGTAAGAAAGGACTTGTTGGATTGCATCCAAGAGCGGTATGTTAATGCTAACCTGTTTGAATAACTCCACAATCTTCTCCATTTGTAGAGTAGGTTTATTGGATCTCAATCTGTTTGGAAATGGAATATTTTGAAAATTTGTTAAGTCTAATGTTTGTGGAGTAGATTGCGAAGTTGGAACGGATCCCAGTGTTGGTGTTTTCGTGGAGTGAGATGTGGTCCGTTCGAATTAGAAGAAGAAGTAGAGCCTTGTGAAGAATGAAGAACAGGCTCTGAAGAAGAAGAAGAAGAAAATGAGGAAGAAGAAGAAGAAGAAAAAGCGGCGGCCGGGGTGTCATTATTGCCAACATTGTTGTGCAATACCTTTTCAGATCTCAATGTGGTCACGGCACTCACATTATGATTTTTTTGTTCATGAGCAACATATGTATTTTGTGTGTGATCGGGATTTGGCAGTGGTTGAGATGGAAGTTTCCCCTTCTTTCGCTCGCTTAACGCAGCATTCAGTTGTGCAATTTGAGCTTCAATGGTTTTGATGCATTGCTCATGTGATGCAGTGTGTTGCACCAAAGACTGAATGGAAGATTGGATGCTGGCTGAGAATTGCGTAGATTGTTTTAAAAACGCATCCAGACTTCGTTCTAGCGAGAAAACCTTATCGTTATTTGGTTGAACAAAATTATTTTGAGGAAAAGAGTTGTTTGGTGCAAAATTGTTCATTTGATTTTGGTAAGGTTGGGGTTGGAAAGGTTGCTGATATTGAGTTTGTTGAGGGGCTTGTTGTTGTGGAGGAGGCCTCTGGAAATTGTTATTGTCTTGGAATTGTTGTTGATTTTGATTCCAAGCAAAATTTGGGTGGCTCCTCCAACCAGGATTATAAGTTGAAGAGTATGGATCATTTCATTGTCTTTGCTGAAAGGCAGTATTGACTTGATCTTGTCCTTGAACAGGCGGATTGTAAGGACATTCTTCAGTAAGATGTGATGGATCAGAACAAAAAGCGCAAATAGTGCGTGGGGGTAAAGCTAGGGCAGGAAAAGGCGATGAGAATTTGCTCTCAATTACTTCTAGTTTTTTCTTGAGTGCAGCCATTTCGGCCTTCATTGCAATCGACATATCAAGTTGATGTATACCTGCCCTAGACTGACCTGATGAAGTAGATGAAGTGGTCTTAGTACTTTCCCACTGAAGTGTTTGTTCAGCAAAATCGTCGAGAAATTGCCAAGCTTCCTCGCTTGATTTTGTAAGAAAGTGACCTTGACAAATGGTTTCTAACAACTGCTTAGTTGCTGGGTTCAGTCCTTCGTATAAAGTTTGGCAAAGTTGTCATCTCTCGATACCATAGTGAGGGCACTAAACAAGAAGGTCCTTAAATCGTTCGAAACACTTCCAAAAAGGTTCGGAAGGAAGCTGGGAAAATTGATTAATTTCATTTCTAATTCTCACGGTCTTGTGATGTGGGTAAAACTTTTTAAGAAGAGCCTTAACAAACTCTTCCCATTTTTTTATGGAATGCGATGTTGTGCTATATAACCACTGTTCAGCTAGGTCACATAAAGTTAATGGAATGACATGTAGCCTTATAGCATCATCAGAAAGTTGGATGGTCTTCATCATTGCGCAAACATTATGGAATTTGTTAATGAAGATGTAGGCATCTTCGGATTCCAGCCCGTGAAATTTGGGCAACATATTGATGAAGTGGGGTTTAATTTCGAAGTTATCCCCATTAGCCGGTGGAAGTGAAAGACAAGTAGGAAGTGTGGTGCGGGTTGGATAGAAAAGATCCTGGAGCGCGATTCGTTGGGGCGCTTCAACAGGAGGGTGTTGTGGGTTATTCGCACCCAGTTGAGGTGGAATCAGTCCCGTAGTAGGTAAGGGGTTGTTAGGATTGAATCCCGACGTCTCCTTAGAAGATGATGAATTTGAAGATGAAGGTAAAGAAGTGGAGAGAATTTCGACTTCGGAGTCGAACGCATCTTCGGTAGGCACTAACGAGACACGGACTAAACAGGTGCTAGTGTCCCTAGTCCAACCGGACATACACCAACGAGGTGTAGTGTAGTCAAAAAAAGTAGAAGGTGGGGGTAAGAAAATGTCAATGAGAGAATGTGGGTGAAAAATGGGTGCAATGGATTTCTAGCGACAAAATGGCAAGTTTTTGTAAAAATTTTGTTTTGTGGTTTTTTTTTATAAGGAGTTTTGCAAAAGATTTTCTATAAGGAACTACGACACACTTTCAAGCAATCACAATATGCACAATCAAGCCTAGAGCTAGGGTCTCCTAAGTCAACTAGACTGCTCCTAACTGGTCCAAAGATCAAGTTGTGAGATATCCCTCGAATCGCCTCTTCACCGCCAATTGTGGCCAGGTAAGCACAAGTAAAGAAAGGAGGGATCCGCTCACGAATCACTGTGAGACGGACCTTTTAAAATTACCTTTCCAACTTGTCTAGCCTACGCACCACAAAGTCAGGTTTAGATAAATGACCGATTGCCCACAACCTTCCTTTGTCCTAATGAGCACGACAATCCTTATTGGCTGAGTCTAAATATTTTTTAATTAACTCGAGGGTTGATGCAAATGCTTTTTGTGATTTTTGGGGTCCTAGAAAGGGTAATGAAATCCTCACCCAATCAAATCTGGATTGGTGTTATAGCCCCTTAAAAGTCGGTTTTAAAAAATGCAAAGTAGTAAACACACAAAAATCCAAAACGCTTGCCAAAAAATTTTTATTTGCGGCGCAAAGAATCCTGCACAAGATTGATTTATTGGAGAGGGGGAAGAAGTTTTGCGCAAAGAACCCTGCAGGAAAAATTTTCAAAGGACTACAGAGGGCAGAAGAGAGGAAAAGAATTACTCACAGAGGGATTTGAAAGGCTGACGTCAGTAAGGAGCTGCGGATCCGCGGTCAAAAGCGTGATACTGCGGTGGTTCCGCGGTAGTAGAGTTGGTTCAAGTCGTCAAACTTTTCCTGTTTTCTGTTGTGGTTCTCCTCTGTCTTTTTAGATTCTCTGTTTGTTGATTTATTCACTGGATTTTTCCAGATCTGAATCTGTTCATCTTTCCGTTCCTGCACAATTCGCACAAAAACCCTTCAAAAAATAACAAGACGATAATTTTTTTTTATTATATATTTTTCAGTTTTTATGATTTTTTTAATTTTTAATTAACCCGAAATTACAAAAAGAAAATAACTACCGTTATCCCCGGCAACGGCGCCATTTGATTGGAAGAGGTCTTTTGCGTGCATGCGCTTTTAAAATCAAAGAATAGAATATACCGCAATCAATAACGGTGTCGCTTGGTAGCTAGCCGGTTGAGTACGGGTCGATCCACAGGGAAAACGTGTCTTTTCTAATTGTTCTAACGAGTCAATTCCTATTTGTGATAGGTTTTGATTTTTATAAAAACTGAGATTGAATTTGATTTGGATTGAAACCTTGCTACGGTTAGGATTAGGTTAGTTTGGAAAGTTAATTCTACTCACCGCTTCCTTTGCCCTAATTAAGAACATAGATGTTAGGGTAATAGTTAACAAAGGGGATTAGCACGACTAGGAAGAAACGTAGTTTCTTCCCTTTGGTTCTTTTCCATCCTTTCTTAACTATTATCCCTAACATCTATGTAAATCAACCACTACCGGTCTAACTAGGGAATCACCGCTATCTCGTAGGATAGGGTGCCGTAGTGAGCGGTGGGTGTTTGTTTTACATAGAGTCCTAATTTATAAAGTTATGAGGGCAAGAAAAAAGTGAGAGATTTCCATCTCTCAAACCTACCCAATCCTAACCCTAACAAGTAAGGAACTACTCACTCATTAGGGTATTAACAATGGAGTTCATTTTTTTTCTTTTTAATTACCTAATTAACGTGCAGATGATAAAAGACAGATACAGAAATTGCAAAATTTAAATTGCAAATAAGAAAAATTCAAAATAAAAAACTTACTTTTATTGATGCACTGTTGACGATTACAAGGGAATTAAAATTTAATCTAGAATTAAAAAGAGGCATGCCCCAAAAGAGCTGTAGGCTTTCCTATTTATAGATAGGATAAACCCTAGGGTTTACATCTGATCCACATCTGAAATTATAATACTACCCTAAGAAAACCGGGTCAATGCACCGACTCCCACCGATACGCACCGACATGTGCTCTGCACGGCCGCGGATCCGCGGCCAGAAGCCTTGTTTGGCCGCGGTTCTGTGGCCGTTTGATGGGCTCTTGGGCTCATTTCTTCTGTGATGCCTCAAGTTGCTTTTTCCATCTGTTTTCTTCACTTGGTTCCTCAGAATCTTTTCTACTTTCTTCCAGATTTTCAACAGTGCAGAATTTGTGGACTTTTACCGTTAGCTTCGCGTTGAAATATTGAATCTTGTGCTGCCCTTGTACTTTGTATATTGAACTGTTTGCTGATCTTTGTTTGTTCCTCAAACTGGTAGGCGGCATCATGCAGATTCATCTATTTATTGGTCGTAGTCTCACATTTGTAGCGTCTTTTCACCATTTTCACTGTATTGTTCCAAGGACTTATAACCTGCAACTTTTTAGCAGACATGGATCAAAAGCACCTATTTATTTGCAATATGATTAAGAATGGGGAATATAATAATGCAAAATTCTGATATGAACACTTGTCGAAGACAACGTTTGAATGGTACTCTGAGCTCCCGAACGACTCCATTAAGATATTCGCAGAAATAGAGTTACTGTTTACACAAAGGTTCGCAAGCGCTAGCGAACACACCCCAATCACGGCATTAACTAACGCCAGGGTGAAGCCAGGCGAAACATGGATTCAGTACGCGATACGGTGGCGGAATCTATGGTCGAAGTGCGAACAGGGCATCGAAGAAGCTCCTGCAGTAGGCATGTTTGTGGGTACCCTTGATCCGCAGGCGACCATATCCCAGTTCATGATGTTTTTCAAGCCGACTACCTTCCAGGCCTTGATTGACAATCTGGCCTAAATGGATCAGATGGGTCATAGACCGTCTTCTTCGAAGATGGAGCTTCGAAACGAAAAGGGGAAAAGGAAAGCGACCTTCATCGCCAATGCTCAGCAGCAGCCCAGTGGTCCAAAACCAACTGATCGCCAAGGCGATAAACAGCGATTCTTTAACGAGAAACTAAAGCGCCCTTATTCGTTTCCCCGGGAAAAAACAAGGAGACTGCTCGAGCTGGCGATGTGCAACAGGCTCATCACCTTGCCGGATCCAAAATGCCCTGCAGCCCGGCGACGTCAACAGTCCCAACTATTACCCCTACCATCGAATAAAGGGCCATCCAATCGAAGATTGCTTTTTCTTCAAAAACTGGATTGAGGACCAGTACCAGCAAGACAAATTCGCGTTATTTGAAAACTAGAGGGTAAACCCGTCTCAACCACACGCTCCGAAAAAGATGGACATGCTAGGGGCATCAAGCGCATTTATAGAAGAAGCTCCATGGGAGGACGCTCTTTCAGCCAAAACAAAAAGAATGCTAAAGGATCTCTAAACATGCCCGGCGATCGGGTGGAAAAGTCCCCTAGAACCCGAGGTCATCGAGGGAATGCGGAAGCCGCGCTCGACGCCAAGAATTAGCAGTGATAGTCAAAACGCTCATGCCCGGCTGTCAAAGTCTTCAAAGAAGAATAAGAAGAACAAAATGCCTGTGAAGCCTGATAACAAGCGCACGAACCTGCAAAGACATATCGATGCACTGGAAGAATATAAACAGAAGGCGCGAACCCCGGTCACGCTCCAAGAATTTCTCAACCACATCCTTAAGGACGGAGATTATGACAATGAGGGGGGAGAAGACTCGTCAGATGAACCTGAGAACTACGTGGCGAGCTGCCCGTGATCTCTCACTCGTTAATAGATGGTGAAGAAGCTCTTGATGCAAAGAAACTGGGGGCAGATCTCGAACCAGAACTCCTAGAACCGTCAGAAGAGATGATTGACATGTTGCTGAACGAGGCTTGTCAAAAGAGAAAGCTGATCGAGAGCGTGAAATGGCCATATTCGAAAAGGCCAAGAGTCGGCGTCAATTTAAAGAAGTCAAGGGTAACGAAACACTCCAACCAGATCAAAGCACGCCTGCGGCAGACAGAAGCAGGCTTAAAACAAGGAAACGTTTCGCTAAAGCCCTGTCAATGGGAATGAAGCTGCCATCCTCCAAAGGAAACACTCCTGGCGGGATACACCTTGACGAAACGGATGGACATCCAAACTACTTCTTGTATTATCGGAGGACCACGCACCCTATTGAGGAATGCAATGCCTTGAAAAATTGGTAGCAAGGATATGTTGTCAACCGGCAGCATTTCAAGCGGATGAAGCGTAAGACTCGTCGGGAGTAAAGAAGCACGACTGATGAGCATAAAAGAACTGCGGCAACTATCACATGGTTGATAGTAAGGAATCGCAAGTTCTCACCTTCGGGAGCGATTCCGATGAAGAAATAACCCTCGGCCCTCTCTTCAAGGAATCCATCTCTGAAGCAGGAGAGACGAAGACCTGCGAGAACATTCAGCCGCGTAATCGCACGTTACCCGAGAAGAATCTCGGACCCACAAACAAAGGGTCGAGTAAAAAAGATAAAGGGAAGGAAAAAGTCCCTGAAGATATCACCCTCGATGATCAAGTCGTCAAAGAGCTGACAGCCAAGGACCCGCCAAAGAAAAACAAGGTGGATTACAACGTTCTGGCACACCTGAGTAAGATACCCTCGCAGCTAAGCATCCTCGATGCCCTTCTGCTATCTAAAGAGGAGAGAGATTCTTTGATCAAGGCACTACAAGAGCCTGAGCAGTTCCAAGCTTTCCTTGCCGAAGAAAAGATGAAGGACGAGCTGGAAGAAGTTCACATTGCTGACGTCACTCCCGGCAACGAAGATCTCCTCCTCGGAACATGCGATCACAACCGTCCCTTGTACGTCACCGGATACTGCCATGACATCAAGATAAGGAAGATCCTAGTTGATAACGGGTCCTCTATCAACCTCCTAAATGTAAGGGTGTTAAAAGAAATCTGCATGAGCTTTCAACACCTCGCTCGGGATAAAATCACAATCTCCAGATTCGACTCCCAGTCATCATGGACGCTCGGGTCTGTAATTCTGACGTTATGCTTTGGGCTGCTCGTCACAGACATCAAATTTCATGCCATTGACGCCAAGACATGCTACAACGCTTTGTTCGGCAGGCCTTGGTTACACGAGTACAACATCATCCTTTCTGCACAACATCAGTGTATGAAGTATTTCAAGGATAGTCTCGAGTATACCGTGATAGGGGAGCTGAACCCATTCTCCGTGAATGAAGTCCAAAAGTACGAAGATACAAAGTACTTCTTACCAGACTTCGAAGACACGGAAAGATGCCATAAATCAGAGAATAAGCAAAAATCTATCACCCCCATTCCGGTCTTCGGGAGCGATACCGAAGAGGAGGAAGAGATAGTCTATTCGGGGCCGCTCCAATACAACAAGGCCGGACCTTCTACCCCTATGTTGGTCTTCGGCAGCAACTCTGAAGATGAGGTCAATGCAGTATTTTCTGTTCGGCTATCAATACAAGCCTTCACTGCCGATGAACGGAGTTTGAAAATCACCATGGTTCCGCAAAAACATTACAAAGACCTCGACGCACTTGATACCTATAGTGTGCAAGAACTGCAGACGTTCTACATCCCTTCCATGCAAAAATATGAAAAGGAGATCCTCTTCTATCGATCCGCGAAAACTAAAGTGGAGAAAGAAATCTGGCATGGTGCCGATTCTGCACTTGACAGGCCCCAGACCATCCGTCTGTCTAGATACTACACAGAAGGATTAAAAAGGCTGTTAAGGAACCAAGGCATACCCTTTAAGCAGACCGCACGACAAGCTCAGTTCTACAACAGGATCTGGAACGTCCGAGGAACTCAGCGAAAATTGCCCAACAGGAGAATGGAAACGATCGGGCTTGGATACGTTCAATCCAAGAAACGGGAACGATTCTATGACTGCTACGTTATACATGACTTTGATGAAGAATGAGATACTCTGTTAGAAGACGCTAACCCTGAAACAAAACGTGGTCCAGCCATGAAAGTGTCAAGTCCGTCGTTCAAAGAACAGATAGACAAGCTAATAAGGGAAGCGGGTCAAAAGGTCCGGGATGACCACAACCGTGAAATAGCCATTTACGAGAAAACCAGGACGCAGCGCCTCCTTCAGCAGGTTGCGGAGAATGATGATGCTCTTCGTCGCCAACCCGTCATACAGAAGACCCGGCGCAGAGGTAAAAAAAAGCTAAAGAACGGAAAAAAACGTTCGACAGCAGCAAAGTGGGTCCAAGAAGCCACGCGATCGAGAATTGAGCAGCCAGGATTCGTCTCTTATAAAGAAGATGGGCCGAGCATATTCTTTTCCCCAAGACAAGACAAGGAAGATATTCGATCTTGTCATGAAATATCAAATGATTACGCTCTCGGAGCCCAAACACCCCGAACAAGCAGACGAGGTCTCTCACCCAGATTATTGCTCCTATCACCGAGCGATAGGACATCCTCTCGAAGATTGCTTCATATTCAAGAACTGGGTCGAAGACCAGTATCAGCAAGGCAGGTTTGCTCTATCCAACAGTTGGAGGGTAACCCTACCACAGAAGCATGAACCGAAAGCCACATATGCGGCGAGAGACCAACATCGGTTTTGGAAACGATCCCGCACCTATCACGTGATAACGATGTCGGAAAAAGGAGAGCGCGAGAATACGGATGACCTATCCTGGTGCTTCGAAAATGAGGATGAAGAGGAATTGATCTCGGAATTTCCGCCGACGCCAAAAGAGCTGGAAGATGGGATATATACTACTGCAGATAACCTCAAAAAAATCGACTTGGGGACGGCAAACGACCCACGGCCGACGTTCGTCAGTGAGCTGTTATCTGAAGAAAAGGTGGCTACGCTCAAAGACGTACTCATGAAGTATAAAGGCTGTTTCTCGTGGAACTTTTCCGAAATGCCGGGATTAGATCCGGAAATAGCCGTCCACAAATTGGCGATTTCTCCAGACGTCAAGCTAGTCAAACAAGCGCCGAGAAGAATGCGGCTTGAACTTGAAATGAGCATCAACGCCGAGGTCAAGAAGCTAATCGATTCCGGATTCATCCAAGAGGTTCAATACCCTGACTGGATCGCCAACATTGTCCCAGTGATAAAGAAAAATGGGACGGTGCGCATATGCATGGACTTTCGGGATCTTAACAAAGCTTGCCCGAAGGATGATTTTCCTGTACCGGTTACCGAGCTAATGATAGACAACACGTCCACTCACGAAGCCTTCTCCTTCATGGGCGGATCATCATGGTACAATCAAATAAAGATGCATCCCGAGGACCAGAAACATACCGCTTTCCAGACTCCTTTGGGCATATTCTGCTACAAAGTGATGCCTTTCAGTCTGAAGAACGCCGGCGCCACCTATCAGAGGTCTATGATGAAGATTTTCGATGACCTCATAAATGAAATCTTCGAATGCTATATCGACGACCTCATGGTTAAGAGCAAATCGCACGAGGAACATTGGGGGCATCTGAAAATCGTTTTTCAGCGCCTACGGAAATACAATTTGAAGATGAACCCTTTGAAATGCGTGTTCGGAGTCTCTTCCGGCAAATTCCTAGGATTCATCGTATGACATCGGGGCATCGAAATAGACCCATCAAAGATCAAGGCGGTCATGGAAATGCCTCCGCCAAGAACTCTCAAGCAACTGCGATCTCTCCAAAGGAAGCTTGTGTATATTCGGCGGTTCATAGCAAATCTCTCCGGCAAATCCCGCCCTATAGTCACCTAATGAAGAAGGGGACCCCTTTCATCTGGGATCGCAAATGCCAAAGCACACTGGACAAAATCAAGCAATACCTGCAGAACTTACCAGTACTGACCGCTCCAGTCAAGGGAAAGCCTCTCATTCTGTACACAACTGCCCTTGAAGGTTCCTTAGGCGCACTGTGGACACAGGAGAATGACAAAGGGAAAGAGAGATCCCTCTACTATTTGAGTCGAGTTCTCCTGGGGGCAGAAAACAACTACTCCCCCATTGAAAAACACTGCCTGGCGTTAATCTTCGCAATAATGAAGCTCCGGCACTATGCGTTGGCGCATGAGGTCCACCTCATATCGAAAGTGGATCCTCTCAATTATTTGATGTCAAGAGTCATACTAACAGGGCGACTTGCTAAATGGGCCCTACTCTTAATGGAATTCTCGATAACATATCGACCACTCAAGGCTGTGAAAGGCCAGGCCATCGCCGACTTCCTCGCTGAGCATCCGATACCTGCCGATTCACCCCTAAATTCTGAATTGCCAGACGAGCACGTGTTTGACATGATCGACAGGGGGAGAAGAGAGAATGATACCAATGGGAACTCTATTTCGACGGAGTATTGTTCTCCGCTGAAAGACGCGACCGGGACGTTGTGACGTCCGGGCCTGAATTCCGAGGGCAGATGCTAATTGGTGCTATCCGTCTACCTCTCCGAAGATGCCAAGTTGATTTATGACACCATGTATCGAAGGTTTAAACGGATGCGTCCGATGTAGCAGACTTCGTCAGATTCCCCCTCATTTGAGGGGGTTTTGATTGTGGGGATGCTCTTCCCTGCAGGTGCAAGCCCCCGCAGTTAATTACGCTACCGCATCGTGGTAACCACTTTCTCCTTCTCCAGATGGTCACTTCGTGTCGTGGGTGTTTGTTTTGTTTTTGGTTGCCCGTGGATTGTATACGGAGACTAATTTATGTCGTCGCCCGTAGGGCGTGGACTAGTCCAAATCCATATCTTCTTATATTTAGGTTTGGGGGTTGGGTTTAAGGATACGTTAGCCTCATTTGAGACTAAGATCAACTTAAACGTTTGTTAAGGATACGTTAGTCTAATTTTAGACTAAGATCAACTTAAACGTTTGTTAAGGATACGTTAGTCTAATTTTAGACTAAGATCAACTTAACAGTTTGTTAAGGACACGTTGGTCTAATTTTAAACTAAGGTCAACTCAACCATTTGTTAAAGATACGTTAGTCTAATTTTAGACTAAGATCTACTTAACGGGATCATTTAGATCCAACAAAAGAGCATTTGGGCTTTATTGTTTTAGTTTAGGGACTTTGCCGTCAATTAGTTTAAGGACATTACGGTCCAATGTTAGTTTAAAGACATCACAGTCGAGATTAAGGACATCATAGTCCGTGAGTTTAAAGATCTCACAGTCAAGGTTAAGGACGTCATAGTCCGTGAGTTTAAAGGCTTCACAGTCAAGGTTAAGGACATCATAGTCCGTGAGTTTAAAGACCTCACAGTCAAGGCTAAGGACATCATAGTCCGTGAGTTTAAGGACCCCCACAGTCCGTAGTTTAGAGACGTCGTAGTCTGTGAAGTGTGTGGTTGTCGGGACCCGTCACCTCTCTGAAGACGTTGAGGGATTACAACGACAAATATCAAAGGAGTGAAGAGATGTACCCTTGAACCAAAGTTGATTGGGGATCTGTAGTCCAATTTGGAACTAAGATCAATTAATTAGATTATGAGCACATTGGCTCAGTTAAATCTGAATTGAGGACTTATGGCCGACTTGGGCTAAGTCCAATTAGATTTGAAGTGTTGGCCCTTTGTTGGGCCATTAGACATTTGTCTGAGTTCAGCCCCTCATCATTTAGAAATGCTAAACAAGAGTTTGAGGGCTCTGATAACATTTTTGTCTTTGACTGAGCATTAAACATTGTGGTTATGAGTTTTACTCAATTTTGAGATTCAGTTGAAGGGGAGGCTTTTGCCTCTGGAAACTTAGCCAATTTGGCTAAAATTGGCTTTAAATTAGTGTTAAACACTAGAGAACAACAACATTAAACACTGGAAATAAAACGCTCAAATTAGTGTTAAACACTAGAGAGGAAGGGGTCACGTGGGGACACGTGAGGGCACCCAAAGGTGGGGCCAGATCTCCTTTGACTTTGTTCTGCAAATAAGTGTTAAACACTTTTGATTTTCTGGACATCACGTGTTGGCACGTGATGGAGATTTGTGCGCTGATTATTGAAGCATTTATCAAGGGGCCATGTTGTAACACGTGAGAGCGCCCAAATTAGAATCTGCCTTTGCTTTTATTCTCGTTGTTTTTGGAGGTCACATGGAAGCACGTGAGGCATTGCCTCAAAGCTTTTTCCTTCTTATTTTTGGGGAATCTTTTCAGGGGTCACGTGGGGCCACGTGACCTTAGTTCTTTGCATGCATGGAGATCTTTCAAGTCTCTTTATTTTTAAAAATTAAATTCTCTTGTAGGGTTAAACCCTAATTATGTTTTAGAGGAATTAAATTCCCATGTATGTGAAAGAATTAAATTCTTATATAGGGTTAAACCCTAGTTCTATCTTGGAGGAATTAAATTCCTATAACTTTAAGAGAATTAAATTCTCATATAGGGTTAAACCCTAATTTTATCTTGAAGGAATTAAATTCCTATGAGTCTAAGAGAATTAAATTCTCATATAGGATTGAACCCTAGTTTTATCTTGAAGGAATTAAATTCCTATGAGTCTGAGAGAATTAAATTCTCATATAGGGCTGAACCCTAGTTTTATCTTAGAGGAATTAAATTCCTATGAATTTGGGAGAATTAAATTCTCTAAACTCAATTCTCCCTCTAAGTTTTGGATCTGCATGGCAGAATCTCAACCCGATGAGAATTAAATTCTCAACCTATGGGGAGATTTGCTTCTGCAGATCTTCAACCAGAGAAAGAACTAAGTTCTTTTGCAGCAGAGTTAAACTCTTAGATTGAGAATTAAATTCTCTTTTTGAAGTTTTGGTTTTTTTTTTTCTCACCTAGGGTTTCTTTTCTTGAGAATTAAATTCTCTTCTCTTTTCTCTCTGCTATTTGCCTTTTGAAAATTTCAAGATCCCAAAATTCTCTCCCTTTCTTCTCTTCTTGGCTCCTATTTATAGGAGAAGGAAAAGAATAAATTTGTTTAGTAAATCTCTCATTGAAATATTTTGTTTGTTTTTTGTAACTAATGTGATCTTTTAGATCATTCAGTGAATTTTATCCACCATTGGATTTTTAATCCAAAAGATATTCTGTTTGTTATTTTTGGTGAAATTTAGGGAAATCTTTCCTTGTCTAAAATCTTTCCATAAATTGGTGATTTTTAATCACGCTTGGATTTTTAATCCAACGGTGCTCCATTTTACAGAGCCCCATCTTTTTTGTTTGGAAAGATTTAGAGAAATATTTTCCCAGTTTGGGTCTTTGATTCTCTCTTAATTAGAATTTAATTCTATTAATTCATAGATCTTTATGAACCCATCACGTGTCGGCACGTGACCCCTTGATTAAGCATTTGACCAGAATTTAATTCTGTTGTTTTAAAGAACTCAGGAATTATCACGTGTCAGCACGTGACCCTCGGTCACGTGTTGGCACGTGATACCCCATTGGGGTTTTTCCTTATTATTTTATTATACCTTTAATTATTTTCAGTGGGTTTAAAGGCCCATCACGTGTTGGCACGTGACCCCACTGATTAATTATTTTCAATTATTTATTTTATTCAGTGCCTACAGGCTTTGCCTGTAAATGGTCACGTGTCTGCACGTGATGCCCGATCATGTGTGGGCACTTGATGCCCGGTCACGTGTGGGCACGTGATGCCTCATAAATTTTGATCCCGGATGAATTATGAGGCCCATAATATATCAAATCGAAGAGTTTTTCGAGAAACTTTCGATACCATCAGAATTTAGCTATTTCGAATTAGGGAGTTTGTCAAAATACAGCCCGGAAAATACTGGTTCACATTTTCTTAAACGTATCGCTGCCACTTGATACCTTGGGCTCTTTTGTGCAGAAATTTTTTTGGTGGGAACAAGTATCTTCCATGAAGAAGCAAAAACATAGCTTCCCTATAATCAAATCGGGGGTAGGCCTCATCTTCGTGACTCCACAAGGAGAGATAATGCGCTTTGCCTTCTGCTTAACGGAGCCGATGACGAACAATGAAGCCGAATATGAATGTCACGACCCGAAAAGTACCGAGCGTGACTGGCACTTAAATTACGAAACGTCTCGAGGTGTACGTAATCTATGTAAGCTAAAACCCAGAAATCAAAACCAAAAGAAGCAGTAGAGTGAAGGAAAAACCAATTTAAAGCAAGTAGTTTTAATAGCATAACCGAATTATGCGTTTTAAAAACATCAAGTCATTTCTGAAAATTTCGGCAGAGTTTCCTTGGTAAATACTGGCCCCAAACGGGGTACAGCATGAATAGTATACGAAATAATAAAAGGCATCCCCAAGCGGGAGCTAGCTCTTCATCAAACGACGGTCACAACTACGCAAGCAATATAATATACAACGCCAAGGGCGAGGATCAAAGCTCAAAAGGAAACTCAAAAACAACAAGAAAACCCATAATAATACAATGCGCGACTCTAAGGTCGAAATAACAACAACTAGTTTTCTAAGTCTGAAATAATATACAAGTCTGGTTGATGGAGTTTTACTGATACAACTGAAATAACAAAAATACAATAGTGGTCCTAATGCAAAAGAACCCACCTACCAAAGCAATCACCCGGAAGGAACAGTGTGCCAGCAAAGCCGCAACGAAACATGTACGGCAAAACCTGTAAGGAACTGTGGCACAACGGGGGTGAGTTGCCAACTCGTGAGTAGAAAACATCTACGAGAAGAAATCGCATGCATGACGCTATCCTAGGTCATATTAAGTAATATCCTCAAATCATATCCTGGTCCATCTATGTATAAGTGTAATACTACATGCTCGTATCAGTGCCTCAGATAGCAACATATCAAGTATATGATGTATGAACGCATGACGAATGGAAACAGAATACATCATGAAATCAACAGAGAAATCAGTGTTAAGCATCGACACAAAATATAATCTCAGTATCTCAATATCTCAAATCTCAATATCTCAGTGTCTCAAATCCCAATATCTCAATATCTCAATACCTCGGGCTTCGTCAGTCCGTATCGTCCCATATCATCAATCACACGACCATGAACGGTATCCTCCGGATATCCGCCGTGCCAGGTAAAATCACCGGTAGGCAGTATACCCCTGCCGGACTCATCATCCTCCATGAAATCACTCTCGCCCCGGGGTACCATACCGGGTCCACCATGTACCCAAGACGGTTCATACTACTCCTCGAAACGGGTCTCGAAATCCAACAGCTATCATGAAAACTCATGGTGGACGACTCATGCATCATGAGAAAACCGCAACTTGCATTTTAAAAAGAGAGAGAGAGAGAGAAGTTTATATATATTCTTGCGGTTTTCCCCCAAATCCCGAAATCTCATGAAAATCCGAAATCCAAAATCAAGAGTAAGTAAACAGTGAATATCGGCATAAAACCCCAAAATATTGCATAACCAATGAGTATATGAATGCATCTAATATCATGCAATAAGTGCAATAGTTAAACTAGCATATGAAAGCGATAATATATTGGAACTATCAGCTAACAGACTATGTCAATGAAATAATATTCACTAAAGTGTATGTGACATGGCAATTATCGATGATGATGTGTGTGAGCCGGCAAACAGGTGTACGTGGAACATACGCATCATCGGTAATGGTGCTGGTGTCCTGACAGCAGGGTTTCATAATAAATACAGACAACACATTTATAAGCATGCCATGCGATGAAACATCATGAATATACTGAAAGCGATATGATAACAGAAACTCTGAAGAATAAACCTACCCAATATACGAGTCATACAATTTGGTATTTAAAATACTCACAATCCTCCACTTTTGAAAACTAGTGTGACTCGAGCACAGTCAAAAGGGTAAGGCAATCCACCTAAGTCTGAGTCGATCCATATATTCCTAATAGTCGGTGATCTCGCCTCTATAGTATCGCGTACGATACAATATATATAATATGACATCCTCGAGTCAAGAGTGCAGATCTATCATCATAATTATGTCTCGTACGGTAAATCTATCGTACGGTATCCCAAATCAGGGTACGGATCAATATCACATTTATCTCATTATTCATCTGGTATCCACATCATCACATATCATGAGCAGGAGGTACTGATCTAAGTCTAGTACACTACTAATATTATCAACAATATCATGATCTGGTTACTGATCTAAAGTCTCATACAATCCGATGTCATCAACACATATTATCATATAGAAGTATACATCGCCTAAGCAATCCATTATAAATATCATAACATATCTCATCTCATATCTCGATCATATGTCAACTTTCATATATATATATCATCATCCACATGGTATCGTCGTCCAACGATCCGCTATAACATCATGACATATCTCGGTCACATATTAAATATCTCACGGCATCATGCCCAATTATGTCAACTCATTCCCAAGTATCATATAACATCCTCATCATCCAAACTTATGAATACCAATATATATATATCATCAATACGCACAAGGAAGTAAATGTATGCGAGTATGTGTATGTGCGTGTATGCAAATCTTTACTCTAGGATTTCGTGACGAAGAAATCGATTAAAGTCCTTTCTTTAATTCTCGCTAACACTAACCCCTAATCTCCTAAAGCATTTCTTGCTAAGGTTCATATCACACATTAACATGTAAAAGTATTTCTATATCACATCACATCGTTTCTCACAACTTTGCGGGGGTGCTATACGCCATCCACCCGACTTCCCCCGTAGATATAAATCTACTCACCTTGATCTTCGCTTGCCGATGCCGATGTCGCCATGCGCTTGCTTGTCGTCTCGAAGTCCTCGTGAGGGTACCTACATATCATAACACATCGTATCGCATTAAAATCCGACTCACGACCCAACGACACACGAATCTCACATAGGTCAAAACCTATGTTCCGCTCATGAAGAAGGACCACAAAACCCTCGACATCAACGTACAAACGCCGATTATTCGAGAAAAACACCAAACGTATCAATCATGGTTTTACAACTCACTAAAAATATATGAAATAGGGTGCAAATCATCAAAACCAATAAATTGATCAAATCGGTTTATTTCCAAAAAGCCTAGTAGGGGGTCGTTAACCGTTTTAATACAAGTCTTGATATTTTAGCAAACTAGTGGTCACAATACTTACTAATTATCTTAATTAGTCCACATAAACATTTACTAGATTTTTAATCTTGATAAATTACATTAAACCAAAACCTAGTTAGCACAAGTTACCCTTTTGTTCAAAACTTGATGTTTTAACAATCTAAATATTTTATCAATTCTAGTGGCCATAATACTCATTAAACATTTTAAATAAGTCATACAAACCATTTCCATAATTTAATCTCATCAATTTTCATTAACCCCAAAATTCTAGTTTGCAAAATTAGTCAATTTTAACAATTTTCAAAGAAACAATACACAAATCAACAATTTGACTAGATTTTGCATGATCTAAGGTGGTAAACTACAATTTATAATTTTAATGATGTCATGAAGACCCTAATTAGATTTTAAATCTTAAATATTTTCATAATATCTAAAACCTAGTTTGCATAAACATATGATTTAGACAAATTCTCAGGTAACAAACTCAAATTTAGCAACAAGATTACATTTTGCATGTCTTGAGAGGTGAGACTACCCATCATAACCATAAATAATATCTCAAAACCCAAACCTTTAACCAAACCCTTTTCTAGAAAATCTTAAACTAGCGAATTAAATCAAATTAACACTTGAATAAATTAGATTAGCATAGTTAAACAACAAATTAGCCATTAGGTTATGAATTATACAAGACAATTTCTTTGAGATCTAACTTGAAACTTGCCTCCAAAATGGTTTCATACACCAAGATCCATTCTTGAATAGGCTAAGGAAAACTTGGAGAAGAATTGTATTTGGATTAAATGGAAATACCATGTGGATTTTGATGGGATTTTGGAGATTTTGAAGTGAGAATTGAAGGAGAGAAGAGGGAATGCAGCAGGAGGGCTCGGCCATTGAGGGGGGGCTGTTGTGTGAGGAGGTGGAGAGAGAGAGAGATGTGTATAAAAAAGTCAAACTCTCCATACTTCAATTCTCACACCATACCTCTTTTCTTTCTTAATTCATTTCTCTTTTTTTTTTAGAGGAGAAAGTGAAGTGGGAACTTGGGGGAAATGGGGCTGCCAATAATTCGGCCAAGTGAAGGAAATGGGGTGTGTGGGGGGGGGGGTATAATTTCATAAGTCAAAAGAAAACACCTCCATACCTCATATATTAACTCGTTCACAATTAGTTTATTTTTTTAATTAAAATTCACCCTAGAAACATGGAGGCAAATTGAGAAAAAGAGAACATTTTATCAACTTGTATTTAAATTGTCATAGTGCACAAATGTATAATTGACCCATTCCAATTTGTAATTATCGCTAATTAAATGTATTAGTGACGGCTTAAAATAATATTAAAATAATTAATTTCGGAAAAAAATTCAGTCAACTAGAAATTTTACAATTGACTCAATAAACACCAAATACTAGCAATTATATAGCTAGAATAGATATATTTAATTTTATATTAAAAGATATTTATATCTTGGTTTTTACGGAAAACACCCGTTATTTTACCGATTCTCCGAAATTTCACCTAAACGATTTTCAAAACGTTACAATGAAGCGTTGATAGCAGGTCTTGAGAGCGATGTCGACATGGGAATCGAAAACCTCCTCATATACGGAGACTCCCAACTGGTCATTAGCCAAGTAAACGGCGACTATCAAACGTGCAAACTAGAGTTGGTGAACTACGGAGAGAGTGTACAACAATTGCTGACTCAAATTCCTTCCTATGTTCTGGAAAGCATACCGCGTACGGAAAATAGCAAACCGGATGCGTTAGCCAAACTTGCTAAAGAACTAGATGACGAAAACCTCGATGACGTAAGGATCGTTGTGCAAAGTCGTCGGGTTCTTGCACCGGCAGAAATATCTCCGGAGTCGTCCGAAGAAAAGGGAGCGACCAAGCAAATGACCCTGCAAATAAAAGACTAGGAAAAGGCTAAAGATTGGAGAGAAGTCTTTATAGACTACTTCAAATCCCGTCGAACACCTGAAGATGCGTCCTTAAGGCATCAGCTTATGAAACGAGCTCTGTCTTTCGCCTTCGTCAATGATACTCTGTATAAGAGATCGTTCGACTCTCTATGGCTGAGATGCCTGGGACCTGAAGAAGCAAAAAGAGTCGTCCAAGAAACTCACGACGGACACTGCGGTTCTCATCAAGCAGGACCAAAGATGAAGCTGAAGATCAAAAGGATGGGCTAATATTGGTCCACGATGATCCAAGACTGCCTCGAATACGCGAAGCAGTACCACTCGTGCCAAATTCATGAAGACTTCATCCACCATCATCCAAATCCGCTACACCCAACGGTGGCTAGCTGGCCATTCGAAATGTAGGGAACCGATATAATCAGGCCCATTGAACCAGCGTCATCCAGAGGTTACCGGTTCATATTGGCGACAACTGATTATTTCTCTAAGTGGGCAGAAGCAGTACAGTTGAGAGAAGTGAAGACGGAGAACAACCTCCATTTCTTCAAGACGCATGTCATATATCGGTTCGGCACTCCGCGACGGATTATCTCCGATAACGGGCCAGCCTACAGAAGTCACAGAATCAGCCGCTTCGCGCAGCAACATAATATAGACTGGAGATATTCTTCGGTTTATAATCCCCGGGCTAATGGTCTAGCTGAGGCCTTCAACAAGATCTTGACAAAAATCATAAAGAAGACGGTGTCCAGAAATAGAAGAGATTGGCACGAGAGATTGCATGAAGCTCTCTGGGCGTATCGAACCACGTTCAAAATGGCCACAAACACAACGCCGTATGCATTGGTATTCGGTGCAGAAGCGGTACTTCTCTTGGAGATAGAGCTACCCTCTCTACGAGTGGTGGTTCATTACGAGCTAACAGATGAAGAGAATGCTCATCTTCGGCTGGAGGAGCTCGACGCCCTTGACGAAACTCGGCTTATGGCGCAGCAAAACTTGGAAGCTTACAAAGCAAAGATGACGCACCCATACGAGAGATTGACTGGGCCGAGGACATTCTGCCAAGGTGAACTTGAGCTAGTGGTCAATAGACCTATGATCCCCAATCGCACCAAACAGGGGAAATTCGAGCCAAACTATGAGGGCCCGTACATCATAGACAATGTCTACCGAGGTGGGGGTTACTTGCTCATGAATATGCAAGGAGAAAGACCCTTCAGGCCAATAAACGGTCGGTTCTTGAAAAAATACTACGCTTGACCGAAACGTCGGTAAACTACTACAAACCGCAGCATCCTAAGGCTGACAAAAAAACAAAAAAAAATGGTACGTCCATAAGCAAAACGGGCACGGATGAAAACCCGAAAGGGCTCCGCGAGTAAAAACAGCAAGGCTACCGGCGATTTTGTGAAAACCCGAAAGGGCGCAATCTCGTTAAAAGACACTTGTGAGGTCCACTTGACCTTGTAAGGAGAAAATACCTGCGTGAGATCCTTATGACTCACAAGGGAGCAACACACTTAGGGATCCCTACGATTCCTAAGGAGAAGTTACATTTACGAGATCCTCACGACTCGTAAGAAGAATTCCCCCATGAGACCCTCACGGCTTATAGGATTCAAAAGCCTTAAGTTACAGGGATCTGAACCTGTTCTTAAGCTATCACACCCCGAAATTGCCCTACAAACGGTTCGATGTTGACCCTTGTATACAATCCACGGGCACGAATAAACATCTCCCCAACAGAGTCCCACCAGCGACGAGGGATACCCTCATATGGTGAATGACCCTTGTAAGTCCTCTCGACTTATAAGGAGAAAACACTCTTGTAAGATCCTTATGACTTACAAGAGAACACACCACTTAGAAGTCCCCATGACTTCTAAGGAGAAAACGCACCTACAAGATCCTCACGACTCGTAGGGAGAAATACCTTTATGAGACCCTTACGGCTCATTAAGTCAAAAGTCTTAGTCGACAGGATCCTAACCCTGTTTGCTAAGACACCTTTGTTCAAACCGATGAAGGCAAATGATGATTCGCTCCTGCCAATATCCTAGTTGTAGCGATGCTGATGCCTAAATCGGTATCAGATCCCGAGTTCCATACTCGCGGCAAAAGTCAGCGAGCCATAAATGCATAAAAATAGCCGAAATGATTGGGCAACTCGCAATAAAAAGCAGCGAGTAAAAAGAAAAAATGGCCGAAATGATTGGGCAATCGCGACTTTCGCAATATAAAAAGCTGAAATGATAGAGTATCGCGGAAAGAAAACAAAATACGTATAAAATGAAACTTTTGCCCTGCAGGTAAGTCCATATTGACCCCTGTATACAATCCATGGGCATAAACAAAAAGGGAAACACATTTCCCCACCAGGCTCTTTCAAACGGAGAGTCAAATCTCGACGGCAACATCTACAGCCTGGAGACTCACAACGGCGTTCCTCCTCATTCCAGCAGGATACGGACGTGACACTACCAATCGGAGCCACGACAAAGTCCCCAGTTCCAAGACTCCACAGTTCACAGACAACCTGAAGTCAATCCCCGACACCGTAGAAAACGGAGAAAGTCGATCCCGACATCATAGAAAACGGAGAAAGTCGATCCCGACACCGTAGAAACGGAGAAAGTCGATCCCGACACCGTAGAAACCGGAGAAAGTCGATCCCGACACCGTAGAAACCGGAGAAAGTCGATCCCCGACACCGTAGAAAACGGAGAAAGTCGATCCCGACACCGTAGAAAACGGAGAAAGTCGATCCCCGACACCGTAGAAAACGGAGAAAGTCGATCCCCGACACCGTAGAAAACGGAGAAAGTCGATCTCCGACACCGTAGAAAATGGAGAAAGTCAATCCCGACACCGTAGAAAACGTAGAAAGTCAACCCTCAACCTCCCCGTCAATGAACGCTTCGACTCGGGAACAAGTCAACTCATCAACCACTTACAGGTGCTCTCGACTTGTAAGGAAGAAAATTCTCTTGTGAGATCCTTACGACTCTCAAGAGAAAAAGCACTTAGGAGTCCTCACTACTCCTAAGGAAAAAATACACCTACGAGATCCTCACGACTCGTAGGGAGAAAAGTCTTTATGAGACCCTCACGGCTCATAAAGTTGAAAAGTCTTAGGCGGCAGATCTAAATCTGTTTCCTAAGCCATCGCTGCCCTACAAGGTGATCAAGATGGACTATCTACGGGCCACACTTGCCAAAAGTACATGCCACTGAAATAAAGAAGCTACTTATGGGTCCTCACGATTCGTAAGGAAAAATACCCGAGTGAGATCCTTATGACTCACGGAGGCGATGAACACTTAGAAATCCTCATGATTTCTAGGGAGAATATGCACCAATGATATCCTCTCAACTTGTAGGGAGAAAAAACCTTCTTGAGACCCTTATGGCTCATGAAGATGAAAAAGTCTTAGGCTATAAGGACCCTAAACATGTCTCCTAAGCCCTCAATTCTATAGCCATGCATAACTCTGCACTACTTCACCCACGTACATACTTACATGGGCAAAGTAGTGGGGGCATTTGTTCCCGCAAAAAATTTCTGCGCAAAAGAGCTCAAGATATCAAATGGCAGTGATACGCTTAAGAAAATGCAAACCTGTATTTTCCGGGCTGTATTTTCATAAACTCCCGAATGAGAAATAGCTAAATTCTGATGGTATCGAATGATTCTCGAAAAATCCTTCGATTTGATATATTATGGGCCTCATAATTCATTCGAGATCAAAAGTTATGAATAAATGTGCTATGCACGTGTAATCTAAGGAAGAAAATGCAAAACAGTATTTTCCGGGCTATATTTTGACAAACCCCTGAATGAGAAACAGATAAATTCTAATGATATTGAAAGCGTCTCGAAATATCCTTCGATTTGATATATTATGGGCCTCATAAATCAAAAGTTATGAGCAAATGTGCCACGCACGTGTAATCTAAACTAATGCTCTACTACATGGGAGATGCATTTTTAGTCCCACATTGGGAAAAAGAGAGATCACTTCCCTACCACTCCAATATAAATAAGAGGGGATACCTCTTAGAAAAGGAGGAGAATTCAATTCTCAAAGAGATTAGCTCTCCATAGGAGCTTAGTGCTCCAAGTTAGGGCCATAGCTGCCCTCCCCATAATACGCGTATGCGCAGGCGCCATGTGCGCCACGTGCAATGCACGTGCGCCCACCACATGCGCCCACGTGCAACGCACGTGAGCCAAACACGTGCAACGCACATGGAAGAATTCAATTCTCAAAGGAGATTAGTTCTCCATAGGAGCTTAGTGCTCCAAGTTAGGGCCATAGCTCCCCCCATAATACGCGTATGCGCAAGCGCCAAGTGCGCCACGTGCAATGCACGTGTGCCCGCCACATGTGCGCCACGTGCAACGCACGTGAGCCTAACAAGTGCAACGCATGTGGGAGAATTCAATTCTCAAAGGAGTTTAGTTCTCCAAGTTAGGGCCTTAGCTGCCCCTCCATAATGTGCATATGCACAACGCACGTGCGCACCACGTGCAACGCACATGCGCCCACCACGTGCAACGCACGTGCAAGAGTTAAATTCTCAAAGGAGCTTAGTTCTCCATGTTAGGGCCTTAGCTTCCCCTATGATGTGCACCCGCCACGTGTGACGCACGTGCGCCCAATACGTGCGACGCACGTGCGCGAACGCAAAGAGGCTTTTTTTAGCAGTTAGGAGTTTAAGCTTCAACATATTCTTCCTCCTGATAAGTGAGACATAGTTCAAAGGGTACATCCCTCCACACCTTCGATATATGGCGCTGTAATCCCTCAGCATTGTCGGAGAGGTGGTGGGTCCCAACGACCAATGATCTCTCTTTCCAAATACAGAGAAACCTCCCCTACAAACTTTGAGAAATTTCAAAAAGAAGAGAAAGCTCTCGGAAGAAGAATTTCTTCAAGGTAAATAAAACAGAGAGATCAAAACATCTCATCAAAAAGAAGAAGAACTTAGTTTTCTTTCTAGATCATAGATCTACAAGACAGATGTCTTTCACAAAAAGAGATTAGAGCATCTCATCATAAAAAGGGAGGGAGAAAAATTAATTCTCTTCAGATCATAGATCTATAAAATAAAGATGAAGTCTTTCACAAAAACAAAGAGATCATAGTATCTCATTAAAAAAGAGAAGAACATAGTTCTCAGATTCATGAGACGAAGTCTCTTAAAAACGAGAGTTTAATTCTCAGAACGCACAACTGATCAAAACTGCCTAAAAAGAGGCTTAGCGCTCCAAGACTGGCGCACAGCGCCGCAGCGCTCCTAACGCTCCAATTTAAAGAAGCGCCTCAACACTCCAAGTCTGGCGCACAGCGCCGCAGAGCCCTAACGCTCCAATTTAAAGAAACGCCCAGCGCTTCAAGGTTGGTGCTCAGTGCCAAGCGCGCCACGTGCTCCTCACGTGTGCGCTATCTCACAAGGAGCGCTCTGCACTCATTAACTGGCGCTCAGCGCCAAGCACGCCACGTACTCCTTACGTGTGCGCTATCTCACAGGAAGCGCCTTAGCGCTCTAAGTCTGGCGTTCAGCGCCCAGCACACCACGTGCTCCTCACGTGTACGCTGAGGGAACATAAACTGTTCTTTTAATAAAACCCCAGAGCCATAATGAGTGTTCAACACTCAATAAAAGACAAAAAGGTTGTCAGAACCCAAAACCAATGCTCAGCATTGTTAAATGAAAATGGACTGAGCCTAATTAAATATCCAACATTTTGACTGAGTGGGCTGAGCCCAAGTTGGACACAGGCCCCCTAATTCAGATTAATTGAGCCCATATGATCATAAATCTTGTTAACTGATCTTAGTCCCAAACTTGACTACAGATCTCCCAACCA
This sequence comes from Agapanthus africanus, assembly GCA_030015575.1. Classification (NCBI taxonomy): domain Eukaryota; kingdom Viridiplantae; phylum Streptophyta; class Magnoliopsida; order Asparagales; family Amaryllidaceae; genus Agapanthus; species Agapanthus africanus. The sequence goes on from CM057350.1 coordinate 200,827,972, forward strand.
ACATTGGTTCAAGGGTACATCTCTTCATACCTCTAATATATGTCATTGTAATTCTTCAACGTCTTCAAAGAGATAGAGGGTCCCAATAACCAATAACTCTTGGTACATCGCCAAACGGTTAAAACAAAACCACACAGACTATGACGTCTTTAAACTGTCACGGACTATGACGTCCTTAAACCCAATGGACCGCAATGTCTTTAAACTAAAACAATAGAGCCCAAATACTCTTTTGTTGGATCTAAATGATCCTGTTAAGTAGATCTTAGTCTAAAATTAGACTAACGTATCCTTAACAAACATTTAAAATGATCTTGATCTCAATAAGATTAACGATCCTTAAACCCAATCCAAAACCAAATCTAAGAAAATATGGATTTGGACTAATCCACGCCCTACGGGCGACAACATAAATTAGTCTCCGTATATAATCCATGGGCAACCAAAAATAAAACAAACACACACGACACGAAATGACCATCTAGAGAAGGAGAAAGTGATTACCGCGATGCGGTAGCGTAATTAACAGCAGGGGCTTGCGCCTGTACGGAAGAGCGTCCCCACAATCAAAAACCCCTCACAATGAGGGGGAATCTGACGAAGTCTGCTACAACGGCCGCATCCGTCTAAACCTCCGATACATGGTGCCATAAATCAACTTGGCATCTTCGGAGAGGTGGACGGATAAAACCAAATAGCATCTGCCCCTAAAATTCAGGCCGGACGTCCCAACTTCCCGGTCGCGTCTTTTGACGGTGAACAACACCCGATTAGGATGTTAACGATTCTTTTGCTGAAGTTTACAAACTTCATAAGACATAAAAGAAGTTAAAATATTTTCATATCTATTGTTCTACCCTAATCCTATGAACCCTATCAAGCGGAGAATTACTCGCGCATGATAGAGATAGAAGAAGAAAGGATAGAGAAGGAAATCATAATGCGGAAATTTAAATGCGGAATAATTAAACTAATGATCTACCTTTATTATTCAATTTCACAAGTACAAATCCTATGAGTTTAGATTATGAGAAGAAGAAGAAGTTGCTCTCGATCTCTGCCTCGTAGGAAGTAGATGTTCCGTCGATACTCACGTCATTCTATCACGTCGAATCGCGAACCTGTCGTGGATCACTTGTTCTTTGATGGTGATTTGCTTCGTATAAAAGGTGATGATTTCTAATTTTAGCCCTCGGTCTTTTATATATCCCTGGAAGCAGAAACCCTAGATCCCAGGTATTAGGGTTTGTTGAGAAGATCCTACCCACAAAATCCCACACCATAATTTCTCAATAATGTCACAGATCCACCGCTCTTTAGGGGGTTTAGCCGCGCAACCGCGGCCATTTTGGGGGTTTAGGGCTTCAATTTTCTGGACGTTCTACATGTTGACACGTGGAGATCTTCTAGATATCTGGATTCTTCCAATCTTCTCTGAGTCTCTACCGGTATTGATTCTTCGATTTTATTTAACTTTATCGGCGGATTTTTGATTCTGACATCTCGATATCCCGATCTCCTGACCTGAGCTAAATCTTGCATAATATCTCCATGAAAAATGTTAGTAATATTTGTTATAGAGATATAATCTTAATCATTTTATATAGTAATAAATCTTTTAAGCAATTTGATTAAAATTATTTGATATGATATGCATAATAAAAATATTATATAAATATTATATGCATATATTTTCCTTCATAATGTTAATTATAATATATAAACATATGGTAAATAGTATTTTGCAGATAAACCCAAATATGTTCTATATTTATAATAAACACCTTTAAATATTTAAGAAAGGTAAGGAAAATGTTATATCAAATGTGCGATATTTTCGATTGAACAAATACCCCCAAACTTAATTTTGATTGTCCCGAGCAAACTAGTTATTAAAGAGAGGGAAAAAAAGAAAAAAGAAAAACCTAAGCAGCACACTTTCGTAGGCAACACGATTGCACTGAGCACGTGCAACAAGCCGTTAAACCTCTAGGTGTCTCTAATAGGAGGAATGTTGTCTCCTGAGGGTTTTTAGCGGATTACACCCACAAAATCACATAATAAAAGAAAGAAAATGAAAGTTACGTACAAATATAAGAACTATAAAAGAAAAAACTTGAAAATAAGATTTTCCAACTACACCAGCTTTTCAGTTGCCATGAGTCCTATCTTAATGGTCGTGAAAAAATATTAGAAATCACATCATCCCTCAATAAAATATCGCCTTTAGCCTTCCTCCCTACCTTTCTTCCAAACATCGATCATATACCCCAACGTGTGTGTAAATGACATCCCTACACTTAGAGAATTCAATTCAAGCTATCATACTCTTTTCCATCTTCCTTAGTACTTTGTAGTCGGTGCATATTTTAGATGGAATTGCTCACACATTCTTCATGTGACCGTTAATACTTCTTGAGGTACTAACCGACCGATTACTAAATGTGTTTGTGCATTTAGGCGTAATATCCTCATCTTGCAATACCTAAGGCTTAGCAGTGGCTCCTAAACCAGTTGGTCTAAGATACTAGGTGATAAAGCACCCTCGCTATAATTTTTTTTATGCTGCCTTAAGCAATTACAAAACCAGTGTTCATTTTTTTTTCTTCACCACTTATACTTTTTTTATTTTATTTTCATACTAAGTCTTTTAGATAAGAGCATTTCAAGGTATACTCTACTATTCCATGTTTCAAGATGTGTGCAAGTGCATATAGTAGGGTATCAACGTTCAAATGTTTGGCCTCAAGAATAAAGACTATTTTTTAAACTTATTTCTATCCTCAGATTAGTAATTTCCTTCATCTTACTAACCCTTGGGACAACAGCTCATAACTACTTATTACTAGTTTCGTTTAAGAAAACATCTTTCTTTTTTTTATTAAACTTTTCCAATCTTACATATGTAATTTTTCACTTTCAAACTTTCATTATCAAAAAGATTTTGTGCTTATATATAGTATAATGCAAAATAATGCGTGAATAAGCACAAACCTCTCCCAAACCTGATTGCAGTAGTGTCCTCACTGATGTCATCTGTTAAGCTTAAAAAAACCTATAGACTTGGGAGGAAAAGTTAGTAACGGGGACATAAATAATGAAAGTGAAATTCACCCCCAAACTTATTTTTGGCTCATAATTTTGTAAAAATTTATTTTCTATCAAGAGCCAAAAGATTCCCCCCCCCCCTCCCAAACTTAAGTAAAATAGTATTAAACATTTAAAATTATAGGGGGGGTTAAAGTTAGTGGTCAATATAAAGCTTTACAAAGACCAAAAGTCAACACCAACCATTCAAATATTTTATCGATATAACGCACTGGTTGGTAGAAGATCATGTCACCTATAGACGTGAAGAAGTGGGGAGGGGATAAGAGGTGGAATAGAACGGGTTTACATCTCGGTTTATAGAGACGAAATAGTGATGATGGATTACTCGCATTTTCTCTCTTGATAAGCAGAAGAGGTGGCGGTTCAACTTTTTGTGTTGGGGTTGATTCATCACAACGCCCATGTCTTCTAAGAATGTGAGTTCTTCAGTGAAGATTTCTTCAAAACTTTCATCGATATCCCGAATAATAATCTCATCGGAAAGAACGGGATGATACTCGGACTCCATAAAAGGTTCATAATTAGCATTAGATGTTGACCCGGACAGCTCGATAGAAGAGTCCATATGTGTATAATGAATAGCAGGATCAAACAACGCACTAGTGGAGTCAAGATAAGTATCGTGAAGCTTTTCAAATTTGTTACTGTCGGAATCTATCGCTTCGACAGAAAATACTTGAGCATAAGGTTCGGAGGGTTCACTTCTCAATTTGTAAATGTTAAGCTCAATTGACATCTTCCCGAAGGATAAGTTCATAGAGCCGTTACGACAATTGATTATTGCGTTGGAAGTCGCAAGAAAAGGTCTATCTAGAATCACCGGGATTTGGTTTCATGGGTTCGCTACAGGCTGTGTATCTATAACGACAAAGTCTACAGGAAATATAAATTCCCCGGCCTTGATTAACACATCCTCTAGCTCACCCCTAGGTTGGGAGATAGATCGATCGGCCATCTGAAGAGTGCAATGCGCCGGTTTTAACTCTCCGATCCCTAATTGCTCATAGAAATAATATGGAAGCAAGTTAACACTAGCACCTAAATCGAGTAGAGCACAATTGATATTTTTACCCCCAATAGAAATAGATATTGTAGGACTTCCGAGGTCCTTTCGTTTCGTGGGTATTTGTTGGGTAAACGCAGTGCTCACATTACTCTCTAAGAAAACTTTTTTAGGCACTTGAATTTTTTTCTTCCTAGTGCATAAGTCCTTTAGGATTTTTGCATAAGACGGAACTTGTTTAATAGCATCTAGGAGAAGAATATTTATGTTAACTTGCTTAAAAATTTCCACAATCTTCTCCATTTGTGGACTTGGTCTATTGCCCCTTAACCTGTTTGGATAAGGAGCTTTATCAATAAGGGTTTGGTCCAATTTTGGAGAAGATCGTGGGGATGGAATGGATCCCAGAATTAGGGTTGGGATCGTTTTAGATTGACTCAAGGAAGTGGGCTGAGGGTTTAAGCCTAGGGGAAAATGGAGAATAGGCTCGGAAGAAGGTGGTGGACTAGACGAAGTAGGAGAAGAAGTGAAGCCGGGGTATCAATTGATTCTTCATCATCAACCTGTTCACCGACTTGGTTGTTCAGCACTCTTGATCTCAACGTGGTAACGGCACTCACATTATAACTTTGTGAGTGGTCAGGATTCGGTAGGGGTTGAGATGGAAGTTTCCCTTTCTCTCTCGCACTCATCGCGGCATTTAACTGTGCAAATTGTGCTTCTATCAATTTTATACTTTCATCGTGGGAAGCGGTGTTCTGCATTAACGTTTGGATAGAAGACGTTAAAGTATCCATCGTTCGCATGGAATGTTTAATAAACGTTGTTGGGTTTTGCCGGCGCCCCGGCCATCTTTCTGTAACCAAATGAGGAACAAAAGCTTTGGCGCAAACAAAACCCGCACAAGATCGAACCAAAAACCCTATACTAGCAAACATGCAAAGAGGAGTTTAGAGATTATACCGATCGATCCATGTCCTTCGGTCTTCAATCTCCGACCCAAGCTTGTCGCGGCTTCCCCGCACGAGTTCGCTCTCCGGTCTCCCTCGTCGAAGGGGCTCCACGTCGAGAATTCTTTATACGGGCTCCCGCTTCTAAACCGAAGCAACTCGGACATCAAGTTTGCTAGCCGAGATGACCAAGATGAAGTAGAGAGTGTGTGTGTGATCATTTTGTCTCAAGACATCCATTGATTCTCAACACATGAGAGGGTATGGATGGAGGTTGAAGAAGAAGCCATGTGAAGTGAAGAGAGTGAGCTTAAGACTTGGCATCAAAAGAAAAAGAAAGCAACTCAAGAAAAGGGAAGTGGCTGCCCTCTTTTTGTTGTGAGGTATTTTGTGAGTTCTTGCAACAAAAGAAAAGTCCTCACTCACCAAAATATCTCACCAATAAAAACCAATAAACATTAAAGCATGGCACAAGTAAACACACCATGAGTCACCATGCCACAATAAATGCCACAAGCCAAAACTTAAGCTCACACTTTACACCTCATTAATATTAAACATTTACAAAAACCCTATATGTTTAATACAATAAAAAGAAATGGAATCTTCAAAAGTAATCTTGTAACTGATTACAAGAATACCCCTCATCTGTATATACATACCTGCATCCGCATTCCGACTGAATACGAACACAACGAGACGAAAATAATCCAACAATCTAATACTAAGATCCGGCTTAAACCAAAGCCCACTAGTATGATCCGTCCGATCATGATCCGTGCACGAGTGCACGTATATGATCGAACCCTGCCATAAAACTATACGGCCTCTACAACGTTTCGCCCGAACTAAGGAAACTCTCTGTGTGGGACTCTAAAGACTCGTCAATACGCTGGCAGTGAGTTTAACCACAAGCATGTCAGTGGCACTAGCTGTACTTAACAGCTGCCCAGGTATTGAGCAAAAGGGAGGCCGATGAGCGAACTCATCCTGAAACCCTACTAAGCCTGACAGTGACAATATCCATACAGTCCGATCCGTTCATCTATGAGTAACGCATATCGGGCCTAGGGGATGGTAAACGTCAGACCCCTAATAGCGGTATAAGTCATGTCGGAGTGTAGCCCAGAACACCCTGAGAAACTACTGGAATACCTACCAGTAAATCTCACTTGCCTTGGCCAAGGAATTTGTGTAATGGCTCTCCAAACACAGCGCGATATCAACCCCCAATACCGGGAGAGAAGAATCCCCTGCCGATCCGCTCACTGCCTACATATGGCTCGGGACTGTACCCAACTAAAACCTGTTTTCACGACTCCTTTGAGCCATGGTAGGGTAGTAATTAAAGCACAGAAGCAACTCACACGAGACAAATGACGATCTCAGATCGATAGACTAACCTGTACATATGTCACCAGGGAACTGCTATCTGACGATAGGTATAATATCAACTAGCATGTTCCCGGCGAGTCCGTCCGGTGTACTCATAACCCAATGAGTACCTGTATACTATCTTAGGTGAACCAACTGACACCAATGACTTGTGAGACCGGCCATCGCCCCTCGTCGGGGTCTCGATCCGTATACACTAGTCTACTCTCGGAGTATCGATGCCCAGTCTCGAACTCCCACAACTAGGGACACTTTCAAGATGTGCTTATAGACTATCCAACTCTCACGTATATGATCGCCATCTTACTACTGGTAGTCAAGCAAGAATCCTATGGGCTCTATCAACATATAATAGTGATCCGTAATGTCACCTGAAGCATGTACACGATGATAAAGACAAACCAGAAAGCATACTATCATCTCGAGTAAGACTGTTCTACCGATATACGTCCTCCCTCAATCATTACAATCACGTGCCTGCGATCCAATAATTGACTTGAGGGCACTATAGCCAACAATCTCCCACTTGCACTTAAAGCTAATTATTGAAGTGTCGCATACTCACAGCCCATGTGATACCGAACACCCAACTTCTCTACTAATCAGCTTTACAAAGCTCGTTTGTAAAACTATTGCTTTCGAGAAATAGCCTCAGTGAGTGGATCCGCTCTGATGTTTCTTTCTATGTCTCTCTTTATCTCAAGTTCGCGGAGAAAGCCATCTCCCGAAATGAGCAATACCTGTCTTAGAATATGTCTGGATATCTGATGGGACCCAATTCATAAATGAACTCCAAATCCAACAAACTTCTTAGACTGTATCGTCAACTGAATTAAATCAGTATCCTGTGCCATGCTACCCTCAGTATCCGCTTGGACCACCTGTCCAAACTACCGCCCCTCGTCAGAGGGAAAACTATAACTCTGACAGTCACTCTGTAAGCCAGGTCACCATGGAAGCCTGAAATGATAACCGTCTTCCGAAGGAGGCTGCCGTTATCAAATCCCTAGAACCTCTACTTGTGTTCGAAGACTGCTTCTAAGTGTTTCTCCAGAATTGGATTAATAAAAACTTATTGCATCTAGTGCAAAAACAACATCTGGTGTGGTACTTGACATCTCATGATTGACTCAATTGCTTAAGCAAGTGATATGCCAATCTTCCACATCCCTCTCCCCTTTAGTCTATAAGACATCTTTAGAGAGGGTGACTCCATCATCTGCAGGTACACCACCTTACCAGGAGTTGTCTATTCTAAAACACCTTTAGAATACTGTCTAAGTACCCGAATTGGGAAACTACCCAAATCTAGATCTAAAACCATAGATCTAGTAACCAGAATGCCTGATATAATATCCAAATCCTATGTGGAGAAACCATTGTGTGACAACCAAAGTATAACCGATCATAGTATAGGAATTTTACTTCCTACAATGTGCATGTCATCCAAATACCAGGACATCACACCCTACTACCTTCTTAACAGATCCATCCCCTATTCTGATGAAGTCAAAATCTATGACTGTCACATCAAAAATAGATGATCTATCACCGCTATATCTGCTTTAGTCTATAAATAGACACAAGCTAATTGTCCACTATGCCTCCGCTGCTCCCACTGACTAAGACAACCCTCTGGCAGAGTCATATACATGTGCACTTCTAAACCTAGTTTAGAACGACGCTATACTCATCCTCCTGCCGGGTCTCATAGTCTAGGACAGCAGCAATGGCAAGTTTGGGTAAACAAGAACCTCCCTGTCACTGTCTTTGAGGATACCGAAGTACCTCTCGGACGCCTGAGGTTACCCATCATATCTGCGGAGTGGCTAATGGAAGTCAAACCTGATTGAATGTTTAGATCCTATTAAATTTTCAGTAATCGTTTGCGGTACTGGAATCCCTTCCAGTTCTACCATACTCCCACTACTGTTTTCTGAAAAAATCCATTTTACTAAAACTGTGGCGAGTCAAGAAAAATATCACTATTGATCTTCCAGATGGTAGGAAGTTAACCCTCGTCATAGCCCGGGTTAACCCATAAACTGCCATTACAGAAACGTGCCTTAAGTTATCTAGAATCTGATTTTAAGCATACGCCGGACAACTCCATATACCTTAACATCGTTAAGATATGAACCATTTTATATTCAATATAGAAACAGAGGCATTGATTTAATTGGAACCAGATTCAAATCATGCAGCTGTCTCCAGTGCATGTCAACTAAATGGAGAGAGGCCAATCAGCATTACTCAACTTAGGAGTGCATCCAGATATGAGTAACCTGAAAGAGAAACAAGTTCTCAAAAGCATTACTATCAACTGAATACCAAATACAAGTATCTACATCTTCGATTACCTAGAAGAATCCTGATACTTGCAACACATGGTTCTCTACTTTATTCTTGTACCTATAACTTCTCAAAACTTGGACCTTGTATTTCTACGAAACACTTGTCTAAAACTGGATAAGTCATAAGTAAACAGAATATAATATGAGGACCAACCCCTCTGTCCTAATGGACACTAGACAACATACAATGATTTGTATAAGTCTCCTGAGTTGAATAACTCAAATCCTGTGCATCGTAGGTTGAAAACTGTACTATGGTTATGAAGAATTATACCGTTGTTTAATGCTCCTTACCTAACCATCAACTGATATAGATAAATATCATGGATATAATTTCAAAAGGTTATATCTCACTTTATGAAATAAATGTATAGATATATCAGTTTGAAATTGGTGCATAACAACGGATATTCAAAACCAAATATTTGTCGTCCGGCAAAAATCCAGGCGATTTCCTCAAATATCACCAATTACAACGAATCCCGATATAATGAGGATGATCACCTAATTCCCAATAATTTATTCCCACTCATCATCTGTAAAACCATACAGATGTGAGAATCGGACCTGGTAAATACATACCCTGGAGTAAGGATCTAATTGGGAAATCAGTTTTCAATTAACAACGCATAGTGAAACTGAAACATGAAAATGTTTCGAAGGGGTATCCGGATATTCCTAGTAATGCCTCTTCCATTATCCAGATTCATGACTATAACCGTATATTTCTTTTCCATCTCTTCAAATCCCTTTATTTGTCTTTACTTATTACCTTCTGTACACCACCCTTAGGCTAAATGGTTTTCTTTCTTCCCTACCGTTCAGCACCAACCTATGGTTTGGAAGAAGACTATCCAATAAGCGTAACAGGTGTACTCTCCTAATCCTAGGAGCCCTCGCAACCTGAGAGAAGGTAAAGATAAAAGACAACTGAATAAACCTTATTCAATTTCTCCTGAACCAGAATCCATCCTCGAACTGGAACGAGTTCCGTCGAGTTCGTATATAACCATACGATGGATTATCCAATAACTATGGATCTTCGTAGTGATATGGGGTGTTCTGGAGAAATTCAAAGGTGAAGTAGGAGTGGCGATGAAATATATGGTTTGGTCGTGTATGATAGCGGTCGTAATTTACTTTGCCCTCTTTCTAATCTTTTTATTTGTCTTTACTTATTGCTTTCTGTACAACACACTTGGGCTAATTTATTTTCTTCCTTCCCTACCTTTCGGCACCTGCCTATGGTTTAGAAGAAGACTATCCAATAAGCGCAATAGGTGTACCCTCTCCTAATCCTAGGAGCCCTCACATCCTGAGAGAAGGTTAAAGGAAAAGACAACTGAATAAACCTATTCAATTTCTCTAGAACCGGAAACCATTCTCGAATCTGAAACAAGTTTCTTCGAATTCGTATGTAACTATACGATGGTCATATCCAATAATAGTGGATCTTCGTAGTGATACGGAATGTTTCGGAGAAAAGCAAAGGGTAAAAGTAGTAATGGCAATGAGGTATGCAACTCAGACAATTCAAAAGCCAGTGTTTTAATAAAGTTCGGTTAACTTGGTCACTGAGTTATAGTGTAGGGTTGGGCCATAGTCACTGCCAAAGAGAGAGAGAAAAGAAACACTCTGCGTGCACTCTAACCTAGATCAGAATGGTTAATCACTTTATCTAATCAGGATGTCTCCCACTGTATCCTCAAATTCTCATCCAAACCTGAAAGAAGAATTAGTCAGGATCATCTAAAATCACCCGAGGAGTAAACCAACTCATCAGTGGGTATCGGGATCCAACTATCATCGCATGATAACCTGATGGAATCCACTCAAGTTATTACACTCCAGAAGGTATGCGTATGCCTGGCAAGTTTTCTGTATGTTTGATACTCCCGATGTGATTTTTACCCCATGCTCTTATGATCTTGACGAAGGTCAACAAATCATAAGTCACATGTCAAGTTCTACCCGTCATTGTCCAGGTTAATTTGAACCCACCCGTACTCGCCCTTGACGAAGGTCAACAAGGCTGTATGGCTGTCCCAAACCAACGCATCTATCTATACAACAGAAAAGTAACAAACAGCTACCATACATTATGCCTTGACGAAGGTCAACAAACATAGAATGAATACTAAGTGCTACCCGTCTGAAATAACAGAGGGCTACGAATGGTTTTTGGCGAAAAACCTTTAACGTAATGAACTTGATATCGTTGAAGGAACGGGATAGCTTTTTACAAATGTATAGTGGCGAAAACCTTTACTGAACAGGTCACTCCCAGTGAAAGGATCTTAGCTCTTTACCCGTAGAATGAGGTGCAGGATATTCCAAAATGAATACCGCGATACAAAGCAAAAAGAAATCGACTATTGTGAAGTTATTACCCTGACGCAAACTTCTGCCCAAGGGATCACTCCCGATGAAGGGATCTCGGCCCTTGCCTCGTCGAATGAGGTGCTGGATATTCATAACCGAATACCACTGTGAAAAATAGAAGAAAATGTCTTTGCAATAACAGCTTTTTGAAAATTGTTCCAATAACATCGAATAGGTCTATTTTCCTTGCATTGATCTGAATCAACGTAGTCCCATCAATTAATCACACCACAAAAGAACGAAAATATGATGTACGTATATACCATCCACATTCGCCACTGTGTCCCGTCATCACCCATTAGGTTACTTAACTAACGACAAAGCGGGGACTGGACTAGCGCGGGTGTAAAATATATACAACATCTACTAGTATATATATAACAATATATAATAATCGCTCCAGGCGTGATAAATACAACATCACAGAAAAGCAATAAGCATCACAGAACAATACAGATAATCTAAGATCCCCAGGTTTCCTTTGAGCCGCAAGTGAAAGCCGACGTTCCTCTGGTCGTGTGGATAGCCTGTGCAATTAAAACCTAGACACTTACGTGTGCGGCAAGTTACCCGCCAAAACCGGAAGTGAGACAGCCCCCTTCAACAAAGTGAATGGGTCACCCGGCACTTCACGGAATCCGGTAACTTGAGCACCCCTCCTTGGGTCAACCTATACCCCCTACGAGTGCGGCGAATAGCCCGCCAATTATAGAGTGAGGCCCCTTCTGTCTCAATGCTATGAGATGCGGACCCGTTGCCCTCCAGAACCCGGCTATCCGTGCACTCCATCGCGGGGTAATCCTAATATAGAAAAGAAAATATGTACAACGGTGACATCACCTCAACCCGGTTGTGCCCCAAAAGATTAAAATACAAACAGGCAGTGACGGCAGTCCACATGTCGGACGCTCACCCCGCGATATCAAATGTAAAAATAAAACTAAAATGTACTATCATTGCACGCAAGCTATCCACCACGACGAATCTGCAATAACCATAACCAAATTTATCCACAGAAACAAGTAATCGAATCAAGTGTGTAACCCCGTCTAAATGAGCATATAGCAATTAGACAACGTTACCAACACATCCACGCATGCAAACGAAGTCACGACATTAGAATTCCAAAACACAATTAGCGCACATCCCAAATATACTAAGGATCAAAAACCAAGTGCACTAAACATCCAAAAAAGTCGAGTTTTGAGCCAATTCGGAGATCCGAATCAAAACGAAACGCGCCCGAACCTTCACAGGGAGTTAGAGAACGAAATTAACTTCGAGTAGGAGGCCTAGAAGGGGTACCCTACCCCCTAGTCTACCACGAGGTGGCCAGAGGGTGAGGCAGACCCGAAACTGCCCAAGCAGGGGCAGTTTCGGGTCCCCACCCTCAAGACCACCTTGTGGTGGTCTTGGGGAGTGGGCCAAGTGGTTCGGTATCCCCCGGGGTCTCCCCAGGGTGCCCACGTAGAACCCCGTGGCTTCTCGGTTCAAACCGAGAGCCCACGGGGTGTGCAAACATCTCAAAACTCAAAAATTCGGGACTGTTTTTTCGACATTTTGCGATGCCCGAAAAAACTTGAATTCTAATGTCGCGACTAGCTAGTTTAAGGTGTTTGGGTGGCTCTGATACCATGTTGGGCTTTGCCGGCGTCCCAGCCATCTTTCCTTGGCCAAATGCGGAACAAAAACTTTTAAAACTTTGGCGCAAACAAAACCCGCACAAGATCGAACCAAAAACCCTATAATAGCAAACATGCAAAGAGGAGTTTAGAGATTATACCGATCGATCCGTGTCCTTCGGTCTTCAATCTCCGACCAAAGCTTGTCGCGGCTTCCCTGAACGAGTTCGCTCTCTGGTCTCCCTCGTCGAAGAGGCTCCACATCGAGGATTCTTTATATGGGCTCCCGCTTCTAAACCGAAGCAACTCGGACATCAAATTTGCTAGCCGAGATGACCAAGATGAAGTAGAGAGTGTGTGTAATCATTTTGTCTCAAGACATCCATTGATTCTCAACACATGAGAGGGTATGGATGGAGATTGAAGAAGAATCCATGTGAAGTGAAGAGAGTGAGCTTAAGACTTGGCATCAAAAGAAAAAGAAAGCAACTCAAGAAAAGGGAAGTGGCTATCCTCTTTTTTTTGTGAGGTATTTTGTGAGTTCTTGCAACAAAAGAAAAGTCCAAAATATCTCACCAAAATATCTCACCAACAAAAACCAATAAACATTAAAGCATGGCACAAGTAAACACACCATGAGTCACCATGCCACAATAAATGCCACAAGCCAAAACTTAAGCTCACACTTTACACCTCATTAATATTAAACATTTACAAAAACCCTAAATGTTTAATACAATAAAAAAAAATGGAATCTTCAAAAGTAATCTTGTAACTGATTACAAGAATACCCCTCATCTGTATATACATACCTGCATCCGCATTCCGACTGAATACGAACACAACGAGACGAAAATAATCCAACAATCTAATACTAAGATCCGGCTTAAACCAAAGCCCACTAGTATGATCCGTCCGATCATGATCCGTACACGAGTGCACGTATATGATCGAACCCTGCCATAAAACCATACGGCCTCTACAACGTTTCGCCCGAACTAGGGAAACTCTCTATGTGGGACTCTAAATACTCGTCAATACGCTGGCAGTAGGTTTAACCACAAGCACGTCAGTGGCACTAGCTGTATGTAACGGCTCCCTAGGTATTGAGCGAAAGGGAGGCCAATGAGCGAACTCATCCTGAAACCCTACTGAGCCTGACAGTGATAATATCCGTACAGTCCGATCCGTTCGTCTATGAGTATCGCATATCGGGCCTTAGGGGATGGTAAACGTCAGACCCCTAATACCGGTATAAGTTGTGTCGGAGTGTAGCCCAGAACACCCTGAGAAACTACTGGAATACCTACCAGTAAATCTCACTTGCCTTGGCCAAGGAATTTGTGTAATGGCTCTCCAAACACAGCGTGATATCAACCCCTAATACCGGGAGAGATGAATCCCTTGCCGATCTGCTCACTGCCTCCATGTGACTCGGGACTGTCCCCAACTAAAACCTGTTTGCATGACTCCTTTGAGCCGTGGTAGGGTGGTAATCAAAGCACGGTGGGAACTCACACGAGACAAATGATGATCTCAGGTCGATAGACTAACCTGTATACATGTCATCAGGGAACTTCTATCTGACGATAGGTCTAATACCAACTGGCATGTTCCCGGCGAGTCTGTCTGGTGTACTCATAACCCAATAAGCACCTATATACTATCTTAGGGGAACCAACTGACACCAATGGGTTGTGAGACCGGACAACGCCCCTCGTCGGAGTCTCGATCCGTATACACTAGTTTACTCTCGAAGTATCGATGCCCAGTCTCGAAACTCCCATGACTAGGGACACTTTAAGGATGTGCTTATAGACTACCCAACTCTCACGTATATGATCGCCATCATATTGCTGGTAGTCAAGAAAGAATCACATGGGCTCTATCAACATGTAATAGTGATCTGTAATGTCACCTGAAGCATGTACACGATGATAAAGACAAACCAGATAGCATACTATCATCTCGAGTAAGACTGTTCTACCGGTATAGGTCCTCCCTCAATCATTGCAATCACGTGAATTCGATCCAATAATTGACTTGAGGGCAGTATAGCCAACAAACGTATCCATGCTTCATTCAAGTGCGGAGAGTTTTTCGGTACCAGCCGTTTGGAAAGAATCATTAATCGGTGCAGAATTGTTGGCTGGATTTTGAAAGGATTGTGGTTGAAAGGGGTGCTGACTCTGTTGTGGTGGTTGTTGTTGCTGTAGAGGAGGATTTTGATAGTTGCTTGGGAACTGGTTTTGATTTTGAGTTTGGTTTTGGTTCCAAGAAAAATTAGGATGATTCCTCCATCCCTGATTGTATGTGGAAGAATAAGGATCGTTTCTAGATCGTTGCTGAAAAGTTGCATTAATTTATTCTTGACCTTGAAACGGTGAACTCAAAGGACATTCTTTCGTCAAATGTGATGGGTCGGAACAGCAACCACACACGGTTTTGGGGAGCGTAACCTGGTTTAGGGAGCCTGAAGAGACTTTGTTTTCTATAGCGTCGAGTTTCCTTTGTATCGCGGCCATTTCAGCTTTCACTGCGATGGAAACATCGATCTGATGGATTCCTGCCTCAGACGATATTAGTCTAATGCTTTCCCACTGTAAAGTTTGTTCAACGAGATCTTCCAGGAATTTCCAAGCTTCACCATCGTCTTTGAACATGAAATGATATTGACAAATAGTTTCAAGCATCTGTTTTGTCGCTGGGTTAACACCCTCATATATAATACGGCAAAGTTGCCATTTATCGATTCTATGATGAGGACATTGGACAAGCAGATCTTTAAACTGTTCAAAGCATTTCCAAAATGTTTCGTTGGGAAGTTGGGTAAACTGGTTAATCTTGCTTCGAACACAGGCGGTCTTATGATTGGGATAAAATTTCTTAAGGAATGCTTTAAAGAATTCATCACAATTAGCAATAGAGTGTGCGGTAGTGTTATAAAACTATTTTTCTGCTAGATCGCACAAGGTAAAAGGGAGAAGACGTAGTCTTATAGCATCCACAGAAAGTTGTGACGTACCCATCATTGCGCATAAGTTTTCAAATTTGGTTATGAAAACGTATGCGTCTTCAGATTCAAGCCCGTGAAATTTGGGCAATAGTTTGATGAAGTGGGGTTTAATTTCAAAGTTATCCCCATTGACTGGTGGAATAGATAGACAAGTAGGAAGGGGTCCACGCACAGGGTAGCATCTTTCTTGGAGAGAGATGCGCGGTGGATTCTGCGCACCTACGGGTGGTAGCAGGATGGTGATGGTAAAATCTAATGGAGAACCCTCCATCTCGGTCGATGTGGTGGGTAGAGGGGAAAAAGAAGATGAAGAAGTACCGACTTCGGAGTCGATAGCAGAAACACGGACAAGACGGGCACTAGAATCACGTGTCCAGCCGAGCATGCACTAAGCGGGTTTAGCACAAGTGGCAGCGTGTGTGAGAACTATTTAAAATTGGTTTGTTTTGAAAAGTGTCGGACGTGAAACAAATCACACAAAAATGCACAAACAACCCTAGAAATAAGGTCACCTAGGTCAAGTCACTAGACCGCTCCTAAACTTTCAAAGGACAAGTCGCAGGATCAATCCTCTACCATCTCTTTATCACTCTTGTGGTCAGGTAAGTGCCGGGTAAGTGGGAGGTATCAGCTATACGAATCACCGAAAATAGCGGGCCTAATTAAGTAACCACTTGCCTAGACACCACAAAAGAAATGCGGATAAGCGATAGATTACGCACGACCTTCCTCTGTCCTAATTGAGCGCGGCGGTCCTTAGAGTCTTGGTCTAGATATTTTTTAATTAATATAAGGTTATGCGGATGCTCGTTTTGTGATTTGTGGGGCCTAGGAAAGGTGATGAAATTCCCACCTAATCTGAATTTTGGTCTTGCCCCTTAATATCCGTATTAAAATATGCATAAATAAACCAATTACAAAACATACAAAAGATTTTTGAGCGGCGATATTCTGCAAAGAATCCTGCAGAAAATCAAATTATTGGATTTCTAGAGGAGAGAAAGAGAGAGAATTTTGGAAGTTACCAGAGGATTTTGGTTAGGCAAGTCCACCAAGTGGCCGCGGTTCCGCGGATAAATTAACAATATTGCGGCGGTTCCGCCGCAGAAAAGAGGGTTCTCTTGAAAAAAAATTCATTATGGCCTCCTTTACTCCTCTGGACCTCTCTAAAGGTCTCTGGATCTCTGTTTCCTTGTTTTAGTGACTCCAGATTCCTTCGCAAACTTCGCACACTAATCGTTAAATACAAGATTTGCTGTTTTATTTTAATTTTATGATATGGATCGAATAAGAATTCAACACGAATAGGAAGAAAAAAAATTACGCACGTATCCCCGGCAATGGCGCCATTTGATTGATGTGAAAAGAGTGTGTAGTAGTAACCACAATCAATAACGGTGTCGCGTGTAGCTAACCGAGATGAGTACGGGTCGTCCGCAGGGATGTGTGGAACTTTTAATCTTGCTTTAGAGGAGTTGATTAGAATAAAAGAATAGGGAGAATAGTTGTAGATTCTAGATCTATGTTAAATACGGATGTAGAATTTATAGTTTTTAGATCTAGTTTAAATATGGATATAGATTTTATAGGGAAAAGGCTTGTAGGGTTCGTTAGGATTTAGTAGTCATGGATGACTAATAAAGATGACTCCTTCTATCTTTTGATAGATTCAAAACTAGATTGATAGTGGTGAATGAGGATTAGGGTTCTTGGAAGAAACTAGGGTTTCCCCACTATTGATCCTTGTCCCTTCATTGATCTCTATTCATGTCTAGCCCTTAACAAAACAATTGTTAATCTGATCTCAAATCGCGGCCAAGACTATCAATAAATTGATAGCTCGCCTGATTAGGATGATAACGATGCTAAAGTTTATAAACTTCATAAGACGTAAAAGAAGTTAAAATATTTTCTCATCCATTGTTCTACCCTAATCCTATGAACCCTATCAAGCGGAGAATTACTCGTGCATGATGGAGATAGAAGAAGAAAGGATAGAGAAGGAAATCATAATGCGGAAATTTAAATGCGAAATAATTAAACTATTGATCTACCTTTATTAATCAATTTCACAAGTACAAATCCTATGAGTTTGGATTACAAGAAGAAGAAGAACTTGCTCTCGATCTCTGCCTCGTAGGAAGTAGATATTTCGTCGATATTCACGTCGCTCTATCGCGTCGAATTGCGGACCTGTCATGGATCACTTGTTCTTTGACGGTGATTTGCTTCGTGTAAAAGGTGATGATTTCTAACTTTAGCTCTCGGTCCTTTATATAGTCCTGGAATCAGAAACCCTAGATCCCAGGTATTAGGGTTTGTTGAGAAGATCCTACCCACAAAATCCCACACCATAATTCCTCAATAATGTCACGGATCCGCCACTCTTTAGGGGGCTTAGCCGCGCAACCGCGGCCGTTTTGGGGTTTTAGGGCTTCAATTTTCTGGAGCTTCTACATGTTGACACATTGAGATCTTCTAGATATATGGATTCTTCAAATCTTCTCTGAGTCTCTGCCAGTATTGATTCTTCAATTTTATTTTACTTTATCTGCAGATTTTTGATTCTGACATCTCGATATTCCGATCTCCTGACCTGAGCTAAATCATGAACAATATCTCCATGAATAATGTTAGTAATACTTGTTATAGAGATATAATCTTAATCATTTTATATGGTAATAAATCTTTTAAGCAATTTGATTAAGATTATTTGATATGATATGCATAATAAAAATATTATATAAATATTATATGCATATATTTTCCTTCATAATGTTAATTATAATATATAAACATATGGTAAATAGTATTTTGCAGATAAACCCAAATATGTTCTATATTTATAATAAACACCTTTAAATATTTAAGAAAGGTAAGGAAAATATATATCAAATGTGCGATATTTTTGACTGAACACTTATCTTGAGTTGTGGTGATGTATTTGAGTGAAATTAGTGACTATAACTCTGTTAGTGTTGTTCTGGACCAATTTAGCACAGAAAACCCCAAGACTTGAACTTAGAATTTGGCCGATATCGGTTTTGTGAATATTGTGAGGATTACAGGGAATCTGGAGTAACCCGGAATATTTCTGAGTAAATCAAACAAACTCACTGACCTAGTTATACCCCTAGGAGACCACCACCAAAAGACGAGAACAAATTTCCCTACCTTGACCAGCGGTGCCGGGCAATTTAAGCTTCTCACCGGGCCAATGTTTGGCACTGGTGTTGGATTTTGTCCTGTAGCTCATACACTTTGTAAACTATCCCCTATATTGTTAGATTAGTCCCAATTTACCTGAGTCAGAATCTGGAGCTAGTTTTCTAAGTTGCTGTTTTGAGTTTTGTGGTTTTAATAACTTGAGTTTTGATATTTGTGTTTTATCTCGGTCGTTGGACGTTTGTATATCGACGACAAGAGGGGTTTGTATGTTTTGCGCGTGTTGACCATAGGTTCTAACCTATGTGTGCTTTGCGGGTCGTGTCGGTTTTTAAAAAGGATTTTGATGCGATACGATGTGTTTATATATGTAGGTACCTTCACGTGGACTTCGGACGACAAAAGAGAACGTGGCGTTTTCGACTTCGGCAAGAGAGGATCGAGGTGAGTAGATGTATATCTACGGGGGAAATCGGGTGGATGGCGTATAGCACCCTCGCAATTCATAGATTAGGATGCATATATTATTATATATGTGTTAATGTGAGATACGGATACTTAGCAAGTAGGGCTATAGAAGACTCTAGGTTAGAATAGGCATACTTGTAGGTAGTGCTTATCCTTAGTCTATTTTCTATAGTCGAGACCTGTTAGTTTATATTGTTGCACACACACACTCACACACACACACGTGTTATGATATGGGTTTATATGTATACATGTATATATATATGGATGCATTGATATATATATATATATATATATAGTATACATATATGTATAAGATGAGGATATGAGATGTTGAATGGATACGAGTCGATATGATCGGGTATGATGCCGTGAGATTATAATTTGTGATTGAGTCGAGACACCGTTTTTGTTATGATATATAACGGATCATTGGGCGATATATATGCAAACATGCGATAACATGTGACTCGATGATATAATAGTTTGTACGAGACCTTAGATCCGTACCCATGATATTGATATAGTACGATGAATGATACCGTACGAATGATGATATATATATGATATTTGACCCACACCCTCGATTTTTAGGATGCCGTACGATGGATATTACCGTACGAGGTATATAAGATGATTGATCCGCACTCTTGACTCGAGGATGCCGTATGATGTGTTATACCGTACGTGATGCTATAAGACCGTATCGCCGACCACAAGATAAATCGACTCGGATACGTATAGTCTACCACTACTTTGACCCGGGTTTTAGTTTAGCTTTTAGTTAGTTTCTTAAATTTTAAGTAGATGTTAGAGTATAGTTCGAGTCATACCTATTTTCAAAACTAGCGAATCGTAGGTATTTTTCAAGTGGGCAATCGAGGGATGCTACGGATTTTCAAATGGTATTCCTCTCCTCAAAACACCGTAGCCCCTACTTTTCTAAAAACATCGATTCGTGCTATTTCCAACACTATCACTGTATGGCTCGTATGTAGATTTATATTTTATAATGTTACATTTATTGCTTATTTCCTGTCATTCGTTGCATTGCATATACATACATTGGTTTTCTTTAGCTATTATGATCTTGTCTGTTAGGACACCAGCACCATTACCGATGACGCGTATATTGCACGTATACTTGCTTGCCGGCTCACACACATCATCATCGGTAATTGCCATGCCACGTATACACTAGAGAACCTTTTGCAGGGTTTTCTAGCACGGCAGCAAGGTTTCGGGTGGCATCGTTCATGCCAATTTCAAAAATTTGCCGTTCTAGCTAACCCTAACCCTAGAATCGTAACTAGAAAATCCGACGAAACTAAATGTAAACACTTTACATCTAAGTGAATGAGGGAATACAACCTTTGTAGACCGGTCCTTCACTTCTAAAGCTCCATGTCGTAGTCCCTTCGCTGCAAGTTGTGAAGACCCGGACTCTAGTAAGGGTTCACATGAAGAAACGAACAAGCTTGCTCAATGTCTTCGAGGCCGAAGATGATCTACGTCGAGAAGACTCGAGCTCATGTTACCTCTTCACTAATGGTGAAATTAGTGAAGCAAACACCCTAAACTAAATGGCTAATAGTAGAGGATGATGAAGTAGGAAGTGGACTCACTTTAGATTTATTTTTCTCATAGGGTTTCATCACTTAGAAAAAACTAGCAAGATTTTTCTCAAGTGAGGAAGAAGATGATGAATGAAACTCATGATGTTAGAAATGCAACCATGATGAGTGTATGTCATGCACTAACCATTGTAGAGACTAAACCATAGCTATGAGTTAAGGGGTTAGGTTAAAAAATATCTTAAGCTAGACAAACAAGTGGACTAAGTCAATGTTCTACTAGCTTCTCCAAGCTCATCCATGACTAATTCCAAATATTTGAATTACTTAAAACAAATAAAACCCTAACTTTAACCTATCATGGTGGGTCTCATACTTACATGTTGCATGTGTAACCTAGCATGACACAACAATATAAATCACATATATATTTTGTGCAAAAAGAAAACAATACATTAAAAATATATCACATATATATCAATGTATCATAAGTGAGAAAAATGAATACTTAAGTGAGCTAATATTAGATAATGTAATGTAATATATCAAATATATAATTATAAATTAAATTATTAAATCAATTCTTAATTTACTAATCCGGCTATATCACATATAACCGACTAATATCAAATGCAACAACTTATCGAATCAACACTTGATCCGATAACCCGGTTATATCACATATACCCGACCATGTCACAAGTCGCGAGAATAGAATGCGGTATCACATACTCGCATTAATCTCGGTCCCGCATATATCACACATGTGCTCCTACTCCATTTCGCATGAACCAGGAAACCTCTGTGTAGGATTCTAAAGACTCATAAATACGCCGGCATTAGGTGATGATCATATCAAACACTCACAAGCCGCAAGTGGTCTGCTAAACGTAATGGCCACCCGGATATTGAGCGATCAGAAGATCAACAAGCAAGCATGCTCATACTCCTGCAAATTCAATCAGTAACACTACCATACAGTCCGGTCTCTTTATCCGATATATCGCATATTACAGCCTAGGGGTGGTATAACGTCAGACCCCAATAGCCTGATAAGTCATGCCGATACAAGGTCCATAACGGTTCGAGAAACTACTGATAACACTTACCAATAAATCTCAGCAACCCTGGCCAGGGATTTCCTGTTATAGCCAATCGAGCATAGTGCAACATCAACTCCCAATACCGAGAGAGACGAAACCCCTCCTATCGCTCATTGCCTCCATGTGACTCGGGACTGTACCCAAAAACCACCTTTTTGCATGATCCGTTGACCGTGGTATGGTGGAAATCAAAGCACAGTAGGAATCACAAAAGACTCTATGACGATCTCGGGTCTACAGACTAACTTGTACCAGTGTCACCAAAGAACTACTATCCGACGATAGGTATAATACCATCTAGGAGTTCTCGGCAAGTCCGTCCAGTATACCCAGTCTCCACTGAGCACCCGTATACCTTCTCTGATGTCAAACACTAATGGATATGGGATCATCCATCGCCCATCACATGGGTCGAGAAGCGTATATGCTAGTTTATTCTGGAGTATCGATGCCATGTCTCGATACTCCCATGAATAGGAACAGTTGAAGGATGTACTTACCGACTACCCTGTCCCCACTAGTATGATCTACATCATAATCCTGGTAGTCAAGTACTCATCCTAAGGGCTTTATCAACATGTAGCAGAGAGACAATAAGTGTACATGTTAAGATAAAGTGCAACCAGATAGCATACAATCATGTTGAGCAAGAAAGTCCTCCCTATATATGTCCAAGCATCCACTACAATATACATCGCATGTACAGTAATAGCCTTTAGGGCATACATATAACTAACAATCTCTCACTTGCACTAAGGCCATCTGTTGTAGTATCCCATTCCTAACAATACAGCAGTGGTTGTAGTATCCCATACTCAACCATCCCATAGAAGTCTCTCTAGGGGTAAGGCCTTTGTGAGTGGATCCGCTATGTTATCCTTCATATCTACTCTCCTATCCTCGATCCCTTGGAGATCATCCATCTCCCTGATCAGGTGATACTGTCCTCAGAATATGTCTGGAACGCTGATGGGACCTGCGTTCCTAGGCCAAAGCCATAATTCCATTGTTGTCACAATAATAGTTATTGGACGCTCAATGGTAGGAACCTTGTTCATCTCATGAACAAGAAATGTCCAGACAGACACTTTGGCAGCATCGAAGGTAGCAATGTATTCAGCCTTTATCGTCTAGTAAGTTACGGTATCTAGCTTAGAACTCTTCCAACATACCGTCCCTCCACTGAGGGTAAAGACAATGCCTGTGACTGACTCTCAGTCAAACTTATCACTCTGGAACCTGGAACCAAGAACTTTCTTTTAGTACTTCTCAAGTACATAAGAATGTCTTCCACAGCTGTCCAGTGATTCTCCCAAGATTCGATTGATTCCTGATCACTACACCAAGTGAGTCATTTACATCTGGTCTGGTACATAACATCGCACACTCTGATAGAGCCTACTGCCGAAGCATACGGTATCCCTTGCACGCGAGCTCTCTCCAAATCAGTCTTAGAAGACATCTTTTTGGAGAGAGTGATTCCTGAGTAAGTGGACGAACCATCACGCTTAGAATCCTCCATACTAAACCCCTTTAGTATGGTGTTAATGTACCTGGATTTGGGACACTCCCAACATCCACTTAGATCTATCACCATAGATCATAATCTACAACATGTAGTAGGTATCATCCAAATCTTCCATGGAGAATCGTCGTGATAAGAGGAGCTTGACCGAGTATAGCATAGGAAACTATTTCCTATCAAGAGTATGTTATCTACGTACAATACATGGAAGACAACCTTACTCTCTACAACCTTCTTGTATATACAAGGTTCATTTACCATTTTAATGAAGTCAAACTCTTTGACTTCCACATCAAAACAGATGTTCCAACTCCGCAATGCACGCATTGATCCTGATGGACTTAAGCATAGCTTTGAAAGTCTCAACTTTTCCATCTACACCAAGAATCTTCTCAAGATCTATTTGCTCCCAATGGGTTTTACCCCTTCAGGTGCAACATTCAAAGTCATACTTTGTTGGTGTACATGGATTCCATCTTTGATCGCATAGCATCCAGCCATTTCATAGAGTCCCCACTCGTGATGGCCTGCCTGAACCTAGTTGGGCCATCATCAACCATGATGCAATCCTCGCTCCCACTGTCACCGAGAAGACCGTAGTATCTCTCAAGTGGATGAGAAACCCTACCAGATTCGCGGAGAGGCTGAGGTTCGTTGGAGACTACCAAATCCTTTGGTTTCACCAAATCATCAGCTGTTAGTTTGTCTAGCTGGAACTCTTTCCAGTTCTACCTCATGTCCACTAATTTCTTCACAAGATATTCCTTTTCTAAAAAGGTGGCATGCTGAGAAACAAAACAACTTTTGCTCCTCAGTTAGGTAAAAAATATACCCTCACTAATGTTTGGGATATCCTAACAAACTTATAAACTGACCTTGCAACGAGCTTATCCGGATTTTGCTTTTCAACATAGGCCAGACAACCCCATATCTTAACTCGTTTAAGACATGGTCTCTTCTCATTCCATATCTTATATGTAGTGGTAGGCATTGATTTGGTTGGAACCCCATTCAATAGGTATGCAGCTTCTCAAGTGCATAATACCAAAAGAAAACAGGCAACTCAGCAGTACTCATCATAGAGCGTGCCATATCTCATAGGGTGCGATACCTCTACCCCGATACACCGTTGTGTTGTTGTGTACTCGAAGGAGTAAACTGAGAGAGAATCTCATTCTCCTTTTAGAAAGTCCAGGAACTCCATGCGCAAGTATTCTACTCCTCGATCACATCGAAGGACTTAATACTTATACCCGTTTGGTTCTTAACTTCAAGCTTATATTCCTTGAATTTCTCTAAAGTTTCAGACTCGTGTTTCAACAGGAACACATGTCCGAATCTTGAGAGATGATCAGTGAGTATAATGAAGTAGCAAGAACCAACCTTAGCATTTGTAGACATGGGACCATATACATCATCATGTATCTGTCCCAAGAGTTCACTAACTCTTTCTCTGTTTCCAGTAAATGGAGTATTGATCATTTTACCTTTGTGACAAGACTGGCAAGTATTATAAGATGAAAATTCGAACAAATTCTCATATTCATCCTTATATAACTTAGCTAGTCGTGTTGCATTGATATGACCTAGTCTACAATGCCACAAGAGGAGTAGTTCAGAGAAGGATTCGTTCATTTCTGAATTACTCCTCTTGTGTGTGTTCTATATACTTTGAACTGTGGTTTGATTTAGAACGTATATGCCATTACATAACGTGCCTGATCCAATCAACTCTTGATTCAGGAAAATGTTCACAATATTATCCTCCAATACAGAATATATCCTTCTTTAACTCATTAAAGAAACCGATGTAATGTTGTATATCAGGCTCGGTGCGTAATAACATTCATTTAGAATCAATGTATTTAATACAAGGTAATATCTGCCAACTGACTTGGCTGCAACAATTACACCATTCTCTAACACTTAGAGGCATATCACCCTTTCTCAATTCTCTACCTTTTTGTAGCCCATGTAACTCTTACATATGTGGGATCCTTATCCGGTATCTCATACCAAGGACGTGGAGGATACTGAGAAACAGTTCTTGGCAACGAACACACCCGAAGAATATGCATCAACATGCTTTTTCTTCAATTGGGTGGCATGGGAATCCAGATATTCCCCTATTTCCTGTTCAGACTTATAACAATTATAAGAAAGAATGGAACCAACATTCTCTAGCTCAGTATAATAAGCAGATTCGGTCAATGCATCCATATTATTATCTTGATTAAGGCGTGGCATGGTCACTACCAGGAGAGAGAGAGAAGAAAATACTCTACGTGCGCTCTTGCAAGATCAGATTGGTTATTAATTTATCTAATCAGGATGGCTCCCACTGTTTTATTCAAATCTTCCTTAAAACCTTAAAAGGTAAGACTAGCCGCGATTAATTACACCCTACAAGTTCATCAATCTTTCGGTCAGGCCAGTGTCGGTACTTTGAGGGAGGTTCCCCGTGCTTTCGTACGGACCTAATTAAAATAAACCTCGTTTTCCCAGGGGCGTAACCCCGTTAACACCTTTCTAGACACCTACTTGATCGGCCAATTATAATGTGTAAAACTCTCCCAGGAGTAACTCTTACTCGCAATGGGTATCGGGATCCAACTATCTCATAGAATGTATGCAATCTCATTGCAAATTTCAACACTCGAAATTCCCAATAATATTTTGCCCCAAGCGATCTATGACTTTGACAAGGTCAACAAACCATAGACCACAAGTCAAGTTCAACCCGTCATTTCCTGATTGAATTAAACCCACCCGCACGACCTTTGATAAGGTCAACAAGGCCGCACGACTACCCTAATCCAATCACATCATATGCTTATGCAGATAAGCACTAATCAGCTACCGCACACTACGCCTTGATAAGGTCAACAAACGCAGCACGAATACTAAATACTACTTATCTGAAATGACGGAGGGCTACGACAGGTTTTTAAGAAAACCTTTTGCGTAATGAACTTGATATCGCTGTAGAATCGAGTGAATTTTAAAAGGAGTGTTTTTGAGGCCTTTACTAGTTTTGCTAAAGAGGTCACTCCTGGTGAAGGGATCTCGGCTCTTCCCTCATCGAATGAGGTGCAGGATATTTCATAAATACCACTATGCAAAGCAAAAACTATAGAAGCAATCAAAAGACAAACCGAGTAGGTTATAGCATCTGCTAGTTTCGCTAAAGAGGTCACTCTCGGTGAAGGGATCTCGGCTCTTTCCTTACCGAATAAGGTGCTGGATATTCTACAAGGAATACCGCTATGCAAAGCAAGAACTAGAGCTACAAGTTTTTAAACAAGTTTCTACAACATCTTTAGGTTTCTTTTTATTTCATTAATCTCATTAATGAAGTCATATCATTTATGCTTCAAAAGCATCTCAGAAGAAACGAAAGCAACAATTTTAATTATATCTCATATATATAATATAGGCATTCGTCTCAGAACATATCAAGTGATCATATCACAAAATATCAGCAGCAGAAAAATCACATATGAAATATTGGATAAACTAGGAATTCCGTGTTTTATTTAAGCCAGTAAAAACGCGGATTCCACGGTCGTGATGAATAGACAAACCCACATCCCTAGACCCTTACGAGAGTGGCAAGCAACCCTACCAATTCTAGAGTTAGCAGACCCGGTCTCGACTCCTCGAGATGGTCTTCCACTGGACGCTAGAACCCGGTTACTTGTGCTCCCCACCTTGGGTCTATCCTAATGCGGAAAAGTAAATAATATACATCAATGGTGACATCATCCACAACCCGGAAATGAAAAACTCTCATCTCACATAAAAAAAAAACCCGGCTATTCAGAATACGACGATCCAATATAACATATCACAGCAACACATAACATCACATGTCATCAACGTAAGTCAATATGCGTATCCCAATTGTCGTTGACATATAGCACCGAAACCGACGATACACCATATATTACACTTACGGTCGCAGAAAAGAAAGTGAAAAACTACAACAATTAGAATCCGCAACCACCTTAGATATCATAAACCCAATGTATCACATACTTTGGATTTCATGCCCAACCAAATGAATTCCTCAGACATCACATGCCTAACAATTATAAACCCCGCATTTTAGTCTCGATATTGAAAACACTTTCCAATAACATGTCGGGTAATTCAACAAGAGTCCTGATAACTTGATCGAATGCTCTTTGGAAACTTTAGTAGACGGCCGCACCCCCCGGTGCCTTCGACGAAGTGCACTAAGGCGGAACACCGCTGCCGCGGGCACCCAAACGGATGCTTTTGGCGACGGGGTTCTCCTACAGTCATTTGGTCGGGGCTATGGGGCATGGCTATCTAGTAAGGTTACCCGGCGAGTATCCGCATACACTACATAATTGCGACGGACTTTTGATCCACATCAAAATCCCGTGGCAACCGATCAAATAAGACTAAACTGCTAGATTTATAAAATTCAAACTTGTTATCTCATAACTACATTTGTGGATTCCAAATATTGTATCACAATCACAGATAGCTAGACGAAGTTAAACTTTTCGATCGAATAATCAAACACCCAAACTTTCCCAACAAGCTCAACACTTGAGCGGAGTCCAAAAAGGCACCCAGAACATACCACAGCACCTATGAACCAGCCGTAGAAAGGTCAACCAATGCCTCACCTGTGGCACCACTGAACTACCATAAACCCTAGGGTTTGATGGCGGTTTTGACGGTCACAGAATAGAGTTAGGGTTTCGTTCTTCTAGAGGGTCCACAGAATCACCTGCATGATTTTCTGAATATTTTAAAGTCGGAAAAATCCAACTCTTGGAAAATATCAGCGAGGGAAAAATTGGGTTATTGATATCCGTATGAACTTTTTAACATCATCTAAATAACTCGAATACATGTTAGGATTACAATTAAGAAACACTCCGAGTTTCCTTTGCAGAAAGTTAATATCATATGAAAATTTAGCAAAAACAAACAACACCTGAAACACCAAAACCCAGAGACTGGAACACTGAAAAAATTTGAAGCCCAGAATCCTTAATGGGGCCGGTGAGCTCGGTTTTAGACCCAATGTGGCCGGCCAAAATCACTCCAAAAAGCTTCAAATTTTCATAGTGTTCATGTTATATCTCATACAACATTCTGTAGTTGTTTAAAAAAAATTTAGAGCCCTTTAAAAATTCGACAGAAACTAGGTCATTGTGTCGGGTGTTTCGGAGTAGTTTCGGTTTTGTAATCCAAGCAAACATCGTCTAATTTTCTAGCATGGCTCTGATAGCAGTGCAGGGTTGTCTAGCACGGCAGCAAGGTTTCGAGTGGCATCATCCATGCCAATTTCAAAAAAAATTCGTTCTAGCTAACCCTAACCCCAGAATCGTAACTAGAAAATCCGACGAAACTAAATGTAAACACTTTACGTCTAAGTGAATGAGAGAATACAACCTTTGTAGACTGGTCCTTCACTTCTAAAGCTCCATGTCGTAGTCCCTTCGATACAAGTTGTGAAGACCCGGACTCTAGTAAGGGTTCACATGAAAAAACGAACAAGCTTTCTCAATGTCTTCGAGGCCGAAGATAATCTACGTCGAGAAGACTCGAGCGCATGCTACCTCTTCACTAATGGTGAAATTAGTGAAGCAAACACCCTAAACTAAATGGCTAATAGTAGAGGATGATGAAGTAGGAAGTGGGCTCACTTTACATTTATTTTTCTCATAAGCTTTCATCACTTAGAAAAAACTAGCAAGCTTTTTCTCAAGTGAGGAAGAAGATGATGAATAAAACTCATGAGGTTAGAAATGCAACCATAGTGAGTGTATGTCATGTACTAACCATTGTAGAGACTAAACCATAGCTATGAGTTAAGGGGTTAGGTTAAAAAAATATCTTAAGCTAGACAAACAAGTGGACTAAGTCAATGTTCTACTAGCTTCTCCAAGCTCATCCATGACTAATTCCAAATGTTTGAATTACTTAAAACAAATAAAACCCTAACTATAACCTAGCATGGTGTGAGTCTCATACTTACATGTTGCATGTGTAACCTAGCATGACACAACAATATATATCACATATATATTTTGTGCAAAAAGAAAATAATACATTGAACATATATCACATATATATCAATGTATCATAAGTGAGAAAAATGAATACTTAAGTGAGCTAATATTAGATAATGTAATGTAATATATCAAATATATAATTATACATTAAATTATTAAATCAACTCTTGATTTAATAATCCGGCTATATCACATATAACCGACTAATATCAAATGCAACAACTTATCGAATCAACACTTGATCCGATAACCTGTCTATATCACATATACCCGACCATGTCACAAGTCGCAAGAATAGAATGCGGTATCACGTACTCGCATTAATCTCGGTCCTGCACATATCACATATATGCTCCTACTCCATTCCTCATGAACCAGGAAACCTCTGTGTAGAACTCTAAAGACTCGTAAATACGCCGGCAGTAGGTGTTGATCATATCAAACACCCACAAGCCGCAAGCAGTCTGCTAAACGTAACTGCCACCTGGGTATTGAGCGATCAAAAGATCAACAAGCAAGCCTGCTCATACTCGTGCGAATCCAATCAGTAACACTACCGTACAGTCCGGTCTCTTCGTCTGATATGTCGCATATCACAGCCTGGGAGTGGTATAACATCGGACCCCATAGCCTGATAAGTCATGCCGATACAAGGTCCATAACGGTTCGAGAAACTACTGATAACACTTACCAGGAAATCTCAGCAACCCTGGCCAGGGATTTCCTGTTATAGCCAATCGAGCATAGCGCAACATTAACTCCCAATACCGGGAGAGACGAAACCCCTCCTATCGCTCATTGCCTCCATGTGACTCGGGACTATACCCAAAAACCATCTTTTTGCATGATCTCTTGACCGTGGTATGGTGGAAATCAAAGCACAGTGAGAATCACACAAGACTCTATGACGATCTCGGGTCTACAGACTAACCTGTACCAGTGTCATCAGAGAACTGCTATCCGACAATAGGTATAATACCATCTAGGAGTTCTCGGTGAGTCCGTCCAGTGTACCCAGTCTCCACTGAGCACCCGTATACCTTCTCCGATGTCAAACACCAATGGATATGGGATCATCCATCGCCCATCATATAGATCGAGAAACGTATACGCTAGTCTACTCTAGAGTATCGATGCCCTGTCTCGATATTCCCATGACTAGATACAATTTAAGGATGTACTTACCGACTACCCTATCCCCACCAGTATGATCTGCATCATAATCCTGGTAGTCTAGTACTCATCCTAAGGGATTTATCAACATGTAGCAGAGAGACAATAAGTGTACATGTTAAGA
This sequence comes from Agapanthus africanus, assembly GCA_030015575.1. Taxonomy (NCBI): domain Eukaryota; kingdom Viridiplantae; phylum Streptophyta; class Magnoliopsida; order Asparagales; family Amaryllidaceae; genus Agapanthus; species Agapanthus africanus. Next base: position 200,858,996 of record CM057350.1, read on the forward strand.
TAAAGTGCAACCAAATAGCATACTATCATGTTGAGTAAGAAAGTCCTCCCTATATATGTCCAAGTATCCACTACAATATGCATCGTGTCACGACCCAAAAGTACGGAACATGACCGACACTTAGACTACGAAACGTCTCGAGGCGTACGTAATCTAAGTAAGCCGAAAACCCAGAAATCTAAACCAAGAAAGTAGTAGAGTGGAGGAAAACCATTTTAAATCAAAAGTTTGCAACATTCGCCGAAATGTGCATTTTAAAATCACAAGTCTTTTCTAAAAATTTCGGCAGAGTTTCCTTTGTAAAAACTGGCCCCCAAACAGGATACAATATAAATAGTATACGAAATCAATAAAAAAGCATCCCCAAGCGGGAGCTAGCTCTTCGTCAATCGACGGTCATAACCACGCAAGCAATATAATATACAACGCCATGGGCGAGGATCAAAACTCAAAAGAAAACTCAAAACAGCAAGAAATCCATAAAAATACAACGCGCGACTTTAAGGTCGAAAGAATAAACATCACTGGTCTCTATCTCTGAAATAAATATATGTTTGGTTGATGGAACTTCTAGATACAACAGAATAATAATATACAAGGTATAATGATGGGTACGATACAAATAAACCCACCTACTAGCAAATCACCCGGAATGGAAATAGTGCCAGCAAGCCGTAAAGAAACCTGTACGGAAAAACCTGCAAGAAACTGGGGCACAACGGGGGTGAGTTGCCAACTCGTGAGTAGAAAAAACATCTACGAACAGAAGTCCCATGAACAACGCAATCCTAGGTCATACGATCATAATGTATCCTCAAATATATAACCAGTAGCCTAATACAATAGCTAGGGTACATATCTAACCCAAGGTAATCCCATGTGCCCGTGTCAGTGCCTCAGGTAGCAATATATCATATGGATGATGTATGAATGCGTGAAAACAGAATTCATGTACTAAAGAAACTGCTTTCATAATTTAGTGAGATTTCCTTTGTATTTTTAAAATGAGGTATCATAAATGAAATCAGCATAAAACAGTGTCTAGCATCGACACAAAACATAAATCTCAATGTCTCAAAATCTCAGGCTCCAGCTATCCGGACTGGCCTGTATCATCAAATCTCAGTACCTCAATATCTCAAAATCTCAATGTCTCAATCTCAATATCTAGGGCGCCGTCAGTCCAGACCGGCCCCTACCATCCATCTCAAGACCACGACGGTATCCTTCGGATATCCGACGCGTCGGGTAAAATCACCGGTAGGTAGTCTCCCCCTGCCAGGCTCACATCGTCATCACCACGCGCTTCTTGCCCCGGGGTACCTTACCGGGTCCACCATGTACCCGAAACGGTTCCTCCACTCCTCGAACTCGGGTCTCACATGTCGCTCTCAGCACCGAGAAAACACATGGTAGACGCACTGAAATATCATATCAAGGGTAACCGGCTTTTTAAAACAATTACATATTCTCTTTTGAAATACCCACGGTTCCCAAATCCAGAAATCTCATGGAAGTTTGAATCCAAATCATCAATAGCACGTAAAACCATGAATATAGTCATGAGAATCCATGAATGGGGCATAACAATGAATAACAGTATGCATGAAGTGACAAGTAATAACTACAATATCTAAGCTGGCATATAAGGCAAGTACACTAATATCATGTCAAAACTACTAGCTAACAAGCTAAATCAAGCAATAATATTCTCTAAGTGTACGTGACATGGCAATTACCGATGAAGATGTGTGTGAGCCGGCAAGTAAGTGTACATGGTACATACGCATCATCGGTAATGGTGCTGGTGTCCTAACAGCATGATATCAATAATGGAATATGCAGTACAATGAGTATGCGATGTGGAGCGAACATCAATAATGTGCGGGAGCAGAGTACTAGACACAACGATAACTATAAGTCAAACAATGGTGCCTTTTAAAAATAATACGAATCACAGTGTTTTGAAAATAAGGGCTACGGTGTTTTTAAGAAAAGATACGTCTTTTGAAATATCCGTAGAATCTCTTGACCTGTCCTTTAAAATACCCGCGATTCGTTAGCTTTTGAAATAGGTAGGAGTCGAATCTAGTCTACCAACTACACTAAACTATAGGGCTAAGCTAACTGGCTAACTGAAGGTAAGGAAACTGCCTAACATCTGAGTCGATACATATATATATATATATATATATATATATATTTAGTCGGTGATCCCGTTGTTAGTTATATGTATGCCCTAGAGGCCATTGCTATACATAGGATGTATATTGCAGTGGATGCTGGGACATATATAGGGAGGACTTTCTTGCTCGACATGATAGTACGCTATCTGGTTACTCTTTACCTTAACGTGTATACTGTTTGTCTCCCTGTTACATGTTGGTAAAGCCCTTAGGATGTGTACTTGACTACCTGGACTATGATGCGGATCATACTAGTGGGGACATGGTAGTCCATAAGTACATCCTTCAAAGTCCCTAGTCATGGGTGTATCGAGACGGGGCATCGATATACCAGTGTAGACTAGCGTATACCTTCTCGACCCATACAGATGGGCGATGGATGATCCCATATCCATTGGTGTTTGACATCAGAGATGATATACGGGTGCTCAGTAGAGACTGGGTACACTGGACGGACTCGCCGAGAACTCCCAGATGGTATTATACCTCACGTCAGATGGCAGTTCTCTGGTGACACTGGTACAGAGTAGTCTGTTGACCCGAGATCGTCATAGAGTATTGTGTGGTTCCCACTGTGCTTTGATTTCCACCTTACCACGTCCAAGAGGGCGTGCAAAACGGTGGTTTTTGGGTACAGTCCCGAGTCACATGGAGGCAATGAGCGATAGGAGGGGATTCATCTCTCCCGGTATAGGGAGTTGATGTTGCGCTGTGTTCGATTGGCTATAACCGGAAATCCCTGGCCAGGGATGCTGAGATTTACTGGTAAGTGTTACCAGTAGTTTCTCGAATTGTTATAGACCTCATATCGACACGACTTATCGAGCTATTGGGGTCTGACGTTTACCACCCCTAGGCGAGATATGCGACATATCAGACGATCAGACCGGACTGTACGGTAGTGTTACTGGTTGGATTCACTGGAGTGTGAGCGGGCTTGCTCGTCGATCTTCAGATCGCTCAATACCCGGGTGGCCGTTACGTTTAGCAGACCGCTTGCGGCTTGTGGGTGTTTGATATGATCATCATCTGCTGCCGGCGTATTGACGAGTCTTTAGAGTCCTACACAGAGGTTTCCTGGCTCAAGCGAAACGAAATAGGAGCGCATATGAGATATGTGCGGGACCGAGAATAATGCGTGTATGTGATACCGTATTCTATTCTCGCGATGAATGTATCGAATGGTTGTATGCGATATAACCTAGTTATCGAATCAAGGATTGATTCGATAAATCGATACATTGAATATTAGTCGGTTATATGCGATATGACCAGATCGTTAAATCAAGTGTTGATTTAATGATTTAATGTATAAATATATATATTTGATATATTACTTTGCATTAACTAATATGGGTTCACTTTAAATGGATTTTCTCGCTCGGATGTGCACATTGTATATTCGATATAGTTTTGTGCACTTGATTGTATCATGTTTGATGATACATGCTTTTTGGTTAAGTGTAAAGAATTAAACCATGGTTAAGTTGGAAATTAGGGTTTTTTTCCATTATTTATTTGATTCATTTATTTATTTGTTTATTTATTTTGGAAAATAATTGCATAAAGAGAAAATGGTGGCTTTCATTTGTTTCTTTCATGAAGATTCATGAAGGTTTGACTAAGTCACCATTTTGTCTCATGCTTAACCCTAACCACTCTATTTAACCATAGTCCACTCTCTACACCTAACTATGGTTTTGTTTATGATAAGTTTTTATTTTCTATTCTAATTTAATTAACTTATCATATTCATCATCTTCTTCTTCTTCTTCATCTTCAATGAAGAAAACCTTTCTTCATCAATGGTGATTGATGAAAATGAGTGAGAAATCCAATTCTAAAGTCTACCCACTTCCTATTTCTTCATCCTCTACCTCTTGCCAAGTAGTAGAGTGTGTTTCCTTCACAAGTTTTCAAGACTTGGTGAAGTTGGAGCTTGATCTAGCGATGCCTCGACGTAGATCATCTTCGGCATGGACATCGACGACCTAGCTCGCCCATTCTCCGATGAAGCCGACGCTAGAGCCCAGGATTTGTTTTAGACAGCGAGAGGACTTCATTGCGGAGCTATGGAGGTGGAGAAACGGATCTACAAAGGTTGTATGTTCGTTTACTTTTAGTTAAGATGTTAACTAGCTCATTTGTCGCCTATACTTCTATCCAACGATCCGTATTAGGGTTTCTCGGCACCGTTAAATTTTGAAATTGGCATGGTTGATGCCTTGTGAGACCTCTTGTGAGTGCCTAGGAACCCTACAGTGGTATCAGAGCCAAGCTAGAGCCTTAGGCGAAGTCTAGACGACGTTTGAGATCCGAACGAACCCGAAAACCCATTTCCAAAATGCTCTCTGTCCAATTTTTAAAAATCTGGATTTTTCAATATTAAAAATATGCAGAAAATTAAGCAGGGTTTTTTATGAATTACTGTGAAAAACGGAGACCTAACTCCGTCATAACGCCGCGGAAGCGCGGCCTAAGCCCACGTGGCGCGGCGCTTCCGCGGCCATAATGTTGACTCTTTGACTCCTCTTTACACAGTAATGTTTATAATTAATTCCTGTGTTTTCTGGGTAATTTTAATATATACTATACATTTGAGTTTTCTGGGGTTTTTTTGGGATTTCATGGATTCGATCGGATTATCAAATTTTGTCTGTGTGGCCTTCCGGATAAATTTTAGAATATGTTAAAAAGTTCGACCGGATATAAATACCCAATTTTTCCCCTGTCGGGAAATTTCCAAGTGTTGGATTTTTCCGTAGTTTAACGACGTTCTAAGTAGTGCAAGTAACGCGATGGACCCTCTAGAAGACAACAAACCTTAACTCGATTATGTGACCGTCTTGAAGCCCTTTGAACCTTCGGGTTTGGGGCAGTACGGCGTGTCACATGTGAGGCGTTGGCTTGACCCTTCTACGGCTGGACCGTTGCTACTGAGGCACGAACTGAATGCTGTTAGACTTATTTCATGTGTTGAGCTGTATGGGGAAAACTTGGGTGTTCGATTGTTCGATTGGAAAGTTTAACATTTTCTATTTATCTGGAATGTGATACAATAATTGGAATTCACAATAAGTTATGAGATAACTGAATGAATGTTATAAACATAGCAGTTTAGTCTCAATTGATCGGTTGCCTCGGAATTTTGATGTGATCAAAAGTCCGTCGCAATCACGTAGCGTACGCGGATACTCGCCGGGTAAACTTAATAGACAGCCTCACTCCATAGCCCCGACCAAGTGACTGTAGGAGAACCCCGTCGCCGAAAGCATCCGTTCGGGTGCTCGCGGTAGCGGTGTTCTGCCTTGGTGCACTTCGTCGACGGTATCAGGGGTGCGGCCGCCTACTAAAGTTTGCGACGAGCATTCGATCAAGATGTCGGGAATCTTGTTGAATTGCCCGACTCGATATTGAAAAGTGTTTTCGATTTTGAGACTAAAATGCGGGGTTTATAATTGTTAGGCATGCGATGTCTAAAGAAATTCATTTGGTCAGGCATGCGATGTCTGAGGTGGTTGCTGTTAGTGTTTATGCCCTAGAAGGCCATTACTGTATCATACTAGTTTGTATATTACTTAATGGAAGCTTGGGATATTCACATGTATATAACAGTCTTGCTAAACATGGTAGTATGCTACTTGGTTTTTCTATCTTAATATGTGAGTGTACGTATTGATAGAGCTCTTAGGATCTTGCTTGTCTACCAGCGTTGTGATGGCAGTCACACTAGTGGGGGCTGGGTAGTCTACAAGCACATCCTTATTCAGGTCCCTGGTCGTTGGATTATCGAGACAGAGCATTGATACTCCGGAGTAGACTAGTGTGTACGCTTCTCATCCCAGTTGGGGAGATGGTCTGTCCCACAGCCGTCAGTACGTCGTACTGGAGATAGTATGCAGGTGCTCGTTAGGTTACGGGTACACCGGACAGGACTCACAGGGAACTGTTGGTTGGTTTTATACCAGTCGTCAGTGAGCAGTTCCCAGGTGACATGAGTACAGCATAGTCCGCAGACTTGACACTGCTACTTCGCCTCGAGTGTGTCCCACTGTTCTTAGATTGCTACCCTACCACGGCTCAAAGGAGTCATGCAAACAGGTAGCAGTTGGGTGCAGTCCCGAGCACTTGGAGGCAGTGGCGGTTAGACAGGATTCGTCCCTCCCGGTATTGGGAGTAGATATCGCGCTGTGTCAGAGAGCCATTACGCAAAGTCCCTGGCCAGGGCAAGCGAGATTTGCTGGTAGGTTCCAGTAGTTTCTCAGGGTGTAATGGGCTTCGCTCCGACACGACTTATACCGCTATTAGGGGACTGACGCTTGCCGCCCCCTAGGCCCGATATGCGATAGTCTTGGACGAACGGACCGGACTGTATGGAGATTGTCACAGCAGGCTCAGTAGGAGTTCGGATGGGTTTCCTCATCGGCCTTCTTATCGACAACTACCTGGGGACCGTTACGTACAGTTAGTGCCGCTTGCGGTCTGTGGTTAAACCCACTTCCAGCGTAGTAGTCGAGTCTCTAGAGTCCCACACAGAGAGTTTCCTACTCCAGGCGAAACGATATAGAGGTCGTATGGTTTTACGACAAAGGGTTCGGACGCGTATGTGTGTTTACACACTTACGTCGTTTGGACAGTTTTTACCAGTCGGCTTTGGTTTAAGCCAGTTACTGGTATCCGGTTATTGGATTTATACAGTCTAAAGTTTTTCCGTATTTTTACGGATCGGAGGGGCGTTCTCGTAATTACTCGAGAAGCTTCTAGAAGATGGTGACTAAGGAGGTTTAGGTGTCATATGCATTGAATGAGATTAGTGAGTCATGAGAGTGATTCATCATAGTCATTAATGCATCATAAATGCTTAATGACTCATGATAATGAATCACCACTTGATATTTATGAAGCATGATTATTCATCACTTATTTTCTTTTCTCTTTTAAAAGATAATGCTTCATATATATTATGATAACTTACTATTCTCACTCATAATATCATTCACATTCTCTCTCCGCAAGCTCACTCTCTTCAAACCCTAATCCTCATCCCTCATGTGTTGAGAACAAGGATTAGTTAGACTAAACAATCCATAACCCTCACTCTATCTCATCTATCTTCTTTGATTAGCAATCCAAGAAGGTTGGTTGCCTCAAGTTTAGAGGCTAAGCTTGGAGTTTTGCTCTCGGGTGGATCATCTACTACAAAGAGAAGGCCGAGGAGGACGAGGAGATCGTAAAGCCGAAGGACTTGGTTCGATAGGTATAATCCCTAAACACAGTAGTTTAGAAACACTTTGTGTTTGGTTATTTATAGTTTAGCTTCGATTCAAGCGGTTAGTCGATGTTCGTTCACTAAACAAGTTCGTTTTTGAAAATTCCGCCTCCCCACAAGTATTGGGGTGTAGTACATCGACTTACAGTGGTATCAGAGCCTCGCTAAACAATAAATAACTTTATTGCAAATTTGTACGAATTTCGAACGGAAAAAACGAAACCGGAAAACCCCGAACTGTCAAGTTTCTGTCGAATTTTAAATGAAGTCCAAAATTTTTTCAGGGATGTTCAGAAAGCTTAAAATGACAGCAGTAGAACACACAAAAAATTTGGTCCCCTAATTCGTCTACGGCGCCGCGGAACCGCGGCGGCTAGCATAGATAGCGCCGCGCTTCCGCCGCCGAGTTGACGAATCAGGGAGCCATTTTTCTTATGGTGGTTCTCTGTGATATTTGGGATTCTCTGGTATTTTTTAATTTTGCTCAGGTTTCAAGTTTACAGAGCAGTAATGGAGCAATGTTAAATGCGTTTAATCGATCGAAATTGTACAGTATTTGCATATTGGATTATATCTGTGATTGTATAATGTGTTCGTAAACCTCCCCTAACTGCTAGTATGTCGGTTGGCAGGGGGTTGCACATTTCTGTAATGGTTTTATCTGTTTGTGCATATGAACTGTATTGGACTGTTGTGGTGTATAGCCGGGGTTATGCAATGGGTTATTATTTAATTCATTTGTTGTAAATGTAATTTGTTGTAATATTATTTTTGTAAGTGCACGGCGGCGCCCCGGCCGTCAATCCGACGGCCAAACGCGGAAACGGTGGTAAACTTAAATTTTGCGGACTTTGCAAACCGGCACCACCGCGCACTAAACTCCGGATCGAACCATTAACTAGTCTAAGCTAACTAGAAGATAGGTTAGAGATATACCGACGATCCAAGTCCTCCGGTCTTCTCGTCATGGTCCCGATCTCCTGCGGAAAAGTCCCGTCTCCTCCTCATCGCCGGAAGTGCACCACATCGCCTTCTTCGTTTACGGGCTCCCACCTCAATGCCGAGGCAACTCGGGCACGAAGCCGGCTACTCGACGTGCCCAAGATTCGTTGTAGAATTCGTAGAGAAGGAGTCTCATTTTTGGGGTTTGGAGTTGTGCCATTTTGTGGAAGAAAAGAGAGGAACTTTTGGAAATGAACTAGAGGGCTTTTCTAGTGAGCAAGAGAAACAAAATGCCACCCATAAAAATGAATCCATACCCACCATTTGGAATGGCCGGCCCCCCCTTTACCAAGTGAGATTGGAGAGAGAAAAGACAAGGGGGTGGGTGGAACAATAATGCAAGGTGGAGTGTCATGGAAAAAAGCAAGTGATGATGAGAGGCAATGATCACTCCCAAAACCAATACACTACCAACTAATCATCAACAACCATGATGCTAACAAAGTCAAGCCATCATGAAGTATGAAGTCAAGCAAGTCAAAGGAGGGTGCTATCATGATACAACAAAATGCAAAGACCCCCTTCCACAAATGCCTATTTGCAACAATGCAAATAAGCCCTCCTCCACCAATCTTCGGCCAATGAACGTAACAATGGAAATTGGCCGAAACGGAAAGCAAACTGGCAACTCCAGAAAACTGGTCCCGTAATAAATTACAGGAAAACCCCGATACTGTGCATACACACCCGCATTTGTATTCCGACCGAAATACAAATGCAATGAGACAAAATCTACACTGTACTATACTAGAATCCGGCTTATACCAAAACCGGATAGTAATATCTGTTCGATCCTGATCCGTGCAATACCGCACGTATCTGATCGAACCCTGCCATATAACCATACGGCCTATAGTACAAACTGTCCGATCCTGATCCGTGCAATACCGCACGTATCTGATCGGACCTTGCCATATCTCCATACGGCCTCTACAACCTTTCGCCCAAAAGCTGAGTAACTGAATGTGGGGGACTCTAAAGACTCGTCAACACCTTGGTTGTGGATTTAACCACTAGCACGTCAGAGGTATAAGCCAATACGTGACGGGCTACCAGGTACTGACCAAATGGGACGTCGATGAGGAAGCTCACCCCGACACCCAACTGAGCCTGTCAGTGACAATATCCGTGCAGTCCGGTCCGTTCGTCTATGAGCATCGCATGGCGGGCCTAGGGGGTTGGTAAAAGTCAGACCCCCAAAAGCGGTACAAGTCGTGTCGGAGTGTAGCCCAGAACACCCTGAGATACTACTGGAATACCTACCAGTAAATCTCCTTGCCTTGGCCAAGGACTTTGTGTAATGGCTCTCCTAGACACAGCACGACCTCACCCCCAATACCGGGAGAGACGAACCCCTGAAGATACGCTCACTGCCTCCATGTGGCTCGGGACTGTACCCAACTAAAACCTGTTTGCACGACTCCTTTGAGCCGTGGTAGGGTAGTAATCAAAGTACAGTGGGAACTCACACGAGACAAATGACGATCCCCAGGTCGATGAACTAACCTGCACACATGTCACCAGGGAACTGCCATCTGACGTCTGGTATATGACCAACTAGCATGTTCCCGGCGAGTCCTGTCCGGTGTACTCATAACCCAATGAGCACCTGTATACATCTTAGGTGATCCAACTGACACCAGTGGCTTGTGAGACCGGCCACCGCCCCTCGTCGGGGTCTCGACTGTATACACTAGTCTACTAATGGAGTATCGATGCCCGGTCTCGAAACTCCCACGACTAGGGACCTTTTAAGGATATGCTTGTAGACCCCCAGCTCTCACTTATATGATCGCCCTCATACTGCTGGTGGTTAAGCAAGAATCCTAGGGGCTCTATCAACGTGTAATAGCGACGTGTCATGTCACCTAAAGCAGTACACGATGATAAAGGTAAACCAGATAGCATACTATCATCTCGAGTAAGACTGTCCTACCGGGATAGGTCCTCCCTCAATCATTGCAATCACGTACCTGTGATCCAATAATTGACTCTGAGGGCACTATCTCCAACAATCTCCCACTTGCACTCAAGGCTAATTATTGCGATGTCGCATACTCACAGCCCGTGTGATACCGAACACCCAACTCCTCTACTAGTCAGTTTCACAAAGCTCGTTTGCGAAACTATTGCGTTCGAGGAATAGCCTCAGTGAGTGGATCCGCCTTGTTGTCTCTTTCCATGTCTCTCTAAATCTCAAGTTCGCGGAGAAACCCATCTCCCGAAATGAGCAATATCAGTCTTAGAATATGTCTGGATGTCTGATGGGACGTAGCTCATCAATGAACTCCAAATCCAAACTTCTTAGACTGTATTGACAACTGAACTTAATCAGTGTCCTGCGCGCCATGCCTCCCTCAGTATTGCCTTGGACCACCTGTCCAAAATACTGCCCCTCATCAGAAGGAAAACTATAACTCTGACAACCTCCTTGTCGTCCATGTCACCTTAGAAGCCTGGAATGATAACTGTCTCCCGAATGAGGCTGTCGTTATCATATCCCTAGAACATCCACTTATGTTCTAAAACTGCTTCCGACTGTTTTTCCAGGATTGGATTAATGTCAACTTATTGCATCTAGTGCAAGAACAACATCTGGTGGTACTTGACATCTCATGATTGACTCAATTGCCTAAGCAAGTGCTCTGCCAATCATGCACGTCCCTCTCCCCTTTAGTCTGTAAGACACCTTTAGAGAGGGTGACTCCATTACCTGCAGGTACACTACCGTGCCAGGAGTCGTCCATCCTAAATACTCTTAGAATGCTGTCAAGTACCCTGATTGGGAAACCACCCAAATCTGGATCTAAAACCATAGATCTAGTAACCAGTATGTCTGATATAAAATCCATTTCCTTTGTGGAGAAACAATTGTGTGACGACCAAAGTATAACCGATCGTAGTGTAGGAGTTTCCTTTCCTACTCTGTGTATATCATCCAAATACCAGGATATCACACCCTACTACCTTCTCAACAGATCCATCCCCTATTCTGATGAAGTCAAACCCATGACTGTCACGTCAGGAATAGATGATCTATCTCCGCTACATCTGCTCTAGTCTATAAATAGACATAAGCAACCTGTCCACCAATGCTTCCGCTGCTCCCACTGACTACGACAACCCTCTGGCAGAGTCATATAGACATACACTTCTAAAACTGGTTTAGAACGACGCTATACTCATCCTCCCGCCGGGTCTCGTAACCTGGAACAACAGCAATGGCAATTTTGGGTAAACAAGAACTTCCCTGTCACCGTCCTTGAGGCTACCGTAGTGCCTCTCGGGTGCCTGAAGTTACCCACCTTATCTGCGGAGTGGCCAATGGAATGTCAATTCAGATTGAATCTTAAGGTTCCTTATCAAATCTTCAGTAATCGTTTGTGGTTCTGGAATCACTTCCAGTTCTACCATACTCCCACTACTGTTTTCTGAAAAAATCCATTTTTATTAAAACTGTGGCGAGTCTAGAACAATATCGCTATTGTTCATCCAGATGGTAGAAAGTCAACCCTCGTCATAGCCTGGGTCAACCCACAAACAGCCATTACAGAAACGTGCCTTGAGTTGTCCAGTGTCTGGTTTTAATCATAAACCGGACAACTCCCCGTACCTTAACATCGTTAAGATATGAACTGTTCTATATCCCATATAGGACCAGAGGCATTGATTTAATTGAACCAGATCCAAATCATGCAACTGTCTCCAGTGCATGTCAACTAAATGGAAGGAGGCCAGATCAGCGTTACTCAACTTAGGAATACTTCCAATTATGAGTAACCTGAAAGAGAAGCAATTTCTCTTAATCATTACTATCAACTGAACACCATACACAAGTATCTACATCTTCGATCTCTTTGAAGAATCCCGATACTTGCTATACCTGGTTCTCTACTCTATTCAAATACATATAACTTCTCCAAATTCAGACCCTGTGTTTCCACGAAACACCTGTCTAAAAATTAGAGGAGTCATGAGTAAACCGAATATAGTACGAGGACCATCCCCTCTGTCCTGATGGACTCAGGACAACATACAATACTCTGTAAAAGTCCCTTGAGTCTGATTACTCATTCACTGTGTGTCGTAGGTTGAAAACTGTACTTATGGTTAAGAAGAATTACACCGCTGTTTAATGCTCCTTACCTAACCATCCACTGATATAGGTAAATGTCGTAGACATAATTTCAGAAAGGTATATCTCACTCTATGAAAATAGACGTACAGATATATCAATTTGAAATTGGTGCATAACAGCGGATATTCAAAACCAAATATTTGCCGACCGGCAAACAACCCAGGTGATTTCCTCAAATATCACCGATTACAACGAATCCCGATATAATGAGGATAATCACCCAATTCCCAACAACTTACTCCCACTCATCATCTGTAAAACCATACAGATGTGAGAATCGTACCTGGTAAATACATACCCTGGAGTAAGTATCTAATCGGGAAATCAGTTTTCCTTTAACATTACACAGTGAAACTGAAACATTGAAATGTTTCGATGGGGTATCCTGGTATTCCTAGTAATGCCTCTTCCAGATTCACGACTGTAACCGTATAGTTCTTTGTCACCTCTCCAAATCCCTTCATATGTCTTTAGTCTTTACCTTCTGCACACCCCTTTAGGCCAAATGGTTTTCTTCCTTCCCTACCGTTCGGCACCAGCCTATGGTTTGGAAGAAGACTATCCAATAAGCATATTGGGTGTACTGTCCCAATCCTAGGAACACTCGCAACACGAGAGAAGGTGAAGATAAAAGACACCTGAATGTACTTTATTCCTATTTCTCCTGAACCAGGATCCATCCCCGAACTGGAACAAGTTCCTTTCGAGTTCGTATATAACTATACGATGGAATATCCAAATAAACTGTGGATCTTCGTAGTGATACGGAGTGTCCTGGAGAAATACAAAGGTGATGTTAGGATTGGCGAAGAGATACTTGGTTTGGTCGTGAATATCTGTTGCAATTTACTTTGCCCTCTTACTAATCCCTTGCTTTGTCTGAACTTAATACCTTCTGTACACCATCGTTATGCTAATTGGTTTTCTTCATTCCCTACCGGTCGGCACCAGCCTAAGGTTTGGAAGAAGACAATCCAATTTGCGTAATAGGTGTACTACCCCTAAACCAAGGAGTACTCGTAACCTGAGAGAGGGTAAAAGGAAAAGACAACTGAATAATCCTATCCGTTTTCTCCAGAACCGGAAACCATCCTCGAATAAATTCTTTCGAGTTCGTATCTAACCATACGATGGTTTTGTCCAATGGAAGTGGACGTTCGTAGTAATACGGGGTGTCCTGGAGAAAAAGGGTAAAAGTAGGAGTGGCAATGAGGTATGCAACTCTGACAATCCAAAAGCCGGTGTTTAAGAAGGTTCGGTCAACTTGGTCACTGAGTCAAAGTCTTAGGGTCGGGTCAATGGTCGCTGCCAAAGAGAGAGAGAAAAGAAACACTCAGCGTGCACTCTAACCTAGATCAGAATGGTTACCAATTTATCTAATCTGGAATCCTCCCACTGTACCTCAAATTCTCCTCCAAACCTGAAAGAAGAATTAGTCGGGGTCACCCGAGGAGTAAACTAACTCATCAGTGGGAATCGGGATCCAACTATCATTGCATGATAACGTGACGGAATCCGCTCACGGTGTCACACTCCAGAAGGTATGCGCATATCTGGCAAGTTTCAGTACTTTTGAAACTCCCGATGTGGATTTTTGCCCCATGCTCTTATGACCTTGACTAAGGCCAACAAATCATAAGTCACATGTCAAGTTCTACCCGTCATTATCCAGGTTAATTTGAATCCACCCGTACAAGCCCTTGACTAAGGCCAACAAAGCTATACGACTGTCCCAAACCAACGCATCTATCTATGCAGCATATGAATACCCAATAGCTACCAAACACTGTGCCTTGACTAAGGCCAACAAACACAGCTTGAATACTATTGACTACCCATATGAAACGACGGAGGGCTACGAATGGTTTCTGGCGAAAACCTTTAACGTAGTGAACTTGATATCGTTGAAGGAACGGATAGCTTTTTAGAAAATATAGTGACGAAAACCTTTACTAAAGAGGTCACTCCCGGTGAAGGGATCTCGGCTCTTTCCCCGTAGAATGGGGTGCAGGATATTCCAACTGAATACCTCGGTGCAAAGCAAAAGTGATCGGCTATAGTGAAGTTAATGCCCTGACGCAAACTTTTGTCCAAGGGGTCACTCCCGGTGAAGGGATCTCGGCCCTTGCCTCGTCGACTGAGGAGCAGGATATTCCAATGAATACCACGATGCAAAACAAAAGTAAACGTCCTTGCAATAACAGCTTTTTGAAAAGTGTTCCAACAACATCAGATTAGGTTTGTTTTTAACTTTGCATTGATCCGAATCAATGCAGTCCCATCAATTGATCACACCACAAAGAACGAAAATATACTGATGTACGTATATGCCATCCGCATTCGCCACTGGATCCCGTCATTACCCGTTAGGTTAGCTTACTAACGACAGAGCGGGGACTGGACTAGCGCGGATGCAAAACATATACAACATCTACTAATATATATACCAATATATTATATTTCGCTCAAGGCGTGAATAAAATGCAACATCACAGAAAATGAACAGCATCACAGAAACAATACAGATATCTGGGAACCCCGGGTTTCACAGAGCCGCTGAAACCCGACGTTCCCCTGGTCGTGTGGATAGCCTGTGCAATGAAATCCTAGACCCCTACGGGCGCGGCAAGTCACCCGCCAAAACCTGAAGCGAGGCAGCCCCCTTCAGCGCCGTGAATGGACCACCCAGCACTTCACGGAATCCGGCAACTTGGGCACCCCTCCTGGGTCAACCTGTACCCCCTACGAGTGCGGCGAATAGCCCGCCAATCCTAGAGCGAAGCCCCCTCCGTCTCAATGCCATGAGATGCGGGCTTGTTGCCCTCCAGAACCCGGCTATCCGTGCACCCCTCCGCGGGGCAATCCTAGTACAGAAAATAAAATATACATACACCGGGTACATCGACCGCAACCAGGTCGTGCCCCAAAAGAATAATACAAACAGGCAGTGACGGCAGTCCACATGTCGGACGCTCGCCCCGCAATATCAAATGTACATAATACAACAGAACTGTACTAGCATTGCATCCAGGCTATCCCCCACGACCGATCCGCAACAACACAGCAAATACATAGAACATCAACGTGAAAGTCACGTTCGCAAATCCGTCTAACCGGGCTATAGCAGTTAGACAGGATTTACCGATCGAGTGACATTCACGGTCGCAGATATAATGTAAATACTGTGAAAAATGTGTTTAAGATTTTCCGATTGACCAAAAATTAACAAGTGGGCCCCAAACTAATACTGTAGCACTCACAGAAATAATTGGCCCAATTTTAATATTCCAAAACCCCTAATACTAGCCCAGAAGCCCACTGGGAAATTTTGGCCCATTGATCTCTCTAAGTTGCGGCGGATCCGCGGCCCAATAGAAGGGTGAGGCCGCGGTTCCGCGCTCTGGAAGAGGGATCAGTGCGTCGAATTTTCCCAGAGTTCTTAGAACTTTCTGAACATCATTCTGAGACCACCTGAAAAATTTTTAGACACCAAAAAATCTTAACAGAAAACTGATGTGAACATAAATTGGGTTTTCGGAATTTTGGTCGATCGGAACTGAAAAACACATCAAACGAAGCTAGACGAAGTTAATGGCGAGGCTCTGATACCACTGTAAGTGCACGGCGGCGCCCCGGCCGTCAATCCGACGGCCAAACGCGGAAACGGTGGTAAACTTAAATTTTGCGGACTTTGCAAACCGGCACCACCGCGCACTAAACTCCGGATCGAACCATTAACTAGTCTAAGCTAACTAGAAGATGGGTTAGAGATATACCGACGATCCAAGTCCTCCGGTCTTCTCGTCATGGTCCCGATCTCCTGCGGAAAAGTCCCGTCTCCTCCTCATCGCCGGAAGTGCACCACATCGCCTTCTTCGTTTACGGGCTCCCACCTCAATGCCGAGGCAACTCGGGCACGAAGCCGGCTACTCGACGTGCCCAAGATTCGTTGTAGAATTCGTAGAGAAGGAGTCTCATTTTTGGGGTTTGGAGTTGTGCCATTTTGTGGAAGAAAAGAGAGGAACTTTTGGAAATGAACTAGAGGGCTTTTCTAGTGAGCAAGAGAAACAAAATGCCACCCATAAAAATGAATCCATACCCACCATTTGGAATGGCCGGCCCCCCCTTTACCAAGTGAGATTGGAGAGAGAAAAGACAAGGGGGTGGGTGGAACAATAATGCAAGGTGGAGTGTCATGGAAAAAAGCAAGTGATGATGAGAGGCAATGATCACTCCCAAAACCAATACACTACCAACTAATCATCAACAACCATGATGCTAACAAAGTCAAGCCATCATGAAGTATGAAGTCAAGCAAGTCAAAGGAGGGTGCTATCATGATACAACAAAATGCAAAGACCCCCTTCCACAAATGCCTATTTGCAACAATGCAAATAAGCCCTCCTCCACCAATCTTCGGCCAATGAACGTAACAATGGAAATTGGCCGAAACGGAAAGCAAACTGGCAACTCCAGAAAACTGGTCCCGTAATAAATTACAGGAAAACCCCGATACTGTGCATACACACCCGCATTTGTATTCCGACCGAAATACAAATGCAATGAGACAAAATCTACACTGTACTATACTAGAATCCGGCTTATACCAAAACCGGATAGTAATATCTGTTCGATCCTGATCCGTGCAATACCGCACGTATCTGATCGAACCCTGCCATATAACCATACGGCCTATAGTACAAACTGTCCGATCCTGATCCGTGCAATACCGCACGTATCTGATCGGACCTTGCCATATCTCCATACGGCCTCTATAACCTTTCGCCCGAAAGCTGAGTAACTGAATGTGGGGGACTCTAAAGACTCGTCAACACCTTGGTTGTGGATTTAACCACTAGCACGTCAGAGGTATAAGCCAATACGTGACGGGCTACCAGGTACTGACCAAATGGGACGTCGATGAGGAAGCTCACCCCGACACCCAACTGAGCCTGTCAGTGACAATATCCGTGCAGTCCGGTCCGTTCGTCTATGAGCATCGCATGGCGGGCCTAGGGGGTTGGTAAAAGTCAGACCCCCAAAAGCGGTACAAGTCGTGTCGGAGTGTAGCCCAGAACACCCTGAGATACTACTGGAATACCTACCAGTAAATCTCCTTGCCTTGGCCAAGGACTTTGTGTAATGGCTCTCCTAGACACAGCACGACCTCACCCCCAATACCGGGAGAGACGAACCCCTGAAGATACGCTCACTGCCTCCATGTGGCTCGGGACTGTACCCAACTAAAACCTGTTTGCACGACTCCTTTGAGCCGTGGTAGGGTAGTAATCAAAGTACAGTGGGAACTCACACGAGACAAATGACGATCCCCAGGTCGATGAACTAACCTGCACACATGTCACCAGGGAACTGCCATCTGACGTCTGGTATATGACCAACTAGCATGTTCCCGGCGAGTCCTGTCCGGTGTACTCATAACCCAATGAGCACCTGTATACATCTTAGGTGATCCAACTGACACCAGTGGCTTGTGAGACCGGCCACCGCCCCTCGTCGGGGTCTCGACTGTATACACTAGTCTACTAATGGAGTATCGATGCCCGGTCTCGAAACTCCCACGACTAGGGACCTTTTAAGGATATGCTTGTAGACCCCCAGCTCTCACTTATATGATCACCCTCATACTGCTGGTGGTTAAGCAAGAATCCTAGGGGCTCTATCAACGTGTAATAGCGACGTGTCATGTCACCTAAAGCAGTACACGATGATAAAGGTAAACCAGATAGCATACTATCATCTCGAGTAAGACTGTCCTACCGGGATAGGTCCTCCCTCAATCATTGCAATCACGTACCTGTGATCCAATAATTGACTCTGAGGGCACTATCTCCAACAATTTTTGCGGGGCACATCCAGGTTGCGGTTGTAGCCACCGTTGTATTATTTCATTTTACTGTTTTTGCTCCTAAGACTGACCCAAGGTGGGGTGCACAAACTGCCGGGCGGGTAGTTTGCCGTACCCGTAGGGGTCAAGGGTGGGGTAAAGGCTATTCATCACAACCGTGTAATCTGTCTTTTCTTGCAGGCTCAAAAGAAATACAGATTGCTTGCAAATCCAATATTGTTTATCTGTGTTCTGGAATGTATATCATTGCGTCAGACGAATGTAAAATATCTATATATATGATAGCTATTTAGACGTCACTTATGTTTTACACCCGCGCTAGCCCAGCCTCCGCTCTGTCGTTAGTTAAGTAACCTAACGGGTGATGACGGGACCCCGTGGCGAATGCGGATGGCATAAGAGGACGTTGTATTTTCGTTGTTTTCTGCAATGATAGGTTAATGATGGGACGCATTATCTATAATGCAAAGAAAAACAAACCAAAGTTTAAATCGTTGGAACAATTTAAAAGAAATCACTCGGTTAATTTTAAAAACAGATATTTTTAAATGCGGAGCTTTAACCACTCCTTTTAAAAGCTATCAGGTTCCTTCGGTTATATCAAGTTCACTACGTTCACGGTTTCGCCAAAACCAGTCGTAGCCCTCCGTCATTTCATCTGGGTATTCAGTAGTATTCAAGCTATGTATTTTGACCAACGCCAAGGCATAGTGTTTGGTAGCTGCTGGGTATTCATTTGTTGCATAGGTAGATGAGTTAGTTTGGGACAGTCGTATGATCATTTTGGCCAACGTCAAGGATATGTACGGATGGGTTCAAATTAACAAGATAATGATGGGCAGAACTTGACATGTGACTTATGATATTTTGACCAACGCCAAGGTCATAAGAGCATGGGGCAAAAATATATATCGGGAATTTCTAAAGAAACTGAAATTTGCAAAGAGATGCATACCATTTGGAGTTTGATGAATGTTGGTAGGATTCCTTCAACATTATCATACGATGATATTTGGATCCCGATCCTACTGTGAGTATATGCTACTTATCAGGATATTCGTCACTTAACGATCAATGCTATAAACCAAGTAGGTGTCCAGAAAGGTGTCAGCGGGGTTACGCCCCCAGAGAAAAGAGGTTATTTAATTAAGGAACTTCGCGAAAGCATCGGAAAACCTCCCTCGAAGTATCGACACTAGCCTGGCTGAACGGTTAAGCAAGTATTGTACGGTGAGAATAGTCCTGGCTAATTCTTCTTTTATGGTTTGAGGAAGGATTCGAGAAACAGTGGGAGCCATCCAGTTTAGATAAACTAAAAACCACTCTAAACTTGCAAGAGCATCATGCTAAAGAGTTTTCTTCTCTCTCTCCTAATTGCAGCGACCCTGAAAATGACTGGACTTAAGTTACTTTTAGAGAAAAAGATACTGACAGGGCCAAACTATAAAGATTGGCTGCGGAATGTCAAAATGGCTTTGACCTATGACAAATTGGGGTACATCCTCACCGCTACGGCACCTGCTGTCTCTGGTCCCAAATCCAGCAATGCGGATAAGGAAATCCGCAAAACCTGGGATTTAGATTGCGCGAGAGCCAAGTGCATCGTGCTTGCCTCAATGAACAATGAACATCAGAGGAGGCACGAGGATATGTCCCTAGATGGCATATTTCTCCATACAAAGGAACTTTATGGAGAGCAATCTCGTATAGCAAGATACGAGACCTCTAAGAACTTGTTTCGAGCGAGGTTGGCTGTCGGGTCATCGGTAGGTGAACATGTCCTAAAGATGATCGGCTATATTGAAGAGCTCGCAGACCTTGGGACGACTTTGGATAATGAGCTCTATACAGACCTTATTCTCCAGTCCCTTCCTCCCACCTACGCCCAGTTTATCCTCAACTTCAACCTTCAAGGAAAAGAAGTTGAACTTGTGGAACTCCTGAACATGTTAAGGAGTGCAGAGGGCACCTTGCAGAAGGCAAGGGAAACACCCGCTATGTTTGTTGGCGGTGCATCTTCTTCCGGGTCCAAGGCTAGGGCCAAAGGAAGGAAGAAGAAGGCCGCACCCAAACCTAGAGGAGGTGTTAGTAAGGTGAGAGGGAAGGGAAAGAAAAAGTTTGCAGCACCGGTAGTTGGCCAGGATGAGTGCTTCCATTGTCACAGGAAAGGGAACTGGAAGAAGGATTGCAAGGCGTGGAACGCCAAGAACCAGGAACCGAAGCAAGTTGTGGCTTCGACTTCAGGTGTGTTTGTAATTGAGAATTGTCTGTCGATCAACTCTACTTCCTGGGTATTGGATACCGGATCAGGATCTCATATTTGCAATTCTTTGCAGGCACTGAGAAACTGTAGAGTGCTGAAGGAAGGTGATATGACCCTAAAGGTTGCTAACGGAGCTAGCGTGGGAGCTGCGTCCGTCGGGGATTATCACCTAGGATTGATGAGTGGACATATTTTGGTTTTACATAACTGTTATTTTGTACCAAGCTTAACGTGTAATATCATATCAGTTTCCTTGTTATCAAATAAAGGTTATGATTTCACGTTTGTAAGAGATGTTGTTAACATCCACCTTAATCATGGTTTGATTGGGTCTGGTACTCTGAATAACGGCATATATGTTTTAAACCAACTCCAAATTTTCAATGTCCAGAACACACTAAAAAGAAAGTCTCCAGATTTAAATAAAGCTTTCTTATGGCATTGTAGACTGGGTCACATCAATGAGAGAAGGTTGACTAAGTTGCATAGAGAAGGATATTTGGACTCGTTCGAATATCAAACTTATGACACTTGTCAATCTTGTCTCAAAGGAAAGATGACAAAGACTCCATTTACTGGACAAGGAGTAAGAGCGAGCGAGCTCTTAGGACTCATACACAGCGATGTATGCGGTCCAATGTCTACATATGCGAGAGGTGGTTTTTCCTATTTCATTACTTTCACGGATGATTACTCAAGATACGAATTCATTTATCTGATGAAACATAAATCCTAGGCTTTTGAGAAATTCCGAGAGTATAAGAATGAAGTAGAAAACCAAACCGGCAAAAGTATCAAGACACTTAGATCTGATCGAGGTGGTGAATACTTGAGTGCCGAGTTCCTTGGTTACCTAAAAGAGAAAGGAATTCTCTCTCAGCTTACTCCTCCATACACTCCACAGCATAACGGTGTATCGGAGAGACGGAATCGAACCCTATTGGATATGGTACGATCCATGATGAGTAATGCTGAGTTACCGCGATCTTTCTGGGGTTATGCGCTAGAATCAGCGGCATATCTTTTGAACATGGTTCCTACCAAGACTGTGCCCACCACACCATATCAGATGTGGAGTGGGAAGAAACCCTATCTTCAGTATCTGAAAATATGGGGATGTCCAGCTTTTGTTAAAAAGCAGCATGTGGACAAGCTCGAGGCACGATCAGTAAAGTGTCAGTTTGTGGGATATCCAAAGAACTCCAAGGGGTATCTATTCTATTACGCAGAGGAACAAAAGGTGTTTGTTTCTCGTAATGCCCATTTTCTAGAATATCAGTTTTTAGAAAAGGAAATAAGTGGGAGCGAAATAGAACTGGAAGAAATTCCAGAACCACAAACTGCTACTGAAAGTTTGGTAGAACCGATAGTTCAAGAAGAACAGGACATTCCCGCACCCCTCCGCAGGAGTAGTAGGCCGTCTCATCCGCCTGAGAGATACTACGGTTTTCTCATAGATAGGGATAGAGAGGATTGCATCATAGATGATGATGAACCTACAAACTTCCAGCAGGCCATCCAGAGCGGCGACTCGGTACGATGGCTAGGTGCAATGCGGACCGAAATGGAGTCCATGTACACCAACAAAGTATGGACTTTGGACTTTGCTCCAGATGGGGTAAAACCCATAGGATGCAAATGGATCTTCAAGAAAAAAATTGGTGTAGATGGACAGGTGGAAACCTATAAGGCTAGACTTGTTGCAAAGGGTTTTCGTCAAAGACCTGGTTTGGACTATGATGAAACTTTTTCTCCAGTGGCTATGCTCAAATCCATTCGGGTCCTTCTTGCTATTGCTGCCTTCCATGATTATGAAATCTGGCAGATGGACGTAAAAACGGCTTTTCTGAATGGAAATTTAGAAGAGAGCGTCTATATGGATCAGCCAGAGGGTTTCAATCAGAGTGGGAGCAGCGGGAAAGTATGCAAGCTGCTTAAGTCCATTTATGGACTAAAGCAGGCATCGCGGAGTTGGAACATCTGTTTTGATGAGACAGTCAAAGAATATGACTTTATCAAAAATCCAGATGAACTGTGCATATATAGTAAAGTTGTAGCCAGAAGTGTCATATTCCTCATCTTGTACGTGGATGACATTCTATTGATAGGAAATGACATTCCTATGCTACAATCTGTCAAAGGATTCTTGTCACACAGGTTCTCCATGAAAGACCTGGGTGATGCCTCGTACATTCTGGGGATCCGGATCTATCGTGATAGATCCAAGAGGATGTTGGGACTTTCGCAGTCCAGGTATATCGACACTGTACTGAAAAGATTCAGTATGGAAGATTCTAAGCGCGGTAATCTACCGGCTTGTCACGGAATCACCCTCTCCAAAGAGATGTCTCCCAAGACTGATTTGGAAAGGGAACGCATGTCTATTATACCCTACGCTTCTGCGGTAGGCTCTATAATGTATGCGATGTTGTGCACCAGACCAGATGTAGCTTACGCACTGAGCGTGGTAAGCCGGTATCAGTCAGACCCAGGGGAGAAGCACTGGATAGCAGTAAAGAACATTCTCAAGTATCTGAGAAGGACTAAGGAGATGTTCTTGGTTTACGGCGGAAAAGACCTCAGGTTGGAGGCCTTTGCTGATTCCGGCTTCCAGAGTGATAAGGACGATTCCAAGTCCATGTCGGGATATGTCTTTACCCTCAATGGAGGGGCGGTGTGCTGGAAGAGCTCCAAGCAGGACACCATTGCTGACTCGACGATGGAAGCGGAGTATATAGCTGCTTGCGATGCCGCAAAAGAAGCAGTCTGGATGAAGAAGTTCCTAACAGAACTTCAGGTGGTTCCTACCATAGTTGATCCAATACCTCTGTATTGCGACAACAACGGAGCTATAGCATTAGCGAAGGAACCAAGGTCCCATCAGAAGTCCAGACACATCTTAAGGCGGTATCACCTGATCAGGGAGATCATTGATCGTCAGGAGATCGAGGTTCGGAGAGTTGCTTCTGAAGAGAACATTGCTGATCCATTCACGAAGGCCCTACCCCAGATTCAGTTCGAGAGGCTACTCGAGATCATTGGTCTACGATACGCCAGTACATGGCCCTAGTGCAAGTGGGAGATTGTTAGTGTTTATGCCCTAGAAGGCCATTACTGTATCATACTAGTTTGTATATTACTTAATGGAAGCTTGGGATATTCACATGTATATAACAGTCTTGCTAAACATGGTAGTATGCTACTTGGTTTTTCTATCTTAATATGTGAGTGTACGTATTGATAGAGCTCTTAGGATCTTGCTTGTCTACCAGCGTTGTGATGGCAGTCACACTAGTGGGGGCTGGGTAGTCTACAAGCACATCCTTATTCAGGTCCCTGGTCGTTGGATTATCGAGACAGAGCATCGATACTCCGGAGTAGACTAGTGTGTACGCTTCTCATCCCAGTTGGGGAGATGGTCTGTCCCACAGCCGTCAGTACTTCGTACTGGAGATAGTATGCAGGTGCTCGTTAGGTTACGGGTACACCGGACAGGACTCACAGGGAACTGTTGGTTGGTTTTATACCAGTCGTCAGTGAGCAGTTCCCAGGTGACATGAGTACAGCATAGTCCACAGACTTGACACTGCTACTTCGCCTCGAGTGTGTCCCACTGTTCTTAGATTGCTACCCTACCACGGCTCAAAGGAGTCGTGCAAACAGGTAGCAGTTGGGTGCAGTCCCGAGCACTTGGAGGCAGTGGCGGTTAGACAGGATTCGTCCCTCCCGGTATTGGGAGTAGATATCGCGCTGTGTCAGAGAGCCATTACGCAAAGTCCCTGGCCAGGGCAAGCGAGATTTGCTGGTAGGTTCCAGTAGTTTCTCAGGGTGTAATGGGCTTCGCTCCGACACGACTTATACCGCTATTAGGGGACTGACGCTTGCCGCCCCCTAGGCCCAATATGCGATAGTCTTGGACGAACGGACCGGACTGTATGGAGATTGTCACAGCAGGCTCAGTAGGAGTTCGGATGGGTTTCCTCATCGGCCTTCTTATCGACAACTACCTGGGAACCGTTACGTACAGCTAGTGCCGCTTGCGGTCTGTGGTTAAACCCACTGCCAGCGTAGTAGTCGAGTCTCTAGAGTCCCACACAGAGAGTTTCCTACTCCAGGCGAAACGATATAGAGGTCGTATGGTTTTACGACAAAGGGTTCGGACGCGTATGTGTGTTTACATACTTACGTCGTTTGGACAGTTTTTACCAGTCGGCTTTGGTTTAAGCCAGTTACTGGTATCCGGTTATTGGATTTATACAGTCTAAAGTTTTTCCGTATTTTTACGGATCGGAGGGGCGTTCTCGTAATTACTCGAGAAGCTTCTAGAAGATGGTGACTAAGGAGGTTTAGGTGTCATATGCATTGAATGCGATTAGTGAGTCATGAGAGTGATTCATCATAGTCATTAATGCATCATAAGTGCTTAATGACTCATGATAATGAATCACCACTTGATATTTATGAAGCATGATTATTCATCACTTATTTTCTTTTCTCTTTTAAAAGATAATGCTTCATATATATTATGATAACTTACTATTCTCACTCAT
This sequence comes from Agapanthus africanus, assembly GCA_030015575.1. Classification (NCBI taxonomy): domain Eukaryota; kingdom Viridiplantae; phylum Streptophyta; class Magnoliopsida; order Asparagales; family Amaryllidaceae; genus Agapanthus; species Agapanthus africanus. The sequence continues at coordinate 200,884,270 of CM057350.1, forward strand.
AATATCATTCACATTCTCTCTCCTCAAGCTCACTCTCTTCAAACCCTAATCCTCACCCCTCATGTGTTGAGAACAAGGATTAGTTAGACTAAACAATCCATAACCCTCACTCTATCTCATCTATCTTCTTTGATTAGCAATCCAAGAAGGTTGGTTGCCTCAAGTTTAGAGGCTAAGCTTGGAGTTTTGCTCTCGGGTGGATCATCTACCACAAAGAGAAGGCCGAGGAGGACGAGGAGATCGTAAAGCCGAAGGACTTGGTTCGATAGGTATAATCCCTAAACACAGTAGTTTAGAAACACTTTGTGTTTGGTTATTTATAGTTTAGCTTCGATTCAAGCGGTTAGTCGATGTTCGTTCACTAAACAAGTTCGTTTTTGAAAATTCCGCCTCCCCACAAGTATTGGGGTGTAGTACATCGACTTACAGTTGCGGATTCCAACTGTTGTAGTTTTACACTTTCTTTTCTGTGACCGTAAGTGTAATATGTGATATCGCCGGTTTCGTTGCTATATGTCAACGACAATTGGTATGGACATATTTACTTACGTTGATGACATATGATGTTATGTGTTGCTGGATATGTTATATTGGATCGTCGTGTTTGAATAGCAGGGGGGTTTTATGTGAGATGAGTGTTTTTCATTTTCATTCATGTAAAAATCTGTATGTAATATTCTTTTATTTGGGGCACTTCCAGGTTGCGGAAGTTGTCACCCTTTGTATATTATTTACTTTTCCGCACTAGGATAGACCCAAGGAGGAGGGCACAAGTAACCGGGTTCTGGAGTCCAGTGGGAGACCAACTCGAGGAGTCGGGTCCGGGTCTCCTAACTCCAGAATTGGTAGGGTTGCTTGCCGCTCTCGTAGGGGTCAAGGGGTGTGGGTTTGGCTATTCATCACGACCGTGGAATCCGTGTTTTATACTGGCTCGTATTGAAAACACGGACGTCCTAGTATATCCAATATTTCATATGTTTCTTCTGCTGCGATATCTGTGATGTGATCATGTGATGTTCTGTGATAGATACAGTATATAGTATATATGATATATTATATAGACGTTACTTATGTTTTACACCCGCGCTAGCCCTGCCCCGATCTGCCGTTAGTTACCTAACCTAACGGTGCACGAGGGGACATCGAGGCGAAAGCGGATGGCATAAGTGTACGTCGTATTTATCTGTGATGTTTAGGTACTTAAATGATGGGACTTCATTAATGTGATTAATGAAATAAAAGAAACCTAAGATGTTGCAGAATCGAATTTCAAAATAAAAGGGGTAGCTACAGTTCTTGCTTTGCACAGCGGTATATGTGATATATCCTGCACCTTATTCGATGAGGAAAGGACCGAGATCCCTTCACCGGGAGTGACTCCTTTAGCAATAACTGGCAGATGCTACACACTCGGTTTGTCTTTTGATTGCTTTTAAGAGTTTTTGCTTTGCACAGTGATATAAATGATATATCCCGCACCTCATTCGACGAGGAAAGGACCGACGATCCCTTCACCGGGAGTGACTCCTTTAGCAAAACTAGAAAAGCCTCAAAAGCACTCCATTTTAAAATCATTTGATTCTACAACGATATCAAGTTCATTACGCAATAGGTTTTCAGAAAAACCTGTCGTAGCCCTCCGTCATTTCAGATAAGTAGTAGTTAGTATTCGTGCTGCGTTTGTTGGCCTTTGTCAAGGCGTAGTGTGCGGTAGCTGACTGGTGCTTATCTGCTTATGCATATGATGCAGATTGAGTTAGGGTAGTCGTGCGACCTTGTTGGCCTTTGTCAAGGGCCGTGCGGGTGGGTTTAATTCAATCAGGAAATGACGGGTTGAACTTGACTAGCATCCTATGGTTTGTTGGCCTTTGTCAAGGTCATAGGAGGTTAGGGGCAAAATATTATCGGGAATTTCAAGTGTTGAAATTTGCAATGAGATTGCATACCTTCTATGAGATAGTTGGATCCCGATACCCGCTGCGAGTAATTGTTACTCCTGGGAGAGTTTTACACATTACAATTAGCCGATCAAGTAGGTGTCTAGAAAGGTGTCAACGAGGTTACGCCTCTGGGAAAACGAGGTTTACATTAATTAGGTTCGTGCGAAAGCACGGGGGACCTCCCTCAAAGTACCGACACTGGCCTGGCTGAAAGATTGGCGAACTTGTAGTGTGTAATTAATCCCGGCTACTCTTTCCTTTTAGGGTTTGAAGGAAGATTTGATAAAAAGCAGTGGGAGCCATCCTGATTAGATAAAATAATAACCAATCTATTCTTGACAGAGCGCACGCTGAGTGTTTTCTTCTCTCTCTCTCCAGGTAGCGACCATATCACGCCTTAATCAAGATAATAATACGGAATATTGACCGAACCCGCTTGTTATACTGAGCTGGGGAACGTTGGTCCCGCTCCAACTTATAATTGTTATAAGACAGAGCAGGAAATTGGGGAATACCAGATTTCCCTTGCCGTCCAAACGAAGAGAGTGCATGCTGATGCATCATCTTCGGGTGTGTTCATTACAGAGAACTGTTTCTCAGTATCCTTTACGTCCTGGGTATGTGATACCAGATCAGGATCCCAGATATGTAATCTGTTACATAGGGCTACAGAAAGGTAGAGAACTGAGAACGGGTGATAAGTTTCATGAGGCAGAAAACGGGGAAAATGTTGCAGCCAAGTCTGTTGGTCACTGTCACCCTGTATTACAAATACATTGATTCTGAACGAATATTATTAGATACCGAACCTGATATACAAAATCATATCTGTCTCTTTATTAGTAAAGAAACGGTAAAATTTTGTATTGTTGGATAATGTTTTGAACATTTCCTATATAAAAAGTTGATCGGTTCAGGCACGTTATCTAAAAGAATTAATGTTCTAAATCAAACTACAGTTCTTAGTATACGGAACACACAAAAGAGGAAGAGTTCAGAAATGAACGAATCCTTTTTGAGGCATTGTAGACTAGGTCATATCAATGCGACCCGACTAGCTGAAGTTACATAAAGATGCATATTTAAATCAGTTTGAACTTACATCTTGTGAAACTTGCCAGTCATGTCACAAAGATAAAATGACCATAGCTCCGTTTATTGGAAACAGAGAAAGAGTTATGTAAACTCTTGGGATGATACATGTTGATGTATGTAGGTCCCCTGTCTACACATGCCAAGACCGGTTCTTTGTACTTCATTACATTCTCTGATGATCTCTCAAGATTCAGACCTATGTTCCCGTTGAAACACAAGTCCGAACCTTCTGAGATATTCACAGAATATAAGTTAGAAGTAGAGAACCAATATACGGGTATAAGTATTATGTCCATTGATGTGATCAAGGAGGAGAATACTTGAGCACGGAAATCCTGGACTATTCTAAAGGAGAATGAGATTCTCTCTCAGCATTACTCCTCCATATACACCATTGCACGATGGTATATCGGGGCGGAGCAATCACACCCTATATGATAAGGTGTGCTCTATGATGAGTACTACTGAGTTACCTTTTTCCTTTTTGGGAGTTATGCGCTTGAGAAGCTGCATACCTATTGAATAAGGTTCGAATCAAATCAGTTGCCTACCACTTCATATTTGATATGATATGGGAAGAGCCCATCTCTCAAGTTAGTTGAGATTTGGGGTTGTCCAGCCTATGTCTGAAAAGCAAAATCTGGACAAGCTCGAGGTAAGATCTGTTATGTACAACTGGAAAGGTTCCAGCTATACAAACAACAGCAGATGATTTGGTAGAACCAAAGGATTCAGTAGATTCCAACGAACCTCAGCCTCTCCGCCGATCTAGTAGGGTTCCTCACCCACCTGAGAGATACTTCTGTTTCTCTATGACAGTGGGAGCGAGGAATGCATCATGAGATGATGACCCAACTAGTTTCGAGCTGGCCATCAGGAGTAGGACTTTGTAAGAATGGCTGGATGCTTAGCGATCTGAGATGGAATCCTTATACACCAACAATGTATGGACTTTGGTTGCTATATCTGAAGGGTTAAATCCCCATCAGGTGCAAGTATATCTTGAGAAGATTACTTGGTGTAGATGGAAAAGTTGAGACTTTCAAAACTAGACTTGTTAAAGTTTGCATCATTGACCAGGTGAGGATAATGATGAAACCTTTTCAAGTAACTATGCTTAAGTCCATCCAGATCCTACTTGCCACGGCTGCATACCATGACTACGATATCTGGCGGTTGGGTGCCATGACTGCTTTTCTAAATGATGTTTTAGAAGAGAACGTCTATAAGTACACAGCCAGAGGGCTTCGTAGACAGTGGGAGCAGCGGAAACGTGTGCAAGATGCTTTATAGGATAAAGCAGGCATCGCGGAGTTGGAACATCTGTTTTGATGAAGCGGTCAAAGAGTTTGACATCATCAAAATGGTAGATGAACCTTGTATATACAAAAAGGTAGTAGGGAGTATGGTGACGATCCTCGTAGAGTACGTGGATGACATACTCTTGATAGGGAAGGAGTTTCCTATGCTACGCTCGATCAATCTCTGCTTATCACCATGATTCTCCATATAGGATCAAAGTGATACCTCCTAAATCCTGGGTTTTGGATCTATGAGATAGATCTAAATAGATGTTAGGATACTCACTAGTTGTAGTGACATGGTATCAGTTGATCCTGGGGAAAATCACTGGAAGTGTTCCAGGGTGATAAAGACGACTGAATGTCAGTCACAGGCATTGTCTATACCCTCAGTAAAGGGACGGTATGTTGGAACAGTTCCAAGCTAGATACCGTGACATACTAGACGATAAAGGCTGGATACATCGCTACTTAAGATGCTACCAAAGAGGATGTTTGGGTGTATATTGGTTCATGAGATGAACTACGTTCCAACCATTATAAGACAATGGAGTTGTGGCTTATGCCAAGGAACGTCCGTCCCATCAGTGATCCAGACATATTCTAAGGCAGTGTCACCTGATCATGGAGATGGTTGATCTCCAGGGAGATCAAGGTTAGGAGAGTAGACTCAGAGGACAACACAGCGGATCCACTCACAAAGGCATGTTCCCAGAGAGAGACTTTTATGGGATGGTTGAGTATGAGATACTGCAACCACTGCTATCAGATGGCCCTAGTGCAAGTGGGAGATTGTTAGTTATATGTATGCCCTAGAGGCCATTGCTATACATAGGATGTATATTGCAGTGGATGCTGGGACATATATAGGGAGGACTTTCTTGCTCGACATGATAGTACGCTATCTGGTTACTCTTTGCCTTAACGTGTATACTGTTTGTCTCCCTGTTACATGTTGGTAAAGCCCTTAGGATGTGTACTTGACTACCTGGACTATGATGCGGATCATACTAGTGGGGACATGGTAGTCCATAAGTACATCCTTCAAAGTCCCTAGTCGTGGGTGTATCGAGACGGGGCATCGATATACCAGTGTAGACTAGCGTATACCTTCTCGACCCATACAGATGGGCGATGGATGATCCCATATCCATTGGTGTTTGACATCAGAGATGATATACGGGTGCTCAGTAGAGACTGGGTACACTGGACGGACTCGCCGAGAACTCCCAGATGGTATTATACCTCACGTCAGATGGCAGTTCTCTGGTGACACTGGTACAGAGTAGTCTGTTGACCCGAGATCGTCATAGAGTCTTGTGTGGTTCCCACTGTGCTTTGATTTCCACCTTACCACGTCCAAGAGCGCGTGCAAAACGGTGGTTTTTGGGTACAGTCCCGAGTCACATGGAGGCAATGAGCGATAGGAGGGGATTCGTCTCTCCCGGTATAGGGAGTTGATGTTGCGCTGTGTTCGATTGGCTATAACCGGAAATCCCTGGCCAGGGTTGCTGAGATTTACTGGTAAGTGTTACCAGTAGTTTCTCGAATTGTTATAGACCTCATATCGACACGACTTATCGAGCTATTGGGGTCTGACGTTTACCACCCCTAGGCGAGATATGCGACATATCAGACGATCAGACCGGACTGTACGGTAGTGTTACTGGTTGGATTCACTGGAGTGTGAGCGGGCTTGCTCGTCGATCTTCAGATCGCTCAATACCCGGGTGGCCGTTACGTTTAGCAGACCGCTTGCGGCTTGTGGGTGTTTGATATGATCATCATCTGCTACCGGCGTATTGACGAGTCTTTAGTGTCCTACACAGAGGTTTCCTGGCTCAAGCGAAACGAAATAGGAGCGCATATGAGATATGTGCGGGACCGAGAATAATGCGTGTATGTGATACCGTATTCTATTCTCGCGATGAATGTATCGAATGGTTGAATGAGATATAACCTAGTTATCGAATCAAGGATTGATTCGATAAATCGATACATTGAATATTAGTCGGTTATATGCGATATGACCGGATCGTTAAATCAAGTGTTGATTTAATGATTTAATGTATAAATATATATATTTGATATATTACTTTGCATTAACTAATATGGGTTCACTTTAAATGGATTTTCTCGCTCGGATGTGCACATTGTATATTCGATATAGTTTTGTGCACTTGATTGTATCATGTTTGATGATACATGCTTTTTGGTTAAGTGTAAAGAATTAAACCATGGTTAAGTTGGAAATTAGGGTTTTGTTTTTCTATTATTTATTTGATTCATTTATTTATTTGTTTATTTATTTTGGAAAATAATTGCATAAAGAGAAAATGGTGGCTTTCATTTGTTTCTTTCATGAAGATTCATGAAGGTTTGACTAAGTCACCATTTTGTCTCATGCTTAACCCTAACCACTCCATTTAACCATAGTCCACTCTCTACACCTAACTATGGTTTTGTTTATGATAAGTTTTGATTTTCTATTCTAATTTAATTAACTTATCATATTCATCATCTTCTTCTTCTTCTTCATCTTCAATGAAGAAAACCTTTCTTCATCAATGGTGATTGATGAAAATGAGTGAGAAATCCAATTCTAAAGTCTACCCACTTCCTATTTCTTCATCCTCTACCTCTTGCCAAGTAGTAGAGTGTGTTTCCTTCACAAGTTTTCAAGACTTGGTGAAGTTGGAGCTTGATCTAGCGATGCCTCGACGTAGATCATCTTCGGCATGGACATCGACGACCTAGTTCGCCCATTCTCCGATGAAGCCGACGCTAGAGCCCAGGATTTGTTTTGGACAGCGAGAGGACTTCATTGCGGAGCTATGGAGGTGGAGAAACGGATCTACAAAGATTGTATGTTCGTTTACTTTTAGTTAAGATGTTAACTAGCTCATTTGTCGCCTATACTTCTAGCCAACGATCCGTATTAGGGTTTCTCGGCACCGTTAAATTTTGAAATTGGCATGGTTGATGCCTTGTGAGACCTCTTGTGAGTGCCTAGGAACCCTACACCCGTCTCGATAATATCACACCCGATACCATATTTATAATCAATTATTCCCAAGTCAAGAGTGCGGATCAAACATCAATATATGGCTCGTACGTAAATCTGTCGTACGGCATCCCAAATCTGGGTACGGGTCGATATCACATTCATCATATCGTTCATCTGGTATCCTCTTTATCAAAGATCATAATCCGGGTACTGACCTACGTCTAGTACAATATTAATATCCTCAATCTAATCATGATCTGACTGCTGATCTACAGCCTCATACAAACCGATATCATCAGCATATATCGTCATAAAGAGGTATACATCGCCTAATGCGACCTCTTATGAATATCTTAACATATCATATCTCATATCACGATCACATGTCGACCATTCTTTGTATATCACTATTCACATGGTATCGTCGTCCAAAGATCCGCTATAACATCAGGACGTATCTCAAATACGAACCTTGACATATCATCGATATCATAATCTCAAATCAAATCCCATCGACTCATCTCAAACCCAAGTATCATCCTCAATCCATATGTGAACACATAGTCCCATACCCATGTGAACACATAACTATATATATTCCCATCTAAGCACATATGAAAGAAGAATGTATGCAAATATGGGTGTATGTGTGTATGTGTGGTGCGACCACTACTCTAGGGTTTCGCGACACTAAACAATCCAAGCACACCAATTATCCATATTTATCATCAATAATCTCAAACAATGTATAATAAATGTATGTGTGTATACGTATCCGTATACATCACCACGAACTGCGGGGGTGCTATACGCCATCCACCCGACTTCTCCCCATAGATATAAATCTACTCACCTGGTCCTCGCTCGCCGGTGCCGACGTCGCTACGCTCTTGCTTGTCGTCTCGAAGTCCACATGGGGGTACCTACATGTCACAACGTATCGTATCGCATAAAAACCAAATCCGAAATCGAAACGGTATACGAAAACCAATTCGGCATGCGTATCACGCATAGGTCAAAACCTATCATCTACGCATGCAAGAATAGCTAAACCAACCCTCGATGTCAATGTACAAACGTCAAACCATCAAGAAAAACCCAAACACACTCATTTCTACATTCACAAACGCTAATTATAATATGAAATAGGTTAAAATTCACAAAAACCCCAAACTCACTTTAAAAGCTATTTTTCCGAAAACCTAGCAAGCAAGGTTTACCGTTTTTGTACAAAACATGATGTCTTAACAATTCTAGTAACCAAGATGATAACTTAATATCTTAATTATGCCATAGAAACCATTACGTAAATTTTAAACCCACAATTTAATTCAATTTCAAAAACCTAGTTTGCAATTTTAACCAATTTCGACCATTTTATAGCAAAAATGCACATACAACAATTTAGCTTGGATTTGCATGATCTAAAGCATTAAACTACATTTATAATGTTAATAAGACCATGAATACCCTAATTAGATTTTTATCCCAATTGATTAATTAAATTCCCAAAACCTAGTTAACAAAATTAACACAATTAGCAAAATTTTACACTAACAAATAGCAATTAGTAACTAGCTTTTCCTTACATGACTTAAGATCTCGAATTACAACACACAAATCATGATCCAAATACCCAAAACTCTAATTTGATCACAACCCCTTCTCTTGAATTTTCAATCATGCAATATGAACCTATAGAAAACCTAATTAACACTTAATTAAGCTAACATAAGCATTAATCAACAATTTAACAAAAAGGTCAAGATTTTTATACCTCACAACCCTTTGATCCAACTTGAAATCTAGCCTCTCAAATTGCCATCTTGTTCCCTAGATCCATACTAGAATGGTCAAGCAAAAATAGGTAGGGATTAGATTTTGATTTTGTGGGATTTTTGAAGCATTTTGGATGATTTTTTTTGATGGAATTTTGAAGAGAGAAGAGAAGGAGAAAGGGGGGCTGCTGCTGCAATGGTTTCGGCCAGGTAAGGACGGGGGAGAGTGAGGGAGAATGGTGTTAAAATTTCTAAGTCAAAACCCCCTCCCAATTACCATAATACCCCCACCTACAAAAATATAATAAAAAAACCCTTTATTTTAGCCCATTTCGTCACTGGATGAAGACAACAAGAGAGGGGGAGGAAGTGGGCTGATGTTAGAGATGGTGGGGCCGGCCATGGTTGAAGGGTGAGGAATGTGTGAGGTTGCAAAGAAAATTTCATGCAAAAAGAACCCCTCAAGTTACCAAATTGCAAGTTTTAGTTTAATTATTTAAATTTTAGTTTTCTCTTAATTATAACCAATTAGAACTTGAAATAAATTGCTAAAAATTTATATTACTAACTAGATTTTAGTTGTCATGGTTCTATAGGGTGTAATTAGCCTATTCAAATTTGTATTTATCGCTAATTTAATATATTTTTAACAGCTTAAAATAATATTAAAATAATTAATTTCGGAAAAAAATTCAAAAAATTAGAAATTTTATGAGTGGCTCAATAAACACCAAATACTAGCAATCTCATAGCTAGAATATGTATATTTAATTTTATAATAAAAATATTTGTATTTTGACTTTTTACGGAAAACCCCCTTATTTTATCGATTTTCCAAAATTTCACCGAAACGATTTTCAAAACGTTACAATCTTCCCCCATTAAAGAAATTCGGTCCCCAAATTTAAATTAAAACTCCCCCCAAATACTAAAACATCTAAGTAAAACCATCAAGTCGTCGGGGCTCCGAAATCATAAATACATAAAACAAATCGTAGCGCAACGCATGCGCATGAAAAATGAGCATATAACTCAAAATCAAAACTCTGTCAAGCATCCCGTAATCATCAGAGTCATGGGGAAGACATCAATGCCAAATCCAAAGCAAAACCAATATGATATAACTCGAAACTATACATGTAAATATCAAATCTATATATGCAAATATCTGAAGGTAATGCATGCCAAATCTACTAAAGTCGATGTGCAATGCGCATAACACTGCACAGTGGCGGACGTCTATCATAAGAAAATAACCATATACATATATACCTTTTGTTTAATGTGCACGTTCCGCCGTTTTTGAAAATAATTTAGAAGGGTTCTTTGTTTTAAACGTTTCGTGTCATGTCAGACACGTAGGTAAATACTGAGACTATAGCTCGCTTTTTGAAAATCCCTTCGATAGCTATCAATGCATGCAAAATATATTCAGGTACTGTCATCTGACTCGTCCTGCTCCATACAAAAACACATAGCCAATATCATAAAAATGTACTGCCCCATAAAAAATCAATCCCAAAATATGCACAAGAATACTACGTGCGTCTGGTGCGCACGGAAATCAAAATCCATATATGTGCCATACATGCGCACAGAAACAATATCAAGGTGCAACGGGTGTGCACGAAACATCTATCATAGGCAACGTGTGTGCGTGACAGCAAAATCAGGTGCATCTGACATGCACGAAGAATCTCGATTTAGTGCATCTGGTGTGCACCAAAATCGCATCTCATAACAAGTGCTCAACATGCGCGAAATGTAAGGTTAGCCTAGCACCCTATGAAGAGATTTCAAGCATCACATGACCTAAAGTTTTCATTTTTATGGTGCTAAACTAACAAGCAAAGGAATCGATCCTAGAAAGATTAGGGTTACAAAACTATAAGCTAACAAAATTAGGGTTTGAAGGCTACAACCTTTGTAGCTCCCGTTTTTGCTTCGCTCCTTAGGCTCTTTGGGTGTTGGATGAAGGTCCGCTTGTACTCCTCCCACGTCCACGATGATCCACCCGGAGTTTTCCCGTCCAAGCTTGCAACTTTGAAAAAACAAAGAGAACACTCTAATCAAGTGAGCTAGACTTGATTAGAATGAAGTTGTGGCTATGGATCTCACTTCAAAATCTTATTTTTATGAGTGATTCACTCTCTTGTATGAACTAGAGAGCAAAAGCATGGAGGTTGATGAAGATGGTGGATTTTAGAAGAAGAGAATGAATTATCTTATGAAAGAGAAAAGGAAAATAGCTATATATATTTTTCTTTCTCTTAACCAACCATGGTTAAATAAATAGATAACATTTTATTTTAAATTAAAAGCATGATAAGAAAATAAACTATGGGTTAAATGTTAGGTGAGCATGGTTGAGTTAGAAGAGTGTAGAAATTCTTAAGTGATTTAACCCATTTTTCATTTTCTTTTGCTTTAATTTAAATCCAATAATTATCCAAATACAACCATGGTGTAATTCTTATACATCCACCATTCCCATTGTATAAACAACCATGATAATATATGATGTATGTATGCATGTGTGCTTGTACATCCATATGTGCATGAACAAGAATGAATGCACACATGCATGCATACATTCAACATAAACAAGATAGGATTTGTAGTGAGAAACTAATGATGAATCAACACTTGATTCACTTATCCGGTCATATCACATATGACCCGACCATTAGCAAGCCGCCCAATTAATATACGGTATCCCATACACGCATTTTAATCGGGTCCAAGCGCATATCGCATACGCGCACCACAACGTTTTGCCTGGACTAGGTAACTCCTATGTGGGACTCTAAGACTCGTCAATACGCCGGCAGTGGGTGATGATCATATCAAGCACCCCCAAGCCGCAAGCGGTCAGCCAAACGTAACGGCCACCCGGGTATTGAGCGATAAGAAGAAAACAAGCGAACCTGTTACAACTCCCGTCGAGCCATCCGGCAACACTACCGTACAGTCTTGTCTCTTCGTCAGATATGCTACATATCGAGCCTAGGGATGGTCACGTCGACCCCAATAACTCAATAGGTCGTGTCGGTGAATGGTCTATAACAGATCGAGAAACTACTGATAACACTTATCAGCAAATCTCAGCAGCCCTGGCCAGGGACTTGCTGTTATAACCAGTCGAGCACAGCACAGCATCAACTCCCAATACCGGGAGAAACGAAACCCCTCCTATCGCTCATTGCCTTCGTGTGTCTCGGGACTGTACCCAACGGCCACCTGTTTGCACGACTCAGTAGAGCCGTGGTAGGGTGGCAATCAAAGTACAGTGGGAGAACACACAAGACTCCATGACGATCTCGGGTCTACAGACTAACCTGTACCAGTGTCACCTGAGAAATGCTATCCGACGATAGATATAATTCCATATAGGAGTTCTCGGCGAGTCCGTCCAGTGTACCCAGTCACCACTGAGCACCCGTATATGATCTTGATGTCAAACATCGACGAATGTGGGAACATCCATCGCCCATCACATGGGTCTAGTATCATATACGTTAGTCTACTCTGGTATATCGATGCCCCGTCTCGATACACCTCCGACTAGGGACATTTCAGGATATGCTTATAGACTACAGATGTCCCACTAATATGATCTCCATCATAATCAGAGTAGTCAAGCCGATATCCTTAGGGCTTTATCAGCATGTATGAATGAATAAAAGCATGATCAAATCAACATGTCAGATAAAGAGGAACCAGATAGCATACTATCTGTCGAGCAAGAATGCAAACTGAATATATATATATGTATAGATACATCAACTATCACATAATGGCCTCTAGGGCATACATATATCCAACAATCTCCCACTTGCACTAAGGCCAGTTATTGGCGTATCTCATACCCAACATCTCAAAAAGTCGCTCATGCTGTGGCTGAGGGAGGGCCTTGGTGAGTGGATCCGCGGCGTTGTTCTTTGTGTCAACTCTCCTAATCTTGATCTCGCGGCGATCTACAATCTCCCGGATCAAATGAAAGCGCCTCAGGATGTGTCTGGACCGCTGATGGGATCTGGGCTCCTTGGCTAACGCCATTGCCCCATTATTGTCACAATACAAAGGTATTGGATCAATAATGGTTGGAACTACTCCTAGCTCCGAGACGAACTTCTTCATCCAGACGGCTTCCTTGGCGGCATCATTTGCAGCAATGTACTCAGCTTCCATCGTAGAGTCTGCAACGGTATCTTGTTTGGAACTCTTCCAACTTACCGCCCCTCCATTGAGGGTAAATACAAACCCTGAGATAGATTTGTTGTCATCCTTATCGCTTTAGAAGCTCGAATCGGTAAAGGCCTCCATTTGGAGATCTTTATTACCATACACCAAGAACAATTCTTTAGTCCTTCGTAAGTACTTAAGAATGTTCTTCACAGCTGTCCAGTGGTTCTCCCCTGGGTTGGATTGATACCTGCTTACAACACTAAGTGCATAAGCTACATCTGGGCGTGTACATAACATCGCATACATTATAGACCCTACTGCCGAAGCATAAGGTATAATGCTCATGCGAGCTCTCTCTTCATCGGTCTTTGGACAAGAATCCTTGGAGAGAGTGACTCCATGGCAAGCGGGTAAGGCACCCCGCTTGGAGTCTTCCATACTAAACCTTTTTAGGATGGTGTTGATGTACCTGGTTTGGGACAATCCCAATAACTTTTTGGATCTATCCCTATAGATCCTTATGCCCAGGATGTATGTGGCATCACCCAGGTCCTTCATGGAGAACCTCAGTGATAAGAATGATTTGACCGACTGTAGCATAAGAATATCATTTCCTATCAGAAGAATGTCATCCACGTACAATACGAGGAATGTGACAGCTCTTCCTACAGCCTTTCTATAAACACAAGGTTCATCTGGATTTTTGATGAAATCAAACTCTTTGATAACATCATCGAAACAGATGTTCCAACTCCGAGATGCCTGCTTTAACCCATATATGGATTTAAGCAATCTACATGCTTTCTCGCTGTTCCCACTGTCAATGAAGCCCTCTGGCTGATCCATATAAACGCATTCTTCTAAATCTCCATTTAGAAATGCTGTTTTAACGTCCATCTGCCAGATTTCATAGTCGTAGTGAGCAGCAATAGCAAGTAGGATCCGAATGGATTTAAGCATGGCTACGGGTGAAAAAGTTTCGTCATAGTCCAGACCTGGTCTTTGACGAAAACCTTTCGCCACAAGTCTTGCCTTATAGGTCTCTACCTGCCCATCCACACCAATCTTTCTTTTAAAGATCCATTTGCACCCCACAGGTTTTACCCCAAGGGGTACAACGTCCAAAGTCCATACTTTGTTGGTGTACATAGACTGCATTTCGGATCTCATGGCATCCAGCCACTTCACAGAGTCACCACTCGTGATAGCTTGCTGAAAACTGGTAGGATCATCATCTTCCATGATGCAATCTTCTCTGTCACCATCAATGAGGAAACCGTAGTACCTCTCCGATGGGCGAGAAGTCCTACCAGACCTACGGAGTGGCCGAGGTTCTTCAATTTCTGTTGCAACAGTCGGTTCAATCAAATCGTCATTTGTAGTTTGTGTCTCTAGAACCTCTTCTAGATCTACCACTTTGCCATCATCTTTATCTGTGAAAAACTCTTTTTCCAAGAATGTGGCATGTTGAGAAACAAACACTTTTTGTTCCTCTTTGTGGTAGAACAGATATCCATAAGAATTCTTTGGATATCCCACAAAGTTACACATGACTGACCGTGTCTCGAGTTTGTCCGGATTCTGCTTTTTAACATAGGCCGGGCAACCCCAAATCTTAATTCTCTTAAGAGATGGTCTCTTCCCATGCCATATCTCATATGGCGTGGTAGACACGGCTTTGGTTGGAACCCTGTTTAGCAGAAACGCTGCAGTCTCTAATGCATGCCCCCAAAACGAGACTGGTAATTCAGCATCACTCATCATGGACCGGACCATATCTAATAGGGTCCTATTCCGTCGTTCTGACACACCGTTGTGCTGTGGTGTGTAAGGAGGAGTGAGCTGAGAGAGAATCCCATTCTCTTTTAGGAAGTTTGCAAATTCTGTACTGAGATACTCTCCACCTCGATCTGATCGAAGCATCTTAATACTCAAGCCGGTTTGTTTTTCTACTTCTTGTTTATATTCAATGAATTTCTCGAAAGCGTCGGACTTGTGCTTTAATAAAAATACATGACCGAATCTTGAGAAATCGTCGGTGAATGTAATGAAGTATGAAAAACCGCCTCTAGCCTGTGTAGACATAGGCCGACATACATCACTATGTATGAGGCCCAGGAGCTGAGAAGCTCTTTCTCCGTGTCCGGTAAACGGAGTTTTGGTCATTTTACCCTTGATACAAGACTGGCAAGTCGCATAAGATTTATATTCAAAAGAATTTAAATATCCATCTTTGTGTAACTTGTTTAGTCTTGTTTCGTTAATATGACCAAATCTACAGTGCCAAAGAAAAGCTTCATTTAATTCTGAAAGTTTTCTTTTATTAGTGTGTTGCATACTGAAAACTGTGTGTTGATTTAGGACATATATTCCGTTATTAAGTGTACCATACCCAACCAACATTTGATTTAGGTGAATGTTCATAACATTGTTCTGCAACACAAAATTATACCCTTCATTGTCCAACAAAGAAACGGATATTATATTACATAGCATAGTTGGTACAAAATAACATGGATTCAAAATCAAAATACATCCAGATGGCAACCCCAAGTGATACTCTCCCACTGCGACTGTATGTACATTGGAACCATTTCCAACGCGGAGAGTATGGTCACCTGTCCTCAAAACCTTGCTATTTCTCAGCCCCTGCATAGAATTGCAAATGTGAGAACCTGAACCGGTATCCAATACCCAGGAAGCAGAGTTTATAGAAAAACAGTTTTCAGTCACAAACGCACCTGAAGCAGAAGCATCACCATGCTTCTTCTTGAGACTTAGGTACTCCGTGCAGTTGCGCTTCCAATGTCCTGTCTTGTGGCAATGAAAACACTCGCCTTTCCCTGGGTCTCCAGCCGTGGACTTTCCCTTTCCCTTCACCTTTTTGACTCCGCCCTTAGGATTAGTGGGTTTCTTCTTTTTCTTTCCCTTGGCCTTAGCTTTTGGGCGAGAAGAAGAAGACTGTCCAATGGTCATAACGGGAGTCTTTGCTGACTTCATAGTGCTCTCTGCACTCCTTAACATATTAAGGAGTTCAGGGAGGTCCTTCTCCATGCCATGCATGTTGAAGTTCACTATGAACTGAGCAAAGGTGGAGGGGAGGGACTGCAGAATAATATCTATATATTGTTCATTTTCCATTGTCCATCCAAGGTCCTCAAGCTCTTCTATAAGAGCTATCATCTTCAACACATGGTCTCCTACTGGTGTGCCAGGGGCCATTCGCATCTGAAACAGTTTCTTTGATGCTTCGTATCGTAATACGCGGGATTGCTCCCCATACAACTCCTTTGTATGGAGCAGAATCCCGTGAATGTCCATGTCCTCGTGCTGCTTTTGATGTGTGTTATCCATCGATGCATGCGCAAGGCATGTGGCCGTGGCACAGTCAGCGTCCCATGTCTTGCGGACTTCTTTGTCCGCAACTGAGGATTTTGGGCCTGGGACGGGCGGGGCTGAAGCCGTGAGGACATATGATACTTTATCATAAGTCAAGGCGATCTTTAGATTCCTTAGCCAGTCTTTATAGTTGGTCCCATTCAGTTTGTTTTTATGTAGTAGAAGCTTAAGTCCAGTCATTGGTATCTGCCATTAAGAGAGAGAAAAGAATACACTCAGCGAAAGCTCTTGCATAGATTAGATTAGTTTATTATCTTGTCTAATCGATGTTTCCCACTGCTTTTTATCAAGTTTTTCTTTCAAACCTTAAAAAGAAAAACTAGCCAGGATTAATTACAGTCTACAACTTCGCTAACCGTTCAGCCAGGCCAGTGTTGGTACTTTGAGGGAGGTTTCCCGTGCTTTCGCACGGACCTAATTAGAGTAAACCTCGTTTTCCCAGAGGCGGAGCCCCGTTAACACCTTTCTAGACACCTAATGAGTTAGCTAATTGTAAACTGTAAAACTCTCCTAGGAGCAACTATTTCCCACAGTGGGATCGGGATCCAACCATCACATGGAAGGTATGCAATCTCATTGCAAATTTCAACACTTGAAATTCCCGATGTGGTTTTTACCCCTAATACTCGTGACCTTGGCTAAGGTCAACAAATCACGAGCACTAGTCAAGCTCAACCCGTCATTTCTTAATTAATTAGACCCGTTCACATGACCCTTGGCTAAGGTCAACAAAGTCATATGCCCGTCCTAATTAATCTGCATCATATGCGTTTGTAGGAAGACATCACTTAGCTACCGTACACTACGCCTTGGCTAAGGTCAACAAACGTAGCACGAATACTAAGTACTCTACTTCCTAAAATGACGGAGGGTTGCGAATGATTTTTAAAAAAATCTTTAACGCTTTGAACTTGATATCGTTGTAGAATCAAATGGTTTTTCAAAAGGAGTGGCTTAAGCTCCGCAGTTTTGAAATGTAGCTTTTTCATAAATAGCCGAGTGGTTTTCAAATCCGATTCTACAACATCTTTTTAGGTTTATTTTCTTTACATTAATCACATTAATGTAATCCCATCATTTAAGTCCTAAAGCCAATCACAGAAAAGAAACGAAAATAACACGTACGCTTATGCCATCCGCATTCGCTGCAATGTTCCGTTATGCACCGTTAGGTTACTTAACTAACGGCATACCGGGACGGGACTAGCGCGGGTGTAAAACATAAGCAACGTCTACTATATATCATATATATAATAAGTCATTCGTCTCAGATATCACAGAACACAGGCAGCAGAAATATAGATATAACGTGGTGTAGGGTTCCTAAGCACTCAAGTGAGGTCTCCCAAGCCATCGAACATGGCAATTTCAAAAATTATGGTGCCTACAAACCCTAAACTACGGATCGATAACTAGATGTCTAGGCGAACAATGAACTAGTTAACACTTAACTAATGAGAAAACGGAAATACAACCTTTGTAGATCCGGTGCTCCACCTCCATAGCTCCGCAACGAAGTCCTCTCCGCTGTCCAAGTCAAATCCGGGCTCTAGGATCGGCTTCGTCGGAGAATGGGCAAGCTAGGTCGTCGATGTCCATGCCGAAGATGATCTACGTCGAGGCATCGCTAGATCAAGCTCACAACTTCACCAAGTCATGAAACTTGTGAAGTAAACACACTCTACTACTTGGCAAGAGGTAGAGGATGAAGAAATAGGAGTTGGGTTAACTTTAGAATTGGATTTCTCACTCTAATTCATCAATCACCATTGATGAGGTAAGCTTTCTTCTTCAAGTTCAAGGAAGAAGAAGAAGGAAATAGTTATGATAAGTTTTTTTTGAAAAAGAAAAGAAAATGAATTCTTATCATAATGTTAACTAGAGTCAAGTGTAGAGAATGAATCATGGTTAGTGGGAATGGTTAGGGTTAAGGATGAGATAAGAATGGTTGACTTGATCAAAGTTTCATGAAGCTTCAACTAAAATCCAAATTAAGCCACCATTCTTTTCTCCTCTTTTCCAAAATGAATAAACAAATTAATAAATGAATAAATAAAGGAAATGAAACCCTAACAATTCTTTTAACCATGGTTTAATTCTTTGCACTTAACCAAGTAAACATGTATCATCAAACATGATACAATCAAGTGCACAAAATCATATCGCATATGTAATGTGCACAATCCAAGTGAGAAAATCCGTTTAAAGTGAACCAATACTAGTTAGTGCAAAGTAACATATCAAATATATAATTATGCATTAAATCATTAAATCAACACTTGATTCAATGATCCGGTCATGTCGTACACAACCGACTAGTATTCAATGTATCGGCTTATCGAATCAACGCTTGAATCGATAACTAGGTTATATCGCATACAACCTTTCCGATACATTCATCGCGAGAATGGAATGCGGCATCACATACACGCATTATTCTCGGTCCCACACATATCTCATATGCGCTCCTATTTCATTTCGCTTGAGCCAGGAAACCTCTGTGTAGGACTCTAAAGACTCGTCAATACGCCGGCAGCAGATGATGATCATATCAAACACCCACAAGCCGCAAGCGGTCTGCTAAACGTAACGGCCACCCGGGTATTGAGCGATCTGAAGATCGACGAGCAAGCCCGCTCACACTCCAGTGAATCCGACCAGTAACACTACCGTACAGTCCGGTCTGATCTTCTGATATGTCGCATATCTCGCCTAGGGGGTGGTAAACGTCAGACCCCAATAGCTCGATAAGTCGTGTCAATATGAGGTCTATAACTGTTCGAGAAACTACTGGTAACACTTACCAGTAAATCTCAGCAACCCTGGCCAGGGATTTCCTGTTATAGCCAATCGAACACAGCGCAACATCAACTCCCTATACCGGGAGAGACGAATCCCCTCCTATCGCTCATTGCCTCCATGTGACTCGGGACTGTACCCAAAAACCACCGTTTTGCACGCCCTCTTGGACGTGGTAAGATGGAAATCAAAGCACAGTGGGAACCACACAAGACTCTATGACGATCTCGGATCAACAGACTACTCTGTACCAGTGTCACCAGAGAACTGCCATCTGACGTGAGGTATAATACCATCTGGGAGTTCTCGGCGAGTTCGTCCAGTGTACCCAGTCTTCACTGAGCACCCGTATATCATCTCTGATGTCAAACACCAATGGATATGGGATCATCCATCGCCCATCTATATGGGTCGAGAAGGTATACGCTAGTCTACTCTGGTATATCGATGCCCCGTCTCGATACACCCTCGACTAGGGACTTTGAAGGATGTACTTATGGACTACCATGTCCCCACTAGTATGATCCGCATCATAGTCCAGGTAGTCAAGCACACATCCTAAGGGCTTTACCAACATGTAACAGAGAGACAATCAGTATACACGTTAAGGTAAAGAGCAACCAGATAGCATACTATCATGTCGAGCAAGAAAGTCCTCCCTATATATGTCCCAGCATCCACTACAATATACATCCTATGTACAGTAATGGCCTCTAGGGCATACATATAACTAACAATCTCCCACTTGCACTAGGGCCATCTGATAGCAGTGGTTGCAGTATCTCATACTCAACCATCCCATAAAAGTCTCTTTCTGGGAACAGGCCTTTGTGAGTGGATCCGCTGTGTTGTCCTCTGAGTCTACTCTCCTAACCTCGATCTCACTGGAGATCAACCATCTCCATGATCAAGTGATACTGCCTTAGAATATGTCTGGATCACTGATGGGACGGACGTTCCTTGGCATAAGCCACAACTCCATTGTCACACAATGGGAGGAACATAGTTCATCTTATGAACCAATATACACCCAGACTGCCTCTTTGGTAGCATCTTAAGTAGCGATGTATCCAGCCTTTATCGTCTAGTATGTCACGGTATCTAGCTTGGAACTCTTCCAACATACCGTCCCTTTATTGAGGGTAAAGACAATGCCTGTGACTGACATTCAGTCGTCATTATCACCCTGGAACCATTCCAGTGATTCTCCCCAGGGTCGATTGATACCATCTCACTACAGCTAGTGAGTATCCTAACATCCAATTAGATCTATCTCATAGATCCAAAACCCAGGATTTAGGAGGTATCACTTTGATCCTATGTGGAGAATCATTGTGATAAGCGGAGATTGATCGAGCGTAGCATAAGAAACTCCTTTCTTATCAAGAGTATGTCATCCACGTACTCTACGAGGATCACCACCATACTCCCTACTACCTTTTTGTTTATACAAGGTTCATCTACCATTTTGATGATGTCAAACTCTTTGACTAATCCATCAAAACAGATGTTCCAACTCCGCGATGCCTGCTTTATCCTATAAAACATCTTGCATACGTTTCCGCTGCTCCCACTGTCTACGAAGCCCTCTGGCTGTGTACTTATAGACGCTCTCTTCCAAATCATCATTTAGAAAAGCAGTCAAGACACCCAACCGCCAGATATCGTAGTCATGGTATGTAGCCGTGGCAAGTAGGATCTGGATGGACTTAAGCATAGTCACTTGAAAAGGTTTCATCATAATCCACGCCTGGTCGATGACGAAAAGCTTTATCAAGTCTAGCTTTGAAAGTCTCAACTTTTCCATCTACACCAAGTAATCTTCTCAAGATATACTTGCTCCTGATGGGGATTTAACCCTTCAGATATTGCAACCAAAGTCCATACTTTGTTGGTGTATAAGGATTCCATCTCAGATCGATAAACATCCAGCCATTCTTACAGAGTCCCACTCCTGATGGCCAGCTCGAAACTAGTTGGGTCATCATCTCATGATGCATTCCTCGCTCCCACTGTCATAGAGAAACCGAAGCATCTCTCAGGTGGGTGAGGAACCCTACTAGATCGGCGGAGAGGCTGAGGTTCGTTGGAATTTACTGAATCCTTTGGTTCTATCAAATCATCTGTTGTAGTTTGTATAGCTGGAACATTTCCAGTTCTACATAACTGACCTTGCCTCGAGCTTGTCCAGATTTTGCTTTTAGACATAGGCCGGACAACCCCAAATCTTAACCATCTTAAGATATGGGCCCTTCCCTTTCCATATCATATATGAAGTGGTAGGCAACTGATTTGATTCGAACCCTATTCAATAGGTATGCAGCTTCTCAAGCGCATAACTCCCAAAAGGAAACAGGTAACTCAGTAGTACTCATCATAGAGCACACCTTATCATATAGGGTGTATCTGCTCCTCCCCGATATACCATCTTGCTATGGTGTATACGGAGGAGTAATGCTGAGAGAGAATCTCATTCTCCTTTAGAATAGTCCAGTATTTCCGTGCTCAAGTATTCTCCTCCTTGATCTCATCATGGGACATAATACTTATACCCGTATTCTGGTTCTCTACTTCTCGCTCATATTCTGTGAATATCTCAAAAGGTTCGGACTTGTGTTCCAACAGGAACATATGTCTGAATCTTGAGAGATTATCAGAGAATGTAACGAAGTACAAAGAACCGGTCTTGGCATGTGTAGACAGGAGACCTTACATACATCATCATGTATCAGTCCCAAGAGTTTACTAACTCTTTCTCTGTTTCCAGTAAACGGAGCTATGGTTATCTTATCTTTGTGACATGACTGGCGAGTTTCACAAGATGTAAATTCAAACTAATTTAAATATGCATCTAAATGTAACTCTAGCTAGTCGGGTCGCATTGATATGACCTAGTCTACAATACCTCAAGAAGGATTCGTTCATATCTGAACTCTTCCTCTTGTGTGTGCTCCATATGCTAAGAACTGTAGTTTGATTTAGAACATTAATGCTTTTAGATAACGTGCCTGATCCGATCAACTTTTGATATAGGAAATGTTCAAAACATTATCCATCAATACAAAATTATATCCTTTCTTTACTAATAAAGAGACTGATATGATTTTGTATATCAGGTTCGGTATCTAATA
Source organism: Agapanthus africanus (assembly GCA_030015575.1). NCBI lineage: Eukaryota > Viridiplantae > Streptophyta > Magnoliopsida > Asparagales > Amaryllidaceae > Agapanthus > Agapanthus africanus. Next base: position 200,906,908 of record CM057350.1, read on the forward strand.
ACATTCGTTCAGAATCAATGTATTGGTAATACAGGGTGACAGTGACCGACAGACTTGGCTGCAACACTTGCCCCGTTTTCTGCCTCATGAAACTTATCACCCGTTCTCAGTTCTTTACCTATCTGTAGCCCATGTAACATATTACATATGCGGGATCCTGATCCGGTATCACATTCCCAGGACGTAAAGAATACAGAGAAATAGTTCTTTGTAACGAACACACCCAAAGATGATGCATCAGCATGCACTCTCTTCGTTTGGGCGGCACGGGAATTCTGGTAATCCCCAATTTCCTGCTCTGTCTTATAACAATTATAAGTTGGAGCGGGACCAACGTTTCCCAGCTCAGTATAACAAGCGGGTTCGGTCAATATTCCGTATTATTATCTTGATTATGGCGTGATATGGTCGCTACCAGGAGAGAGAGAGAAGAAAACACTCAGCGTGCGCTCTGTCAAGAATAGATTGGTTATTATTTTATCTAATCAGGATGGCTCCCACTGCTTTTTATCAAATCTTCCTTCAAACCCTAAAAGGAAAGACTAGCCGGGATTAATTACACACTACAAGTTCGCCAATCTTTCAGCCAGGCCAGTGTCGGTACTTTGAGGGAGGTCCCCCGTGCTTTCGCACGAACCTAATTACTGTAAACCTCGTTTTCCCAGAGGCGTAACCTCGTTAACACCTTTCTAGACACCTACTTGATCGGCTAATTGTAATGTATAAAACTCTCCCAGGAGTAACACTTACTCGCAGCGGGTATCGGGATCCAACTATCTCATAGAAGGTATGCAATCTCATGTCAAATTTCAACACTTGAAATTCCCGATAATATTTTGCCCCTAGCTCGCTATGACCTTGACGCATGCCAAACAACCCATAGTCTGCTAGTCAAGTTCAACCCGTACATTTCTTGATTGAATTAAACCCACCCGCACGACCCTTGACGCATGCCAAACAACGCCGTACGAATACCCTAATCCAATCGCATCATATGCTGGCAGATAAGCACTAGTTAGCTACCGTACACTACGCCTTGACGCATTCCAAACAACCGCAGCACGAATACTAACTAATACTTATCTGAAATGACGGAGGGCTACGACAGGTTTTTCTGAAAACCTATTGCGTAATGAACTTGATATCGTTGTAGAATCAAATGATTTTGAAATGGAGTGCTTTTGAGGCTTTTCTAGTTTTGCTAAAGGAGTCACTCCCGGTGAAGGTATCGTCGGTCCTTTCCTCGTCGAATGAGGTGCGGGATATATCATATATATCACTGTGCAAAGCAAAAACACTTAAAAGCAATCAAAAGACAAACCGAGTGTGTATCATCTGCCAGTTATTGCTAAAGGAGTCATTCCCGGTGAAGGGATCTCGGTCCTTTCCTCATCGAATAAGGTGCAGGATATATCACATATACCGCTGTGCAAAGCAAGAACTGTAGCTACCTGTTTTAATTTTGAAATTCGATTCTACAACATCTTAGGTTTCTTTTATTTCATTAATCATATTAATGAAGTCCCATCATTTATGTACCTAAACATCACAGATAAATACGACGTACACTTATGCCATCCGCATTCGCCTCGATGTCCCCTCGTGCACCGTTAGGTTAGGTAACTAACGGCAGAGCGGGGCAGGGCTAGCGCGGGTGTAAAACATAAGTAACATCTATATAATATATCATATATACTATATACAGTATCTATCACAGAACATCACATGATCACATCACAGATATCGCAGCAGAAGAATCATATGAAATATTGGATATACTAGGACGTCCGTGTTTTCAATACGAGCCAGTATAAAACACGGATTCCACGGTCGTGATGAATAGCCAAACCCACACCCCTAGACCCCTACGAGAGCGGCAAGCAACCCTACCAATTCTAGAGTTAGGAGACCCGGACTCGACTCCTCGAGTTGGTCTCCCACTGGACTCCAGAACCCGGTTACTTGTGCTCCCCTCCTTGGGTCTATCCTAGTGCGGAAAAGTAAATAATATACAAGAGGTGACAACTTCCGCAACCTGGAAGCGCCCCAAATAAAAGAATATTACATACAAGTTTTTACATGAATGAAAATGAAAAACACTCATCTCACATAAAAAACCCCGGCTATTCAAACACGACGATCCAATATAACATATCCAGCAACACATAACATCACATGTCATCAACGTAAGTAAATATGCGCATCCCAATTGTCGTTGACATATAGCAACGAAACCGGCGATATCACATATTACACTTACGGTCACAGAAAAGAAAGTGTAAAACTACAACAGTTGGAATCCGCAACCACCTCAGACATCACATGCCTGACCAAATGAATTACTTAGACATCGCATGCCTAACAATTATAAACCCCGCATTTTAGTCTCAAAATCGAAAACTCTTTTCAATATCAAGTCGGGCAATTCAACAAGATTCCCGACATTCTGATCGAATACTCGTCGCAAACTTCAGTAGGCGGCACCACCCCTGATACCGTCGACGAAGTGCACCAAGGCGGAACACCGCTACCGCGAGCACCCGGACGGATGCTTTCGGCGACGGGGTTCTCCTACAGTCACTTGGTCGGGGCTATGGAGTGAAGCTGTCTATTAAGTTTACCCGGCGAGTATCCGCGTACGCTACGTGATTGCGACGGACTTTTGATCACATCAAAATTCCGTAGCAACCGATCAAGTGAGACTAAACTGCTACGTTTATAGCATTCATTCAGTTATCACATAACTATTTGTGAATTCCAATTATTGTATCCCATTCCAGATAAATAGAAAATGTTAAACTTTTCGATCGAACAATCGAACACCCAAGTTTTCCCGATACAGCTCAACACATGAAATAAGTCTAACAACATTCCGTTCGTGCCTCAGTACCAACGGTCCAGCCGTAGAAGGGTCAAGCCAACGCCTCACATGTGGCACGCCGTACTGCCCCAAACCCGAGGGTTCAAAGGGCAGTTCAAGACGGTCACATAATCGAGTTAAGGTTTGTGTCTTCTAGAGGGACCATCGCGTTACTTGCACTACTTAGAACATCGTTAAACTACGGAAAAATCCAACACTTGGAAATTTCCCGACAGGGGAAAAATTGGGTATTTATATCCGGTCGAACTTTTTAACATATTCTAAGATTTATCCGGAAAGCCACACAGACAAAATTTGATACCCCGATCGAAACACCGAATCCCCAAAACAATCCCAGGAAATTCAACTCTTGAATAAATATTAAAAATTCCTAGAAAACTCAGCAGAATTTATCAGGAGTTACTGTGCAAACAAAGTGGGCTGACGTCACCAAGGGGCCGCTGATCAGCCGCAGAAGCCATGCTTCTGCTGCTGATCCGCCGCGAAAAATACTGTTCACCAGAAACTTTTTGCACCGTAATTCTTGTTTTTCCCTGCTGAATTTTTTAGCAATTTTTAATTTGGAAAAATCCACTGTTTTCAAAAAAGTACAGAGAGCATATTTTGGGTTTCGGTTTTGGGTCGTTCGGACTTCAAATTCCGTCTACGCTTCGCCTAAGGCTCTAGCTAGGCTCTGATACCACTGTAGGGTTCCTAAGCACTCAAGTGAGGTCTCCCAAGCCATCGAACATGGCAATTTCAAAAATTATGGTGCCTACAAACCCTAAACTACGGATCGATAACTAGATGTCTAGGCGAACAATGAACTAGTTAACACTTAACTAATGAGAAAACGGAAATACAACCTTTGTAGATCCGGTGCTCCACCTCCATAGCTCCGCAACGAAGTCCTCTCCGCTGTCCAAGTCAAATCCGGGCTCTAGGATCGGCTTCGTCGGAGAATGGGCAAGCTAGGTCGTCGATGTCCATGCCGAAGATGATCTACGTCGAGGCATCGCTAGATCAAGCTCACAACTTCACCAAGTCATGAAACTTGTGAAGTAAACACACTCTACTACTTGGCAAGAGGTAGAGGATGAAGAAATAGGAGTTGGGTTAACTTTAGAATTGGATTTCTCACTCTAATTCATCAATCACCATTGATGAGGTAAGCTTTCTTCTTCAAGTTCAAGGAAGAAGAAGAAGGAAATAGTTATGATAAGTTTTTTTTGAAAAAGAAAAGAAAATGAATTCTTATCATAATGTTAACTAGAGTCAAGTGTAGAGAATGAATCATGGTTAGTGGGAATGGTTAGGGTTAAGGATGAGATAAGAATGGTTGACTTGATCAAAGTTTCATGAAGCTTCAACTAAAATCCAAATTAAGCCACCATTCTTTTCTCCTCTTTTCCAAAATGAATAAACAAATTAATAAATGAATAAATAAAGGAAATGAAACCCTAACAATTCTTTTAACCATGGTTTAATTCTTTGCACTTAACCAAGTAAACATGTATCATCAAACATGATACAATCAAGTGCACAAAATCATATCGCATATGTAATGTGCACAATCCAAGTGAGAAAATCCGTTTAAAGTGAACCAACACTAGTTAGTGCAAAGTAACATATCAAATATATAATTATGCATTAAATCATTAAATCAACACTTGATTCAATGATCCGGTCATGTCGTACACAACCGACTAGTATTCAATGTATCGGCTTATCGAATCAACGCTTGAATCGATAACTAGGTTATATCGCATACAACCTTTCTGATACATTCATCGCGAGAATGGAATGCGGCATCACATACACGCATTATTCTCGGTCCCGCACATATCTCATATGCGCTCCTATTTCGTTTCGCTTGAGCCAGGAAACCTCTGTGTAGGACTCTAAAGACTCGTCAATACGCCGGCAGCAGATGATGATCATATCAAACACCCACAAGCCGCAAGCGGTCTGCTAAACGTAACAGCCACCCGGGTATTGAGCGATCTGAAGATCGACGAGCAAGCCCGCTCACACTCCAGTGAATCCGACCAGTAACACTACCGTACAGTCCGGTCTGATCTTCTGATATGTCGCATATCTCGCCTAGGGGTGGTAAACGTCAGACCCCAATAGCTCGATAAGTCGTGTCAATATGAGGTCTATAACTGTTCGAGAAACTACTGGTAACACTTACCAGTAAATCTCAGCAACCCTGGCCAGGGATTTCCTGTTATAGCCAATCGAACACAGCGCAACATCAACTCCCTATACCGGGAGAGACGAATCCCCTCCTATCGCTCATTGCCTCCATGTGACTCGGGACTGTACCCAAAAACCACCGTTTTGCACGCCCTCTTGGACGTGGTAAGATGGAAATCAAAGCACAGTGGGAACCACACAAGACTCTATGACGATCTCGGGTCAACAGACTACTCTGTACCAGTGTCACCAGAGAACTGCCATCTGACGTGAGGTATAATACCATCTGGGAGTTCTCGGCGAGTCCGTCCAGTGTACCCAGTCTTCACTGAGCACCCGTATATCATCTCTGATGTCAAACACCAATGGATATGGGATCATCCATCGCCCATCTATCTGGGTCGAGAAGGTATACGCTAGTCTACTCTGGTATATCGATGCCCCGTCTCGATACACCCTCGACTAGGGACTTTGAAGGATGTACTTATGGACTACCATGTCCCCACTAGTATGATCCGCATCATAGTCCAGGTAGTCAAGCACACATCCTAAGGGCTTTACCAACATGTAACAGAGAGACAATCAGTATACACGTTAAGGTAAAGAGCAACCAGATAGCATACTATCATGTCGAGCAAGAAAGTCCTCCCTATATATGTCCCAGCATCCACTACAATATACATCCTATATACAGTAATGGCCTCTAGGGCATACATATAACTAACACGTGGGATATACTAGGACGTCCGTATTTAGTATCTAGCCAGAATAGAAAATACGGATTCCACAGTCGCGATGAATAGCCAAGCACACACCCTGGACCCCTACGAGAGCGGCAAGTGACCCTACCAATCCTGGAGTTTAGGAGACCCGGTCTCGACTCCTCGAGATGGCCTCCCACTGAACCCCAGAACCCGGTCACCTGTGCTCCCCTCCTTGGGTCCATCCTAATGCGGAAAAGTAAATAATATACAACACTGGTGACACAACCGCAACCTGGAAGTGCCCCAAATAAAAGAATATTACATTACATTTGAATTTACATGAATGAAAATATAAAACTCTCATCTCACAAAAAACCCCGGCTATTCAATCGCGACATCCTACACATCATATCTCAGCAACACATAATATCACATATCATCAACGTAAGTAAGTATGCGTACCCCGATTGTCGTTGATGTATAGCAACGAAACCGGCGATATCAAACATACTACACTTACGGTCACAGAAAAGAAAGTGTAAAACTACAATATTTGGAATCCAGATTCTCTTTAGACATCATAAATGCGAAATATCACATATTTCGTATTTCATGCCTACACTATATGAATTCCACATATTGTATCACATTCCAGATAAACAGACAGTATTAAAGTTTTCGAACGAACTATCAAGCACCCAAGATTCACTAAAGCTCAACACTTGAGCAGGGTTCAAAAGATCCAGAGTGTGGCACAGTAGCGGCGGTCCAGCCGTAGAAGGGTCAAGCCAACGCCTCACATGTGGCACGCCGTACTGCCCCAAACCCTAGGGTTCAAAGGGCAGTTCGAGACGGTCACATAATCGAGTTAAGGTTTGTTGTCTTCTAGAGGGACCACCGCAAAAAGACTTGCACGCATCTCCAAACTATTTAAACCCCGTGAATATTGAGTAAATGATATTCGTTCAAACACTTCAATACTTTCTTGTTTACCCGGAAAAGAAAACGAAATGAAAAATTCCGATCGAAACCATGGGTCTAAAAATATCTCCAGAATTTTTCAACAGCAGATTCAGATTAAATATACTCAAAATATACTGTAGCAGGTAAAGAAAAACACTGTGCAAAAATTGGTCAAAGATCCCCTCATATGGCCGCGGATACGCGGCCTAAGCTTGCTTATGCCGCGCTTCCGCGGCCAAAGTTACTGTTCATGGGTACGGATTTTCCAGATAGTCTTATATTTACCTGCTCTATTTTTTGAGAATTTTTAATTCTAAAAAAAGTCAGTTTTTAAAAAATTTCCAGAGAGCTCCTTTAAAAGTCGTATTTTTTTTCGATCGGACTTTTTACTTCGCAAAAAGGACGCCTAATGTTCTAGGTCGGCTCTGATACCAATGTAAGGTTAGCCTAGCACCCTATGAAGAGATTTCAAGCATCACATGACCTAAAGTTTTCATTTTTATAGTGCTAAACTAACAAGCAAAGGAATCGATCCTAGAAAGATTAGGGTTACAAAACTATAAGCTAACAAAGTTAGGGTTTGAAGGCTACAACCTTTGTAGCTCCCGTTTTTGCTTCGCTCCTTAGGCTCTTTGGGTGTTGGATGAAGGTCCGCTTGTACTCCTCCCACGTCCAAGCTTGCAACTTTGAAAAAATAAAGAGAACACTCTAATCAAGTGAGCTAGACTTGATTAGAATGAAGTTGTGGCTATGGATCTCACTTCAAAATCTTATTTTTATGAGTGATTCACTCTCTTGTATGAACTAGAGAGCAAAAGCATGGAGGTTGATGAAGATGGTGGATTTTAGAAGAAGAGAATGAATTATCTTATGAAAGAGAAAAGGAAAATAGCTATATATATTTTTCTTTCTCTTAACCAACCATGGTTAAATAAATAGATAACATTTTATTTTAAATTAAAAGCATGATAAGAAAATAAACTATGGGTTAAATGTTAGGTGAGCATGGTTGAGTTAGAAGAGTGTAGAAATTCTTAAGTGATTTAACCCATTTTTCATTTTCTTTTGCTTTAATTTAAATCCAATAATTATCCAAATACAACCATGGTGTAATTCTTATACATCCACCATTCCCATTGTATAAACAACCATGATAATATATGATGTATGTATGCATGTGTGCTTGTACATCCATATGTGCATGAACAAGAATGAATGCACACATGCATGCATACATTCAACATAAACAAGATAGGATTTGTAGTGAGAAACTAATGATGAATCAACACTTGATTCACTTATCCAGTCATATCACATATGACCCGACCATTAGCAAGCCGCCCAATTAATATACGGTATCCCATACACGCATTTTAATCGGGTCCAAGCGCATATCGCATACGCGCACCACAACGTTTCGCCTGGACTAGGTAACTCCTATGTGGGACTCTAAGACTCGTCAATACGCCGGCAGTGGGTGATGATCATATCAAGCACCCCCAAGCCGCAAGCGGTCAGCCAAACGTAACGGCCACCCGGGTATTGAGCGATAAGAAGAAAACAAGCGAACCTGTTACAACTCCCGTCGAGCCATCCGGCAACACTACCGTACAGTCCGGTCTCTTCGTCAGATATGCTGCATATCGAGCCTAGGGATGGTCACGTCGACCCCAATAACTCAATAGGTCGTGTCGGTGAATGGTCTATAACAGATCGAGAAACTACTGATAACACTTATCAGCAAATCTCAGCAGCCCTGGCCAGGGACTTGCTGTTATAACCAGTCGAGCACAGCACAGCATCAACTCCCAATACCGGGAGAGACGAAACCCCTCCTATCGCTCATTGCCTTCGTGTGTCTCGGGACTGTACCCAACGGCCACCTGTTTGCACGACTCAGTAGAGCCGTGGTAGGGTGGCAATCAAAGTACAGTGGGAGAACACACAAGACTCCATGACGATCTCGGGTCTACAGACTAACCTGTACCAGTGTCACCTGAGAACTGCTATCCGACGATAGATATAATTCCATATAGGAGTTCTCGGCGAGTCCGTCCAGTGTACCCAGTCACCACTGAGCACCCGTATATGATCTTGATGTCAAACATCGACGAATGTGGGAACATCCATCGCCCATCACATGGGTCTAGTATCATATACGCTAGTCTACTCTGGTATATCGATGCCCCGTCTCGATACACCTCCGACTAGGGACATTTCAGGATATGCTTATAGACTACAGATGTCCCACTAATATGATCTCCATCATAATCAGAGTAGTCAAGCCGATATCCTTAGGGCTTTATCAGCATGTATGAATGAATAAAAGCATGATCAAATCAACATGTCAGATAAAGAGGAACCAGATAGCATACTATCATGTCGAGCAAGAATGCAAACTGAATATATATACATGTATAGATACATCAACTATCATATAATGGCCTCTAGGGCATACATATATCCAACACGAAAATCCAAATCAGGTGCATAAGGTGCACAAAACAAATATCGAATATCACAATTGAAATCGAAATCCAGTGCATCTAAGTGCACAAAATGCATATCACTGCACGGCAAGCATATGTGAACTATACCGAGTGCAAAAACCAAAGCGTGTGTGTACATATGCACAAAATCAACTCACTGTATGAAACCCATAAAATCATAAACATGAGAAACCAAGGCACAAAAACGATATCAAGTGCAACAACTGTGCAAAAATCGTAGATACTCAATAGGTGCAACCATGGTGCATGAAAACAAATATCATGAAATTCAATCATCAAAATCAGTCATGTGAATAGATCGCCCAAAATACCTAAATCAAGTATGGCGGAATAGTCCCGCTCAAGCACATCCTCTAGGAATCTCTTAACAACTGTCGTGGTCACTCATAGCATGTCTCGTCGACGATCCTGAACTCTGGCCTGCCGGTGTGCGTAACGTGACCACTCCTGGGTTCAAGTCTTCTCGTAATTTATTCCAGAAAGGTCCTGCCGAGGTCTCTCCCAAATCTCGTCTCTGCCGAACTGTCCAGAAGTCATCGTCCTTTACTGTATCTGTTTCTTGTTCCGAAACGGCTGTATACTCATCGCGACTCCTTCTGGAAGGTATATCCAAGTACAATGCCTTGGCATGCATATCGCATCTCTGATGTCGGCGGAGTGGAACGTCATCTTATCCAGATCTTGTACGAACCTCTTACTCCACTTCTCTTTAATGTCGACTGCTTCAGACTCGTCTCATCGTGGCTGCATGGACTGAGCTCCAATGGCTATCCTCGTATCTGGAGTCTCCCAAGAAATGTATCTCACCACCTGGCATCCGAATGAAGTCGAACCATTTGATCGATTCGTCAAAACCTTATAATCCCCCAAGAGCTCAACATCCTGGGTACAGTTTAACAGTATCGAGTATGTACCACAGCATGGATGGTCCAGCCGTAGAAGGGAAAACCCAAGCCTCACTAATGGCGCCGCAGAACTGCCGCAAACCCTAAGGTTCAAAGGCTTTCACACGGTCATTAAGTCGAGTTAGGGTTTCATTCTTCTAGAGGGTCCATAGAATTTCCTGCATGTCATTTCGAATACTTTAAACTTGGAATAATAGGTTTCTGACATTCGATCGTCTCTGTCGACTCTCAACGTCTCCGCGTGAAGTCGTCTCTAGTTGGAATCAATCTATCTGATGACCTCGCATAGGGGTAGGCGAACGAACCACATGTCCTAGTCATTCATCCTCGGGTGACTAGCGACCTTCTATCATCTCTTAGTACAACTCGTACTGCAATAGCTCCAACATCTGGGGTGATATCTCGTCATTCCAGCAATAACTGGCTCACTCGCCTGCACGCTGATCAGTACCTCAATCATCAGGAGTAAGCAATACCTCAACGGTCATCAAAATCTGGATGGCCTCCATCAGTGGCTCGATCCTCTGGTGCTGATCTGCACGTCCGAGTAATCTCATACAGCGATCCATCAAACGCTCGTGGCGCGAAAACACAATAAAAAGACACGTCTCTGCAATCGTGTGTCGCCGAAATTACGCCCTGGTCAGTCCTCGTCCGTAACGAGCTCGTGCTGACCGCAACTCGAGCCGTAGCTCTCCCTGCCCGTAATCGTGGCAGCAAAACCATAACTGGTACCGATGAGGCTAGATCAGGAATGAATATAATACTGAACAAAGAAATGTACATCCTAAGGCTTCTTAAGTGGAATAGCGTATCGTAAGTATGCAGCGGAACATACCTGTGGTACGTCACTCTACTTTAGTCACCTGTTCCATCAACCATGGGTCATCCTACGCTCCGAAGGTAAAACCTAACGCTCTGATACCAACTTTGTCACGACCCGAAAGTACGGAACATGATCGGCACTTAGACTACGAAACGTCTCGAGGCGTACGTAATCTAAGTAAGCCGAAAACCTAAAAATCCAAACCAAGAAAGTAGTAGAGTGGAGGAAAACCATTTTAAATCAAAAGTTTGCAACATTCGCCGAAATGTGCATTTTAAAATCACAAGTCTTTTCTAAAAATTTCGGCAGAGTTTCCTTTGTAAAAACTGGCCCCCAAATGGGATACAACATGAATAGTATACGAAATCAATAAAAAAGCATCCCCAAGCGGGAGCTAGCTCTTCGTCAATCGACGGTCACAATCACGCAAGCAATATAATATACAACGCCATGGGCGAGGATCAAAACTCAAAAGAAAACTCAAAACAGCAAGAAATCCATATAAATACAACGCGCGACTTTAAGGTCGAAAGAATAAACAATACTGGTCTCTATCTCTGAAATAAATACATGTTTGGTTGATGGAACTTGTAGATACAACAGAATAATAATATACAAGGTATAATGATGGGTACGATACAAATAAACCCACCTACTAGCAAATCACCCGGAATGGAAATAGTGCCAGCAAGCCGTAAAGAAACCTGTACAGCAAAACCTGCAAGAAACTGGAGCACAACGGGGGTGAGTTGCCAACTCGTGAGTAGAAAAAAGATCTACGAACAGAAGTCCCATGAACAACGCAATCCTAGGTCATACGATCATAATGTATCCTCAAATATATAACCAGCAGCCTAATATAATAGCTAGGGTACATATCTAACCCAAGGTAATCCCATGTGCCCGTGTCAGTGCCTCAGGTAGCAATATATCATATGGATGATGTATGAATGCGTGAAAACAGAATTCATGTACTAAAGAAACTGCTTTCATAATTTAGTAAGATTTCCTTTGTATTTTTAAAATGAGGTATCATAAATGAAATCAGCATAAAACAGTGTCTAGCATCGACACAAAACATAAATCTCAATGTCTCAAAATCTCAGGCTCCGGCTATCCGGACTGGCCTGTATCATCAAATCTCAGTACCTCAATATATCAAAATCTCAATGTCTCAATCTCAATATCTAGGGCGCCGTCAGTCCAGACCGACCCCTACCATCCATCTCAAGACCACAACGGTATCCTCCGGATATCCGACGCGTCGGGTAAAATCACCAGTAGGTAGTCTCCCCCTGCCAGGTTCACATCATCATCACCACGCGCTTCTTGCCCCGGGGTACCTTACTGGGTCCACCATGTACCCGAAACGGTTCCTCCACTCCTCGAACTCGGGTCTCACATGTCGCTCTCAGCACCGAGAAAACACATGGTGGACGCACTGAAATATCATATCAAGGGTAACCGGGTTTTTAAAACAATTACATATTCTCTTTTGAAATACCCACGGTTCCCAAATCCAGAAATCTCATGGAAGTCCGAATCCAAATCATCAATAGCACGTAAAACCATGAATATAGGAATGAGAATCCATGAATGCGGCATAACAATGAATAACAGTATGCATGAAGTGACAAGTAATAACTACAATATCTAAGCTGGCATATAAGGCAAGTACACTAATATCATGGATAAGTACTATCTAACAAGCTAAATCAAGCAATAATATTCTCTAAGTGTACGTGACATGGCAATTACTGATGAAGATGTGTGTGAGCCGGCAAGTAAGTGTACGTGGTACATACGCATCATCGGTAATGGTGCTGGTGTCCTAACAGCATGATATCAATAATGGAATATGCAGTACAATGAGTATGCGATGTGGAGCGAACAGCAATAATGTGCGGGAGCAGAGAACTAGACACAACGATAACTATAAGTCAAACAATGGTGCCTTTTAAAAATAATAAGAATCACGGTGTTTTGAAAATAAGGGCTACAGTGTTTTTAAGAAAAAATACGTCTTTTGAAATATCCGTAGAATTCCTTGACCTGTCCTTTAAAATATCCGCGATTCGTTAGCTTTTGAAATAGGTAGGAGTCGAATCTATTCTACCAACTACACTAAACTATAGGGCTAAGCTAACTGGCTAACTGAAGGTAAGGAAACTGCCTAACATCTGAGTCAATACATATACATATATATATATTTAGTCGGTGATCCCGTCTCGATAATATCACACCCGATACCATATTTATAATCAATTATTCCCAAGTCAAGAGTGCGGATCAAACATCAATATATGGCTCGTACGTAAATCTGTCGTACGGCATCCCAAATCTGGGTACGGGTCGATATCACATTCATCATATCGTTCATCTGGTATCCTCTTTATCAAAGATCATAATCCGGGTACTGACCTACGTCTAGTACAATATTAATATCCTCAATCTAATCATGATCTGACTGCTGATCAACAGTCTCATACAAACCGATATCATCATCATATGTCGTCATAAAGAGGTATACATCGCCTAATGCGACCTATTATGAATATCTTAACATATCATATCTCATATCACGATCATATGTCGACCATTCTTTTTATATCACTATTCACATGGTATCGTCGTCCAAAGATCCGCTATAACATCAGGACGTATCTCAAATACGAACCTTAACATATCACCGATATCACAATCTCAAATCAAATCCCATCGACTCATCTCAAACCCAAGTATCATCCTCAATCCGTATGTGAACACATAGTCCTATACCCATGTGAACACATAACTATATATATTCCCATCTAAGCACATATGAAAGAAGAATGTATGCAAGTATTGGTGTATGTGTGTATGTGTGGTGCGACCACTACTCTAGGGTTTCGCGACACTAAATCAATCCAAGCACACCAATTATCCATATTTATCATCAATAATCTCAAACAACGTATAATAAATGTATGTATGTATACGTATCCGTATACATCACCACGAACTGCGGGGGTGCTATACGCCATCCACCCGACTTCTCCCCATAGATATAAATATACTCACCTGGTCCTCGCTCGCCGGTGCCGACGTCCCTACGCTCTTGCTTGTCGTCTTGAAGTCCACATAGGGGTACCTACATGTCACAACGTATTGTATCGCATAAAAACCAAATCCGAAATCGAAACGGTATACGAAAACCAATTCGGCATGCGTATCACGAATAGGTCAAAACCTATCGTCTACGCATGCAAGAATAGCTAAACCAACCCTCGATGTCGATGTACAAACGTCAAACCATCGAGAAAAACCCAAACACGCTCATTTGCACATTCACAAACGCTAATTATAATATGAAATAGGTTAAAATTCACAAAAACCCCAAACTCACTTTAAAAGCTATTTTTCCGAAAACCTAGCAAGCAAGGTTTACCGTTTTGGTACAAAACATGATGTTTTAACAATTCTAGTGACCAAGATGATAACTTAATATCTTAATTATGCCATAGAAACCATTACTTAAATTTTAAACCCACTATTTAATTCAATTTCAAAAACCTAGTTTGCAATTTTAACCAATTTCGATTATTTTATAGCAAAAATGCACATACAACAATCTAGCTTGGATTTGCATGATCTAAAGTATTAAACTACATTTATAATGTTAATAATACCATGAATACCCTAATAGATTTTTATCCCAATTGATTAATTAAATTCCCAAAACCTAGTTAACAAAATTAACACAATTAGCAAAATTTTACACTAACAAATAGCAACTAGTAACTAGCTTTTCCTTACATGACTTAAGATCTCAAATTACAACACACAAATCATGATCCAAATACCCAAAACTCTAATTTGATCACAACCCCTTCTCTTGAATTTTCAATCATGCAATATGAACCCATAGAAAACCTAATTAACACTTAATTAAGCTAACATAAGCATTAATCAACAATTTAACAAAAGGTCAAGATTTTTATACCTCACAACCCATTGATCCAACTTGAAATCTAGCCTCTCAAATTGTCATCTTGTTCCCTAGATCCATACTAGAATGGTCAAGAAAAAATAGATAGGGATTAGATTTTGATTTTGTGGGATTGTTGAAGCATTTTGGATGATTTTTTTTGATGGAATTTTGAAGAGAGAAGAGAAGGAGAAAGGGGGGCTGCTGCTGCAATGGTTTCAGCCAGGTAAGGATAGGGGAGAGTGAGGGAGAATGGTGTTAAAATTTTCAAGTCAAAACCCCCTCCCAATTACCATAATACCCCCACCTACAAAAATATATTAAAAAAATCCTTTATTTTAGCCCATTTCTTCACATGGATGAAGACAACAAGAGAGGGGGAGGAAGGGGGCTGATGTTAGAGATGGTGGGGCCGGCCATGGTTGAGGGGTAAGGAATGTGTAAGGTTGCAAAGAAAATTTCATGCAAAAAGAACCCCTCAAGTTTCAAAATTGCAAGTTTTAGTTTAATTATTTAAATTTTAGTTTTCCCTTAATTATAACCAATTAGAACTTGAAATAAATTGCTAAAAATTTATATTACTAACTAGATTTTAGTTGTCATGGTTCTATTGGGTGTAATTAGCCTATTCAAATTTGTATTTATCGCTAATTTAATATATTTTTAACAGCTTAAAATAATATTAAAATAATTAATTTCGGAAAAATTTCAGAAAATTAGAAATTTTACGAGTGGCTCAATAAACACCAAATACTAGCAATCTCATAGCTAGAATATGTATATTTAATTTTATAATAAAAATATTTGTATTTTGACTTTTTACGGAAAACCCCCTTATTTTACCGATTTTCCGAAATTTCACCGAAACGATTTTCAAAACGTTACACATCGCATGTACAGTAATGGCCTTTAGGGCATACATATAACTAACACCTTTACTCCATTCATATAATCTGACAATCTGTAGAAGTAGTATTGTTTTACATTCATGATCTTAAATGCTAGTGTAGACCTTGTATTTCTTACTTAGATACCACATGCATTTGCATCCATACATTCTAGTGATGCACTGATCATTGGCTTTACGTCGGTATTTACTATCTCATTATATACTCATAGATTGTGATTCTTTTAGAGATTTTCATGTTCATGTGATTTCTTGATTTGGGGAAACCGCAAGTGATATTTATAAACTCATCATTATATTTTATTAAAAGAAAATGCGGTTTCTCGTGAAATGATGTATGTGCGTCCACCATGAGTTTTCTTGGTTCTTGAGCCACGCGTGTACACATACCCGATTCAAGGAGGCGGATGCACCGTCTGCGGGTACATGGTGGATCCAGTGCGGTACCCCATGGCAAGAAGATCGTATAGAGAGACGTTGAACCCGGTAGGGGAGCACTACCGACCGATGGTATTTGACGCGGCGGATATCCGGAGGATACCGACCGTAGTCTTGTGATCAAATGATTTGGGTCAATCCGGACTGGCGGAGCCCGAGATTTATGAGAATAACGTGTCGCTGATGGACACGGTTTTCATGATGTTTTCGAGTGTCGATACTGGGCATTCAGATTTTCTGTTGATTTTGTATGTCGATGCTGGGTACACCCATTAGATGATGCATTCATACATAAAGTACATGACAAATAGTTACTGTGTGACACAGACACGAGTACTTGGTATTACACTTATGCTTATAATATTGCCCTTACCACTACTAGATGTTTCGGTGTTATATTATTAGTATATTACTGTATGACCTAGGAGATCGTCATACATTTGGTTTCTACTCGCTGATGTCTTCTACTTACGAGTTGGCAACTCACCCCATTGTGCCACAGTTTCTTACAGGTTTTGCCGTACAGGTTCCGTAGCGGCTTTGATGGCACACCGCTTTTTCTTCCGGGTGATCGTCTTGGTAGGTGGGTTCACTTGCATCGTGACCACCATTGTACTTTATATTTATTCTGTTGTATCTAGTAAAGCTCCATTAACCAGACTTTGTATATTTAGTAGACTTAGAAACCATTATTGTATATTCTTTCGGCCTTAGAGTTGTGGTTATGTATTGTTCTTTATTCCTGGTTTTCTTGATGATACTAGCGTTTCTTTATTTCTTCTGTGTTTTGATCATCGCCCTTCGGCGTTGTATATTTATATTACTTGCGTGGTTGTTTCTGCCATTTCGCGAAGAGCTAGCTCCCACTTGGGGATGCCTTTATTTATATTGCTTGTACCGTTTTCAGATTAAAAATTACAAAGGAGGTGCTGCCCAAATTTCGAATGACAAAAAAATTTTCAAGTTAGATACAAATATAACGTTTCCATATATTACTACTTATGTATATATATAAGAATAAACTTGATTTCAGTAAACCTTATTTCAAACTTCACCTCCACTATTTTCCCTAAAAAGGTTTAGATTTCTGGGATTTTAGCTTACTTGAATTAGTTGGGGTCCTATATTCTTCGCATGATTCAAGTGCCAGTAACGTGCCTTTCCGGGTCATGACACTTGGATAGTCGATAAGCACATCCTTAAATGTCCATATTCGTAGGAGTATCGAGACTGGGCATCGGTACTCCAGTTTAGGCTAGTATGTATGTTTTCTGACCTAGTTGGAGGGCGATAGCTGGTCTCATAACTATTGGTGTTTGACACCGAGGATTGTATACAGGTACTCATTGGATGAGTTATACTGGACGGACTCACCGAGAACTCCTAGTTGGTAATATACCAATATCAAGTAGCAGTTCTCTGGTGACATGAGTACAGGGTAGTCCCTAGGACCTGAGATTGCTATAGTGTCTCATGTGTGTTTCCACTATACTTAGACTTCTACCCTATCGCGGCTCAAAGGAGTTGTGCAAACAGGTTTTTGTTGGGTATGGTCCCGAAGCAGGTGGATGCAGTGAGCGGTCGAGGGGGTTCGCCTCTCCCTGTATAAGGAGTAGATGTCACATTGTGCAAGACATGACTACAACCACAGGTCAGTGGCCACCGCAGTGGAGATAAACTGATAAGTGTTATCAATTGTATCTCCGGATAGTTATGAATCCTCTGTCGCATGACTTATCGAGTTATTAGGGTATGACAGATTCCAAACCCTAGACCCGATATGTGATACCCATAGATGAAGAGACCAAAATATACGGTGATGTAATTGATAGACTTTGCGGGGTTCAATGAGCATTCTCATTGACCTTCTTTCGATCAATACCTGGGTAGCTGTTACGTGCAGCTAGTACTGCTGACATGCTTGTAGGCTACGGGTATGATCCTAACATATTTTCAGCGTATTGTCGATTCTTTAGAGTCTCATAAAGAGGTTTCCTAGCACAGGCGATATAGGGCACATATAAGGATACGTGTAAGAGTTCGATTAAACACGTGTATGTGATACACGTATTTTAATCGGGTGTTTAATGATATTAGCCGGTATATATATATGATATAACTGGATTATTAAATCAAGTGTTGATTTAATAATTAAATGTATATTTGTATATTTATATATTGATATATTTATATATTAACTAATATCATGCTCACATTATTTTTACTTCTCGTTATATATTATCTTTATATGATATATATAATATATATCATTTGTCATGGTTGTATATACACATTAGATGAAGGGTCCCGGCAGCGCCCCGGCCGTCAAAACACGGCCAAAATGCGGAACAAAAATTTATCAAACCGGCGCTACCGCTACCCGAATCCCGGATCGACCTTAAACCCTAAACTAGCGAGCTAACTAAGAGTTAAAATCGTTATACCGAGTTGATCTGAGTCCTTCGGTCTTCATTCCAAGCTCCTAGCGGTCCTTTGATGATGTTTGGTTGCCGGTCTTCCTCCATCTCCGATGATCCACCCGAGGGAAACGGCGCAAGCTCCAAGCTCGTCGAACGAGGTAACCGACACTCCAACGTCGCTAGTGATGGAGTGTGGGGGTGTATGAATATGTCACTACAATTTTTCTCTCAACCATGAGCTCAATGAGAAACTCAAGAAGAAGAATGAAGGAGATGATGAAAACTTGGCATAAGGCTTTTGTGAACTTTTGAGTGAATGAGAGAGGAGGAGAAAAATGCAAGTGTGAATTAATCAATTGAAAATAGCCCCCCAAAATCATGGCCGGCCCCCTTCTCTCCTCCACACAAAAATCTCATTTTCTTTTTCCAACGTTTTTGCATTAAACAAATGAAACCATACCATGCTACATGCACAAAACCCATGCCACAAATCTCATCACCTTTTCCCCCCTCCACCTCATTATTAAATCATAATGAATTTCAATAAATGGAAAATCAAATAATGAGGTGGCAAATCTTCTAGAAGCTATTCCGTATAAAATACGGAATACTTCCCGGTACATGTATCGAAATACATATACGCGTATTCATATAAAAATACGAATAGCCAAGAGAGAAAACTAATAGTGAACAATAATACTAGAATACGTATATATAAATACATATATCAATTATTAAATCAAAACCTGATTTAATAAACTGGCTTAATCCTAAGCCGCTAGTATTATCAACCGTCCAATTAAAGTCTGCGCAGCAAGTGCACATATTTAATCGGACATCTGTATATGTCAACATACCTCATGTATACCATATCGCCTGAACCGTGAAAAACCTCTGTGTGGGACTCTAAAGACTCGTCAATACGCTGGCAGTGGGTTTAACCACAAGTACGTCAGCGGCACTAGCTGTACGTAATGGCTACCCAGGTATTGAGCGAAAGGGAGGCCGACGAGCAAACTCATCCTGAACCCTACTGAGCCTCACAGTGACAATATTCGTACAATCCGGTCTGTTCGTCTAAGAGTATCGCATATCGAGTCTAGGGGTGGATAAAGTCAGACCCCCAACAACGCGACATTTAGTGTCCGTATGAAACCCATCACCACCTGAGAAACTATCGATCCTGGATCGATAATTCTCATCCACCGTGGCCACGGATTTATGGTGATGGCCATCCGTACACAACGCGACATCAACCCCCAATACCGGGAGAGACGAATCCCCGTCGATCCGATCACTGCCTCATGTGGTTGGGACTGTACCCAACTAAAACCTGTTTGCACGACTCCTTTGAGCCGTGGTAGGGTAGTAATCAAAGTACAGTAGGAACTCACACGAGACAAATGACGATCTCAGGTCGACAGACTAACCTGTACACATGTCACCTGGGAACTGCTATCTGACAATAGGTATAATACCAACTAGCGGGTTCCCGGCGAGTCCGTCCAGTGTACTCTAACCTAATGAGCACCTGCATACTATCTTAGGTGAACAAACTAACACTAATGGCTTGTGAGACCTGGCCACCGTCCCTCGTCGGGGTCTCGATCAGTATACACTAGTCTACATTGGAGTATCGATGCCCGGTCTCGATACTCCTACGACTAGGGACATTTAAGGATGTGCTTATAGACCCCAGCTCCCACATATATGATCGCCATCATAATGCTGGCAGTCAAGCAAGAATCCTATGGGCTCTATCAACATGTACATGATGATAAAGACATACCAGATAGCATACTATCATCTTGAGTAAGACTGTTTTATCTGTATAGGTCCTACCTCAATCATCATAATCACAAGTCCGCGACTATGATAATTGCCTTGAGGGCACTATAGCCAACAATCTCCCACTTGCACTGAAGGCCAATTATTGCGATGTCGCATACTCACAACCCGTGTGATACCGAACACCCAACTTCTCTACTAATCAGTTTCGCAAAGCCTGTTTGCGAAAATGATTGCGTTCGAGAAATAGACTCAGTGAGTGGATCCGCTCCAATGTTTTTTTCTGTATCTCTCTTAATCTCAACTTCGCGGAGAAATCTATCTCCCGAAATTAGCAATACTTGTCTTAGAATATGTCTGGATATCTGATTGGACCCAGTTCACAAATGAACTGCAAATCCAGCAAACTACTTAGACTGTATCGTCCACTGAATTTAATCAGTATCTTGCGCCTTGCCTTTCCTCAGTATCCGATTGGACCACCTGTCCAACATACCGTCACTCAGAAGAGGGAAGAACTATAACTCAGACAGCCATTCTGTCGTCCAGGTCACCATGGAAGCCTGGAATGATAACCGTCTCCTGAAGGAGGCTGCCGTAATCATTTCCCTAGAACATTCACTTATGTTCAATAACTGCTTCCCAATGGTTCTCCAGGATTGGATTAATATATCTGCATATTGCATCCAGTACAAAAGCAATATCTGGTGCGGTACTTGACATTTCATGATTAACTCAATTGCCTAAGCAAGTGATATGCTAATCATGTAGATTCCTCTCCCCTTTAGTCTGTAAGACACCTTTAGAGAGGTTTACTCCATCACCTGCAGGTTCACCACCATGCCAGGAGTCATCCATTTAATGTCAAAGTATCCAGATTAGGATACTTCCTAAATCTAGATCTAGTAACCAGAAAATCTGATATTATTTCTATATCATGTGCGGAGAAAACAACTTTGTGACAACCATAGTACAACAGATCGTAGTATAGGAATATCTCTTCCTATCAAGTGCATATCATCCCAATACCTGGACATCACTCTCTACTACCTTCTTACCAGATCCATCTCCTATTCTGATGAGGTCAAAGCCTATGACTGTCACATCAAAAATAGATGATCTATATCCGCTATACCTACCTTAGTCTATAAATAGACATAAGCTACTTACCCATTATGCTTCTGCTGCTCCCATTGACTACAACAACCCTCTGGCAGAGTCATATACACGTGCACTTCTAAAACTAGTTTAGAACGACGCTATACTCATCCTCTTGCCGGGTCTTATAGTCTAGAACAGCAGCAATGGTAAGTCTGGGTAAACAAGAACCTCCCTGTCACCGTCACTGAGAAGACTGAAGTACCTCTCGGGTGCTTGAGGTTACCCACCAAATCTGTGGAGTGGCTAATGGAACGTCAAAAACAATCGAATCTTCAGGTTCTATTAAATCTTCAGTAATCGTTTATGGTTCTGGAATAACTTCCAGTTCTACCATACTCCTACTTTTGTTTTTCTGAAAAAGTCCATTTTGCTAAAACTGTGGCGAGTCAAGAACAATATAAATACTGATCTTCCTGATGGTAGAAAGTTAACCCTCGTCAAAGCCCGGGAGAACCCACAAACAGCCATTACTGAAACGTGCCTTGAGTTTATCCAGATTCTGGTTTTAAGCATCAGCCGGACAACTCCCTATACCTTAACATCGTTAAGATATAAATTGATTCTATATTAATCTAATATAGAAACAAAAGCACTAATCTAATTTGAACCAGATTCAAAAACATGCATCTGTCTCCAGTGCATATCAAACAAATGGAAAGAGGACAATCAGCATTACTCATCTAGGAGTGCATCCATTTATGAGTAACCCGAAAGAGAAGCAAGTTCTCAAAACCATTACTATCAACGGAATACCAAACACAAGTATCTACATCTTCGACTTCCTCGAAGAATCCTGATACTTACAACAGATGGTTCTCTACTTTATTCTTATACCTATAACTTCTGAATATCTGGACCTTGCATTTCAACAAAATACATGTCCAGAACTGGAGAAGTCATAAGTAAACAGAATATAGTACGAATACCAACCCCTTTGTCCTAATGGACACTGGACAACATACAATACTTTGTATAAGTCCCCTAAGTTCAACAACTCAAACCGTGTGCTTCGTAGGTTGAAAAACTGTAGTTTGGTTAAGAAGAGTTATACCGCTATTGAATGCACCTTACCTAATCACCAACTGATATAGGTAAATGTCACAGACATAATATCAAAAAGTTATATCTCACTTTATAGAATAAATGTACAGATATATCAGTTTGAAATTGGTGCATAACAACGGATATTCAAAACCAAATATTTGCCATCCGGCAAAAACCGGATGATTTCCTCAAATATCACCAATTACAACGAATTCCGATATAATGAGGATCTAATCACCCAATTCCCAATATCTTACTCCCACTCACCATCCGTAATAACATGCAGATGTGAGAAACTGATCTGGTAAATACATACCCTGGAGTTAGATTCCAACTGGGAAAACAGTTATCAATTAATATCGCACAGTGAAACTGAAACATGAAAATGTTTCAAAAGGGTTAACTGGTATTCCTAGTAACGCCTCTTCCATTATCCTGAATCATGACAGTAACCATATACTTACCTACCCTCACTGCAATCCCTTTAATATGTCTTTACTTATTACCTTCTGTACACCTCCTTTACGCTAATTGGTTTTCTTCATTCCCTACCCTTCGGCACCAGCTTAAGGTTTGGAAGAAGACTATCCAATAAGCGTAATAGGTGTACTCTCCTAATTCTCGGAGCCCTCGCAACCTGAGAGAAGGTAAAGAGAAAAGACATCTGAATAATCCTATCCAATTTCTCTTGAACCGGAAACCATCCCCGAATCTGGAACGAATTCCTTCGAGTTCGTATGTAACTATACGATGGCATATCCAATGGAAGTGGATATCCGTAGTGATACGGAGTGTCCTAGAGAAATGCAAGGTGGATGTAGGAGCAGCAGGGGTATACCTGGTCTTTATCGTGAATGATGGTGATCACAATTTTCTTTGCCATTATTCTAATCCCTTTATATGTATTTACTTATCACCTTCTGTACACCATAGTCAAGCTTGTTGGTTTTCTTCCTTCCCTACCGTTCGACACCTGCCTATGGTTTGGAAGAAGACTATCCAATAAGCTCAATAGGTGTACCCTCTCCTAATCCTACGAGCCCTCACAACCTGAGAGAAGGCAAAGAGAAAAGACAACTGAATAATCCTATTCAATCTCTCCAGAACCAGAATCCATCCTCGAAAAAGATCCTTCGAGTTCTTATTTAACCATACGATGGATTTATCCAATGGAAGTGGACATTCATAGTGATACGGGGTGTTCTGGAGAAATGCAAAGGTGATATAGAAGTGGCAATGATATATGCGACACCGTGACATTCCAAAATCCATATTGTTTTAAGAAGGTTCGGTCAGCTTGGTTTTATGATTTTTAGTCAAAGGTCGGGTCAAAATCGCAGCCACAGAGAGAGAGGGAGAAGAAACACTCAGCGTGCACTCAAACCTAGATCAGAATGGTTAATCATTTTATCTAATCTGGATGGCTCCCACTGTTTCCTCGAATTCTCCTCCAAACCCAAAAGGAGAATTAGTCGGAATCGCCCGAGGAGTAATCCTACTCATCAGTGGGAATCGGGATCCAACTATCATCGCATGATAACTTGATGGAAGCCACTCAAGTCACCACACTCCAAAAGGTATGCGCAAGTGTGGCAAGTTTCCTGTATGTTTGAAACTCCCGATATGATTTTTACCCCTAGGACCCAAGTGACCTTGACTAAAGATCAAAATGTCAAAAGGTCCTAGTCAAGTTCTACCCGTCATTATCTTGACTGCATTAGACCCACCCGTACGAGCCTTGACTAAAGATCAAAATGATCGTATGACTATCCTAACCAATCGCATTATCTCTGCAACAGAAAAGCACTACATAGCTACCGAACACTACGCCTCGGCTAATGCACGACATACGCAGCACGAATACTAAGCAATATTAGTCTGAAATGACGGAGGGCTACGGCTGGTTTTTGGCAAAAAACCTTTAATGTAATCGCAATTTTCTTCGCAATTTTCTTTGAAATGCAAGGTGGATGTAGGAGTAGCAGGGGTATACCTGGTCTTTATCGTGAATGATGGTGATCGCAATTTTCTTTGCCATTATTCTAATCCCTTTATATGTATTTACTTATCACCTTCTGTACACCACAGTCAAGCTTGTTGGCTTTCTTCCTTCCCTACCGTTCGACACCTGCCTATGGTTTGGAAGAAGACTATCCAATAAGCTCAATAGGTGTACCCTCTCCTAATCCTAGGAGCCCTCACAACCTGAGAGAAGGCAAAGAGAAAAGACAACCGAATAATCCTATTCAATCTCTCCAGAACCAGAATCCATCCTCGAAAAAGATCCTTCGAGTTCTTATTTAACCATACGATGGATTTATCCAATGGAAGTGGACATTCATAGTGATACGGGGTGTTCTGGAGAAATGCAAAGGTGATATAGAAGTGGCAATGATATATGCGACACCGTGACATTCCAAAATCCATATTGTTTTAAGAAGGTTCGGTCAACTTGGTTTTATGAGTTTTAGTCAAAGGTCGGGTCAAAATCGCAGCCAGAGAGAGAGAGAGAGAGAAGAAACACTCAGCGTGCACTCAAACCTAGATCAGAATGGTTAATCATTTTATCTAATCTGGATGGCTCCCACTGTTTCCTCGAATTCTCCTCCAAACCCAAAATGAGAATTAGTCGGAATCACCCGAGGAGTAATCCTATTCATCAGTGGGAATCGGGATCCAACTATCATCGCATGATAACTGGATGGAAGCCACTCAAGTCACCACACTCCAGAAGGTATGCGCAAGCGTGGCAAGTTTCCTGTATGTTTGAAACTCCCGATATGATTTTTACCCCTAGGACCCAAGTGACCTTGACTAAAGATCAAAATGTCAAAAGGTCCTAGTCAAGTTCTACCCGTCATTATCTTGACTGCATTAGACCCACCCGTACGAGCCTTGATTAAAGATCAAAATGATCGTATGACTATCCTAACCAATCACATTATCTCTGCAACAGAAAAGCACTACATAGCTACCGAACACTACGCCTCGGCTAATGCACGACATACGCAGCACGAATACTAAGCAACACTAGTCTGAAATGACGGAGGGCTACGGCTGGTTTTTGGCAAAAAACCTTTAATGTAATGAACTTGATATCGTTGATGGAATCCAAGTGGTTTTATAAAAATATAGTGGCGAAAACTTTTGCTAAAGAGGTCACTCCCGGTGAAGGGATCTCGGCTCTTTCCCCGTCGATTGGGGTGCAGGATATCCCAAACTGAATACCACGATGCAAAGCAAAAGTAATCGACTATAGTAAAGTTATTACGTTGACGCAAACTTTTACCCAAGGGGTCACTCCCGATGAAGGGATCTCGGCCCTTGCCTCGTCGAATGAGGTGCAGGATATTCCAAATGAATACCACGATGCAAAGAAAAAGTGTATGTCTGTAATGTCAGTTTTTTAAAAAACTTGGTTCCAACAACATCATATATATAGGTTTGTTTTATCCTTGCATTGATAAGAATCTATGCAATCCCATCAATTAATCACACCAGAAAAGAACGAAAATAAAATGTACGTATATGCCATCCGCATTCGCCACTGGGTCCCGTCATCACCCGTTAGGTTACTTAACTAACGACAGAGCGAGGACTGGGCTAGCGCGGATGCAAAACATATACAACATCTACTAGTATATGTAAATATATCTATAACATTCGTCCCAGGCATGATATAAAGCAACATCACAGAAACATCACAGAAGCAATACAGAATGGTGGATAATCTAGAGCCCCGAGTTTCACTTGAGCCGCAAGTGAGACCCGACGTTCCCTGTCGTGTGGATAGCCTATGCAATGAAACCTAGACCCCTACGAGCGCGGCAAGTTGCCCGCAAAACCAGAAGCGAGGCAGCCCCCTTCAGCAACGTGAATGGACCACCCAGCACTTCACGGAATCCGGTAACTTGAGCACCCCTCTTGGGTCAACCTATACCCCTTACGAGTGCGGCGAATAACCCGCCAATTCTAGAATAAGGTCCCCTCCGTCTGAATGCCTTGAGATGCGGACCAGTTGCCCTCTAGAACCCGGCTATTCGTGCACTCCACCGTGGGGTAATCCTAGTATAGAAAATAAAAAAATATACAAGGGTGACATCGACCTCAGCTCGGTCGTGCCCTAAAAAGAATAATATACAAACTGGCAGTGACGGCAGTCCACATGTCGGACGCTTATCCCGCAATATCAAATATACAAATGAAAACTAAAACTGTACTGACATTGCACCATTGCTATCCACCACGACGATCCAACCAACATCACATCACCTTACAGAATATCAACGTGAATGTCATGTTCGCAAACCCGTCTAAAAGACATATTGTCACGACCCGAAAGTACGGAACGTGACCGGCGCATAGATTACGAAGCGTCTAGAGGCGCAACGTAACCTAAGTAAGCTGAAGCCCAGAAATCTAAACCATAAAAAGAAGAAGAAGTAAAGGAAAACATGTAGAAAACAAGTTTAAAAGCAACATCCAATTTTCTCAAAAATTTCGGCAGAGTCTCCTTTGTAAAAACTGGCCCTAAACGGGAGCTAGCTCTACGCCAAAAGGCGGAAACAACCACATCAATGCACAATAGTATACAACGCCAAAGGGCGAGGCTCAAAACTCAAAAGAAAACAAAACCACCAAATATAATAATACAAGCGCGGCTCTAAAGTCGAAATAAACAACCGATCCAGTAAACTATCAAGTAATACAAGTTTGGTTGATAGAGCTTTCTAAATACAAATGAAATAATAAAAGTACAATGGCGGTCCAGATACAAGTGAACCAACCTACCGTGCAAATCACCCTGAGTGAAAAGATGTGCCAGCAAGCTGCCAGGAAAACCTGTACATCGAACCTGTAATAAAATTTGGCACAACAGGGGTGATTTGCCAACTCGTGAGTAAAAGATATCTGCGAAAAGAAATCGAATGCACGATGCTGTCCTAGATCATAATAATATACTAATATACTACTAGTCATCAAGTAAAGACAGGATAATAAGCTACGTGTAAGTGCAAATGCTCCGTGCTCGTATCAGTGCCTCATATAGAACTATGTCATGTGAATGAGTATGCATGCACCATGAATGTGAAATAACCAATCCTGAAATCTAGATATATCTGTATAAGAAATCTTTAACTTTTATCATGGTAAAATGTGTATAGAAATCTGAAATATCAACGATGAAATCCATGGAAATCCGTATCAAGCATCGACACAAAACATGTAAATCTCAAGTCTCAATACCTCATAATCTCAATGTCTCATAGTCTCAATATCTCGGGCTCCATCAGTCCGGATCGGTCCATATCATCAAATCTCATGACAACGGTCGGTATCCTCCGGATATCCACCGCGCCAGACATCACCGGTAGGTAGTCCTCCCCTGCCAGGCTCATCGTCTACAACTCGATCTTCTTGCCCCGGGGTACCATACCGGGCCCACCATGTACCCGAGACGGTTCATCCACTCCTCGAATCGGGTCTCGAAATCCAACAGAAAATATGAAATCTCATGGTGGACGACACATACATCACGAGAAAACCGCATCTTATGTTTTTAAAAAGAGAGGAGGAGAGAGAGAGAAGTTTTTATATATTCTTGCGGTTTTCCCCAAAAATCCAGAAATCTCATAGAAATCCAAAATCCCAAAATCATGAGTAAGTATATGATAAGTGTCGGCATATGCCCCATAATACTGCATGATAACATGAAAATGCGAATGCATGAAATGTCTAAGTAATAAATACCAGGTCTATACTAACACCAGAGAGTAATCACAATATTATATCGATCTAGCTGTTAGCTGATTGTATCAATAAAGATAATATGATCTCAAGTGTACGTGACATAGCAATTACCGATGATGATGTGTGTGAGCCGGCAAATAAGTGTGCGTGGAATATGCGCATCATCGGTAATGGTGCTGGTGTCCTAACAGGCAGAGTTTTATACTGATTATAGAAACATATGTATGAGCATGCAACATTATGATTACGGTATGAATGTAAAGACGGATGTGTAATAACCATTCATCTGTGATATACAAGTATAACTACAACTATATGACTCGAGCCTAAACTAGTGTCTATCTAACCCCTAAGGAACTAAACCTAAGAAACTAGTCGATAAGAAATAAGAGTCCACCTAAGGTTTGAGTCCATATCTCTAATAGTCGGCGATCCAGCCTCAATAGCGTCACGTACGTAGTACGGCTTCCTCGAATCAAGAGTGCGGATCAATCATCACATCTATGCCTCGTACGGTAAAATCCATCGCACGGCATCCCAATATCGGGGTACGGGTCAAGTATCACCTACGTACATCATCATTCGTATAATATCATCATCAAATAATGTCAGGATCAATGGTACTGTACTGTAATCGTATGCATCCCAATATCATCAATCATATCTCATGTCTGCGTAAATATACATTGTCAATTAGTCCTAAGAAATATCATGTCACATATATCATATCTTAATCAAGTCACATATATCAAGTCGTGATTAAGTCACATATATGTATATATCATATCGTAATCAAGTTACACATATCTCATATCGTAATCAAGTCACAGTTTACAGTCCGGGTTCTATTCTAGAGTCTCATGTACCTCAAAATCATCACCACCTATTATTGTCTATGTATACATATCCATTATCTCATTTTCTAATGATCCGCTAATATCATAACACGACTGTATAGCCAAGAATCACGGCATCAAGCCCAGATATATTGTTTCATCCCCACGTATCATATCACAACCTTGTATCACATATACATGTTGTGTATATATATACCTACACCTAGTTCTATATAGATATACATACACGTATACGCCACGTCGAGTTTCTATGTGTGCGTGGGTGTGTATCTACCTGAAACCTACGAATCTCCTCTAAGAAATTCCTCCTCTGGTAAGGTCTTTCTAAATCAATCTAGTCCAATCTAAGGTCACTACTAGGGTCCTACTCATCAAGATTCTAAGGTCACGTCTGACTTCCTAATGATAATAAGTACTATCCATATTCTATGTTTGCGGGGGTGCTAAACGCCATCCACCCGATTTCCCCCGTAGATATACATCTACTCACCTGGTCCTTGTCTGCCGAAGACGGTGTCGCCATCCTCTTCTTCATCGCCCGCAATCCACGTGAGGGGTACCTATACGCAAACACATATAATATCGTAAACTGAATCACGGACAACATCAAAACGACGCACGAAACGCGCATAGGTTAAAACCTATGTCCCGCTCATGCAAAAGAACCAAATATCGCTCGATATCGGCGTACAAACGCCGATTGATCGAGATAAGAATCAACAAACAACTCATAGTTATAAAACTCATTACTTATAATATAAAACATGATTTAATTCATCGAAACCCTAAAAATCGATCAAATCGTCCGATTCCGTAAAACCTGAAAACACCAATTTACCGTTTTACTTCAAAACTTGATGTTTAAAAGAAACTAATGGTCATGGTATTCATTAATTAGCATAACTAGACTATATAAACCATCACTATATTTTTAACACCCTAATTTATATTAGTTTGAAAATTCTAGTTTGCAAACTTGCCCGATTTCGATACTTTTAAGGAAAATTTCACAATATCACATCTAAACTGGATTTTTCATGAATTAATGCATTAAACTACAATTCATGATGATAATAATATAATGAAATCATAATTTAGATTTTAAACCTCATTTATTTAAGAATTTCCAAAATCTAATTAGCAAAAATAGCATTTTTATTAGTATTTTTCAATTATCAATAGAAACTAGTAACCAATTTAAGTTTTTCATTCCACTAACAAATTAATATCCTCATTAAAACCAAAATCTAGTGTTACAAACATTAATTGGAATTTTATCTCACCAATATATACAATATATAGAAATCTAGTTTGCAAAATGAATTAATTTAAACAATTTTTGATAAACAATTTACAATATATCATCCATACAAGATTTTCCACTTATAAAAATTTTAAACTAGTTATTATAACCCTACTTAATTAATAAAAATCATAAATTAATTTTATAAATCCTAACTTGAATTTTAAAACTTGTAGATAGAAATTATTTATTAAATCTAATTATGCTTAAATGAAACATCTAATAACAATAAATCAAAAGAAGAAAATTTATACCTCCACAACATGAAATCCAAACATGAAAATAAGCCTCCAAAATGAATGCTTTCCATCTCCAAAATCCATGTAAAGATGAGCAAAGAACAGAGGGTAGGAATTAATTAGGATTTTATGGGTTTTTTATTGAATTTTTGATGAATTTTGATAATTTTTAATACAAAAATGATGGGGGGAAAATTTTGGGGCTGCCCATGGTGGTGAGGCTGGCCATGAGGTGAGGAAAAGAGAGGAGAGTGAGAAAAGGTGAAGAAAAGTGTAGAAGGTTTCACAAAAATATCACACAATTAAGTCTTTTCATGAATTTATTTAAAAATTCTTTATTTTCTTCACTCCATTTGACCTAGAATGGTCTAGAACCATTATAAAATTTTGAAAATAAATTTTGCATGAAACACACTTGATTCTAATATGTAATGGTTCACTTTTGCTAATTAAACTCATTCAAATTTGTAATTTACACTAATTTAGTGTAAAAATAAAGCTTATGTTAATATTTAAAATAATTAATTTAAGAAAAATATTTAATTAAACTAAAAATTTATAAGTGGCTAAATAAACACCATTTACTAGTAATAAAATAATTAAAATAGGTATTTTTAAATTTATAGTGAGAAAAAAAATTACGGTTTAGTTTTATGAAAACTACGTTTTACTTTACCAAAAATTATAAAATTCACTTAAACGATTTTATTTATTTAATTAATTATTTAATTATTTTTAAAATGTTACACATATAGCAATTAGACGAGTTTACCGATCAAATGACATTAAGGGTCGCAGATAGAAATGTAAGTACTGTTAAACGCACACTTAAAATATCGATCGACTAATTTCCAAATTGGCCCCAAAAGCAAAACAGTACTGCACAGAAAACTGGGCCAAAAAGAATATCACAAAAACTACAATTTCACATCAGCGGGCTACAGTAAAAATTTTGAAGCCTGTCGCCACTAAACGGCCGCGGATCCGCCGCCAAAATGGGGTTATTGCGGCGGATCCGCGGCTCTTTAGAGGCTTAAGGGGCTCAAATTTTTTGTGTATCCTTATATTTGCCTGCACAGATTTTTAAGCTACTGCAAATAATTTTTTGAACACTTTTAAAAACGACAGCAAACAGATAAATGAAAACGTGAATTTGGAAACTTTGGTCGATCGATCTTTTAAGCACGTCTTAACAAGCTAGTAAGGGGTTTAAAGGCTGGCTCTGATACCTTGAAGGGTCCCGGCAGCGGCCCGGCCATTAAAACGCGGCCAAAATGCGAAACAAAAATTTATCAAACCGGCGCTACCGCTACCCGAATCCCGGATCGACCTTAAACCCTAAACTAGCGAGCTAACTAAGAGTTAGAATCGTTATACCGAATTGATCCGAGTCCTTCGGTCTTCATTCCAAGCTCCTAGTGGTCCTTTGATGATGTTTGGTTGCCGGTCTTCCTCCATCTCCGATGATCCACCCGAGAGAAACGGCGCAAACTCCAAGCTCGTCGAATGAGGTAACCGACACTCCAACGTCGCTAGTGATGGAGTGTGGGGGTGTATGAATATGTCACTACAATTTTTCTCTTAACCATGAGCTCAATGAGAAACTCAAGAAGAAGAACGAAGGAGATGATGAAAACTTGGCATAAGACTTTTGTGAGCTTCTGAGTGAATGAGAGAGGAGGAGAAAAATGCAAGTGTGAATTAATCAATTGAAAATAGCCCCCCAAAATCATGGCCGGCCCCCTTCTCTCCTCCACACAAAAATCTCATTTTCTTTTTCCAACATTTTTGCATTAAACAAATGAAACCATACCATGCTACATGCATAAAACCCATGCCACAAATCACATCACCTTTTCCACCCTCCACCTCATTATTAAATCATAATGAATTTCCATAAATGGAAAATCAAATAATAAGGTGGCAAAACTTCTAGAAGCTATTCCGTATAAAATACGGAATACTTCCCGGTACATATATCGAAATACATATACGCGTATTCGTACAAAAATACGAATAGCCAAGAGAGAAAACTAATAGTGGACAATAATATTAGAATACGTATATATAAATACATATATCAATTATTAAATCAAAACCAGATTTAATAAACTGGCTTAATCCTAAGCCGCTAGTATTATCAACCGTCCAATTAAAGTCTGCGCAGCAAGTGCACATATTTAATCGGATATCTGTATGTGTCAACATACCTCATGTACACCATATCACCTGAACCGTGAAAAACCTCTGTGTGGGACTCTAAAGACTCGTCAATACGCTGGCAGTGGGTTTAACCACAAGCACGTCAGCGGCACTAGCTGTACGTAACGGCTACCCAGGTATTGAGCGAAAGGGAGGCCGACGAGCAAACTCATCATGAACCCCTACTGAGCCTGACAGTGACAATATCTGTACAGTCCGGTCTGTTCATCTAAGAGTATCGCATATCGAGTCTAGGGGGTGGATAAAGTCAGACCCCCAACAACGCGACATTTAGTGTCCGTATGAAACCCATCACCACCTGAGAAACTATCGATCCTGGATCGATAATTCTCGTCCACCGTAGCCACGGATTTATGGTGATGGCCATCCGTACACAACGCGACATCAACCCCCAATACCGGGAGAGACGAATCCCCGACGATCCGATCACTGCCTCCATGTGGCTCGGGACTGTACCCAACTAAAATCTGTTTGCACGACTCCTTTGAGCCATGGTAAGGTAGTAATCAAAGCACAGTGGGAACTCACATGAGACAAATGACGATCTCAGGTCGACAGACTAACCTGTACACATGTCACCTGGGAACTGCTATCTGACAATAGGTATAATACCAACTAGCGGGTTCCCGGCGAGTCCATCCAGTGTACTCATAACCCAATGAGCACCTGCATACTATCTTAGGTGAACAAACTAACACCAATGGCTTGTGAGACCTGGCCACCGCCCCTCGTCGGGGTCTCAATCAGTATACACTAGTCTACACTGGAGTATCGATGCTCGGTCTCGATACTCCTACGACTAGGGACATTTAAGGATGTGCTTATAGACCCCAGCTTCCACATATATGATCGCCATCATAATGCTGGCAGTCAAGCAAGAATCCTATGGGCTCTATCAACATGTACATGATGATAAAGAAAAACCAGATAGCATACTGTCATCTTGAGTAAGACTGTTTTATCTGTAAAGGTCCTACCTCAATCATCATAATCATAAGTCCGCGACTAAGATAATTGCCTTGAGGGCACTATAGCCAACATTAAATATGTGTATAAGAATCATATAGGATTCAAAGATAAAAATAAATGATATTTGCTTATTTAACTAAATGAAACAATGAGTCATTTATTAGAATTGTGTAGACTTTAGATGACTCATTTTTTTGTTAATTTAAATAAGCTATGATATATTTGTTCTTATTTTTGAGAAGCTATGTCATTCTCATCACTTGATCTCCATGGTTATCTCTCTTGAAATGGTTCAAGTGAGAAAGTGAAAAATAAAAGAGAAGAATTTAGTGAGCTAATTATTCTACATCTCCTACTAATCATCTTTAGCAAATTTAATTAGTGGGTTCTTCCATTTTGATGAGATCAATTTGAAGCTAAAGCTTGTGATGGAGTTCTCTCAAGGTGGATCATTTTCGGCAAGGAAATCACCGAGCAAGGTTGTTCCGGACTTCGTGGAGACTAGACGGAGTCCAAGAAGAGGTGGTTAACGCGCTATAAAGGTTGTAGCACTCTAAACTTGCACTCATTTTTTTTTTTTTTGCAATTACATCTATTTGATGATCTTGGTTAGGTTTTGGTTCTATATTTGAAAAAAATTGTTGTTCTCTTATTCTACCGCGGTCAGTGAATGTCACGACCCTAGAACCGAAACCCTACAAATTATACAGATATTGGAGGCAGGGGGATTTTTGTTAACGATGGAAAATATCTTGGTTGATTATTTCATATCATTGTTTATTAGGTTGCTTCATTAAGCAAGGTCTATTATCTTATGTATTAGGTCAATGTATTTTCCTTTTTTAGGTTATTCTATTTCCTATTTTCTTTATGCTCTATATCACTGTAAATAGAGCAACATTATCTTAATAAAATTATCAAATTATCATTTTCTATCATGGTATCAGAGCTATCATCCTGATTAAAAAAGTTTCATCTGTATCTTCCTTCAGATAAAACATTTTCATATCATTGATCTTTTCCAAACATATCTTCTTAAAGTATGCACCTTATCTTTCTATAACACGGTTATCGCCGACATGGTCTCGCTTCTCCAGCATCTCCTCCCTCTGGCGAAAATGGTTCATGGTAAGACTCCGCCTCAATTTTCAAGAGACTTTAAAGTTATAGTACACCTATCATCACGCAGAAGTGACTAGATGTTTCAAGCCCATCTTGCTCGATGCATCAGAAGATTATGTTGCTCCCGTCATTCTCATTTTTGCAGATATTCAATTCAATCAATATTCTCTCCAAATTCTCGATAGACAATCTATCTTGAATATTCGGAAGGGTGTTAAAAATGGAAAATATCATGATTGATTATTTCATATTATTGTTTATTAGGTTGCTTCATTAAAAAAGATTTATTACCTTATTTATTAGATCAAATCTAAATTATGTATTTTTCATTTTCTAGGTTATTCTGTTTCCTATTATCAGTATGCTCTATATTTGATAGGTGTAATTTATTGCATATTTTTTAATCCATTTATTATGTTATTGTCATATATTATGCTGTTCCGGGTATCTTTTGTGAATTATTACAGATAACAGGGCTTGAATGCAAAAGGACGAAAAATTGTTCTAAAAGAAGGATTATATGCGTACAATAGAGACTTAAGAGAATTATTCAGAAAATCAAAGAACAATTTGAAAATTTGTAGAAAATTTGGGAATATCATTATAAATCAGCAAAGGTTGAAACAAATAGAGGTAAATCAATCATCACAACAACAAATCAATTAGAGAAACCAAATCAAATCAAAAATAACAAAT
Organism: Agapanthus africanus; assembly: GCA_030015575.1. Taxonomy (NCBI): domain Eukaryota; kingdom Viridiplantae; phylum Streptophyta; class Magnoliopsida; order Asparagales; family Amaryllidaceae; genus Agapanthus; species Agapanthus africanus. The sequence continues at coordinate 200,942,760 of CM057350.1, forward strand.
CAACCTGCCTAATTATATAACAAATTTAGGAACAATTAGGAGATTTACGCAACTACAGAGATACGGCGAAATATTCAAAATTTTATATGCTCAAAAATCATCTAAATTAACGATAAAACCACAGAAAAATTCTGGAGCCATAAAGCCAAAAACGGTGGCGGGTCAGCGGTCGATTTTAGGCCGTTCGATAGGATCTTTTATGGGCACGATCATCTTCCCTCATAGATTAATATAAGATATAGAGTTTTGTCTTTTGAAGATTCTAAAGGCTCGTAACAGTATCTAACAGAGCAATTACATTAGATGATCATAGTTGTTAGCAAGTAGATTCCTTTGTATCTTCTATTACTTGTTCTCCAATCTTCCTTAGCCCTATATAAGCACTTGTAAGCCTTATGGTTTCATATCTCTCTCATCTCTCTCTTGATATAGAACTAAGGTTTTCAAGTTTGAAGAGATCTGGAAAAAGTTGTAAGTTATTTTATTATGCATAAAATTCTGCTTTTTTCTTAATATCATGAGTAACTAATTTCTCTTCTAGGTTTTTTGTATTTATTTACTCTATTTAGTTGGATGTTATATTGCTTTCTTTTCTTGTGCTTAAATATTAATCACTTGTTATTTAAATTCTTATTATTAAGTTTATCATCTAAAAATCTAATCTTTTTAATGATAGTTGACGCCTAGAAAGAAGATTAGGAGAAGTTGATAACATCAAGAAACATATTAGGTTAAATGATAGGTTGACGCCTTAAAGATCTAATGAGGGAAGGTAAGAGATGAGTTTAATTAAAAGATATTAAAACTAGGTAGTTAAAGGTGATCTAAGTTATTCGATAAGATGATAGAAATAGATTGATCACCTACCGCTATTAATCGAATATTAAATATAGATTATTTTTAATTAACTAGAAGAAGTGTTTTAATATTGTTATCTAAATGATAATTTTATAATTGATAGGTTAACTTCAATAACATTAAATTAACCTATACTTTTATAGGATTAATAGAAAACATATTAAATATAGATGTAGAAAAGAAGTGTCATCTTTTAAACCAACCAATAGAGATAAATAAATACAAAACCTTAGATTCTTCTATATTCATAAAAAAACCACTTTTATTTGCACTTTTAAAAAATATCTAACTCTTTAACTTAGTTTAAAAGTAGTTAACACACCTCTCTATGAGAACGATTCTCAAATATAACTGCGATAAACTTTATACTTGCGGTTAAAATTGGGAGACTAATAAAATCCCCATCAAGTTTTTGGCACCGTTGCCAGTGAGGTGTAGTTTAAATTACATTTAAATTTAAGTTTTAGATTTTAGTTGTAGATTAAATAAGATTTCCTTTAGTATGTTTGATTCTGCAAAATTTCTATTTAAAATTCAGGAATCGAGACAGATTTACTAGAAGAGAAGATCAAGACGATCAAAGGCAAATCTAGGTAAGATCTCGTTCTTCCCAAAATCTCGATTTGATTCCAACTAATAAATATTTGGAAGATTGTTTGTGCTATGTAAAAAAAATTAGTTTAGATTTTAGATCTTTGACCGTTTTAGATGGCATTGCATATTTAAAAAGATTCTAAGGGGCAACAACCCAAATCCAGATTAGGTAGGGATTTTATCATCCTTCATAGGCCCCACAAATCACAACTGAGTATCCGCGTTGACCTACAAAAATTTAAAAAAATATCTAGACTTCAGCCCTTAAGGACATATCGCGCTTAATAGGACAAGAGGAGGTTGTAGGTAATCTAACTGTTATCCGATTCAATCATAAGGTGTCTAATGACGTGTAACTAGTTGTGGTTATTTAATTAAGGCCCACTATTTCGGTGATTCGTATAGCGGAACTCTCCCACTTAACTGGCACTGATCTGGCTTCAAGATTGTTAAAGAGTTGTTAGAGGATCTATCCCGCAATTTGTCTCTTGGCAGTTAGGAGCAGGTATAGTAATTTGACCTAGGTAATCCTAGGTCTAGGTTTGTTTGCGCATTGTGTTGGTGATTTGTTAGAATCTCTAGTCATCTTAGTTTTTGCACTAAAAAAACAAAAAAAAAACTTTTACGTACGGTGTATGCACGTGTAGGGTCGAGACGAAACAAATCATTTGACTCGTCTTGATTTTATAGATATTATGGCCGATATTGTCCCCGTTACACCTACGCTGCAGGATAAATGCTATCCTGCACGTACGTCGCTCCCATCTTGCATAGTCTTACCGATTGCTGCCGGTGACTATAAAATTAAATCTGCTTTCATAAACTCACTTTCTAAATTCCATGGTCTAGAATCAGAAGACGCCTATATTTTTATAAGAGAATTTGAGGGCTTATGCCAATTGTTCTAATTGAAGTAGTTAAATCAAGATGCTGTAAAACTTAGACTAATACCATTTGCCCTCACTGATAAAGCTAAGCATTGGCTGTACAGTGTGCCAGCTAACACTATTCACACATGGGAGGAGTTTAGTAAACCTTTCCTTAAAAAATTCTACCTGCATTTTAAAACCGCTAAATTCAGAAATGAAATTAGGACATTATCATAAAAACCGGAGGAATCTTTTTGAAAATATTTTGAACCTTTTAAAGACATTCTCATTAAATGCCCACATCATAATATAGCTAAGTGGGAATTATGCCAGATAGTGTATGATGGTATGGAGTTTGAACTTATGGTAGAGTCGATGTGTCAAGGCGACTTTATGATGAAAAAAAGAAGACGACGCGTGGAACTTTCTAGAAGAATTATTGTAACGGCTCTGAAATCCCTGTACAAAAATTACTTGTTTATTGTATAGAAAGGGTATTTCAGCCTGCTGTAAAGTTATAAGTTATTTTTGTTCGATAAAAGCAAGACGCAACTTGTAGCTCATTGGTTAAGCCTCTACACTGCTGGGACATAGCCTATGTGTTCAATTCCCCTTAGTCCCAATTATTTTTAAGATTTTTCTTTTTAATTTTTCGGAAGCCCAAGAGTTGCACGTGCAATACACAAAGAAATGAAAAGTTTCAGAAAAATCAAACAGACAATAAGGAGTAAACACTGATTAAAGCACGTGGCACGAATCTTGAGGCAATTGGCTCAAATCCGACCGCCCATTTCTCCATTTTGGCCACCGCCGACGGTCCGATTTGGTTCAAATGACTCCGTGCTTTGCACACAAGTCCCTTCGACTCCCTTCAACTCTCCTGCACTGTTTGATTTTCCTGCAATCAAACAGAGACTCTTCAAATCCCTAATTAACACTATTAAATCCATTTTTATTCATTTTATTTCACACCCTCTCTCATTTTTACCCTATAAATGCTACCCCATGTCCTATCTCTCCCCCATTCTGAAATTTCTATCCAATTTCTCCCAAAATTTTCTAAGTGCAAGAGGAATCAAGTGGAGTTAGCAACCAAGTTCTCTTTCGTTGAAGATCGGAGTCAATCCCGGAGTTACCGCGACACAACGAAGCCCCATCTCTCTTCCTTACTCTTTTCTTGACGCTATAAAGTCGTAAGTCTCTTCCCCCTCTCCTTCTTTTCAACTAAAATCGTATTCTTAAAACATATCGGTAAAGTGGAGTTAGAACCGATATTGCTTTCTTTTCAAACTTTTTCACCCACTTGATAAGAAAAATAAATCACGACAACACTATAAAACCACTCTTAACCTTATTCACATCATTTAGCTTTTTAGCATAATGAAAATTTCCATATGAAATACTCATATATCGAAAAAATTTCATTAAAATACCATAAACTTTATTAAAACCGTAATTTCAATAACTGGAGTATAAACCTTTAGATCATTCACGGGATAACGACCTACCCCACATGTACACTATGGTTTCATAGCATGGTATTCTAAGTATATGGGTCATTCAAAGAAGAAGATTTTCATTAAAATGCCATTTTTTTTCAAAACGGGTTTCTTTTAAATCGATATTTTAAATCCTTGGCAAATACGCCTCTACAATCTTCGTCAGGGGACCCGCTATTGGATGGTGTGGATTATTGCACATCCTTGGGATAGTAGAGCGAGATGCAGAACTCCTCACGGAGTATTCGGTCTTGAAAGAAAATAAAAATACGGTTTTTAAGAAATACTACTTTTCTAACTAAAAACTAAACTTTGGAAATTATATAAAGCTATGAATTCGTATTTTCAACAAAGGCATATTATGAAAATATATTTTTTAAAATGAAAGATTAAAATTTTAATAAAATACCATAAAGTTTCCAAAAGAGCTAGTTTTCATAAAAATACCATAAACTTTTAAAAGCTAGGTTTTTATCACTAAAACACCCCAACAATTAAAATACATGTTCATGAAAACCCTAAATATTATAAATCACCCTCGAGCTTTATTTTTAAAACTATATTAAAGTATTTTTCATAAAACTCCTTCGAGATATGCAAACAATATTTTAAGGACTATAGACTAATATAGGCTTAAGCGGTATCATTTCACTTGAGCCTCGGGGAGCCGGAGAAAATGAGTGCTTGCCTATTCAGGCTAGACAACTTAACGAGGTTATCAAATGGCAAATTTCTTGGAAAAAGACACAAATCCTGCCGTCCATGTGCAGCAATTGCCAATTACTCCCGAACCTAAGAATTTCAAGAAATAAATCCTTTCATTAGATTCTGACTTCAACCTGGATCCAAACTCAAATCAGAATCCAAAATCAAACACGAACTTGAATACTTGATCCTAAACCTGAACACTCGAATTCAAATATCAAACTCAAACCTGTATACTTGACATGACTTGATCGAACCATGGTTATAACTTGACATGAATACATGAACACATGATTACGTCTTGAACATGAACCTGAACCTTTTATATCCATGGATTCGGCCAAGACCCATAATCTTAATCTATAAAATACAATACTTGGGGATAAATGGGTAGATTGGTACGAAACGTATATCGTGGCATGAGAGGTCACTTTAAAAGAAATCTACATGAATTCACGTGCCGTTATCCTGTGAGTTATGACGGGGCCTTATACTACATGTTACCATAGTCCACGGGGTAAGATGGACTTCTCTCGTATACATGAATATCTTTTTTATCAAACACAAATAACCACGTTAGAATAACTATTTCATACCGATAAATAAACATGCTTAGATACTCTCTTATATATAACTTGTCCTATTCATATTCACTTGATTTCTATTCACTTTCATTCATCATTACTTATTTCTTTTGGGGACTTACCGAGCGATAGTTCGCTGACGACATTCCTCTCTGTTTCTTTTTCTTTGGGATGTTCGTCAGGAGGACCGGACTCTAAGGAGATAGAGCCGAGCCCGGAGGACATGGACCAGTTTGTCGCTCAGCCTGGCTACTAGCTCCTGCTTGTACTTACTTTTAGTATGCCATTGTTTAGGCATTTACTTTATCATTGTATCTTTTTATTCTAAACAATTGTATGTAAAGTTGAATGTAAATAAAGTTATTGTTTCATTTTATTGCTCTTGTTATTCTTGCACATTATATATTGCTTAATTATGCTTAACGTATTTTCTTAGTAAATACGTTGCGGGTTTACCACGTCACTGTTTCTGTCCACTGGAAAGCAGGACGTAACAGGTTTTGTTGATGGCCCATGCAGATCTGTTCTGCATGAAGTCTTAAGCAATATATCACCAGAATTATAAGAATCAGCAACTATACATTCCTTGCATTTCAAATTTCTTGAATCTATCATAACATTTCCTTTTCTATCAAGGTGATGGATTCTCCCAACAACACCAGTATCAACATCAATGGCAAAACACCACCACCTACCTTACCACATCCCCCTACAGTTGCTGCTCCAATTAATGAACAAACGGTGCTTTTAGAAGCCATCAAAATTCTTCTGGAGGGCCAGCAGCAGCAGCCTGCTATTGTCATGAACCGCCCGGAAGCCGAAGCACCTGGAGTAAAGCAATTTCGTGCGTTGCATTCAAGGAACTTTTCAGGAAAAGAAAGTCCTCTTGAGGCTAAAGAATGGGCCCAAAGTGTCGAGGACGACCTTGCAGCAGCACAGGCACCAGACATAGCTTGGGTTCGTGTGGCCAAGCTCCGGCTCACCGACAATGCAAGAGTTTGGTGGAAAGCTGAGGAAAGCCATCTCACACAACCAATAGAGTGGAAAACATTCCGTGATCTGTTCGATGCGAAGATTTTCCTCGAGGCTACTCGCTTTGAGATGGAACAACAGTTCATCCACCTACAACAAGGCTCTATGTGGGTAAAATCAGTGGATGAATATGATGCCGAATTCATCATGCTTAGCAGGTAACGAATTCATATCAAATTTTGTTCCGTAAAACACATCACTACCTCGACATCAATATCTTATCAGGTTCGCGGCACACTTGATCCCGACCGATGAGATTCAAGCTAGACGATTCCAATAGGGCTTAGACCCGGAGATTCAGGCGGCTTTAGCCACAGGTGATTATCCAACTCATGAACTCGCACTAAAGGCAGCACGCCGTTATGAAGCTGTGGTCAAGAAGAAGGGTAAGCCTCAAGCAGCCGGAATCAAACACCCTTCTACCTAGATGATGGGAGGAGCCTCTTCTAGGCCGACTTTTGCACCCAAAAGGTCAGGAGGATCATTTAACCAGTCCAGTCCAGATTTTTGTTTCTACTGCAAAAGAACTGGACACTTGGCAAAGAACTGCAGGCGTACAAATGGCCTGTGTTTGATTTGTGGCGCATCTACTCACGCTAAAGGAGCATGCCCATATTGTATTAACACAACACCAGCATCTAGACCCGCAATTACAACTCCGCAGAGGCCAGCCATTCAGGCACCTGCATCCCGCCTAGCTCTTCCTGCACCAACTCCACGTGGACCACCTGCACAGCCTCAGCATCAATTCCATCAGGCACAGAGAAACATGCCTCAAGGGCAGAGGAATGTGCCAATGTACCGAGACGACAGGCTTTTACAATGACGGTCGAGGAGGCCGAAGCTACAGGACAAGTCATCATCAGTAAATTCTCACATCCTTTCAACCTTTCAATTCTTATGCATCGTTATACTTTCCCTATATCTAAACATGACCTCACACAACTTAGGTACCATACTAGTAGCCACCCTTCCTCCACTCGCACTTTTCGACATTGGAGCTTCACACTGCTTCATGTCACAACGATTCGTAAGAACGCACGCGATTCCCATGAAGCCACTCATTTAAAGTTGGAATGTCAGTTCCAGGAATAGTCTTGAAGGAAACCTTAGGATATAATCAGTGCCCGGTTGTAGTTTGCGGTCAAGAATTCTACGTAAATTTCAAAGTACTGGACATACTAAATTTCGATATTGTGTTGGGAAAGGATTGGCTGGGAGTATTTTATGTTACCATTGACTACCATCAAAGGAGGGTAGTATTTGAGATACCAAATCATCCAGTCTTCTATTTCAAAAGTGGAGACATAACCTTGGAGCCAGGAAGCTACCGTACTAAACCGAAGAATGCAGAAGTGTTCCCTCTACCAGCTGAAGAAGAAAAACCTGAGGTAGTTCGAGAGTTCGAGGATGTGTTCCCTGATGACATATTGGGTTTGCCTCCCAATCGAGCTCTTGAATTTAGTATGGATTTACAACCTGGTGCACAACCTGTAATCAAAGCTCCATACCGATTAAGTCTGGAGGGATTGAAGGAGATCCGTATCCAGTTGGACGAACTTCTGAAGAAAGGTTGGATTCATCCCAGTACTTCAAGTTGGGGATCTCCGGTGTTACTGGTGAAGAAGAAGGAAGGTTCCTACCGGATGTGTGTGGATTATCGAGCTCTGAACAAAGTGACAATTAAGAACAAGTATCCATTAACGCGCATCGATGATTTTTTCGATCAGTTAAGTGGATCTTGTGTCTTTTCCAAGATAGATCTTCGTTCAGGATATCAACAAGTAAAGGTCAAAGAGTCCGACATTCCAAAAACAGCGTTTAGGACCCATTATGGCCATTATGAATATCTCATAACTCCATTTAGAGTGACCAATGCACCTGCCGCCTTTATGAATCTGATGAGCCAAGTTTTCCGAGAGTACTTAGACAGGTTTGTTGTTATATTCATCGACGGCATCCTGGTGTATTCAAAGAATCGGAAAAAGCAAGCCGAGCACTTACGGATTGTCCTGGAGACATTACGACAACATCAGCTCCACGCCAAGTACAGCAATTGTGAATTTTGGCTATATCAAGTCAGATTTCTCGGACATATCGTTTCAGGCGAAGGAATCTCTATGGATCCAGCTAAGGTGTCAGCTGTCAGTGAGTGGCTGACACCAAAGACGATGAAAAATATAAAAAGTTTCTTGGGCTTAGCAGGATACTACAGACGATTCATTGAAGGATTCTCAAAGATCGCAGCACCCATGACCATGCTCACATGTAAAGATGAAGAATTCGTGTGGTTAGAAGCGTGTGAGAAGGCTTTTGTAGAACTCAAGTTGAGATTAACCTCTGCTCCTATCATCATAATACCGGATCAATTTGGCGGATTCGATGTGTATTGTGATGCGTCCGGTAAAGGATTAGGATGTGTTCTATACCAGCATGGAAAAGTTGTGGCTTTTGCATCAAAACAGCTAAAGGTTCATGAGCGCAACTATCCAACACATGATCTGGAATTGGCAGCCGTCATCTTCGCACTTAAGATTTGGCGCCACTATATTTTAGGAGAACGAGTGGATATATACACTGACCATAAAAGTCTGAAGTATGTATTTACTCAGAAGGAACTCAACATGCGGCAGAGAAGATGGCTAGAACTCATGGCGGAATTCGACATCAACATACAGTATCATCCTAAAAAGGTGAACGTAGTTCCTGATGCACTTTGTCGCAAACCATTAGCAATGAACCTCACCGCTCGGTGGAAGCTACAGCAAGAACTGCATGGATTGGGGATTGAAGTAGTTGTACCAGGTAACGCTTCATCTTTGATGAACTTACAAGTCCAGTCCACTCTTGTAAATCAGATCAAGGCAGCTCAAGCAAATGATGCCAAGCTAAAAAAGATCCGAGAACAAGTAGAAAGTGGACTACGAACTAACTTCATCATCCACGAAGATGGATCTTTACGATATGGAAGCCGTTTATGTGTACCAGTCGGACCTGTTCGAGAAGAGTTGATGAAAGAAGTTTATAGCTCTCCGTACTCGGTACACCCTGGCAGTACAGAGATGTACAAGGATCTACGGCAACATTACTGGTGGAATAGAATGAAGCGAGAAGTAGCAAGGAGCTAGCAAAGTGTCTAGTATGTTAGCAAGTGAAGGTTGAACATCACAGAACTGCTGGTCTACTTCAGCCGTTACCAATCCCAGAATAGAAATGGCAGCACATTACCATGGACTTTGTAACTGCTCTCCCTTGCAGCACGAAAAGTAACGACACAATTTGGGTTATTTTGGATCGACTCGCCAAGTCGGCTCACTTTATTCTATTTCGAGTTGGCCAGTCAACTGAGACGTTAGAAAAAAAGTACATGGATGTGAGTATAACTCTAATGTAAGATTTAAAGCTTCAAGATGTACCATATTTGATACCCATAAACTCATGCAGGAGATCGTGAGATTACATGGAGTACCTATTTGCATCATCTCCGATCGTGATACAAGATTCCGATCACAGTTTTGGCAGAGTCTGCAAGCTAGCCTGGGGACGGGTCTGAATTTCAGCACGGCGTATCATCCACAAACGGATGGATAGTCTAAACTAACAATTCAAATATTCGAAGATATGCCGAAATCTTATATGTTAGACTTCGGAGGTTCGTGGGAAGAACACCTGCACCTAGTGGAGTTTTCATACAACAACAGCTATCAGGCCAATATTGGGATGGCACCATTCGCAGCACTCTACGGACGGAAATGTCGTTCCCCGTTGAGTTGGAATGACGTAGTAGATCGTGAACTCCTTGGATCAGAGATGATCGTGGCGACTATATATGTAGTTCGTACGATCAGGGAAAGGATGCGTATAGCCCAAGACCGACAGAAACATTGGGCAGATGCAAAGCGTCGACGCCTGGAGTTTCAATCGGGAGAGCATGGGTTCTTGATGATTTCTCCAAACAGAGGAGTGATACATTTTGGCAAGAGGGATAAACTAAGTCCAAGATACATAGGACCGTTCGACATACTTGAACGAGTTGGAGAAGTGGCATACCATTTGGCACTACCACCCTTATTGGAAGGAGTGCACAATGTGTACCATATATCCCAACTACGAAGATATGTGAACGACCTCATCCACATACTTGATCACTCAGAGCTCATTGTACAGACCGATCTGACTTGTGATCAGTAGTCAGTCAAGATCTTGGATCGAAAGGTGAAGACCTTACGGAATAAGGAAGTGAACTTGGTCCGGGTGATGTGGAGAAAAGACTCGCCAGGAGAATCGACATGAGAGCGAGAAGACGATATGCGTGCATGATACCCTCAGCTATTCGAAGATTAGTCCTTTATGTAAATTTCGAGGACAAAATTTTTATAAGGAGGGTAGAATGTAACGGCTCTGAAATCCCTGTACAAAAATTACTTATTTATTGTATAGAAAAGGTATTTCTGCCTGCTGTAAAGTTATAAGTTATTTTTGTTCAATAAAAGCAAGAACCAACTTGCAGCTCACTGGTTAAGCCTCTACACTGCTGGGACATAGCCTGTGTGTTCGATTCCCCTTAGACCCAATTTTTTTTAAGATTTTTCTTTTTAATTTTTCGGAAGCCCAAGAGTTGCACGTGCAATACACATAGAAATAAAAAGTTTCAGAAAAATCAAACAGGCACAATGAGGATTAAACACTGATTAAAGCACGTAGCACGAATCTTCAGGCAATTAGCTCAAATCCGACCGACCGTTTCTCCATTTTGGCTGCCGCCGACGGTCCGATTTGGTCCAAATGACTCTGTGCTTTGCACACAAGTCCCTTTGACTCCCCTCAACTCCCCCGCACTGTTTGATTTTCCTGCAATCAAACAGAGACACTTCAGATCCCTAATTAACACCATTAAATCCATTTTAATTCATTTTATTTCACACCCTCTCTCATTTTTACCCTATAAATACCACCCCATGCCCTAGCTCTCCCCCATTCTGAAATTTCTATCCAATTTCTTCCAAAATTTTCTAAGTGCAAGAGGAGTCAAGTGAAGTTAGCAACCAAATTCTCTTTCGTTGAAGATCGGAGTCAATCCCGGAGCTACCGCGACGCCACTGAGCCCTCTCTCTCTTCCTTACTCTTTTCTTGACGTTATAAAGCCGAAATTCCCTTCCCTCTCTCCTTCTTTTCAACTAAAATCGTATTCTTAACATATCGGTAAAGTGGAGTTAGAACCGATATTGCTTTCTTTTCAAACATTTTCACCCACTTGATAAACAAAACAAATCACAACAACATTATAAAACCACTCTTAACCTTATTCACATCATTTAGAATTTTAGCATAATGAAATTTTCCATATGAAATACTCTCGAATTTTTTCATTAAAATACCATGAACTTTATTCTAACCATAATTTCAATAACTAGAGTATAAATCTTTAGATCATTCACGGGGTAACGACCAACCCCACACGTACACTATGGTTTCATAGCACGGTATTCTAAGTATATGGGGCATTCAAAGAAGAAGCTTTTCATTAAAATACCATTTTTTTTCAAAACGGGTTTCTTTTAAATCGATATTTTAAATCCTTGGCAAATACGCCTCTACAACCCTCGTCAGGGGACCCGCTAATGGATGGTGCGGATTATCGCACATCCTTGGGATAGTAGAGCGAGATGCAGAACTCCTCACGGAGTATTCGGTCTCGAAAGGAAATAAAAATACAGTTTTTAAGAAATACGACTTTTCTAACTAAAAACTAAACTTTGGAGATTATATAAAGATATGAATTCATATTTTCAACAAAGGCGCCTTCATTCGTCTACGGCGATTTGCCCTATTCGTAGCGACCCCGCCGTTGTAGCGTAAGTCTAAACCGTTGGATATGAAACTATATTTTTTAAAATGAAAGATTAAAATTTTAATAAAATACCATCAAGTTTCCAAAAGAGCTAGTTTTCATAAAAATACCATAAACTTTTAAAAGCTTAGGTTTTTATCACTAAAACACCCAACAATTAAAATACATGTGTATAAAAACCCTAAATATTATAAATCACCTTCGATGTTTATTTTTAAAGCTATATTAAAGCATTTTTCATAAAACCCCCTCGAGATATGCAAACAATATTTTAAGGACTATAGAGTAATATAGGCTTAAGCGGTATCATTTCTCTAGAGCCTCGGGGAGCCGGAGAAAGTGAGTGCTTGCCTATTTAGGCTAAACAACTTAACGGAGTTATTAAATGGAAATTGTCTTGGAAAAAAACACAAATCATGTCGTCTATATGCAGCAGTTGCTGATTACTCCCGAACCTACGAATTTCAAGAAATAAATCCTTTCCTTAGATTCTGACTTCAACCTGAATCCAAACTCAAATCAGAAACCAAAATCAAAAACGAACTTGAATACTTGATCCTGAACCTGAACACTCGAATTTAAATATCAAACTCAAACTTTTATACTTGACACGACTTAACCGAACCATGGTTATAACTTGACATGAACTTGACATGAATACCTGAACACATGATTACATCTTGAACATGAACCTGAACCTTTTATATCCATGGATTCGGTCAAGATCTGTAATCTTAATCTATACAATATAATACGCGGGGATAAAGGGGTAGATTGGTACAAAACGTATATCGTGGCACGAGAGGTCACTTTAAAAGACGCATACATGAATTCACGTACCGTTGTCCCGTGGGTTATGATGGGGCCTTGTACTACATGTTATCATAGTCCACGGGGTAAGATGGACTCCTCTTGTATACATGAATACCTTCTTTATCAAACTATAAATAACCACGTTAGAATAACTATCTCATACCGATAAAAACATGCTTAGATACTCTCTTATATATAACCTGGCCTGTTCATATTCACTTGATTTCTATTCACTTTCATTCATCATTACTTATTTCTTTTGGGGACTTACCGAGCGCTAGTTCGCTGACGACATTCCTCTCTATTTATGTTTCTTTGGAATGTTCGTCAAGAGGACCGGGCTCTGAGGAGATAAAGCCGAGCCCGGAGGACGTGGACCAGTTTGCCGCTCAGCCTGACTACTAACTCCTACTTGTACTTACTTTCAGTATGCCATTGTTTAGGCATTTACTTTATCATCGTATCTTTTTATTCCAGAAAGTTGTATGTAAAGTTAAATATAAATAAAGTTGTTGTTTCATTTTATTACTCTTATTATTCTTGCATATTGTATATTGCTTAATTACGCTTAACGTATTTTCTTAGTAAATATGTTGCGGGCTTGCCACGTCACTGTTTCCATCCACTAGAAAGCGGGGCGTGACAATTATCTGATAAAACGATGCAATAGGAGAGTACTGGTGAGAGAGGTTCGACCACATCTAGGGAAAGGTTACACACAATTGAAACTATTATAGGGATGCAAGCCGAGCTAGCAGCAATAAGAAAATCAGTAGAAAAGTCATCAACTACAACCGTCCCCGTCCAAAAAGTTAGCAAACCTCTCCTTGCCTAAACTGTCAAGACTCGTTCCACGTTTCTGAAGAATGTCCCCTTCTAAGCGGTCTTCAAGGGCAAGAGACCGCCAATACTGCATATCAAAATAATAATAGTAATAATCCTTATTCTCAAACTTATAACCAAGGATGGAGGAACCATCCTAATTTACAATGGAATCAAGGCAACACAAGCCAACAATTCCAAAATATAAGACAGGGTCCTCCACCCAACCCATCCCAACCCAACACACAACAAGGGTATGGTGACGAGAATACTAGACTTAATAGGGTTGAAAAGCAGCTGGAAAATATTGAAAAGCAAATTGGCCAGCTAGTTGCAGCATTGGGAGGACGAGAAATGGGCACCTTACCTAGCCAACCTGTAACAAATCCAAAAGATCTACATGCAAATCCCGCATATGCAAATGCTATAATTACTTTGCGATCGGGAAAACAGGTTGATGATCAGGTTAGGATGCCCGAAAATTTGGTAGAGATGCCGGCTAATGAGGAGTAGCAGTCTCCTACCCCGGTTACACAGCCGGCAGATATTGATACACCCGCATTCCATCTATCTTCTATGGATACCCTTCTTGAACCTAGAGCACCATATCCAAAACGTTTGAAGGCCAAGAAGTAAGATACTAATGTGGCGAAGATGATGAAGACATTTAAACAAGTCAAGGTCAATGTCCCTCTTTTGGACATGATTGACCAAGTTCCTTTCTATGCTAAATTTCTTAAAGATCTATACACTAAAAAGAGGAAACACAAGTGCCTAAGAAGGTTTTTCTAGCCGGCAATGTTGGTGACGTCATCCGTAATACAATACCCGTAAAGTATAAAGACTCTGGTTGTCCTACCATTTCTTACATTATAGGTGTTAAGGTCATAAACCGAGCTTTACTTGATCTAAGTGCTAGTATGAACATTCTACCTTTTTCGGTCTATGAACAGCTATGATTGTGTGATCTTCAACCCACGAAAATTACTTTACATTTAACTGATCGATCCGTTAAGAAACCGAAGGGTGAAATTAAGGATGTATTACTTAAGATAAGGGAATTTATATTCCATGTAGATTTCATTGTTCTAGAAACACAACCTGTATCTAACCCTAGGAACCAAATTCCAGTGATCTTAGGTCGACAATTCTTAGCCACCTCAAACACGTTGATCAATAGTCGTAATGGTTCTATGTAGCTTACCTTTGAGAATCTAAAATTGAAATTGAATATTTTTAACCTAGAAAGACAACAAAGCAATATAAATGATCAAAATCACGAAATCAATATAATTCAAGGAGTTTCTCATGATAAAGTGTTTAACTTTGAGAATAGTGGGTTGAAAGAGCTAAAAGAAACATCTAGAGAGGATGCATTTAATAGTGATGACGATGAGAGCGATTCTTCTGTTGTTGATACACATGATCAATTTAATGATACTTCTCCTAGTCTTCATCATCAACTTAATACGGTAATGTCTCGAAATAATTTCCTTGAAAATAAAATTTTGTTAAGGAGAAAAAGGAATTGGTTTCGTTGAATGAATCTTTGAAAAACGAAAAAGAGAATTTGATTTTGTCTCGAAATTCTTTGAGGGAAGAAAATGATGGTTTGATTGAAATTTTTACTAGTAAAATTGATATTTTAAAATCTTTTACTAGTTCACAAGAAGTTTTGAGAAATATTGTTTTGATTGATAGATTAGAAAAAAGAGAAAAATGATTTTCTGGCACAAATTGATAAATTTGAGAAGGAAAAAATGAGTTTCTTTCAAAAATTAATATTCAATCAAAAACTGTTGATATTTTAAACACTGAAAATGAAATTTTGATTTTGTCATGTGATATTTTAAGAAATGATCATGATAATTTGGTTTCATCTTTTAAAAATTCTTTAAAATTATCCTGTATTTCTCAAGGAAAGTTGATCGAGAAAATTGCTTCCTTCAAGAAACAAAATAATAATTTAACAGTTTCTTTTGCTAAGTTTTCAAAAAGACAGGAAACGATTGATCCATTACCAAGCAAAGGAAAGAATTTTTTAAATAAAGGAGATGTTAATCTTAAAACTTCGAAAATTCAAAAAATCTCTTCATCTAAATTTTTCAACCACTATTCTAAACATAAATCTAGTCCCATGGATACATCTAATCACACTTGTCACTATTGTGGTGCACATAGTCACTTTACATATTCTTGTGAGTTGAAAAGAAATATATCTTTATATACCAATTTGAAATGGGTCCCCAAAATTTACCCCATAAACCCAAGTTAGTTTGGGTACCAAAATGCACACCCACATCTTCTTTTGTAGGTATTGAGAATTTGAAACCAAGAAAAATTCAACAAAAGTAAGCACAACTATACGGGTATATCAAGGTATATACTCTAATACAATGAGGACATTGTTTGATTTAAGTGTGGGGGTGATTTTGTATAAAAAATTTCTTTTATTTTTAGGTCCTTTTAAAAAAATTAGAAAATTTTGAAAATGAAAATTAAAAAGTGAAAAATATATATAAGAGAAAAAGATTTTAAGAAAAAGGGATGGTTAAATAGATCTAGTAATAAGTTGTCTGAGCCCGTTCCCAAAATGCTAATATCATGAAGGAGTTACTAAATTTGAGAAGATGTAAATGGAGCCTATTTTTGAGTCCAAAAACGTAGATACCCTACTATACGCACATGCACACATCTTGAAACTTGGGATAGTAGAAATCACACCCCGCTTCCCAGAGTGCACAAACTACGACATGTGACAAAGCCAACCATGCTACCTGTGGGTAGGAAATATCTCTCCACAGTCACATTACAGCTGTCTATAGGATATCAAGAAGCGTAAAATATAAAAACTGGTTATTACATGTCCATTTTCCACAATAAAAAGAGTCAAGAAAATGCATAAGCGAAAATAAATTAAATCCAATAAACAACACCTGAAACTTGTCCCGATATGGGCTCACATCAAGGAAATAAAACTACTGAAATAAACTAAACTAAACATCACTAAATAACAATAATTCAATTCCTCACTGCTCGGATTGACGGCTAAAATACTCATGTTCAGCCTGCGATAAAGATAAAGGAACTGGACCATGCAAAACCCAGACGTCAGTGCGTCATAATTATCAAAGTAGCAGTAATAACAAAGATGTAACGATATAGGTAAACATGAATATAAATGAATAGCACAGATATGAAACAGTGAGGTATGTGTGTGTATGTGAGGTGTGATGTGTAACCTAAAACTATGCTTCTAAATTATCTAGTCTAAAGTCTTTGAAATCAATTAATATAATCCTCATCGTAACCCAACATTCTATGTCACGTTCATTCCCCATGGGACCACGGTAATAGAATTTATTCCTTAACGCCCGGAAAAACGGCAAACAGGATTATTCCGTAACGTCCGAAAAAACGGCAAACATGTAATTATTCTGTAACGTCCGGAAAAAAGGCAAACAGGATTATTCCGTAACGCCCGGAAAAACGGCAAACGGGATTATTCCGCAACGCCCGGAAAAATGGAAAACATGTAATAATAGCCTTTTGAGTTACATTTCGGTTACATTCTGGATTTCCCTTTACCCCCAGGTTTGTGTTCAAGTCAGGTATTGGCAATATAGATCTAATGCCAACACAGGATCCAGTATGTACAGTTCTTGTCTATGCAGACAACAAGTCACATCTGTCAGGATAACACATCAATATTGTTAGCATTAGTAACAAAATCCATGTAATAAGTAAAGTAATATGTCATGAACATGGCATGTGATGTATGTGCATCAAATAGATATCCAATGTGAAACTGTAACGAATATCGGAACACGGTTAATGCACGGATGCACATGTATCTATCTGTTTAACCTTTTATACGTCCATGACTACGTATGATGAAATCTAAATAACATGTTATAATAATGTAATAGTAAAATGATATCAGGACGTTCCGGCATGCAACTAGAGAATCTATGATTAGCACGAATACTGTAAAACGGTAAAACTATAATATTTACTGCATAATGAAACACATGTATTATTTTTATTAAATAGATATTAATATAATAACATTAATAGGGATAACATATTCAATCCGATTAATAACTAAAAAAGCGGTATTAATTAACCATGAACAAGAAAGTTCTGTTCAGAAATTCAGCGTCACCCTGATTGGTAAAATAGTTTTAAAATAACAAACGTTCTCCAAAAAGGACATGTCATATACAAAAATAAAGATAATTCAATAATTTTTTCATTTTTATAAGTTAAAGTATTTTATTTTGTTTCTAAAAAAAGTTATGAACGTTCGAAATTAAAAGTTTGCTGCTGGAATTTCCCTGGACAGCAGTTCAGAGGTACTTTCATTTATAGTTTATGTTATTTAAATAATTTATTTTGCAAGTAAATATTTCACAGGGTTATATTATTCTGAGTTATCTTCGTAACGAATTGAAGAACGTATGCTAATGATTTTTGTATGATTTATAATGAATTTTATAAGGTAAGGTGTACAGTAAATTTCAGATTTTCGTATCCGCTTTGCGATTACGTTTCATGTGTAAACTATAATATTTTCAAACTATATTTTGTATAACTTTATAAAATGTAGATTATAAACTAATTAATGATAATAATAATAATAAATATTACGACGATAAATATATTTATAGATATAATTATAGCATGTCGGAAGTTGTAAACTTGCATACATTGTATATTATAAAACTGATTAACGTTAAATAACTATGGTGTATAAATTATATAGATATAGATATATGATGATGATGATGATGATGATGATAACAGTACAACAACATATAAGTAAATTACATAAAGTATAGTATGTAGCAAGTAGTAAACTTGCATACATTTTATATTATAAAACTGATTAACGTTAAATAACTACGGTGTATAAATTATATAAATATAGATGTATGATGATGATGATGATAATGGTATGACAACATATAAGTAAATTATATAAAGCATAGCATGTAGCAACTTGTAAACTTGCCTCGAAAAAAATGCGATGAACGGAAGCAACATGACACTATACAAATCAACACCAAGTTTTGATAGCTCGGTTAAGGTTCTAGGATGCGGCTGGAGTTGCGTCGGCGAGAATGGGTGTGGACTTGAAAAATGAAGAAAAAGAAGAATATATAAATTGATGAGGGAGAGATATGTTATGTGGAGAGAGAGAGAGAGGTTTTGTGTTTAATATAAATATATATAGTATAGTTTAAATTAGGTTATAAATATATATTAGTTTTAATGTAGATAGATAATATCAAACTACAAACAATCTCCACCAAAATCTCATTAAAAATATATTTTGGAAAATAATTCACATATATAAACTTCTCAACTATAATGCAAGAATATATTTTAAATAACCCATACCCCTAATTTAAGATTTAAAAGAATTCTAAAAATATATTTAGATTTAGTAAATATTTGATATTAGATATCTTAAGATTTAAACGTAAAAGATAAAAGTAAATTAAGATATAGGATGGCAACCATATAATAACAGTTAACAAAATATAACTTATTCTTAACTTGTGACTATTAAAAGATATATGATGATCTAGATACATGATATATAAAGATCTAAAAATATAATATAGGTATTATACTAGATTCACATAGATACACTTTACTAGTAAATCTCATATACAATCTTGCACCATATTAGGTTCTAAACTTGCGGGTCGGGTCGGATAACGACTACTACTATTCGAATTATTCGCGACCCAATAGATAGAATAAAAGAAATATAAAGCAAGTGTTAAAATACCAATTAATGTCGTATAACCATACTAGGGTGTTATAATATACCCAACTACAAAATAATTTCGTCCTCGAAATTCACGAAACAGGAAAAGATAAGAAGATACAGATTTAAGGAAAGAGATGAGGAAACTTTTGTCGAATCTCGTCTTCATGTTCTCAAGTAAATTCTCCATGTGAATGATTACCCCATGGAACAAGTACTAGAGGGATAACCTTGTTCTTGAGGACCTTATCTCGTCGATCCACTATCGCCATCGGCCTTTCTTCATACGTTAAGTCCTCTCTTACTGTTAACTTCGAATGATCTAGTATGTGTGTCTTATCTCGAACATACTTGCGGAGTTGAGATACATAAAACACGTCATGAACACTCTCCAAGGATGGTGGTAAAGCCAATCGATAAGCTACTTCTCCAACACGCTCGATAATATCGAAAGGCCCCACGAATCGAGGACTAAGCTTGCCTCGACTACCAAATCGAATCACTCCTCTGGTCGGTGATATCTTCAAGAATACAAGATCACCAACTGCGAACTCTAGAGGTCTTCGTCATGTATCAGCCTAACTTTTATGTCGATCTTGTGCTGCCTTCATATGATTTCGGATCAAGTTAACTTTCTCCACCGTTTGCACAATAATATCCGGTCCTAATAATCATCTTTCTCCAACATCGTCCCAACAGACGGGCGAGCGACACTTAGGACCGTACAGTGCTTCGAATGGAGCCATCTATATAGTCGTCTGAAAACTGTTATTATAAGAAAACTCCACCAAGTGCAACTGATCCTCCCATGAACCCTTGAAGTCTAACATGCATGCTATCAACATATCTTCAAAAGTTTGGATCGTTCTTTTAGACTGGCCATCTGTCTGAGGATGATAGGCGCTGCTAAACTTCAATCGAGTCCCCAAAATTTTCTGTAGACTCCTCCAAAAGTGCGATAAAAATTGGGTATCACGATCGGAAACGATGCTCACAGATACTCTATGCAATCTTATAATCTTCTGCATGTACCGCTCTGCTAAAGCTTCTATCGACTGACCAACTCGAAACGGTATAAAATGAGCTGTCTTGGTCAATCGATCTACAATCACCCAAACTGCATTATTGCCCTTTGGACCCCGTAGTAAAGCTGTCATGAAATCCATGGTTATATGTTCCCACTTCCATTGAGGAATCGGAAGTGGTTGCAATAAACTAGCTACCCATTAATGTTCAGCCTTGACTTGATGACACACCAAGCACTTTGATACATAGCGAGCAATCTCCCTTTTCATACCTTCCCATCAGAAATGTTGTCGTGGATCTCGGTACATCTTTGTGCCTCCTGGATGTACGGAATACGCGGAACTATGAGCCTCCTTCATAACATCTTCATGAATATCTCCTTTCGGCACACATAGACGACTCCCATATCGTAACGAACCATTTTCATGAATTAATAAGTCTGATCGAAGTCCCGCTTCTACTTGTTCTCGAAACTTCTGCAATCTTGGATCGTGCAACTGCGCTGCTTTAATATTATCGATCAAGGATGACTGTACTTGCAATTGCATCAACTGTCCTGAAGAATGCGGTAGTACAATATCCAACTCGAATCTCTGAATATCAGCGATAATCTACTTCTATGCAGTCAACATCCGTATTGCTGGCACCGACTTAGCGCATCCAGCACTACATTAACTTTCCCCGGATGGTATTTTAGATCAAGATCATAGTCAGTCATCAACTATAACCATCTACGATGCCTCATGTTGAGCTTTTTCTGCGTGAACACATAATTTAGGCTCTTATGATCGGTAAATACTTCTACCCTTTCGTCCAATAAGTAGTGTCTCCAAATCTTCAAAACAAAAATCACTGTTGATAGTTCCAAATCATGAGTTAGGTAGTTCTTCTCATGAGTCTTCAACTGTCTCGACGTGTAGGCTATACCCTTCCTATGTTGCATTAGAACACATCCCAAGCCTTTCCCAGATGCGTCGCTATGAATAACCAACCATCCGGAACTGTCTGGCACTATCAAGATAGGAGCGGTGGTCAATCTTTGTTTCAATACTTCAAAAGCTAACGCATATTTCTCCGTCCATATGAACGGTACCTCCTTTCGTGTTAGCTTGGTCAATGGTTCTGCTATTCAAGTGAAGTTCTCTACAAACATTCTATAATATCCGGCAAGCCCAAGAAAACTTCTGATCTCCGCTACGTTCTTTGGAATCGGCCAATCATGAACTACCGCAATCTTTTCAAGGTCAACGGCAATTCCATCTCCAGATACGACATGACCCAAGAACTTCACTTCTTCGAGCCAAAACTCCTACTTGCTCATCTTAGCATATAACCTTTCTTGCCTCAACGATTGCAGTGCGATCTTCAAGTGTTCTGCATGCTCTTCTTTGCTCCTCGAGTAGACCAGAATATCATCAATGAACACCACTACGAACTGGTCCAGATACGGTGAAAAGATTCGGTTCATCAAGTCCATAAATATTGCCGGTGCATTAGTAACTCCAAATGGCATCACTAAGTACTCGTAATGCCCATATCGAGTTCAGAACGCTGTCTTGCAAATATCTTCTGATTTCACCCGAACTTGATGATATCCGGATCGCAAATCTAACTTCTAGAATACCCTCGCGCCATTAAGTTGATCGAATAATTCACCGATGCGAGGGATTGGGTACTTTGTTCTTAATAGTCACCCAATTTAATTCTCGATAATCGATGCACATCCATCGTTTGCCATCCTTCTTCTTGACTAGAAGAACCGAAGCTTCCCACGGTGAACCATTGCTATGAATCCAACCCTTCTTTAGTAATTCGGAAACTTGTCTCTTTACCTCTTCCGGTTCCACTGGTGCCATCGGATAATAAGCCTTCGAAATTGGCGCTGCTACAGGAATAAGATCAATCGCAAACTCCACATCTCGTTTAGACGGTAAACTTGAGATGTCCTTGAACACATCCATGAAATCCCGAACTGCTATCAGCGCTTCATCTGCAACTTGTTTACGAACTTCACCCTTCAGTAAACGGTTCCCTTCATCATGAATTTGCAAGTTTGTTCTAAGACCTGTGTGTTATTAGCCCACCACTTTTCCGCTGCACTACTCTGATAATTTGAGGCGGGTCTGTCAAAACTTCTTCAATCAAATATCTTACATTCGATCATCCTTGAAGCGGTCTATACCAGTTCCTGCTTGGTTTAATCTCGAACTACTGCAATCATTAAAAACTTCTCTTGTGTTTCTCTTTATTTTTCAAAACGCAAACGGATTGGTTCTTACGAGACGAGAGGAAAGATATATCGTGGTTGCTGGATTCAAGCTCACGATAAGACATAAACTCGTAAGCAATGACGCCGAGAGGAAACAAGATAATACAATGACCATAAGTCAAGAAAATGAATCGAAATAGGACTATAGGTTACCTAAATAGAGTACCACATTGTAACCATGACTCGGTACATAGTTACAATCATATAACTCCATTAAAGTCGCCCAAATCCTACTATCAAAATCGAAGGAATAACAAAGGAGAAACAATAACGAATCAGGAGGATTCCAAGTTGAGATGCAAAGTCAATAAAAGAAAGATAAGATTCAAGAATTTGAATGACAAGACAATAATGTGGCAGGACATGTTCCTAATTCCGGGTTTCCTGGTTAGTGTATTGGGTTCAATACCCAACTACAAAAGAACCAAACCCGATTAATCCTAAATCCTATAGGTCTGATACCAAACAAACCCTGTCACGCCCCGCTTCCTAGAGTGCGCAAACTACGGCACGTGAAAGAGCCAATCATGCTACCTATGGTTAGGAAACATCCCTCCACAGTCATATTACAGATGTCTTTAGGATATCAAGAAGCGTAAAATATAAAAACTAGCTATTACATGTCCATTTGCCGCAATAAAAAGAGTCAAGAAAATACATAAGCGGAAACGAATTAAATCCAATAAACAGCACCTGAAATTTGTCCCAATATGGGCTCACATCAAGGAAATAAAACTACTGAAATAAAATAAACTAAATATCTCTAAATAACAATAATTCAATTCCTCACTGCTCGGCTTGACGGCTAAAATACTCCTGTTCAGCCTGCGATAAAGATAGAGGAACTGGGCCATGCAAAATCCAGATGTCAGTGCGTCATAATTATCAAAGTAGCAGTAATAACCAAGATGTAACGATATAGGTAAACATGAATATAAATGAATAGCACGGATATGAAACAGTGAGGTATGTATGCGTATGTGAGGTGTGAGGTGTAACCTAAAACTGTGCTTCTAGGTTATCTAGTCTAAAGTCTTTGAAATCAATTAATATAATCCTCATCGTAACCCAAAGTCTATGTCCCGTTCATTCCCCACGGGACCACGATAACAGGATTCATTCTGTAACGTCCGGAAAAACGGTAAACAGGATTATTCCGTAACGTCCGAAAAAACGGCAAACATGTAATTATTCCGTAACGTCCAGAAAAACGGCAAACAAGATTATTCCGTAACGCCCGGAAAAACGGCAAACGGGATTATTCCGTAACGCCCAGAAAAATGGAAAACATGTAATAATAGTCTTTTGAGTTACGTTTCGGTTACATTCTTGATTTCCCTTTACCCCCAGGTTTGTGTTCAAGTCAGGTATTACCAATATAGATCTAATGCCAACACAGGATCCAGTATATACAGTTCTTATCTATGCAGACAACAAGTCACGTCCGTCAGGAAAACACATCAATATTGTTAGCATTGGTAACAAAATCCATGTAACAATTCAAGTAATGTGTCGTGAACATGTCATGTGATGTATGTGCATCAAATAGATATCCAATGTGAAACTGTAACGAATATCGGAACACGGTTAATGCACGGATGCACATGTATCTATCTGTTTAACCTTTTATACGTCCATGACTATGTAAGATGCAATCTAGATAATGCGTTATAATAATGTAATAGTAAAATGATATCAGGACGTTCCGGCATGCAACTAGAGAATCTATGGTTAGCACGGATACTGTAAAACGGTAAAACTATAATATTCGCTGCATAATGAAATACATGTATTATTTTTATTAAATAGATATTTATATAATAACATTAATAGGGATAACATATTCAATCCGATTAATAACTATAAAAGCGGTATTGATTAACTATGCACAAGAAAGTTCCGTTCAGAAATTCTGCGTCACCCTGATTTGTAAAATAACTTAAAAATAACAAATGTTCTCCAAAAGGGACGTGTCATATACCAAAACAAATCTAATTCAATAAGGTTTTCATTTTTATAAGTTAAAGTATCTCATGTTGTTTCTAAAAAAAGTTATGAACGTTCGAAATTGAAAGTTTGTTGCTGGAATTTTCCTAGACAGCAGTTCAGAGGTACTTTTATTTATAGTTTACGTTATTTAAAAAATTTATTTTACAAGTAAATATTTCACAGGGTTATATTATTCTGAGTTAGCTTCGTAACGAACTAAAGAACGTGTACTAATGATTTTTCTATGATTTATAATAAATTTTATAAGATAAGGTGTACAGTAAATTTCAGATTTGTTGTATCTGCTTTACGACGACGTTTTTTATGTAAACTATAATATTTTCAAACTATATTTTGTATAACTTTATAAAATGCAGATTATAAACTAATTAATGATAACAATAAGAAATATTACGATGATATATATATATAGATATAATTATAGCATGTCGCAAGTTGTAAACTTGCATACATTGTATATTATAAAACTGATTAACGTTAAATAACTACGGTGTATAAATTATATAGATATAGTTGTATGATGATGATGATAATAATAGTACGACAACATATAAGTAATTTACATAAAGTATAGCATGTAGCAAGTTGTAAACTTGCATACATTGTATATTATAAAATCGATTAACGTTAAATAACTACGATATATAAATTATATAAATATAGTTGTATGATGATGATGATAATAATAATAGTATAACAACATATAAGTAAATTATATAAAGTATAGTATGTAGCAACTTATAAACTTGCCTCGAAACAAACGCGATGAACGGAAGTAACATAACGCTATACAAATCAACACCAAGTTTTGATGGCTCGGTTAAGCTTTTAGGATGCGGCTGGAGTTGCGTCGGCGAGAATGGGTGTGGGCTTGAAAAATGAAGAAGGAGAATATATAAATTGATGAGGAAGAGATATGTTATGTGGAGAGAGAGAGAGGGGTTTTATGTTTAATATAAATATATATAGTATAGTTTAATTAGGTTATAAATATATATTAGTTTTAATGTATATAGATAATATCAAACTACAAACAATCTCCATCAAAATCTCATCAAAAATATATTTTGGAAAATAATTCACATATATAAATTTCTCAACCATAATGC
Source organism: Agapanthus africanus (assembly GCA_030015575.1). NCBI lineage: Eukaryota > Viridiplantae > Streptophyta > Magnoliopsida > Asparagales > Amaryllidaceae > Agapanthus > Agapanthus africanus. The sequence goes on from CM057350.1 coordinate 200,968,580, forward strand.
AAGAATATATTTTAAATAACTCATATCCCTAATTTAAGATTTAAAAGGATTCTAAAAATATATCTAGATTTAGTAAATATTTGATATTAGATATCTTGAGATTTAAACGTAAAAGATAAAAGCAAAATAAGATATGGGATGGCAACCATATAATGACAATTAACAAAATATAACTTATTCTTAACTTGTGACTATTAAAACATATATGATGATGTAGATATATGATATATAAAGATAAGTGTGGGGGTATTTGATAGGTGTAATTTATTGCACATTTTTAACCCATTTATTATGTTATTGTCATATATTATGCTGTTCCGGGTATCTTTTATGAATTATTACAGATAACAGGGCTCGAATGTAAAAGGACGAAAAATTTTCCTAAAAGAAAGATTACATGCGTACAATAGAGACTTAAGGGAATCATTCAAAAAATCAAAAAATAATTTGCAAATTTGTAAGAAATTTGGGAATATCATTATAAATCGGCAAAGGTTGCAACAAATGTTGGCTATAGTGCCCTCAAGTCAATTATTGAATCGCAGGCACGCGATTGCGATGATTGTGGGAGGACCTATATGGATAGAACAGTTTTACTCAAAATGATAGTATGCTATCTGGTTTATCTTTATCATCATATACATGCTTTAGGTGGTATTACATATCACTATTACATGCTGATAGAGCCCATAGGATTCTTGCTTGACTACAACCATTATGATGGCGATCATATACATGGGAGCTGGGCGGTCTATAAGCACATCCTTAAATGTCCCTAGTCGTGGGAGTATCGAGACTGAGCATCGATACTCCAGAGTAGACTAGTGTATATTGATCGAGACCCCGACGAGGGGCGGTGGCCGATCTTACAAGCCATTGGTGTTAGTTTGTTCACCTAAGATAGTATGCAGGTACTCATTGGGTTATGAGCATACTGGACGGACTCGCCGGGAACCTGCTAGTTGGTATTATACCTATTGTCAGATAGCAGTTCCCAGGTGACATGTGTATAGATTAGTCTGTTGACCTGAGATCGTCATTTGTCTCGTGTGAGTTCCCACTGTGCTTTGATTATTACCCTACCACGGCTTAAAGGAGTCGTGAAAACAGGTTTTAGTTGGGTACGGTCCCGATCCACATGGATGCGGTGAGCGGATCGTCGGGGATTCATCTCTCCCGGTATTGGGGGTTGATGTCACATTGTGCACGGGTGGCCATCACCAGAAATTCTTGATCAAGATAGTCGAGAATTACTGATTTGGATCAGTAGTTTCTTAGGTTGTGATGGGCTTCATACCGACACGAAATATCGCGTTATTAGGGGTCTGAATTTATCCACCCCCTAGACTCGATATGCAATACTCTTAGACAAAGAGACCGTACTGTACAGATATTATCACGGACAGGCTCAGTAGGGTCAGGATGAGTTTACTCGTCGGCCTTTCTTTCGCTCAATACCTGGGTAGCCGTTGCGTACAGCTAGTTCCGCTGACATGCTTGTAGTTAAACCCACTGCCAGCGTATTGACGAGTCTTTAAAGTCCCATACAGAGGGTTTCCCTGCTTCGGGCGAAACGATATAGAGGCCGTATGGTTTTACGGCAGGGTTCGATCATATATGTACACTTATGCACGTATCATGATTCGGACAGTTTATACTGGTGGCTTTGGTTTAAGCCGGATACTAGTATTATATTATTGGATTATTTTCGTCTCTTTTGTATTCATATTTTTCGGAATACGGATGCGGATATGTATATACGGTTGAGGGGTATTCTTGTAATTTATTACAAGATAGTTTCTAGAAGTTGCCACCTCATTTTTGTTTTAATCTTTTTCTTAAAAGATTTAATGAAGTGGAGGGATGAGTGTGCTTGGCTTTAATTGAAGCATGACTCATGGTGGTGACTCATGAATCACTATTGAGCCATGCTTGATATTTGTTAAGGGTTGTGAGATATTTTTTCTTTAGTTGCTTCATTCCATTACTCTCACAACACTTAGCCATTTTCTTGAGTTGCTCTTTACTTCACACTCTCATCTCTCATGGCTTCTTCTTCTTCCTCCAGCCTAATTGTCTCATGTGTTGAGAAACCTAGGGTATTTAGAGACAAATCAATCCATCATTAGACTCTAAATAATCTAGGCTATCTAGTTTAGCAAACTAGGTATCCTAGTTACCTCGGTTATGAGGTAGGAGCTCGGTTTATAGACTCTCGGGTGGATCATTTTCGATAGAGGGAGACCGGCGACCAAACATGATCATGGTGGCCACTAGGAGCTTGGGAAGAGGTTAAAGACAGAAGAACACGGATCATTCGGTATAACATTCCTAACTCTTTATATTGCTTGTTAGTTTTAGGGATAATGGTCGATCCGTATTCGGGGGTTGTGTTAGCGCCAGTTTGATAAATTTTTGTTTCGCAATCAGTCATGGTTTGATGGTCAGGACACTGGCATAACCCAACATGGTATCAGAGCCAACCCTTTAACCCTAATCTAGCTTGTTCTTACATGCTTAAAAGATCGATCGAGTTAAATATCCGAAATCACAATTCCAAATTTCAAGTTTCTGCCGATTTTTCAAAGTGGTCAAAAAATTATTTCCAGAGTCTCAAAAAGTCGTGCAGGGTATTTTAGAAGCCCACAAGAAAATTAAGCACATGATCTTATTAAACCATCGTGGAACCGCCGCATTTGATGCCTATTTGTGGCGGTTCCGCGGTCGTTTATTGGTAAGTGTGAACAAAAAATTTTCTGGCATTCTATTACATGGAATTATGATTTTTGGTATATTTTGTTTTTGGCCCAGATTTGTTTGAGTACTGGATTGCACTTGGGGCTAATACGGAATAGTTTTTGTCGATCGAAATTTTAAATGCATAAGCTTTCAGTGCATACATTACTATCTGTGACCATGAATGTCATTAGAGCGGTACAACTTGTCTAACTGCTATATGTCTATTAGAAGGGTTTGCGAACATGACATTCATCGATGTTCTGTATTGTGCTGAGGTTGTGGCAGGATTGTCGTGGTGGATAGCCAATAGTGCAATGGTAGTACAATTTAGTTTCATTCGTACATTTGATTTTACGGGGCGAGCGTCCGACATGTGGATTGTCGTCTCTGCCAGTTTGTATATTATTTGTTTGGGGCACGACCGGGTTGAGGTCGATATCACCGTTGTACATTTATTTTCTTTTCTGTACTAGGATTACCCCAAAGTGGAGTGCACAAATAGCCGGGTTCTAGAGGGAAACGGGTCCGCATCTCATGGCGTTGAGACAGAGGGGACCTTACTCTAGAATTGGCGGGCTATTCGCTGCATTCGTAGGGGTACAGGTTGACCCACGGAGGGGTGCTCAAGTTACCGGATTCTGTAAAGTGCTGGGTGGCCCATTCACGTTGTTGATTGGGGTTGCCTCGCTTTTGGGATTGGCGGCTAACTTTCCACACTCGTAGGGGTTTAGGTTTTCATTGCACAGGCTATCCACACGACAGGGAACGTCGGGTCTCATTTGTGGCTCAAGTGAAACCCGAGGCTCTAGGATTATCCACCATTCTGTGTTGCTTGGCTGAGATTCTGTGATGTTGCTTTATATCATGCCAGGGACGATTGTTATATATATTTATATATATACAAGTAGATGTTGTATATGTTTTGCACCCGCGCTAGTCCAGTCCCCGCTCTGCCATTAGTTAAGTAACCTAACGGGTGATGACGGGACCCAGTGGCGAATGCGAATGGTATATACATATATTTTATTTTCGTTCCTTTATCTGGTGTGATATGTTTAATTGATGGGACTGTATTGATTCTGATCAATGCAAGGATAAAACAAACCTATTTGATGTTGTTGGAACCAAGTTTTTTAAAAACAGACATTACAGACGTTACCTTTTGCTTTGCACAGTGGTATTCAATTAAGAATATCCAGCACCTCATTCGACGAGGCAAGGGCCGAGATCCCTTCATCGGGTGTGACCCCTTGGGCAATAGTTTGCGTCATTGTAATAACTTCACTATAGTTTATTATTTTGCTTTGCTTTGTGGTATTCGGTTTGGAATATCCTGCACCTCATTCGATGAGGAAAGAGCCGAGATCCCTTCACAGGGAGTGACCTCTTTAGCAAAAGTTTGCGCTACTATATATTTGTAAAACCACTCGGTTTCTTCAACGATATCAAGTTCATTACGTTAAATGTTTTTCGCCAAAAACCAGCCGTAGCCCTCCGTCATTTCAGATTAGTATTGCTTAGTATTCATGCTACGTATGTCGTGCATTGCCGAGGCGTAGTGTTCGGTAGCTTTGTAATACTTTTCGGTCGTATAGATATGTGGATTGGTTAGGACAGTTGTATGGTCATGTTGGCATTGTCAAGGACTCGTACGGGTGGGTTTAATGCAATCAAGATAATGAAGGGTTGAACTTGACTAGGACTCTTTGATATGTTGGCATTGTCAAGATCACTTAGATCCTAGGGGTAAAAATCACATCAGGAGTTTCAAACATACAGGAAACTTGCCAGGCATGCGCATACCTTCTGGAGTGTGATGACTTGAGTGGATTCCATCAAATTATCATGCGATGATAGTTGGATTCCGATTCCCACTGATGAGTAGGTGCTACTTGTCACTCCCCGCTTCCCAATATACAGGGAAGGGACGTAGCGAAGCCCGCTACGTATTTACTCAGAAGTAAACACGCTAAGCGTATCTAAGCAATATAAAGTAAAGTACATAAGAGACAGGAATGTAAATGAACAGCAACTTTATTTATTAAACATTCTTTTACAGGTACAACTAAAATGAAAATGCATGAATAGAAAGCTATGCCTAAACAATGGCATAACTGAAATGAAATAAATATGTACAGTTGCCTACAGTTTTGGGTCAAATGCTAACTGCTCCAAATATTCAGTGCTGGGCTCGATCTCCAATGAGTCCGAATCACCTGACAACATTCCAAAGAGAGAAGAAAGAAATGTCGTCGGTGAACAATCCCTCGGTAAGTCCCAAAGACGAGTAGAGATAGAATAGACAGAATGAGAATATGACTATTAATGTTTGATTATATTGTTAACGTTGTTATTTGTAGCTTGGTACAGAATATGCCAGTGTATACGAGAGGAGTCCCACTATTCTGGAGACTAAGATATACAGAGCACAAGGAACCATTCTGCCATGATACAACGACAATGGATATTCAGGTTAGGTGTATTAAGGTTACAGTCCCGTGCCACTTCTAACATATTCCGTACCAATCTACCGCTTATAAACCCTGCGATGTCTTTTGTATTGATTGTATTGTTTTGTTATATATATGGATGACTTGCCGAAACCATGATATCAGTAAATGGAATGGATATAAATGGAGGGTCATGTAGACGGAGTATATCCATGGTTCGGTTCGGTAACTATAGATTGATATAGATTGAATAGACGGATTCACGGATTCATGTTGTATTGTAGTTTATACTTGAATCATATTCAAGTCAGATTGATTAGATTGAGACTCGGTCTGAGTCAGACACTTTAAAAAGAACTTGAAATCCTGAATTAGTTTTGATGTTATCGGTATCTTCTGCACATGGACGGCAGGATTTGTGTCTTTTTCTAAGATAATTACCGTGTTAATAACACCGTTTGTTAGATTATCTACCTTAGATAGGCAAGCACCCACATTCTCCGGCTCCCTGAGGCTCAAGAGAATTGGTCCCGCTTAAACCTATATTTACTACGGTCCTTATTGTAATTTAGTATAACTTGAGGGGGTTTTATGTAAAAATAATTTGATATAATTTTAAAAATACATCTCAAGCATTTAATTATCGTCTTTAGGGTTTTCATAGATGTATATTTTATAGAAGTGAAATTTCTAGTGAGTAGATTCTAGTTTTCATAATATATGATATTTTATTGAAATATCGGTATTTTGCATTGAACTGAAATGGTATTTTCATGTAATGGTGATTCCTTTGATTTAGAAAACTTGGAATATTCATATAATATAATTAAAATAGATATTTTGGTAATAGTTATATATATTTAATAAAAATAAATTTTATTTATTTTTGTAGAAATCTCATTTTCTAAAAAAAATGCATTAAAATTCCATCGAGATCGAATGCTCCTTTCGGAGGTCTACATCTCGCTCTACTAGGCCTGAGAATGTGCAATAATCCGCACCATCCCGAACGGGGTCCCCAAAAGTGTGTTGTATGTAAGTCGATGTACAACACCCCACGACTTGCGGGGAGGCGGAAATATGAAAAACGATCTTGTTCTTTACTTAAACATCGACTAACCGCATGAATCGAAGCTAAACGATAACTAACAACTATCATAGAAGTTCTAAATTACTATGTGAAGTGATTATACCTAAAGAACCGTGTCCTTCGTCTTTACGAACTCCACTTCCTCCTCGGCCTTCTCCAAGTAGTAGACGATCCACCACGAGAGCTTTACTCCAAGCTTTGCCTCTAAACTTGAGACAACTAGGTTTCTTTAAGTGCTAATCAAAGTACCTAGAAGATATAGAGTGAGGGTTATGGATTAAGTAGTCTAACTAATCCTTGTACTCAACACATGATGTAAGTCCACGTTGCGACCCCCGGTTCTTACGGGGAGGCGGAAACGGTATAAAAATCAAATTTTTAGCGCATGGGGCAACATGGACTAAACAAGGTCGGGATCGTGTCTAAACTAAACTAGCAAACATGCAAAGGAGAGTTAGCTACTCGGATAAAAAAGTTATACCTAACTTGAACTCCTTCTTCTTGAAACCTTGTAGAGGTTGATGGTTCTTTCCTCGTCGCCTTCTTCCGTCAAAGATGGATCCACCTGAGGGTTCAACCTTCGGGCTCTTTCTCGAACTTAGAGTGAACTAGGATCTCCGGCTTGCTAAACCTTGAACCCTAGAGAGAGTAGAGAGTGTCTATGGGGTGTTTTCTTTTCAAGGAGAGGGATTCTCAACACATGAGAAGGATTCTCCTTGAGCTTGAGGAAGAAGAAGATGAAGTGAGGAGAGAGAATGAATATGATAGAATGAGCTCCTTTTCCTCTTGCAACCATAACAAAAGGAAAAATAATTATCTAATTAATAATAATAATTCAAATGAAATAGTTGATGGTTGTATTTGGAATGACCATTATCATCACTTCATTAAATGAATGTAAGCTAGAATCAAGGAGTATCCTTGCAAAGCAATGATGATGGTCAAACATTCAACCATGGTCAACAAGTCAACCATGGTCAACAAGTCAACAAAATCAACCATGACACAATTTCATTTAATTACTATTATTAATTGATATTTCATAAATCCATTAGGGTTTGGAAAAAGACGACTGTCAACTGTGCATACGCACCCGTTCCGAAACCCTAATGAAAAACCTCTTCCTCCGCCTCAAACAACTGTGCATACACACCTGCATTCTCGTTCCGAGGAACAAGAATACTGAGAGATAAAAGCAACCCCAAAACATATACCAGTATCTGACTCAAACCAGAGCCAGCCAGTAATATCTGTCCGGACTCCAAACGTGCACAAGTGCGCGGATGAGAACGAACCCTGTCGCAAAACCATGCGACCTCTACCCTGTTTTGCCCAGAGGTGAATACCCTCTGTGTGGGACTCTAAAGACTCGATACTACGCTGGCAGTGGGTTTAACCACAGACCGCAAGCGGCACTAGCTGTGCGTAACGGTCCCCAGGTAGATGCCGACAAGAAGGCTGACGAGGTGAACCCCATCTGAACTCCTACTGAGTCTGAATGTGACAGTCTCCGTACAGTCCGGTCTGTTCGTCTGATACATCGCATGTCGGGCCTAGGGGGCGGTAAATGTCAGTCCCCCAATAGCGGTACAAGTCGTGTCGGGGTGAAGCCCAAAACACCCTGAGATAACACTGGAAGCCTACCAGTATATCTCGCTTGCCCTGGCCAGGGACTACTCGTGTAATGGCTCTCCTAGACACAGCGCGATGTCAACCCCCAATACCGGGAGAGACGAATCCTGTCTAACCGTCACTGCCTCCAAGTGCTTCGGGACTGCACCCAACCATTACCTGTTTGCACGACTCCTTTGAGCCGTGGTAGGGTAGTGATCAAAATCCAGTGGGAACACACTCAAGGCGAAGTGCCAGTGTCAAGTCAGCGGACTAAGCTGTACTCATGTCACCTGGGAACTGATAACTGACGATAGGTATAATACCAACCTGTCAGTTCCCGACGAGTCCTGTCCAGTGTACTCGTAACCTAACGAGCACCCGTATACTATCTCCAGTACGACGTACTGATGGCTGTGGGACAGACCATCTCCCACACTGGGATGAGAAGCGCATACGCTAGTCTACTCCGGAGTATCGATGCCCTGTCTCGATAGTCCTGCGACTAGGGACCTGTATAAGGATGTGCTTATAGATTACCCAGCCCCCACTAGTGTGACTGCCATCACAACGCTGGTAATCAAGCAAAGATCCTAAGAGCTCCACTAATGTGTATAGGTGATATACAAAAATAAACACATGTACACATTGAAGTAGAAACAAACCAAGTAGCATACTACTATATTGAGCAAGATTGTTTATACAAGGTGAATATCCCAAGCTTCCATTAAGTAATATACAAACTAGTATGATACAGTAATGGCCTCTAGGGCATATACACTAACAATCTCCCACTTGCACTAAGGCCATGTACTGGCGTATCGAAGACCTATCATCTCGATCAGCCGCTCGAACTGAGTCTGGGGTAGGGCCTTGGTGAATGGATCTGCAGTGTTTACTTCTGAAGCAACCCTCCGAACTTCGATCTCCTTGCGATCCACGATCTCCCTGATCAGGTGATACCGCCTCAAGATGTGCCTGGATCTCTGATGGGACCTGGGTTCCTTCGCTAAAGCTATAGCCCCGTTGTTGTCGCAATACAGAGGTATTGGGTCAACAATGGACGGAACCACCTGAAGTTCTTTCAAGAACTTCCTCATCCAGACAGCTTCTTTTGCGGCATCAGATGCAGCGATGTATTCCACTTCCATCGTCGAGTCTGCAACGGTTTCCTGTTTGGAACTCTTCCAACACACCGCCCCTCCATTGAGGGTAAAGACAAAACCCGACATGGACTTGGAATCATCCTTGTCACTCTGGAAGCTGGAGTCAGCAAAGGCCTCGATCTGGAGGTCTTTTCCGCCATACACCAAGAACATCTCCTTAGTCCTTCTCAGGTACTTGAGAATGTTCTTTACTGCTATCCAGTGTTTCTCCCCAGGGTTTGACTGATACCGGCTTACTACACTCAGTGCATAAGCTACATCCGGTCTGGTACACAACATCGCATACATTATAGAGCCTACCGCAGAAGCGTAGGGTATAATAGACATGCGATCCCTCTCCAAATCAGTCTTGGGAGACATCTCTTTGGAGAGGGTGATCCCGTGACAAGCCGGTAGGTTACCGCGCTTGGAATCTTCCATACTGAATCTCTTCAGTATAGTGTCGATGTACCTGGACTGTGAAAGTCCTAATATCCTCTTGGATCTATCACGATGGATCCGGATCCCCAGGATATAAGAGGCATCACCCAGGTCTTTCATGGAGAACCTGTGTGACAAGAAACCCTTGACAGATTGTAGCATAGGAATGTCATTTCCTACTAAGAGAATGTCATCCACGTATAAAACGAGGAATACTACAGTTCTCGCTACAAATCTACTATAGATGCATGGTTCATCTGGATTTTTGATAAAGCCAAATTCCTTGACCGTCTCATCAAAACAGATGTTCCAACTCCGCGATGCCTGCTTTAGTCCATAGATGGACTTAAGCAACTTGCACACCTTTCCGCTGCTCCCACTCTGAATGAAACCCTCTGGCTGATCCATATAGACACACTCCTCTAAATTTCCATTTAGAAAAGCGGTTTTTACGTCCATCTGCCAAATCTCATAATCGTGGAAGGCAGCAATGGCAAGAAGGATCCGAATGGATTTCAGCATAGCCACTGGAGAAAAGGTTTCGTCATAGTCCAAGCCAGGTCTTTGATGGAAACCCTTTGCTACAAGTCTAGCTTTATAGGTCTCAACCTGTCCATCTACACCAATCTTCCTTTTGAAGATCCACTTGCATCCTACGGGTTTTACCCCGTCTGGAGCAATGTCCAACGTCCATACTTTGTTGGTGTACATGGACTCCATTTCGGTCCGCATTGCATCCAGCCATTTTACCGAGTCAACGCTCTGAACGGCCTGCTGGAAGCTAGTAGGCTCATCATAATCTATGATGCAATCCTCTCTATCCCCGTCTATGAGAAAATCGTAGTATCTCTCGGGCGGATGAGACTGCCTACTACTCCTGCGGAGCGGCGTAGGAATGTCCTGTTCATTTGAACCCTCTGGTTCCACTAAGCTTTCAGTAATAGTCTGTGGTTCTGGAATTTCTTCCAGTTCTACTGCGCTCCCACTTAATTCTTTTTCTAAGAACTGGTGTTCTAGAAAGTGGGCATGACGAGAAACAAGAACTTTTTGTTCCTCCTCATAGTAGAAGAGATATCCCTTGGAATTCTTTGGATATCCCACATGTTAGTTGTATGTATGCCCTAGAGGCCAGTATTGTACGGATGTTGTATATTATATTGGATGCTTGGACATATATATAGATGACTTTCTTGCTCGACATGATAGTATGCTATCTGGTTGCTCTTTATCTTAACATGTACACTTGTCTCTTTATACTGTCTTATAGTTACATGTTGGTAAAGCCCTTAGGATATGTACTTGACTACCTGGACTGTGATGCAGATCATACTAGTGGGGACATGGTAGTCCATAAGTACATCCTTCAAGGTCCCTAGTCGTGGGTGTATCGAGACGGGGCATCGATATACCAGTGTAGACTAGCGTATACGCTTCTCGACCCATGTGATGGGCGATGGATGATCCCATATCCATTGGTGTTTGACATCAGAGATGGTATACGGGTGCTCAGTGGAGACTGGGTACACTGGACGGACTCGCCGAGAACTCCCAGATGGTATTATACCTCACGTCAGATGGCAGTTCTCAGGTGACACTTGTACAGGTTAGTCTGTAGACCCGAGATCGTCATAGAGTCTTGTGTGATTCCCACTGTGCTTTGATCTCCACCTTACCACGTCCATGAGGGCGTGCAAAACGGTGGTCTTTGGGCACAGTCCCGAGTCACATGGAGGCAATGAGCGATAGGAGGGGTTTCGTCTCTCCCGGTATTGGGAGTTGATGTTGCGCAGTGCTCGATTGGCCGTAACAGGGAAGTCCCTGGCCAGGGCTGATCAGAGATTTGCTGGTAAGTGTTACCAGTAGTTTCTCAACCCGTTACGAGCCTCACATCGGCACGACTTATCGGGTTATTGGGGTCTGACGTTTACCACCCCTAGACTTGATATGCGACATATCAGACGAAGAGACCGGACTGTACGGTAAGTGTTACTGGTCGGATTCGCAGGAGTGTGAGCGGGCTAGCTCGTCGATCTTCTGATCGCTCAATACCCGGGTGGCCGTTACGTTTAGCAGACCGCTTGCGGCTTGTGGGTGCTTGATATGATCATCATCTGCTACCGGCGTATTGACGAGTCTTTAGAGTCCTACACAGAGGTTTCCTGGCTCAAGCGAAACGAAATAGGAGCGCATATGAGATATGTGCAGGACCGAGAATAATGCGTGTATGTGATACCGCATTTCATTCTCGCGATATATGTTTCGATTGGTTATATTCGATATGACCTAGTTATCGAATTATTGATTCGATAAATCGATACATTGGATTCTAGTCGGTTATGTGCGACATGACCGGATCATTGAATCAAATGTTGATTTAATGATTTAATGCATAATTATATATTTGATATATTGCATTGCATTAACTAGTATTGGTTCACTTTAAACGGATTTTTCTCACTTGATGCACATTGTATATGTGATATGCTTTAGTGCACATTTTTGTATCATGTTTGATGATACTTGATCATTTAGTTAAGTATATAGAATTAATCCATGGTTAATTTGATAATTAGGGTTTTGCATATTCATTTATTTGTTTATTTGTTTATTTATTTATTTGGAAAAGATAAAGATGAGAATGGTGGCTTTCTTTGTCATTAGTTGAAGCTTCATGAAGCTTTGACTTTAGCAACCATCCTTATCTTCATGCTTAACCCTAACCCATCCAAGTGACCATGGTTTATTCTCTACACTTAACCTAGGTTAGAACATGATAAGTATTTGATTTTATTATTCTATTTTGACAATACTTATCATATTCTATTTGCTTCTTCCTTCTTCTTCAAGAGAGAAAACAAGATGCCATCAATGGCAACTTGAGCAAAAGTGAGATAAATCCAATTCTAAAGTGAACCCACCTCCTATTTCTTCACCCTCTACCTCTTGCCAAGTTGTTTTGGGTGTTTTCTTCACAAGTTTCACAACTTTGTGAAGTCGGAGCTTGAGCTTGTGCAACCTCGACGTAGATCGTCTTTGACACGAAGCCGACGACCTATTCCGCTCGTTTTCCCGATGAAGCCGATGAACGAGTCTAGGATTCGAAAAGGACAGCGAGAGGATGCCTACGTGGAGCCAAGGAAGAGGATTACCGAATCTACAAAGGTTGTAGCATCCGAACTTTAGTTAATTTGTTAACTAGATTTATATTTCGCCTAGACATCTAGTCAACGATCCGCGTTAGGGTTTCTCGGCACCAATATTTTTTGAAATTGGCATGGTTGATGCCTTGTGAGACTTCATTAGGATGCCTAGGAACCCTACAGTGGTATCAGAGCCTAGCTAGAGCCTTAGGCGAAGTCTAGACGCGATTTGAAGCCCGAACAAACCCGAAACCCTAAACTTATCTTGCTCTCTGGACTTTTTCCAAAAAGTGGGATTTTTCAATATTAAAAATATGCAGAAAAATAAGCAGGAAATTATAAGGTTTACTGTGAAATTCGTGAGTGTAATTCCACTATTCAAGCGCGGATCCGCGGCATGAGCATGGCTCATGCGGCGGATCCGCGGTTGTACGTCATAATTATTTAAAGAATTTTAGACAGTAATCCTTAGATTCCAGTGGTGATTTTCCTGGGTATTTTTAATAATTATTCAAGAGTTGAATTTTCTGGTGTTGCTTTGGGGATTCGGTGTTTCGATCGGGGTATCAAATTTCGTCTTTGTGTTTTTCCGGATAATTTCCAGAATATGTTAAAAAGTTCGACCGGATATAAATACCCAATTTTTCCCCTGTCGGGAAATTTCCAAGTGTTGGATTTTTCCGTAGTTTAACGACGTTCTAAGTAGTGCAAGTAACGCGATGGACCCTCTAGAAGACAACAAACCTTAACTCGATTATGTGACCGTCTTGAACTGCCCTTTGAACCTTCGGGTTTGGGGCAGTACGGCGTGCCACATGTGAGGCGTTGGCTTGACCCTTCTACGGCTGGACCGTTGGTACTGAGGCACGAACTGAATGTTGTTAGACTTATTTCATGTGTTGGACTGTATCGGGAAAACTTGGGTATTCGACTGTTCGATCGGAAAGTTTAACATTTTCTGTTTATCTGGAATGTGATACAATAATTGGAATTCACAAGTAGTTATGAGATAACTGAATGAATGTTATAAATCTAGCAATTTAGTCCCATATGAAATTGAAAAGAGTTTTCGATAATGAGACTAAAATGCGGGATTTATATCTGTTAGGCATGCGATGTCTAAAGAGATTGCGGATTCCAATTGTTGTAGTTTTACATTTTTTTTCTGTGGCCGTAAGTGTAGTATGTTCATATCGCCGGTTTCGTTGCTATACGTCAACGACAATTGGGGTATGCATACTTACTTACGTTGATGACATGTGATGTTATGTGTTGCTGGATATGTAATATTGGATCGTCGTGTTCGAATAGCCGGGGGGTTTTATGTGAGATGAGTGTTTTTCATTTTCATTCATGTAAAAACTTGTATGTAATATTCTTTTATTTGGGGCACTTCCAGGTAGCGGAAGTTGTCACCTTTTGTATATTATTTACTTTTCCGCATTAGGATAGACCCAAGGAGGGGAGCACAAGTAACCGGGTTCTGGGGTCCAGTGGGAGACCAACTCGAGGAGTCCAGTGGGAGTGTATGGAGGAGTAAACTGAGAGAGAATCCCGTTCTCTTTTAAATAATTCAGGAACTCAGCACTTAAGTATTCTCCACCTCGATCCGATCTTAGAATCTTGATACTTTTGCCGGTTTGTTTTTCTACTTCATTCTTATATTCCTGGAATTTTTCAAAAGCTTCGGACTTATGTTTCATTAAGAAGACATAACCGTACCTTGAAAAATCATCCGTAAAAGTAATGAAGTAAGAATAACCGCTTCGCGCATGTGTAGACATTGGACCGCACACGTCACTGTGTACGAGTCCCAAGAGCTCGCTCGCTCTTACTCCGTGTCCAGTGAACGGATTCTTTGTCATCTTTACTTTGAGACAGGATTGACAAGTGGCATATGATTGATATTCGAACGGATCCAAATATCCTTCTGTATGTAACTTAGTCAACCTTCTCTCATTGATGTGACCCAATCTACAATGCCATAAGAAAGTCTGATTGACTTCCGGAGACTTTCTTTTGTGTGTATTCTGGACATTGAAAATCTGTGGTTGGTTTTGTTAGTGTATATGCCCTAGAGGCCATTACTGTATCATACTAGTTTGTATATTACTTGATGGAAGCTTGGGATATTCACCTTGTATAAACAATCTTGCTCAATATAGTAGTATGCTACTTGGTTTGTTTCTACTTCAATGTGTACTTGTGTTTATTTCAGTATATCACTTATACGCATTAGTGGAGCCCTTAGGATCTTTGCTTGATTACCAGCGTTGTGATGGCAGTCACACTAGTGGGGGCTGGGTAATCTATAGGCACATCCTTATACAGGTCCCTAGTCGTAGGACTATCGAGACAGGGCATCGATACTCCGGAGTAGACTAGCGTATGCGCTTCTCATCCCAGTGTGGGAGATGGTCTGTCCCACAGCCATCAGTACGTCGTACTGGAGATAGTATACGGGTGCTCGTTGGGTTACGAGTACACTGGACAGGACTCGTCGGGAACTGACAGGTTGGTATTATACCTATCGTCAGTTATCAGTTCCCAGGTGACATGAGTACAGCTTAGTCCGCTGACTTGACACTGGCACTTCGCCTCGAGTGTGTTCCCACTGCACTTTGATCACTACCCTACCACGGCTCAAAGGAGTCGTGCAAACAGGTGGTGATTGGGTGCAGTCCCGAAGCACTTGGAGGCAGTGACGGTTAGACAGGATTCGTCTCTCCCGGTATTGGGGGTTGACATCGCGCTGTGTCTAGGAGAGCCATTACACGAGTAGTCCCTGGCCAGGGCAAGCGAGATATACTGGTAGGTTCCAGTGTTATCTCAGGGTGTTTTGGGCTTCACTCCGACACGACTTGTACCGCTATTGGGGGACTGACGTTTTACCGCCCCCTAGGCCCGACATGCGATGTATCAGACGAACAGACCGGACTGTACGGAGAATGTCACATTCAGACTCAGTAGGAGTTCAGATGGGGTTTCACCTCGTCAGCCTTCTTGTCGACATCTACCTGGAGACCGTTACGCACAGCTAGTGCCGCTTGCGGTCTGTGGTTAAACCCACTGCCAGCGTAGTGTCGAGTCTTTAGAGTCCCACACAGAGGGTATTCGCCTCTGGGCAAAACAGAGTAGAGGTCGCATGGTTTTGCGACAGGGTTCGTTCTCATCCGCGCACTTGTGCACGTTTGGAGTCCGGACGGATTATACTGGCAGGCTCTGGTTTGAGCCAGATACTGGTATATATATTTGGGGTTGCTTTTATATCTTGGTATTCTTGTTCCTCGGAACGAGAATGCAGGTGTGTATGCACAGTTGCTTGAGGCAGAGGATGAGGTATTTCATTAGGGTTTCGGAACGGGTGCGTATGCACAGTTGACAGTTATCATTTTCCAAACCCTAATGGATTTATGAATTATCTATTAATAATAGTAATTAAATGAGAATTATGTTATGGTTGATTTTGTTGACTTGTTGACCATGGTTGACTTGTTGACCATGGTTGAATGTTGACCACCATCATGCTTTAAAAAGTCCTCCTTGATTCATGCTTACATTTCATTAAATGAAGCATGGTAGCGGTCATTCCAAATTGCCATCAACTATTCTCATTTTGAATTATTATTATTTAGATAATTGTTTTTCTTTTGGCATTATGGTTGCAAGAAAGAAAAACATAGCTCATTATCTCATTTAGCTTCTCTCTCCTCTCTTCATCTTCTTCTTCCTCTAGCAAAGAGAAACCTTCTCATGTGTTGAGAATCCTTCTCTTTAAAAAGAAAAGCAAACCCTAATCACTCTCTACTCATTCTAGGTTCAAGGTTTAGCAAGTCGGAAACCCTAGTTCACTCAAAGATCGAGGAAGAGCCCAAAGGTCGAACCTTCGAGGTGGATCCATCTTCGATGGAAGAAGGCGACGAAAAGAGAACCATCAACCTCTACAAGATTTCAAGAAGAAGGAGTTCAAGTTTAGGTATAACCTTCATCCGAGTAGCTAACTCCTTTTAGCGTATTTGCTAGTTTAGTTTAGACACGATCCCGACCTTGTTTAGTCCATGTTGCCTCTTGCGATAAAAATTTATTTTTTATACCGTTTCCGCCTCCCCGTAAGCACCGGGGGTCGCAATATGGACTTACAGTGGTATCAGAGCCTAACTAAACTTAAACTAGCTTGGTAGCGAAGTGTATGGAAGTTCGAAACCGAAAAATCACAAAACCGGAAAAACCAAAACCCTAAGTTTCTGTTGAATTTTTTTCTGCTCTAAATGAAAAACTTTATACTTGTAAATTCGGCTCAGGGTTTTGTTTGAACAGCCAAGAAAAACGATGCACTAATTCACTTAAACCGCCGCGCTTCCGCGGCATGAGGTAGGAATGTGCCGCGGAAGCGCCGCAGTTTATTTTCCTCTCTGCATCGTTTTTCGTGCAGTGTTCTTCTGGTGGGATTTTGGGATTTTTCAGATGTATTATATGTACCCAGATTTTCCAGAACAGAAATTCACTTTTGGGGTCCTATAATTCCGTATTTTTTCCGAACTTCACTGCACTTTGGCTATGTTGGTTATATCTGTGATGTTTGCATGTATTGAACGTCGGCTAATCGCTATAAGTCGATTAGTCGGGGTTATACATGATCTGTGTTTGATATTGGAATGTGTATATGAATGTGTTGGACTGTCGCGGGTGAATAGCCGGGGTGGATGTGAGATGAGCTTTTGTTTTTCTTTCATTCATTGTAAATGTAATTTGATGTAATAATATTATTTGTTTGGCCGCACAACCGGGTCGGGGTTGTAGCCGTCATTGTATAATTCTTTTTACTGTTTTTGCTCCTAGGATAGACCCATGGAGGGGTGCACAAACTGCCGAGTACTTGGCGGGTAGTTTGCCGCACCCGTAGGGGTCTTGGGTGGGGTATTTGGCTATTCACCGCGACCGTGTAATCCGCTTTTCATTGCAGGCTCGAAAGGATTGCGGATTGCTAGTATATCCAATGTATTCATCTGTGATCTGTAATGTCTATCATTGCTTTCTATTTAGGCGTTGCTTATGTTTTACAGCCGCGCTAGCCCAGCCCCCGCTCTGTCGTTAGTTAAGTAACCTAACGAGTGATGACGGGACCCCGTGGCGAATGCGAATGGCATAAGCGTACGTCATATTTTGGTTGTTTTCTGCAATGGTAGGATTAAATGATGGGATGCATTAAAAGAACTAATGCAAGAATATCACGCATTAAAAGAACTAATGCAAGATAATAAACCAAGTTAAAATCGTTGGAACACTTTCGAAAAACCACTCGGTTCTTTTCAAAACTAACTTTTAAATGCGGAGCTTGAGCCACTCCTTCTAAAAAGCTATCTCGTTCCATCGATTATATCAAGTTCACTACGTTCACGGTTTTACCAAAACCATTCGTAGCCCTCCGTCGTTTCGCATGAATAGGCAATAGTATTCAAGCTGTGTATTTTGGCCAAAGTCAAGGCACAGTGATTGGTAGCTATTGGGTGTTCATGTGTAGCATAGATAGATGCGTTGGTTTGGGACAGTCGTGCTGCCATTTTGGCCAAAGTCAAGGGTATGTACGGATGGATCCAAATTAACCTGGAAAGTGACGGGTAGAACTTGACATGTGACTTATGATATTTTGGCCAAAGTCAAGGTCATAAGAGCATGGGGCAAAAATCCACATCGGGAGTTTCATAAGTACTGAAACTTGCTAGATTTGCATACCATTTGGAGTGTGATGATTATGGTAGGATTCCTTCATTTTCGTCACGCGATGATATTTGGATCCCGATCCTACTGTGAGTATATGCTACTCCTCGGGAAATTTCTCACTAAACGATCAATGCTATAAACCTAGTAGGTGCCTAGAAAGGTGTTAGCGGGGCTACGCCCCCAGGGAAAAGAGGTTCTTAAATTAAGGAACTTCGCGAAAGCGTTGGAAAACCTCCCTCGAAGTACCGACACTGGCCTGGCTGAACAGTTAAGCAAGTATTGTGCGGTGGGATTGATCCCGGCTAATTCTTCCTTTGTGGTTTGAGGAGGGATTCGAGAGACAGTGGGAGCCATCCTGTTTAGACAAATTAAAAACCATTCTAAACTTGCAAGAGCATCGTGCTAAGTGTTTCTTCTCTCCCCCTGCAGCGACCAAATCGAAATGACTGGACTTAAGTTACTTCTAGATAAAAACATACTGACAGGGCCAAACTACAAAGATTGGCTCAGGAATGTCAAATTGGCAATCACTTACGACAAGCTGGGGTATCTTCTTACCACCAAAGCTCCCCCCGTCCCAGGTCCCACCTCCAGCGTCGCGGATAAGGAAATCCGTAAGACTTGGGAGATTGATTGCGCGAAGGCCAGGTGCCTCGTGCTTGCCTCTATGGACAACGAACATCAGAGGAGGCATGAGAATATGGACCTCGAGTCCATATTTCTCCATACAAAAGAACTGTATGGAGAGCAGTCTCGTATCGCAAGATACGAAGTGTCGAAGAAGTTGTTTTCGACAAAGTTGGCCGTCGGATCATCGGTAGCGGACCACGTGCTTAAGATGATTGGCTACACTGAGGAGCTCGCAGAACTTGGGACCACGTTGGATAGTGAACTCTATACAGATTTAATTCTCCAGTCCCTTCCATCCACTTACGCCCAGTTCATACTGAATTTCAACTTGCAAGAAAAGGAAGTTGAACTTTCAGAACTCCTCAACCTGCTGAGGAGCGCAGAGGGCACCCTACAGAAGGGTAGGGATACACCCGCTTTGTTTGTAGGAGGATCTTCTTCCTCTAGGTCCAAGGCGAAAGCCAAGGGAAAGAGAAAGAAAGCCCCCGCCAAACCAAGAGGCGGTGTTAGTAAAGTGGGTACGAAGGGAAAGGAAAAGGCAACAAAGATAGAGGGGAAGCTTGTTGGTAAAGAGGAATGCTTCTATTGTCACAAGAGTGGACACTGGAAGAAAGATTGCAGGGCTTGGAAAGCCAGGACACAGGAACTGAAGCAGGTTGCGGCTTCAGCTTCAGGTGTGTATGTTATTGAAAACTGTCTTTCTATAAACTCTACTTCCTGGGTATTGGATACCGGATCAGGATCTCATATCTGTAATTCTTTGCAGGCGTTGAGAAGCCGTAGGGTTTTTGAAGGCAGGTGACATGACCCTCAGAGTTGCGAACGGAGCTAGCATGGATGCTAAAGCCGTGGGGGACTATCACCTGGGAATGTCAGATGGGCATGTTTTGGTTTTGCGTAATTGCTTTTTTGTACCCAACCCAACTTGTAATATCATTTCTATATCTTTGGTTTCTAAAGAAGGTTATGAATTTGCGTTTGTAAGTAATGTTGTAAACATTCACCTTAATCAAGTTCTGATTGGGTCAGGTACATTGAGCAATGGTATATACGTATTAAACCAACCACAGATTTTCAATGTCCAGAATACACACAAAAGAAAGTCTCCAGATATCAATCAGACTTTCTTATGGCATTGTAGACTGGGTCACATCAATGAGAGAAGGTTGACTAAGTTACATACAGAAGGATATTTGGATCCGTTCGAATATCAATCTTATGCCACTTGTCAATCCTGTCTCAAAGGAAAGATGACAAAGACTCCGTTCACTGGACAAGGAGTAAGAGCGAGCGAGCTCTTGGGACTCGTACACAGCGACGTGTGCGGTCCAATGTCTACACATGCGCGAAGCGGTTATTCTTACTTCATTACTTTTACGGATGATTTTTCAAGATACGATTATGTCTTCTTAATGAAACATAAGTCCGAAGCTTTTGAAAAATTCCAGGAATTTAAGAATGAAGTAGAAAAACAAACCGGCAAAAGTATCAAGATTCTAAGATCGAATCGAGGTGGAGAATACTTAAGTGCCGAGTTCCTGAATTATTTAAAAGAGAACGGGATTCTCTCTCAGCTTACTCCTCCATACACTCCGCAACACAACGGTGTATCGGAGAGACGGAACCGAACCCTATTGGATATGGTACGGTCCATGATGAGTAACGCTGAGTTACCGCGATCATTCTGGGGGTATGCACTAGAATCAGCTGCGTACCTTTTGAACCGAGTTCCTACTAAGACTGTGCCTACTACACCATATGAGATGTGGTGTGGGAAGAGACCCCATCTCAGTCACATTAAGACTTGGGGAAGTCCAGCTTTTGTTAAAAAGCAGCATGCGGACAAGCTCGAGGCGCGCTCAGTACTGTGTAAGTTTGTGGGATATCCAAAGAATTCCAAGGGATATCTCTTCTACTACGAAGAGGAACAAAAAGTTCTTGTTTCTCGTCATGCCCACTTTCTAGAACATCAGTTCTTAGAAAAAGAATTAAGTGGGAGCGCAGTAGAACTGGAAGAAATTCCAAAACCGCAGACTATTACTGAAAGCTTAGTGGAACCAGAGGGTTCAAATGAACAGGACATTCCTACGCCGCTCCGCAGAAGTAGTAGGCAGTCTCATCCGCCCGAGAGATACTACGGTTTTCTCATAGACGGGGATAGAGAGGATTGCGTCATAGATTATGACGAGCCTACTAGCTTCCAACAGGCCGTTTAGAGCGTTGACTCGGTAAAATGGCTGGATGCAATGCGGACCGAAATGGAGTCCATGTACACCAACAAAGTATGGACGTTGGACATTGCTCCAGACGGGGTAAAACCCGTAGGATGCAAGTGGATCTTCAAAAGGAAGATTGGTGTAGATGGACAGGTTGAGACCTATAAAGCTAGACTTGTAGCAAAGGGTTTCCGTCAAAGACCTGGCTTGGACTATGACGAAACCTTTTCTCCAGTGGCTATGCTGAAATCCATTCGGATCCTTCTTGCCATTGCTGCCTTCCACGATTATGAGATTTGGCAGATGGACGTAAAGACCGCTTTTCTAAATGGAAATTTAGAGGAGTGTGTCTATATGGATCAGCCAGAGGGTTTCATTCAGAGTGGGAGCAGCGGAAAGGTGTGCAAGTTGCTTAAGTCCATCTATGGACTAAAGCAGGCATCGCGGAGTTGGAACATCTGTTTTGATGAGACGGTCAAGGAATTTGACTTTATCAAAAATCCAGATGAACCGTGCATCTATAGTAGATTTGTAGCGAGAACTGTGGTATTCTTCGTTTTATACGTGGATGACATTCTCTTAATAGGAAATGACATTCCTATGCTACAGTCTGTCAAGGGTTTCTTGTCACACAGGTTCTCCATGAAAGACCTGGGTGATGCCTCTTACATCCTGGGGATCCGGATCCATCGTGATAGATCCAAGAGGATATTAGGACTTTCACAGTCCAGGTACATCGACACCGTACTGAAAAGATTCAGTATGGAAGATTCCAAGCGCGGTAACCTACCGGCTTGTCATGGGATCACCCTCTCTAAAGAGATGTCTCCCAAGACTGATTTGGAGAGGGATCGCATGTCTATTATACCCTACGCTTCTACGGTAGGCTCTATAATGTATGCGATGTTGTGTACCAGACCGGATGTAGCTTATGCACTGAGTGTAGTAAGCCGGTATCAGTCAAACCCTGGGGAGAAACATTGGATAGCAGTAAAGAACATTCTCAAGTACCTGAGAAGGACTAAGGAGATGTTCTTGGTGTATGGCGGAAAAGACCTCCAGATTAAGGCCTTTGCTGACTCCAGCTTCCAGAGTGACAAGGATGATTCCAAGTCCATGTCGGGTTTTGTCTTTACCCTCAATGGAAGGGCGGTGTGTTGGAAGAGTTCCAAACAGGAAACCGTTGCAGACTCGACTATGGAAGCGGAATACATCGCTGCATCTGATGCCGCAAAAGAAGCTGTCTGGATAAGGAAGTTCTTAAAAGAACTTCAGGTGGTTCCGTCCATTGTTGACCCAATACCTCTGTATTGCGACAACAACGGGGCTATAGCTTTAGCAAAGGAACCCAGGTCCCATCAGAGATCCAGGCACATCTTGAGGCGGTATCACCTGATCAGGGAGATCGTGGATCGCAAGGAGATCGAGGTTCGGAGGGTTGCTTCAGAAGAGAACACTGCAGATCCATTCACCAAGGCCTTACCCCAGACTCAGTTCGAGCGGCTGATCGAGATGATAGGTCTTCGGTACGCCAGTTCATGGCCTTAGTGCAAGTGGGAGATTGTTAGTGTATATGCCCTAGAGGCCATTACTGTATCATACTAGTTTGTATATTACTTGATGGAAGCTTGGGATATTCACCTTGTATAAACAATCTTGCTCAATATAGTAGTATGCTACTTGGTTTGTTTCTACTTCGATATGTACTTGTGTTTATTTCAGTATATCACTTATACGCATTAGTGGAGCCCTTAGGATCTTTGCTTGATTACCAGCGTTGTGATGGCAGTCACACTAGTGGGGGCTGGGTAATCTATAGGCACATCCTTATACAGGTCCCTAGTCGTAGGACTATCGAGACAGGGCATCGATACTCCGGAGTAGACTAGCGTATGCGCTTCTCATCCCAGTGTGGGAGATGGTCTGTCCCACAGCCATCAGTACGTCGTACTGGAGATAGTATACGGGTGCTCGTTGGGTTACGAGTACACTGGACAGGACTCGTCGGGAACTGACAGGTTGGTATTATACCTATCGTCAGTTATCAGTTCCCAGGTGACATGAGTACAGCTTAGTCCGCTGACTTGACACTGGCACTTCGCCTCGAGTGTGTTCCCACTGCACTTTGATCACTACCCTACCACGGCTCAAAGGAGTCGTGCAAACAGGTGGTGATTGGGTGCAGTCCCGAAGCACTTGGAGGCAGTGACGGTTAGACAGGATTCGTCTCTCCCGGTATTGGGGGTTGACATCGCGCTGTGTCTAGGAGAGCCATTACACGAGTAGTCCCTGGCCAGGGCAAGCGAGATATACTGGTAGGTTCCAGTGTTATCTCAGGGTGTTTTGGGCTTCACTCCGACACGACTTGTACCGCTATTGGGGGACTGACGTTTTACCGCCCCCTAGGCCCGACATGCGATGTATCAGACGAACAGACCGGACTGTACGGAGAATGTCACATTCAGACTCAGTAGGAGTTCAGATGGGGTTTCACCTCGTCAGCCTTCTTGTCGACATCTACCTGGGGACCGTTACGCACAGCTAGTGCCGCTTGCGGTCTGTGGTTAAACCCACTGCCAGCGTAGTGTCGAGTCTTTAGAGTCCCACACAGAGGGTATTCGCCTCTGGGCAAAACAGAGTAGAGGTCGCATGGTTTTGCGACAGGGTTCGTTCTCATCCGCGCACTTGTGCACGTTTGGAGTCCGGACGGATTATACTGGCAGGCTCTGGTTTGAGCCAGATACTGGTATATATATTTGGGGTTGCTTTTATATCTTGGTATTCTTGTTCCTCGGAACGAGAATGCAGGTGTGTATGCACAGTTGCTTGAGGCAGAGGATGAGGTATTTCATTAGGGTTTCGGAACGGGTGCGTATGCACAGTTGACAGTTATCATTTTCCAAACCCTAATGGATTTATGAATTATCTATTAATAATAGTAATTAAATGAGAATTATGTTATGGTTGATTTTGTTGACTTGTTGACCATGGTTGACTTGTTGACCATGGTTGAATGTTGACCACCATCATGCTTTAAAAAGTCCTCCTTGATTCATGTTTACATTTTATTAAATGAAGCATGGTAGCGGTCATTCCAAATTGCCATCAACTATTCTCATTTTGAATTATTATTATTTAGATAATTGTTTTTCTTTTGGCATTATGGTTGCAAGAAAGAAAAACATAGCTCATTATCTCATTTAGCTTCTCTCTCCTCTCTTCATCTTCTTCTTCCTCTAGCAAAGAGAAACCTTCTCATGTGTTGAGAATCCTTCTCTTTAAAAAGAAAAGCAAACCCTAATCACTCTCTACTCATTCTAGGTTCAAGGTTTAGCAAGCCGGAAACCCTAGTTCACTCAAAGATCGAGGAAGAGCCCAAAGGTCGAACCTTCGAGGTGGATCCATCTTCGACGGAAGAAGGCGACGAAAAGAGAACCATCAACCTCTACAAGATTTCAAGAAGAAGGAGTTCAAGTTTAGGTATAACCTTCATCCGAGTAGCTAACTCCTTTTAGCGTATTTGCTAGTTTAGTTTAGACACGATCCCGACCTTGTTTAGTCCATGTTGCCTCTTGCGATAAAAATTTGTTTTTTATACCGTTTCCGCCTCCCCGTAAGCACCGGGGGTCGCAATATGGACTTACAGGTTTAATACGTATATACCATTGCTCAGTGTACCTGACCCAATCAGAACTTGATTAAGGTGAATGTTTACAACATTACTTACAAACGCAAATTCATAACCTTCTTTAGAAACCAAAGATACAGAAATGATATTACAAGTTGCGTTGGGTACAAAAAAGCAATTACGCAAAACCAAAACATGCCCATCTGACATTCCCAGGTGATAGTCCCCCACGGCTTTAGCATCCATGCTAGCTCCGTTCGCAACTCTGAGGGTCATGTCACCTGCCTTCAAAACCCTACGGTTTCTCAACGCCTGCAAAGAATTACAGATATGAGATCCTGATCCGGTATCCAATACCCAGGAAGTAGAGTTTATAGAAAGACAGTTTTCAATAACATACACACCTGAAGCTGAAGCTGCAACCTGCTTCAGTTCCTGTGTCCTGGCTTTCCAAGCCCTGCAATCTTTCTTCCAGTGTCCACTCTTGTGACAATAGAAGCATTCCTCTTTACCCACCAGTTTCCCCGCAATCTTTGTTGCCTTTTCCTTTCCCTTCGTACCCACTTTACTAACACCGCCCCTTGGTTTGGCGGGGGCTTTCTTCCTCTTTCCCTTGGCTTTCGCCTTGGACCTAGAATAAGAAGATCCTCCTACAAACAAAGCGGGTGTTTCCCTACCTTTCTGTAGGGTGCCCTCTGCGCTCCTCAGCATGTTGAGGAGTTCTGAAAGTTCAACTTCCTTTTCTTGCAAGTTGAAATTCAGTATGAACTGGGCGTAAGTGGAAGGAAGGGACTGGAGAACTAAATCCGTATAAAGTTCACTTTCCAACGTGGTCCCAAGTTCCGCGAGCTCCTCAATGTAGCCAATCATCTTAAGCACGTGGTCCACTACCGATGATCCGACGGCCAACTTTGCCGAAAATAACTTCTTCGACACTTCGTATCTTGCGATACGAGACTGCTCTCCATACAGTTCTTTTGTATGAAGAAATATGGATTCCAAGTCCATATTCTCGTGCCTCCTCTGATGTTCGTTGTCCATAGAGGCAAGCACGAGGCACCTGGCCTTCGCGCAATCAATCTCCCAAGTCTTACGGATTTCCTTATCCGCGACGCCGGAGGTGGGACCTAGGACGGGGGGAGCTTTGGTGGTAAGAAGATACCCCAGCTTGTCGTAAGTGATTGCCATTTTGACATTCCTGAGCCAATCTTTGTAGTTTGGCCCTGTCAGTATGTTTTTATCTAGAAGTAAGTTAAGTCCAGTCATTTCGATTTGGTCGCTGCAGGGGGAGAGAGAAGGAACACTCAGCACGATGCTCTTGCAAGTTTAGAATGGTTTTTAATTTGTCTAAACAGGATGGCTCCCACTGTCTCTCGAATCCCTCCTCAAACCACAAAGGAAGAATTAGCCGGGATCAATCCCACCGCACAATACTTGCTTAACCGTTCAGCCAGGCCAGTGTCGGTACTTCGAGAGAGGTTTTCCAATGCTTTCGCGAAGTTCCTTAATTTAAGAACCTCTTTTCCCTGGGGGCGTAGCCCCGCTAACACCTTTCTAGGCACCTACTAGGTTTATAGCATTGATCGTTTAGTGAGAAATTTCCCGAGGAGTAGCATATACTCACAGTAGGATCGGGATCCAAATATCATCGCGTGACGAAACTGAAGGAATCCTACCAGAATCATCACACTCCAAATGGTATGCAAATCTAGCAAGTTTCAGTACTTATGAAACTCCCGATGTGGATTTTTGCCCCATGCTCTTATGACCTTGACTTTGGCCAAAATATCATAAGTCACATGTCAAGTTCTACCCGTCACTATCCAGGTTAATTTGGATCCACCCGTACCTACCCTTGACTTTGGCCAAAATGGCAGTACGGCTGTCCCAAACCAACGCATCTATCTATGCTACATATGAACATCCGATAGCTACCAATCACTATGCCTTGACTTTGGCCAACATATATAGCTTGAATACTATTGCCTGTTCATGCGAAACGACGGAGGGCTACGAATGGTTTTGGTAAAACCGTGAACGTAGTGAACTTGATATAATCGATGGAACGAGATAGCTTTTAGAAGGAGTGGTTCAAGCTCCGCATTTAAAAGTTAGTTTTGAAAAGAACCGAGTGGTTTTTCGAAAGTGTTCCAACGACTTTAACTTGGTTTATTATCTTGCATTAGTTCTTTTAATGTGTGATATTCTTGCATTAGTTCTTTTAATGCGTCCCATCATTTAATCCTACCATTGTAGAAAACAACCAAAATATGACGTACGCTTATGCCATTCGCATTCGCCACGGGGTCCCGTCATCACCCGTTAGGTTACTTAACTAACGACAGAGCGGGGGCTGGGCTAGCGCGGCTGTAAAACATAAGCAACGCCTAAATATAAAGCAATGATAGACATTACAGATCACAGATGAATACATTGGATATACTAGGAACCCGCAATCCGTTCGAGCCTGCAACGAAAAGCGGATTACACGGTCGCGGTGAATAGCCAAAACCCCACCCAAGACCCCTACGGGTGCGGCAAACTACCCGCCAAGAACCCGGTAGTTTGTGCACCCCTCCATGGGTCTATCCTAGGAGCAAAAACAGTAAAAAGAATTATACAATGACGGCTACAACCCCGACCCGGTTGTGCGGCCATACAAATAATATTATTACATCAATTTACATATTACAAATGAATGAAAGAAAAACAAAAGCTCATCTCACATCCACCCCGGCTATTCACCCGCGACAGTCCAACACATTCATATACACATTCCAATATCAAACACAGATCACAGTGATGTATAACCCCGACTAATCGACTTATAGCGATTAGCCGACGTTCAATACATACAAACATCACAGATATAACCAATATAGCCAAAGTGTAGCGAAGTTCGAAAAAAAATACGGATTTATAGGACCCCAAAAGTAAATTTCTTTTCTGGAAAATCTGGGCACATATAACATATTTGAAAAATCCCAAAACCCTATCAGAAGAACACTGCACAAAACACGATCACATGAAGAGCCCAAACGGCGGCGGATCCGCGGCGAAGAGAATAGCTGAGGCCGCGGATCCGCGGCGGTTTGAAGGATTCATGGGATCGTTTTTGGTGGGTGTTCTCACAAAACCCTGAGCCGATTTTAGGAGTAAAACTTTTTACATTTAGAGCACAAAAAATTTCAACAGAAACTTAGGGTTTTTGATTTCCGGTTTTTTTTGATTTTTCCGTTTCGAACTTCCATACACTTCGCTACCAAGCTAGTTTAAGTTTAGTTAGGCTCTGATACCACTGTAAGTCCACGTTGCGACCCCCGGTTCTTACGGGGAGGCGGAAACGGTATAAAAATCAAATTTTTAGCGCATGGGGCAACATGGACTAAACAAGGTCGGGATCGTGTCTAAACTAAACTAGCAAACATGCAAAGGAGAGTTAGCTACTCGGATAAAAAAGTTATACCTAACTTGAACTCCTTCTTCTTGAAACCTTGTAGAGGTTGATGGTTCTTTCCTCGTCGCCTTCTTCCGTCAAAGATGGATCCACCTGAGGGTTCAACCTTCGGGCTCTTTCTCGAACTTAGAGTGAACTAGGATCTCCGGCTTGCTAAACCTTGAACCCTAGAGAGAGTAGAGAGTGTCTATGGGGTGTTTTCTTTTCAAGGAGAGGGATTCTCAACACATGAGAAGGATTCTCCTTGAGCTTGAGGAAGAAGAAGATGAAGTGAGGAGAGAGAATGAATATGATAGAATGAGCTCTTTTTCCTCTTGCAACCATAACAAAAGGAAAAAGAATTATCTAATTAATAATAATAATTCAAATGAAATAGTTGATGGTTGTATTTGGAATGACCATTATCATCACTTCATTAAATGAATGTAAGCTAGAATCAAAGAGTATCCTTGCAAAGCAATGATGATGGTCAAACATTCAACCATGGTCAACAAGTCAACCATGGTCAACAAGTCAACAAAATCAACCATGACACAATTTCATTTAATTACTATTATTAATTGATATTTCATAAATCCATTAGGGTTTGGAAAAGACGACTGTCAACTGTGCATACGCACCCGTTCCGAAACCCTAATGAAAAACCTCTTCCTCCGCCTCAAACAACTGTGCATACACACCTGCATTCTCGTTCCGAGGAACAAGAATACTGAGAGATAAAAGCAACCCCAAAACATATACCAGTATCTGACTCAAACCAGAGCCAGCCAGTAATATCCGTCCGGACTCCAAACGTGCATAAGTGCGCGGATGAGAACGAACCCTGTCGCAAAACCATGCGACCTCTACCCTGTTTTGCCCAGAGGCGAATACCCTCTGTGTGGGACTCTAAAGACTCGACACTACGCTGGCAGTGGGTTTAACCACAGACCGCAAGCGGCACTAGCTGTGCGTAACGGTCCCCAGGTAGATGCCGACAAGAAGGCTGACGAGGTGAACCCCATCTGAACTCCTACTGAGTCTGAATGTGACAGTCTCCGTACAGTCCGGTCTGTTCGTCTGATACATCGCATGTCGGGCCTAGGGGGCGGTAAACGTCAGTCCCCCAATAGCGGTACAAGTCGTGTCGGAGTGAAGCCCAAAACACCCTGAGATAACACTGGAAGCCTACCAGTATATCTCGCTTGCCCTGGCCAGGGACTACTCGTGTAATGGCTCTCCTAGACACAGCGCGATGTCAACCCCCAATACCGGGAGAGACGAATCCTGTCTAACCATCACTGCCTCCAAGTGCTTCGGGACTGCACCCAACCATTACCTGTTTGCACGACTCCTTTGAGCCGTGGTAGGGTAGTGATCAAAATGCAGTGGGAACACACTCAAGGCGAAGTGCCAGTGTCAAGTCAGCGGACTAAGCTGTACTTATGTCACCTGGGAACTGATAACTGACGATAGGTATAATACCAACCTGTCAGTTCCCGACGAGTCCTGTCCAGTGTACTCGTAACCTAACGAGCACCCGTATACTATCTCCAGTACGACGTACTGATGGCTGTGGGACAGACCATCTCCCACACTGGGATGAGAAGCGCATACGCTAGTCTACTCCGGAGTATCGATGCCCTGTCTCGATAGTCCTGCGACTAGGGACCTGTATAAGGATGTGCTTATAGATTACCCAGCCCCCACTAGTGTGACTGCCATCACAACGCTGGTAATCAAGCAAAGATCCTAAGGGCTCCACTAATGTGTATAGGTGATATACAAAAATAAACACATGTACACATTGAAGTAGAAACAAACTAAGTAGCATACTACTATATTGAGCAAGATTGTTTATACAAGGTGAATATCCCAAGCTTCCATTAAGTAATATACAAACTAGTATGATACAGTAATGGCCTCTAGGGCATATACACTAACACATGAGAGGGGAGGATTAGGGTTTGAAGAGAGGAAGCTTGAGGAGAGAGAAGGTGAGAATAATAATCAAATGAGAAAATGAGCTATCATAATATATATCAAGCATTATTGTTTTTCAAGAAAACAAAAGAAAATGATTTACAACCATGCTTGATAACTATCTAATGGTGATTCATCTCCATGAGTCATTAAGTATTTATGATGCATTAATGACATGGATGAATCATCCATATGACTCACTAATCTCATTTAATGTATATGCCACCTTAACCCCCTTAGTCACTATCTTTTTGAAGCTTCTCGCGCAATTACGAGAACGCCCCTCCTATCCGTGAAAACACGGAAAAACTTTAGACTGTATAAATCCAATAACCGGATACTAGTAACTGGCTTAAACCAAAGCCGACTAGTAAAAACTGTCCGAAAGTCGTACGTGCGTAAACACACGTATACGTCCGAACCCTTGTCGTAAAACCATACGACCTCTATATCGTTTCGCCTGGAGTAGGGAAACTCTCTGTGTGGGACTCTAGAGACTCGATTACTACGCTCGCAGTGGGTTTAACCACAAGCGGCACTAGCTGTACGTAACGGTCCCCAGGTAGATATCGATAAGAAGGCCGATGAGGAAACCCATCCGAACTCCTACTGAGTCTGATGTAACAATCTACATACAGTCTGGTCCATTCGTCTAAGACTATCGCATATCGGGCCTAGGGGGCGGCAAGCGTCAGTCCCCTAATAGCGGTATAAGTCGTGTCGGAGCAAAGCACATTACACCCTGAGAAACTACTGGAACCTACCAGCAAATCTCGCTTGCCCTGGCCAGGGACTTTGCGTAATGGCTCTCTGACACAGCGCGATATCAACCCCCAATACCGGGAGAGACGAATCCTGTCTAACCGCCACTGCCTCGAAGTGCTCGGGACTGCACCCAACTGCTACCTGTTTGCACAACTCCTTTGAGCCGTGGTAGGGTAGCAATCTAAGAACAGTGGGACACACTCGAGGCGAAGTAGCAGTGTCAAGTCTGCGGACTATGCTGTACTCATGTCACCTGGGAACTGTTAACTGACAACTGGTATAAAACTAACCAACAGTTCCCTGTGAGTCCTGTCTGGTGTACCCGTAACCCAACGAGCACCTGCATACTATCTCCAGTACGACGTACTGACGGCTGTAGGACAGACCATCTCCCCAACTGGGATGAGAAGCGTACACACTAGTCTACTCCGGAGTATCGATGCCCTGTCTCGATAATCCAACGACTAGGGACCTGAATAAGGATGTGCTTGTAGACTACCCAGCCCCCACTAGTGTGACTGCCATCACAACGCTGGTAGTCAAGCAAGATCCTAAGAGCTCTATCAATACGTATACTCACATATTAAGATAGAAAAACCAAGTAGCATACTACCATGTTTAGCAAGACTGTTATATACATGTGAATATCCCAAGCTTCTATTAAGTAATATACAAACTAGTATGATACAATAATGGCCCCTAGGGCATATACACTAACAATCTCCCACTTGCACTAGGGCCATGTACTGGTGTATCGAAGACCGATGATCTCGAGTAGCCTCTCGAACTGAATCTGAGGTAGGGCCTTCGTGAATGGATCAGCAATGTTCTCTTCAGAAGCAACTCTCCGAACCTCGATCTCCTGACGATCAATGATCTCCCTGATCAGGTGATACCGCCTTAAGATGTGTCTGGACTTCTGATGGGACCTTGGTTCCTTCGCTAAAGCTATAGCTCCGTTGTTGTCGCAATACAGAGGTATTGGATCAACAATGGTAGGAACCACCTGAAGTTCTGTTAGGAACTTCTTCATCCAGACTGCTTATTTTGCGGCATCGCAAGCAGCAATATACTCCGCTTCCATCGTCGAGTCAGCAACGGTGTCCTGCTTGGAACTCTTCCAGCACACCGCCCCTCCATTGAGGGTAAAGATATAACCCTACATGGACTTGGAATCGTCCTTATCACTCTGGAAGCCGGAATCAGCATAGGCCTCCAACCTGAGGTCTTTTGCGCCGTAAACCAAGAACATCTCCTTAGTCCTCCTCAGGTACTTGAGAATGTTCTTTACTGCTATCCAGTGCTTCTCCCCTGGGTCTGACTGATACCGGCTTACCACGCTCAGTGCGTAAGCTACATCTGGTCTGGTGCACAACATCGCATACATTATAGAGCCTACCGCAGAAGCGTAGGGTATAATAGACATGCGTTCCCTTTCCAAATCAGTCTTAGGAGACATCTCTTTGGATAGGGTGATTCCGTGACAAGCCGGTAGATTACCGCGCTTGGAATCTTCCATACTGAATCTTTTCAGTACAGTGTCAATATACCTGGACTGCGAAAGTCCCAACATCCTCTTGGATCTATCACGATAGATCCGAATCCCCAGAATGTAAGAGGCATCACCCAAGTCTTTCATGGAGAACCTGTGTGACAAGAATCCTTTGACAGATTGTAGCATAGGAATGTCATTTCCTATCAATAGAATGTCATCCACGTACAAGACGAGGAATACGACATTTCTGGCTACAACTTTACTATATATACATGGTTCATCTGGATTTTTGATAAAGTCATATTCTTTGACTGTCTCATCAAAACAGATGTTCCAACTCCGCGATGCCTGTTTTAGTCCATAAATGGACTTAAGCAACTTGCATACTTTCCCGCTGCTCCCACTCTGATTGAAACCCTCTGGCTGATCCATATAGACGCACTCTTCTAAATTACCATTCAGAAAAGCCGTCTTTACGTCCATCTTCCAGATTTCATAATCATGGAAGGCAGCAATAGCAAGAAGGACCCGAATGGATTTGAGCATAGCCACTGGAGAAAAAGTTTCGTCATAGTCCAAACCAGGTCTTTGATGAAAACCCTTTGCAACAAGTCTAGCCTTATAGGTTTCCACCTGTCCATCTACACCAATCTTTTTCTTGAAGATCCATTTGCATCCTATGGGTTTTACCCCATCTGGAGCAAAGTCCAAAGTCCATACTTTGTTGGTGTACATGGACTCCATCTCGGTCCGCATTGCATCCAGCCATCGTATCGAGTCGCCGCTCTGGATGGCCTGCTGGAAGCTAGTAGGTTCATCATCATCTATGATGCAATCCTCTCTATCCACATCTATGAGAAAACCGTAGTATCTCTCAGGTGGATGAGACGGCCTACTACTTCGGCGGAGGGGTGCGGGAATCTCCTGTTCTTCTTGAACTACTTGTTCTACCAAACTTTCAGTATTAGTTTTTGGTTCTGGAATTTCTTCCAGTTCTATTTCGCTCCCACTTGATTCCTTTTCTAAAAACTGATGTTCTAGAAAATGGGCATTACGAGAAACAAATACCTTTTGTTCCTCTGCGTAATAGAATAGATATCCCCTGGAGTTCTTTAGATATCCTACAAACTTACACTTTACTGATCGTGCTTCGAGCTTGTCCACATGCTGCTTTTTCACAAAAGCTGGACATCCCCAAATCTTTATATACTGAAGATGGGGTTTCTTCCCACTCCACATCTGATATGGCGTGGTAGGCCCAGTCTTGGTAAGAACCATGTTCAAAAGATATGTCGCTGACTCTAGCGCATAACCCCAGAAAGATCGCGGTAACTCAGCATTACTCATCATGGATCGTACCATATCCAATAGTGTTCGATTCTGTCTCTCCGATACACCATTATGCTGTGGAGTGTATGGAGGAGTAAGCTGAGAGAGAATTCCTTTCTCTTTTAGGTAAACTAGGAACTCGGCACTTAAGTATTCACCACCTTGATCAGATCTTAGTGTCTTAATACTTTTGCCGGTTTGGTTTTTTACTTCATTTTTATACTCCTGGAATTTTTCAAAAGCCTCGGATTTATGTTTCATCAGATAAATGAATCCGTACCTTGAATAATCATCCGTAAAAGTAATGAAATAGGAAAAACCACCTCTTGCATATGTAGACATTGGACCGCATACATCGCTGTGTACGAGTCCTAAGAGCTCGCTCGCTCTTACTCCATGTCCAGTGAATGGAGTCTTTGTCATCTTTCCTTTGAGACATGATTCACAAGTGGCATAAGTTTGATATTCGAACGAGTCCAAATATCCTTCTCTATGTAACTTAGTTAACCTTGTCTCATTGATGTGACCTAGTCTACAATGCCACAAGAAAGCCTTATTTAATTCTGGAGACTTTCTTTTTAGTGTGTGCTGGACATTGAAAATCTAGAGTTGGTTTAAGACATATATACCGTTATTTAGTGTACCGGACCCAATCAAACCATGATTAAGGTGGATGTTAACAACATCGCTTACAAACGTGAAATCATAACCTTTATTTGATAACAAAGAAACTGATATGATATTACACGTTAAACTAGGTATATAAAAACAGTTATGTAAAACCAAAATATGTCCACTCGTCAATCCCAGGTGATAATCCCCGACGGACACAGCTCCTACGCTAGCTCCGTTAGCAACCTTGAGGATCATATCACCTTTCTTCAGCACTCTACGGTTTCTCAGTGCCTGCAATGAATTGCATAAATGAGATCCTGATCCGGTATCCAATACCCAGGAAGTAGAGTTGATTGACAGACAATTCTCAATTACAAACACACCTGAAGTCGAAGCCACAGCTTGCTTCGGTTCCTGGTTCTTGGCATTGCACGCCTTGCAATCTTTCTTCCAGTGCCCTTTCCTGTGACAATGGAAGAACTCATCCTGGCCCACTACCGGTACCGCAAACTTTTTCTTTCCCTTCCCTCCCACCTTACTTACACCTCCTCTAGGTCTGGGGGCGGCCTTCTTTTTCCTTCCTGTGGCCTTAGCCTTGGACCTGGAAGAAGAAGCACCGCTAACAAACATAGCGGGTGTTTTCCTTACCTTCTGCAAGGTGCCCTCTGCACTCCTTAACATGTTCAGGAGTTCCGGAAGTTCAACTTCTTTTCTTTGAATGTTGAAGTTCAGGATAAACTGGGCGTAGGTGGGAGGAAGGGACTGGAGAATAAGGTCTGTATAGAGCTCATTATCCAAAGTCGTCCCAAGATCTGCGAGCTCTTCTATATAGCCGATCATCTTTAGGACATGTTCTCCTACCGATGACCCGACAGCCAACCTCGCTCGAAACAAGTTCTTAGAGGTCTCGTATCTTGCTATATGAGATTGCTCTCCATAAAGTTCCTTTGTATGGAGAAATATGGCATCTAGTTCCATATCCTCGTGCCTCCTCTGATGTTCATTGTTCATTGAAGCAAGCACGATGCACTTGGCTTTCGCGCAATCGAAATCCCAGGTTTTGCGGATTTCCTTATCCGCATTACTGGATTTGGGACCAGGGACAGCAGGTGCCATAGCGGTGAGGACGTACCCCAATTTGTCATAGGTCAAAGCCATTTTGACATTCCGCAGCCAATCTTTATAGTTTGGCCCTGTCAGTATATTTTTCTCTAAAAGTAACTTAAGTCCAGTCATTTTTAGGGTCGCTGCAATTAGGAGAGAGAGAAGAAAACTCTTTAGCATGATGCTCTTGCAAGTTTAGAGTGGTTTCTAGTTTATCTAAACTGGATGGCTCCCACTGTTTCTCAAATCCTTCCCCAAACCATAAAAGAAGAATTAGCCAGGACTATTCTCACCATACAATACTTGCTTAACCGTTCAGCCAGGCTAGTGTCGATACTTCGAGGGAGGTTTTCCAACGCTTTCGCGAAGTTCCTTAATTAAATAACCTCTTTTCTGTGGGGGCGTAACCCCGCTGACACCTTTCTTGACACCTACTTGGTTTATAGCATTGATCGTTAAGTGACGAATATCCTGATGAGTAGCATATACTCACAGTAGGATCGGGATCCAAATATCATTGTATGATAATGTTGAAG
Organism: Agapanthus africanus; assembly: GCA_030015575.1. Classification (NCBI taxonomy): domain Eukaryota; kingdom Viridiplantae; phylum Streptophyta; class Magnoliopsida; order Asparagales; family Amaryllidaceae; genus Agapanthus; species Agapanthus africanus. The sequence goes on from CM057350.1 coordinate 201,004,654, forward strand.
GAATCCTACCAATATTCATCAAACTCCAAATGGTATGCAACTCTTTGCAAATTTCAGTTTCTTTAGAAATTCCCGATAAATATTTTTGCCCCATGCTCTTGTGACCTTGGCGTTAGGTCAAAATGTCATAAGTCACATGTCAAGTTCTTCCCATCATTATCTTGTCAATTTGAACCCATCCGTATATATCCTTGACGTTCGGCTAAAATGATAATACGACTGTCCCAAACTAACTCATCTATCTATGCAACAAATGAATACCCTGTAGCTACCAAACACTATGCCTTGGCGTTAGGTCAAAATACATAGCTTGAATACTACTGAATACCCAGATGAAATGACGGAGGGCTACGAATGGTTTTGGCGAAACCGTGAACGTAATGAACTTGATATAACCGAAGGAACCTGATAGCTTTTAAAAGGAGTGGTTAAAGCTCCGCAATTTAAAAAATATCATCTGTTTAAAAATAACCGAGTGGTTTCTTTTAAATTGTTCCAACGATTAAACTTTTGGTTTATTTTCTTTGCATTATAAATAATGCATCCCATCATTAACCTATCATTACAGAAAACAACGAAAATACAACGTCCTCTTATGCCATCCGCATTCGCCTCTGGGTCCCGTCATCACCCGTTAGGTTACTTAACTAACGACAGAGCGGGGGCTGGGCTAGCGCGGGTGTAAAACATAAGTGACGTATAAATAGCTATCATATATAGATATTGTACATTCGTCAGACCCAATAATAGGCATTCCAGATCTCATATGAACTTTATTGGATTTGCGAGCAATCCGCGTTTGTTTAGAGCCTGCAACAAAAGACGGATTACACAGTTGTGATGAATAGCCATTACCCCACCCTAGACCCCTACGGGTACGGCAAACTACCCGCCAAATACCCAAAGTGAAGCGGTCTCCCTCAATAAAGTGAGTAGGCCACTAAACACTTCAAAGTACCCGGTAGTTTGTGCACCCCACCTTGGGTCTATCCTAGGAGCAAAAACAGTAAAATGAAATAATACAACGGTGGCTACAACCGCAACCCGGATGTGCCCCGCAAAATAATATTACAACAAATTACATTTACATCAAATGAATTAAATAATAACCCATCACAAAACCCCGGCTAAACATCACAACAGTCCAATACAGTTCACATCCACAAACAGATAAAATCCATTACAGAAATGTGCAACCCCCTGCCAACCGACATACTAGCAGTTAGGGGAGGTTTACGAACACATTATACAATCACAGATATAATCAAATTAGCAAACATCGCAAAATTTCGATCGTGCAAACACATTAGATTCTACTCCAATACTTCTCTGTGCACCTGAGACTTGAGCAGAAAAATAAACATCCAGAAATATCACTGTTAACACCAGAAGGTCACTGACGAAATTTGGGCCGACTCGGCCCTAACTCGGCCGCGGATCCGCAGCGGATCGCATGGATCCGCCGCGGTTCCGCGGCAAGTTAGCCGAGTTACGCGACCAAATTTCTTGAGTACCCCTATAATTTCCTCCTTATTATTCTGCAGGTCCCTGAAAAATTTTTAGGGCCTGTTTTAATTTCGACAGAAACTGTATTAATGCGACGATGTTTCCGATTCTTTTTGCGTTCGAAATTCTTGCGACTTTGCTAATGAGTTAATTATTGTTTAGCGAGGCTCTGATACCACTGTAAGTCGATGTACAACACCCCACGACTTGCGGGGAGGCAGAAATATGAAAAACGAACTTGTTCTTTGTTTAAACATCGACTAACCGCATGAATCGAAACTAAACGATAACTAACAACTATAATAGAAGTTCTAAACTACTATGTGAAGTGATTATACCTAAAGAACCGTGTCCTTCGTCTTTACGAACTCCACCTCCTTTTCGGCCTTCTCCAAGTAGTAGACGATCCACCACGAGAGCTTTACTCCAAACTTTGCCTCTAAACTTGAGGCAACTAGGTTTCTTTAAGTGCTAATCAAAGTACCTAGATGATATAGAGTGGGGGTTATGGATTAAGTAGTCTAACTAATCCTTGTACTCAACACATGAGAGGGGAGGATTAGGGTTTGAAGAGAGGAAGCTTGAGGAGAGAGAAGGTGAGAATAATAATCAAATGAGAAAATGAGCTATCATAATATATATCAAGCAATATTGTTTTTCAAGAAAGGAAAAGAAAATGATTTACAACCATGCTTGATAAATATCTAATGGTGATTCATCTCCATGAGTCATTAAGCATTTATGATGCATTAATGACATGGATGAATCATCCATATGACACACTAATCTCATTTAATGTATATGCCACCTTAACCCTCTTAGTCACCATCTTCTAGAAGCTTCTCGCGCAATTATGAGAACACCCCTCCTATCCGTGAAAACACGGAAAAACTTTAGACTGTATAAATCCAATAACCGGATACTAGTAACTGGCTTAAACCAAAGCCGACTAGTAAAAACTGTCCGAAAGTCGTACGTGCGTAAACACACGTATGCGTCCGAACCCTTGTCGTAAAACCATACGACCTCTATATCGTTTCGCCTGGAGTAGGGAAACTCTCTGTGTGGGACTCTAGAGACTCGACTACTACGCTGGCAGTGGGTTTAACCACAGACCGCAAGCGGCACTAGCTGTACGTAACGGTCCCCAGGTAGATGTCGATAAGAAGGCCGATGAGAAAACCCATCCGAACACCTACTGAGTCTGATGTAACAATCTCCATACAGTCCGGTCCGTTCGTCTAAGACTATCGCATATCGGGCCTAGGGGGCGGCAAGCATCAGTCCCCTAATAGCGGTATAATTCGTGTCGGAGCGAAGCTCATTACACCCTAAGAAACTACTGGAACCTACCAGCAAATCTCGCTTGCCCTGGCCAGGGACTTTGCGTAATGGCTCTCTGACACAGCGCGATATCAACCCCCAATACCGGGAGAGACGAATCCTGTCTAACCGCCACTGCCTCGAAGTGCTCGGGACTGCACCCAACTGCTACCTGTTTGCACGACTCCTTTGAGCCTTGGTAGGGTAGCAATCTAAGAACAGTGGGACACACTCGAGGCGAAGTAGCAATGTCAAGTCTGCGGACTATGCTGTACTCATGTCACCTGGGAACTGTTAACTGACAACTGGTATAAAACCAACCAACAGTTCCCTGTGAGTCCTGTCCGGTGTACCCGTAACCCAACGAGCACCTGCATACTATCTCCAGTACGACGTACTGACGGCTGTAGGACAGACCATCTCCCCAACTGGGATGAGAAGCGTACACACTAGTCTACTCCGGAGTATCGATGCCCTATCTCGATAATCCAACGACTAGGGACCTGAATAAGGATGTGCTTGTAGACTACCCAGCCCCCACTAGTGTGACTGCCATCACAACGCTGGTAGTCAAGCAAGATCCTAAGAGCTCTATCAATACGTATACTCACATATTAAGATCGAAAAACCAAGTAGCATACTACCATGTTTAGCAAGACTGTTATATACATATGAATATTCCAAGCTTCCATTAAGTAATATACAAACTAGTATGATACAATAATGGCCCCTAGGGCATATACACTAACATTGTAGAGGCGCAATTGCAAGGAATTGATTAACACACTTTTTTTTTAAAATGGTTTTGCAAGTTTGATGGTATTTATTTGTAATATCTTATTATCCCATAACTATATTCCCAAAACTTTATCGTGCTATGTCAAAGATGTGTGTTGTGATGAGTTGGGTCATTACCTCATGAGTTATCTAAAGGTAATACAAGTATTATGTGAGTTATGGCGAAATGTAAAGTATATAGTATTTTACCGTAAAAATACAATAAAAATTGCATAAAAGATTCTTTTGAGATGAAACTTGTTTTAATATATTTGTTAATATTTGTTAAATATTATATGAGAGTATGGTATTTTATTGATTAAGAAAAATAGAATTTTAAAGAAAAACCGAATCGGAAGTCGGATTAACTCCGCTTCAGTCGGGTTTTAGAAATGAAAATTTTTTGAATAGAAGATGAGAGGGGGAGAGGGGACTTACTGGATTGGGAATAAGAAAAGAGAGAGAGGAAGACTAGGGAAGCGTCGGGACGTCGTTTCATCGCTGGAATCTTCTCGGAACTTCACCCTTCGCTAACTCCACTTGCACAACTTGAGACTTGAGAATTTTTGAGAGTTTTTGTGAGGAAATTCTGAGTGAGGAGGAGTGAAATGGAGTGTGGTATTTATAGAAAAAATTAAGGTTTAGAGGGTTAAATATTGCATTAAAAATATGAATTAAAATTGGATTGAAGGTGTTTTATTGTTCTCTGGATGAATGCAGAGTAAACAAACAACATAGGGGTAGTAGGGTAGGCCAAAGGGTGCTCGGGCAAAAATATCAGAGCAGCCCCTACGGATTAGCCCGGCGGTGCCGGTCCCATACGCATGTGTCGTCGGTGCAAGTCTGGTGGAATGGGCTTGGATTAGTGCCACGTGTTGGTGTCGCTTGGTTTTATTTAGTGCACATGTTTGATTAATCTGTAACTTAACATATTACGTGTAGTGCACGTGCAAACCCTTGGGCTTCTAAAAGATTAAAAGAAAATTAAATAAAAAGATAATATGGCTGGGGGATTCGATCACAGGGGCTACGTCACAGCAGTGGAATGCTTTACCATTGTGCTACAAGTACTTTCTTGCTGTTCAAAAGTAAAACAAATACTTATAGTGTACACAGGATTGCAAATACCCCAATTGTACATTAACTTTTAAACAATTTTCTGTACATTGAAATTCGAGTTGTAACAGTCTACCCTTCTTACAAAAATTTCGTGCTCGAAATTTACAATTATTTTAAGGACTAGTTTACAAATAAATGAGGGTATTTTGCACGCATCTTGTCTTCCTTTTCCCGTGTTGATTCTCCTGGTGTGTCTTTTCTGTACATCACTCGAACCAAGTTGACTTCCTTGTTCCGAAGTGACTTCGCCTTTCTATCCAGGATCTCAACAGGTTGTTGCTCACAAGATAAATCTAGCTGTACAGTGAGCTCGGAGTGATCAAGAATATGGCTGGGGTCACTCACATACCTTCTGAGTTGGGATATGTGGAACACATTGTGCACTCCTTCCAATGAAGGTGGAAGTGCCAAGCAATATGCCACTTCATCGACTCGTTCGAGTATGTCGAACGGTCTAATGTACCTTGGACTAAGTTTACCCTATCTTCCAAAACGAATCACTCCACGGTTCGGAGATATCTTCAGAAATACATATTCTCCCGGTTGAAACTCTAAGTGACGGCGCTTTGCATTAGCCCAGTGCTTCTTTCGATCTTGGGCTATGCACATTCTTTCTCTGATAGTACAAACCACGTCAACAGTTGCTACTATCATCTCGGGTCCAAGGAATTCTCTATCTCCGATGTCGTCCCAACTTAATGGCGATCGACACTTCCTTCCATATAGCGCTGCAAAAGGTGCCATTCCTATACTTGCTTGGTAGCTGTTGTTGTATGAAAACTCCACAAGATGTAGGTGATCTTCACACGATCCTCCGAAGTCTAGCATACACGCTCTGAGCATATCTTCTAAGATCTGAATAGTTCTCTCAGACTGACCATCGGTTTGTGGATGATAAGCTATGCTGAAATTCAGACTTGTTCCCAAGCTAGCTTGCAGACTTTGCCAAAATTGCGATCGGAACCTGGTGTCACGATCAGAGACAATGCAGACCGGTACTCCATGTAATCTTACGATTTCCTGCATGAGTTCATGGGTATTAGAGATAGTACATATTTGAAGAGTTTAAATCTTACTTAGATTCTTACCTCCATGTACTTCTTTGCTAGTGTCTTAGTAGATTGGCCAACTCGAAATGGAATAAAGTGAGCTGACTTTGTGAGTCGATCCACAATAACCCATACCGCATTGTTACCCTTCGTGCTGCGAGGAAGTGCGGTCACGAAATCCATTGTGTTGTGTTGCCACTTCCATTCTGGGATAGGTAACGGTTGAAGTAAACCAGTTGTCCTGTGATGTTCAGCCTTCACTTGCTGACACACCAAGCATTTAGCGACGCTTCTGGCTACTTCACGCTTCATTCCATGCCACCAGTAATTTTGACGTAGATCTTTGTACATCTTTGTACCTCCAGAGTGTACTGAATATGGAGAGCTGTGAGCATCTTTCATCAACTCTTTTCGCACAGAACCTTTAGGCATACACAATCTATTGCCGTATCTTAAAGATTCGTCTTCATGGATGATGAAGTCTATTCGAAGTCCACTTTCCACTTGTTCTCTGATCTTTTGCAACTTAGCATCACTTGCTTGAGTTGCTTTGATCTGATTGACAATGGTAGATTGAACTTGTAAGTTCATCAAACTTGAAGTGTTACCTGGCATGACTACTTCAATCTCCATTTGATGCAAGTCTTGTTGAAGCTTCCACTGTGCGGTGAGATTCAATGCTAATGGTTGGCGACTAAGGGCATCAAGTACTACATTCACCTTCCCTGGATGATATTGTAGGTTGATGTCGAAGTCCGCCATGAGTTTTAACCATCTTCTCTGCCGTATATTGAACTCTTTCTGAGTAAACACATATTTCAGACTCTTGTGATCTGTATATATGTCCACTCGTTCACCAAGAAGATAATGGCGCCAAATTTTGATAGCAAAGATTACGGCCGCCAACTCCAAATCATGCGTTGGATAATTGCGCTCATGAATCTTCAGCTGTCTTGATGTATAAGCTACAACTTTACCGTGTTGATGTAGAACACATCCTAATCCCTTACCGGATGCATCGCAATGCACTTCAAACCCTCCAGATTGGTCCGGTATGACGAGAATAGGTGCTGATGTCAATCTTGATTTGAGTTCTACGAAAGCTCGTTCGCATGCTTCTGACCACATGAATTCTTTATCTTTACGTGAGAGCTTGGTCAGGGGTGTTACAATCTTCGAAAATCCTTCGATAAACCTTCTATAATATCCTGCTAAACCCAAGAAACTTCGAATGTCCTTCACTGACTTCGGTGTCGGCCATTCGCTTACTACTGAAACTTTAGCTGGATCCACAGAGATTCCATCACCTAATACAATATGCCCGAGGAAACCAACTTGATCTAGCCAAAACTCGCATTTGCTGTACTTGGCGTAGAGTTGATGTTGTCGTAATGTCTACAGGACAATTCGTAGGTGCTCGGCATGTTCTTTCCGACCCTTAGAATACACCAGGATGTCATCGATGAAGATGACCACAAACCTGTTGGATATATGTATGCCCTAGAGGCCATTATGAGATAGTGTATGTACTGATGTGTATAAAAATATATATATTCGGAGGACAGTCTTGCTCGATATGATAGTATGCTATCTGGTTTTACTTTATCATTTGTTCACTTGATCATGTTTATATTCATTTGGTGCATGTTGATAAAGCCCTAAGGATATTGGCTTGACTACTGGCATTATGATGCGGATCATACTAGTGGGACATCTGTAGTTTATAAGCATATCCTTGAAATGTTCCTAGTCGTAGGTATATCGAGACAGGGCATCGATATTCCAGTTTAGACTAGCGTATACCATTCTTGTTCCATATGATGGGCGATGGATGATCCTATATCCGTCTGGTGTGTTGACACCGAAGATAGGATACGGGTGCTCAGTGAGACTGGGTACACTGAACGGACTCGCCGAGAACTCCTATATGGTATTATATCAAACGTCGGATAGCAGTTCTCAGGTGACACTGGTACAGGTTAGTCTGTAGACCCGAGATCGTCATAGAGTCTTGTGTGTCCTCCCACTATACTTTGATCTCCACCCTACTGCGGCTCTACTGAGTCGTACAAACAGGTGGATTTTGGGTATAGTTTCGAGGCATCTGGAGGCAGTGAGCGATAGGAGGGGTTTCGTCTCTTCCGGTATTAGGGGTTGATGCTGTGCTGTGCACGATTGGCTATAACGGGAAGTCCGTGGCCAGGGCTGCTGAGATATTACTGATAAGTGTTATCGGTAAGTTTCTCGATCTGTTATAGACCATATACCGGCATGACTTATTGAGTTATTGGGGTCGACGATTCCATCCCTAGACTCGATATGCAGCATATCTGACGAAGAGACCGGACTGTACGGTTAGTGTTGCCGGATGGATTGACAGGAGTTTTGACAGGTTCGCTTGTTCTTATTCTGATCGCTCAATACCCGGGTGGCCGTTACGTTTAGCTGACCGCTTGCGGCTTGTAGGTGTTTGATATGATCATCATCTACTGCTGGCGTATTGACGAGTCTTAGAGTCCCACATAGAAGTTTCTCGGCTCTGGCGAAACGAAGTGGTGCACATATGAGATATGTGCGGAGCCTCGATTAAATACTAGTATAAGATACTGTATTTTAATCGGGCATTTAATATTAGTCGGGTCGTATAAGATATGACCAATTTATTAAATCAAGTATTGATTTAATATTGGCTTTTATATTATTTATTTAAATCCTTTTCTTTTTATGGATACATGCATGTATATGTACATGATGATGTGCATACATACATACATACATGAAAAGTATCATAGTTGATGATACAAAGAGGATGGCAATATAAGAATCATATTGTAGATAAAATAATATATGGATATTTTCAATAAAGATTAAAGGCAAAAGAAAAGATTAATGAGTCATTTCTTCTACACTTTTCTACACATTTCCATGGTTGAATTTAACTCAACCATGGTTTCTTTTCCTTTTGCCTTTAACCTAAAATTGAAATATCTAGATATTATTTTTAACTATAGTTATGGTTATGATAAGATCTCTCTCTCTCTCATTTTATTTTTTATCATTATCATTTTCACTCCAAAAGAAAAAGAGAGAGCCATCTTCTTCCTCAAAACCCTAGCTCTCTTTTAAATGTTAAAATAGAGTTAGAGAAAGAAAAGAAAAGGTATTAAATAAGAATAGCAACCACTTCATCATCCTACACAACCTTAGCTATCTTGTGTAGGGTGTTGTGCTTCAAGTTTTTCAAAGATCGAAGGAAGTATCAAGCTTAGGGCAAAGTGCTTCGGGTGGATCGTCGTGGACGAGGAGTTGATCAAGCGAACCCTTTCAAAGCCAAGGAGTCTTCCAAAGAGGTCTACAAAGGTTGTAGTCTCATCACTTAGTATAACTTAAGTCTTAATTGTTGATACTATTAATAGTTACTTCAAATATTCTAGTTCGATTCATAGTATAGTTTGCTTAGCACCTCAAAATTTTATTGTTATAGCATGTATGATGCTTCTAAACCCTAATAGAGGTGTTAAGGAAACCCTACAGTGGTATCAGAGCCAAGCTAGAGCTTTGTAGTAATCTAGACGACGTTGAAAACATCGAACGGACGAAACACGACACCCGGGGGGTGCTCTCTGGAAATTTTTTCAAAACCTGGAATTTTTAAAATTAAAAATATGTAAAAAATTGATCAGGAAAATATATGGGCCCACCAGAAAAACGATGCCCTAAATCGACCATACGACCGCGGAACCGCGGCCAAAGTGGCCTTGTTGCGGCGGTTCCGCGGTGCTGTAGGTGATTCATGGGCCGTATTTTCTTGTGCTGGCCCGTATGTGTTTACTGATGTTACTGGTATTTTTAGAATCTGCTCAAGTGTTGAGCTTTCAGAGCAGACTGTGGTTGTTTAAATCGTTTGATCGGATGTTTCAACGTCGCTTAGTTTAATAGTATGTGATACAATAATTGAAATCTACAAATTTGTTTGTTGCGTGTAAATCTAGCACTTCGGTCTCGGGATAAACGGAAATCTTATTGAATTATCCGGTTTGTTTTAAAAAGGTGTTTTCTTGAATGAGACCCAAATGCGAGCTTTACATTATTTAGGCATGAAATCTTGTATATGTGATATTCCGGGTTTGTGTTGTCTAAAGGCAGTTAAAGATTCCAATTGTTTTATTTTTTTTTTATTTCTCTGTGACCGTAAGTGTAGTATGTATTACCGGTTTTCGTTGCTATACATCAACGACAATCGGTGTATGCATACTTACTTACGTTGATGATATTTGATATTATGTGTCGATGAGATTTGAAATGCAGAATTGTCGCAATGAATGGCCGGGGGGTTTTCCTTTTTATGTGAGATGAGAGTATTCTTTTAATTCATGTAAAATTAAATTGTATGTAATATTCTTTTTTTTGGGGCACTTCCGGGATGAGGTTGTTGTCACCAGTGCTATATATTATTTACTTTTCCGCATTAGGATAGACCCAAGGTGGAGGGCACAACTGACCGGGTTTTTGGGTTCAGTGGGAGGCCATCTCGAGGAGTCGAGACCGGGTCTCCTAAACTCCAGAATTGGTAGGGTCGCTTGCCGCTCTCGTAGGGGTCTAGGGGTGTGGGCTTGGCTATTCATCGCGGCCGTGGAATCCGTATTTTTTATTGCTGGCTAAATATAAAATACGGACCTCCTAGATATCCTTTATGTGCTTCTGCTGCTTTTATTATCTGATGTGATCTTTTAATGCATATCTGAGACGAATGAAATATTAAATATATATATATGATATATATTAGACGTTACTTATGTTTTGCACCCGCACTAGCCCCGTCCCGGTATGCCGTTAGTTAAGTAACCTAACGGTGCATATCAGGACACTGTGACGAATGCGAGTGGCATAAGTGTACGTTATATTTTCGTTTATTTCTGTAATGGCTTAGGATTTAAATGATGGGACTACATTAATGAGATTAATGTAAAAGATAAATGAACCTAAAAAGATGTTGTAGAATCAGATTTGAAACACACTCGGCCTTTTTATAAAAAAAAGCAAGTTTCAAAATGCGGAGCTTAAACCACTCCTTTTAAACCCATTAGATTCTACAACGATATCAAGTTCAAAGCGTCAAAAGTTTTCTTAAAAACTATCTGCAACCCTCCGTCATTTTAGGAAGTAGAGTACTTAATATTCATGCTGCGTATTTTGACTTTAGTTAAGGCGCAGTGTACGGTAGCTGAGTGATGTCTTCCTACACTGAATATGATGCAGATTAGTCAGGACATTCATATGATTATGTTGACTTTAGTTAAGGGTCATATGAGTGGGTCTAGTTAATCACGAAATGACGGGAAGAACTTGACTAGTACTTATGATATGTTGACTTTAGTTAAGGTCATAAGTACTAGGGGTAAAAATAATATCGGGAATTTCAAGAGTTGAAAATTACAATAAGATTGTATACCTTCTATATGATAGTAGGATCCCGATCCCACTGCGAGCAAATGTTGCTCCCGGGAGAATTTTGCACTTTACAATTAGCTGACTCGGTAGGTGTCTAGAAAGGTGCCAAACGGGGCTACGCCTCTGGGAAGATGAGGTTTACTTTAATTAGGTCCGTGCGAAAGCACGGGGAACCTCCCTCGAGTACCGGCACTGGCCTGGCTGAGAGGTTGGCGAAGTTGTAGAATGTAATTAATCCCGGCTAGTTTTCTTTTTAAAAGGTTTTAAAGAAAATTTGATAAAAACAGTGGGAGACATCGATTAGACAAGATAATAACCAATCCGATCTTTGCAAGAGCTTTCGCTAAGTGTATTCTTTTCTCTCTCTTAATGGCAGATACCCATGACAGGACTTAAGCTTTTATTAGATAAAAACAAGCTGAATGGGACCAACTATAAAGACTGGCTGAGGAATTTAAACATAGCTTTGACTTATGATAAAGTATCATATGTCCTTACAGCTCCAGCCTTGCCCCCCTAGGTCCTAAATCTTCAGTTGCGGATAGGGAAATCCGCAAGACATGGGACGCTGACTGTGCCACGGCAAAATGCCTCGCGCTTGCATCGATGGATAACACACATCAAAAGCAGCACGAGAATATGGACATACAAGCCATATTCCTCCATACAAAAGAGTTGTATGGAGAGCAATCCCGCGTATTACGATACGAAGCGTCTAAGAAACTGTTTCAGATGCGCATGACCGCTGGCACAGTAGTAGGAGACCATGTTCTGAAAATGATAGCTCTCATAGAAGAGCTTGAGGACCTTGGGTGGACAATGGACAATGAACAGTATACAGATATTATTCTGCAGTCTCTCCCCTCCACCTTTGCTCAGTTCATCGTTAACTTCAACATGCACAACATGGAGAAGGAACTGCATGAACTCCTTAATATGTTAAGGAGTGCAGAGAGCACACTGAAGTCAGTGAAGACTCCCGTTATGAGTGTTGGGAAATCTTCCTCCTCTTACCCAAAGGCTAAGGCCAAGGGAAAGATGAAGAAGAAACCCACCAAACCTGAGGGTGGAGTCAAAAAGGTGAAGGGAAAAGGCAAGTCCAAGGTTGGGGCATCAGAGAAAGGTGAATGTTTCCATTGCAAGAAGACAAAACACTGGAAGAGGAACTGTATTGAGTACCTAGCACTCAAGAAGAAGCATGGTGATGCTTCAGCTTCTGGTGTGTTCGTAATTGAAAACTGTTTTTCTATTAACTCTGCTCCCTGGGTATTGGATACCGGTTCGGGTTCTCATATTTGCAATTCTGTGCAGGCGTTGAGAAATAGCAGAGTTCTGAAGACAGGTGATCATACTCTCCAAGTTGGAAATGGTTCCAATGTAAATGCAGTTTCAGTAGGAGAGTATCACCTAGGTTTGCCTTCGGGTTGTATATTGGTTTTGAACCCGTGTTATTTTGTACCAAGTATGCTTTGTAATATTATATCTGTTTCCTTGTTAGACAATGAAGGGTATCATTTTGCTGTGCAACACAATGTTATGAACATTAGACTGAATCAAGAGTTGATTGGTTGTGGTACATTAAATAACGGGATATACGTCCTTAATCAACACACAGTTTTCAACGTACAACACAAAAATAAAAGAAAATTTTCAGAGATAAATGAAGCTTTTCTTTGGCATTGTAGACTTGGTCATATTAATGAAACAAGACTAAACAAGCTTCATAAAGATGGATATTTAAATTCATTTGAGTATAAATCTTATGTAACTTTCCAGTCTTGTATCAAAGGTAAAATGACCAAAACCTCGTTTACAGGACACGGAGAAAGAGCTACTGAGCTCCTAGGCCTCATACATAGTGATGTATGCGGACCTATGTCTACACATGCTAGAGGCGGTTTTTCATACTTCATAACTTTTACTGATGATTTCTCAAGATTTGGTCATGTGTATTTGATAAAACATAAATCTGAAGCTTTCGAGAAATTCAAGGAGTATAAACATGAAGTAGAAAACCAAACTGGAAAGAGTATCAAGATACTTCGATCAGATCGAGGTGGAGAGTACTTAAGTACTGAGTTCTTAGACTTCCTAAAAGAGAATGGGATTCTCTCTCAGCTCACTCCACCTTACACACCACAGCACAACGGTGTGTCAGAATGAATGAACCGTACCCTATTAGATATGGTACGATCCATGATGAGTGATTCTGAGTTACCTCTCTCGTTTTGGGGGCATGCATTGGAAACAGCAGCTTTTCTGTTAAACAAAGTTCCAACCAAGACCGTGTCTACCACTCCATATGAGATATGGCATGGGAAGAAACCATCTCTTAAAAGAGTTAAGATTTGGGGTTGTCCGGCTTTTGTTAAAAAGCAGAATCCAGAAAAACTCGAGACACGATCAGTCAAATGTATATTTGTAGGATATCCTAAACATTCGTTTGGGTATCTTTTCTACCACAAAGAGGAACAAAAAGTATTTGTTTCTCAGTATGCCACCTTTTTAGAAGATGAGATTTTTTCAAACAATACAAATGGCAATGTGGTAGATCTAGAAGAAGTTCTAGAAACACAAGTTACAAATGACAACTTGGCTGAACCTGAAGTTATAACAGAATCTAATGAACCTCAGCCACTCCGTAGATCTGGAAGGACTTCTCGCCCACCGGAGAGATACTACGGTTTTCTCGTTGATGGTGATAGAGAAGATTGCATCATGGATGATGATGACCCTACCAGTTTTCATCAGGCTATCACGAGTGGTGACTCTGTGAAATGGCTGGATGCCATGAGATCCGAAATGGAGTCCATGTACACCAACAAAGTTTGGACTTTGGAAGATGTACCCTCCGGGATAAAACCTGTGGGATGCAAATGGATCTTTAAAAGAAAGATCGGTGTAGATGGACAGGTAGAGACCTATAAGGCAAGGTTGGTAGCGAAAGGTTTTCGTCAAAGACCAGGTTTGGACTATGACGAGACTTTCTCTCCGGTAGCCATGCTTAAATCCATTCGGATCCTACTTGCTATTGCTGCTCACTACGACTATGAAATCTGGCAGATGGACGTTAAAACTGCATTCCTAAATGGTGATTTAGAAGAATGCGTTTATATGGATCAGCCAGAAGGATTCATTGATAGTGGGAGCAGCGAAAAAGCATGTAAGCTGTTTAAATCCATTTATGGATTAAAGCAGGCATCACGGAGTTGGAACATCTGTTTTGATGATGTTATCAAAGAGTTTGATTCATCAAAAATCCAGATGAACCTTGTGTTTATAAGAAGACTGTAGGAAGAAATGTCGCAATCCTCGTATTGTACGTAGATGACATACTTCTGATAGGAAATGGCATTCCTATGCTACAATCGGTCAAATCATTCTTATCACAAAGGTTCTCCATGAAGGACCTGGGAGATGCCACATACATATTGGGTATACGGATCTATAGGAATAGATCCAAACGGTTATTGGGATTGTCCCAAACCAAGTACATAAACACCATCCTAAAGAGATTTAGTATGGAAGACTCCAAGCGAGGTGCCTTACCCGCTTGCCATGGAGTCACTCTCTCAAAAGACGATTGCCCAAAGTCTGATATAGAGAGAACTCGCATGAGCATTATTCCCTATGCTTCGGCAGTAGGATCAATAATGTATGCGATGTTATGTACACGCCTTGATGTTGCTTATGCACTTAGTGTAGTAAGCAGGTATCAATCAAACCCAGGGGAGAATCACTGGATTACTGTGAAGAACATTCTTAAGTACTTGTGAAGGACTAAAGAATTGTTCTTGGTATACGGTAACGGGGATCTCCAAATGGAGGCCTTTACCGATTCGAGCTTCCAGAGTGACAAGGATGACAGCAAGTCTATCTCAGGGTTTGCATTTACCCTCAATGGAGGGGCGGTGAGTTGGAAGAGTTCCAAACAGGATACCGTTGCAGACTCAACGATGGAAGCTGAATATATTACTGCAAATGATGCTGCCAAGGAAGCCGTCTGGATGAGGAAGTTCATCGCGGAGCTAGGAGTAGTTCCAACCATTATTGATCCAATACCTCTGTATTGTGACAATAATGGGGCTATGGCGTTGGCCAAAGAGCCCAGGTCCCATCAGAAGTCCAGACACATCCTGAAGCGATATCATGTGATCCGGGAGATAGTTGATCGCCGCGAGATCGAGATTAAGAGAGTAGACACAAAGAACAACGCTGCGGATCCATTCACCAAGGCCCTCCCTCAGCCGCAGCATGAGCGACTTTTTGAGATGTTGGGTATGAGATATGCCAATAACTGGCCTTAGTGCAAGTGGGAGATTGTTGGATATATGTATGCCCTAGAGGCCATTATGAGATAGTGTATGTATCGATGTGTATATAAATATATATATTCGGAGGACAGTCTTGCTCGATATGATAGTATGCTATCTGGTTTTACTTTATCATTTGTTCACTTGATCATGTTTATATTCATTTGGTGCATGTTGATAAAGCCCTAAGGATATTGGCTTGACTACTGGCATTATGATGCGGATCATACTAGTGGGACATCTGTAGTTTATAAGCATATCCTTGAAATGTTCCTAGTCGTAGGTATATCGAGACAGGGCATCGATATTCCAGTTTAGACTAGCGTATACCATTCTTGTTCCATATGATGGGCGATGGATGATCCCATATCCGTCTGGTGTGTTGACACCGAAGATAGTATACAGGTGCTCAGTGAGACTGGGTACACTGAACGGACTCACCGAGAACTCCTATATGGTATTATATCATACGTCGGATAGCAGTTCTCAGGTGACACTGGTACAGGTTAGTCTGTAGACCCGAGATCGTCATAGAGTCTTGTGTGTCCTCCCACTATACTTTGATCTCCATCCTACTGCGGCTCTACTGAGTCGTACAAACAGGTGGATTTTGGGTATAGTCTCGAGGCATATGGAGGCAGTGAGCGATAGGAGGGGTTTCGTCTCTCCCGGTATTAGGGGTTGATGCTGTGCTGTGCACGATTGGCTATAACGGGAAGTCCGTGGCCAGGGCTGCTGAGATATTACTGATAAGTGTTATCAGTAAGTTTCTCGATCTGTTATAGACCATATACCGGCATGACTTACTGAGTTATTGGGGTCGACGATTACATCCCTAGACTCGATATGCAGCATATCTGACGAAGAGACCGGACTGTACGGTTAGTGTTGCCGGATGGATTGACAGGAGTTTTGACAGGTTCGCTTGTTCTTATTCTGATCGCTCAATACCCGGGTGGCCGTTACGTTTAGCTGACCGCTTGCGGCTTGTAGGTGTTTGATATGATCATCATCTACTGCTGGCGTATTGACGAGTCTTAGAGTCCCACATAGAAGTTTCTCGGCTCTGGCGAAACGAAGTGGTACACATATGAGATATGTGCGGAGCCTCGATTAAATACTAGTATAAGATACTGTATTTTAATCGGGCATTTAATATTAGTCGGGTCGTATAAGATATGACCAATTTATTAAATCAAGTGTTGATTTAATATTGGCTTTTATATTATTTATTTAAATCCTTTTCTTCTTATGGATACATGCATGTATATGTACATGATGATGTGCATACATACATACATACATGAAAAGTATCATGGTTGATGATACAAAGAGGATGGCAATATAAGAATCATATTGTAGATAAAATAATATATGGATATTTTCAATAAAGATTAAAGGAAAAAAAAAAGATTAATGAGTCATTTCTTCTACACTTTTCTACACATTTCCATGGTTGAATTTAACTCAACCATGGTTTCTTTTCCTTTTGCCTTTAACCTAAAATTGAAATATCTATATATTATTTTTAACTATAGTTATGGTTATGATAAGATCTCTCTCTTTCTCTCTCATTTTATTTTTTATCATTATCATTTTCACTCCAAAAGAAAAAGAGAGAGCCATCTTCTTCCTCAAAACCCTAGCTCTCTTTTAAATGTTAAAATAGAGTTAGAGAAAGAAAAGAAAAGGTATTAAATAAGAATAGCAACCACTTCATCATCCTACACAACCTTAGCTATCTTGTGTAGGGTGTTGTGCTTCAAGTTTTTCAAAGATCGAAGGAAGTATCAAGCTTAGGGCAAAGTGCTTCGGGTGGATCGTCGTGGACGAGGAGTTGATCAAGCGAACCCTTTCAATGCCAAGGAGTCTTCCAAAAAGGTCTACAAAGGTTGTAGTCTCATCACTTAGTATAACTTAAGTCTTAATTGTTGATACTATTAATAGTTACTTCAAATATTCTAGTTCGATTCATAGTATAGTTTGCTTAGCACCTCAAAATTTTATTGTTATAGCATGTATGATGCTTCTAAACCCTAATAGAGGTGTTAAGGAAACCCTACAAAACCTGTCTAGGTACTCTCGGAAAACTTGATTCATTAGGTTCATGAATATAACCGGTGCGTTGGTCACTCCAAATGGCATCACAAGAAATTCGTAATGTCCATAGCGAGTTCTAAATGCCGTTTTAAGGATATCAGATTCTTTGAACTCCACCTGATGATAACCCTAACGCGGATCTAACTTAGAGAAAACACAAGATCCACTTAGCTGATCGAACAGGTCATCGATACGCGGGAGTGGACACTTGTTCTTTATAGTTACATCGTTCAGAGCTCTATAATCAATGCACATTCGATATGAACTATCCTTATTCTTCATAAGTAGAACTGGAGATACCAAACTTGAAGTGCTGGGTCGAATCCATCCTTTCGCCAATAATTCGTCCAACTGAATTCGGACTTCTTTTAATCCTTCGGGGCTTAGGCGATATGGTGCTTTAATCACCGGTTATGCTCCAGGTGTTGGATATAGTGCCCTCAGAGTCAATTATTGGATCACAGGCACGTGATTGCAATGATTGAGGGAGGACCTATGCCGGTAGGACAGTCTTACTCGAGATGATAGTATGCTATCTGGTTTATCTTTATCATCGTGTACTGCTTTAGGTGACCTTACAGGTCACTATTACACGTTGATGGAGCCCTTAGGATTCTTGCTTGACTGCCAGCAGTATGATGGCGATCATATACGTGGGAGCTGGGGTCTATAAGCACATCCTTAAAAGGTCCCTAGTAGTGGGAGTTTTCGAGACAGGGCATCGATACTTCGGAGTAGACTAGTGTATACAGTCGAGACCCCGATGAGGGGCAGTGGCCGGTCTCGCAAGCCACTGGTGTCAGTTGGTTCACCTAAGATGTATACAGGTGCTCATTGGGTTATGAGTACACCGGACAGGACTCGCCGGGAACATGCTAGTTGGTATTATACCTGACGTCAGATGGCAGTTCCCTGGTGATATTTGTACAGGTTAGTTCATCGACCTGAGATCATCATTTGTCTAGTGTGAGTTCCCGCTGTGCTTTGATTACTACCCTACCACGGCTCAAAGGAGTCGTGCAAACAGGTTTTAGTTGGGTACAGTCCCGAGCCACATGGAGGCAGTGAGCGGATCGGCAGGGGTTTCGTCTCTCCCGGTATTGGGGGTGAGATCGCGCTGTGTCTAAGAGAGCCATTACACAAAGCCCTCGGCTGAGGCAGGAGATTTACTGGTAGGTATTCCAGTACTATCTCAGGGTGTTCTGGGCTACACTCCGACACGACTTATATCGCTTTTGGGGGTCTGACTTTTACCAACCCTCTAAGCCCGCCATGCGATGCTTATAGACGAACGGACCGGACTTTACGGATATTGTCACTAACAGGCTCAGTAGGGTGTCAGGATGAGTTCGCTCATCGACCTCCCTTTTGGTCAATACCTGGTAGCTCGTTACGTACGGCTAATATCTCTGACGTGCTAGTGGTTAAATCCACAGCCAAAGTATTGACGAGTCTTTAGAGTCCCTCATAGACAGTTTCTCAAGTTTCGGGCGAAACGTTGTAGAGGCCATATGATATATGGCAAGATTTGATCTTATACGTGCGGTATTGCACGGATCATGATCGGACGGATCATACTAGTGGGCTTTGGTTTAAGCCGGATCCTAGTATTAGATTTGTTGGATTACTTTAATCTCATCGCATTTCGCATTCAGTCGGAATACGGATGCAGATATGTATATACAGGTGAGGGGTATCCTTGTAATCCGTCACGAGTTTACTTTAGATATTGTCGTATCTTTTTATTGCTGCAAACATTTGGATTAATGTTTGCAAATGGAAATTATGAGCTAGAGGTCATCATGGAGTGCATTAAATGTGACATGGACTTTATTAGTGACTCATGGTCTTTTTTTAAGTGCACATGTCACATTTGTGATTGATTTATATGGTGAAATGAAAAAAAGAGAGAGAGGGGGCAGCCATGTATATGGTTAGCTCTTGGATTATTTTTTATTGACTCTCATTCTATCATAGCATCACAAAAGGAAAAGAAAAGAGGAAACTTCTTCTTCCTGCTCTTTCTTCCTCTAGCTCAAATCTCCATTAATGGCAACACCTTCAACCTCTATCCAAGCAATGGATGCAAGAGACAAAGTGATCACAAACATTCTCTACAACTTCTTGGACACGTCGGCTAGCACACTTCGTGCCCGAGTTGCTTCGGACGAAGCGGGAGCCCGTAAAAAGACTCGTAGATGTGGTGCCCTTTCCGACGAGGAGATCGAGACCGGAGATGCCGCGAGGAGCTTGGGATGGTGGCCGAAGACCGAAGGACATGGATCGATCGGTATAGCCTTCTATCTCTTCTCTAGATAGCTAGTTGTAGGTAAATGGTTCGATCTGGGTTTTAAGCATACGATAACGTCGGTTTTCAAGTTAAGAAAAAATTTCGTTTCCGCATTTTGGCCTCGGAAAGACGGCCGGGGCGCTACCGTAGTCTTACATGGTATCAGAGACACGCCATTAATCTTTACTAGCTTGCTCTAACGTATTTAGAACTTCGATCGAACAAAAATTCCGAAACCGCGATTTCAAAAAGTGTAGTTTCTGTCAAAATTTTTTTGTTGTCAAAAAATTATTTGGTGTATTGCAGAAATATGTGCAGGCTTTTCTAAGACGTCTGGGAAAATTTGGTGATGTGATGGTACAGTAACGCCGCGGAACCGCGGCCGTACCCCCCTTTTGGCTACGGTTCCGCCGCTATTATGAGGCTTCATCTCACCAAATTTCTTCAGGTGGTCTCTGACTTGGAATATGGGTTTCTGGTAATTTTATTTTGGGCCCAGATTTATTTGAGTACTGGGTATTGTGCTTGGGGCCCACTTCGGGAAACTTTGTCGATCGAAAATTTTAAATATGTTAGTTCACAGTATTTATATTATATCTGCGACCGTGAATGTCATTTGATCGGTAAATCCTGTCTGATTGCTATAGCCCTTTTAGACGGATTTGCGAACGTGACATTCACGTTGATGTTCTGTGTTGTGCTGTGATGTTGCGGATTTGTCATGGTGGATAGCCTGGATGCAATGGTAGTACAATTTGGTTGTATATGTACATTTGATATTGTGGGGCGAGCGTCCGACATGTGGACTGCCATCACTGCCTGTTTGTATATTATTCTTTTTAGGGCATGACCGGGCTGAGGTCGATGTACCCGTTATATATTTTATTTTCTGTACTAGAATTACCCCGCGGTAGGGTGCACGGATAGCCGGGTTCTAGAGGGAAACAGGCCCGCATCTCATGGCTTTGAGACGAAAGGGGCTTTACTCTAGAATTGGTGGGCTATTCGCCGCACTCGTAGGGGGTACAGGTTGACCCAAGGAGGGGTGCCCAAGTTACCGAATTCCGTGAAGTGCTGGATGGTCCATTCACGTTGTTGAAGGGGGCTGCCTCGCTTCAGGTTTTGGCAGGTAACTTGCAGCGCCCGTAGGGGTCTAGGATTTCATTGCACAGGCTATCCATACGACCAGGGGAACGTCGGGTTTCAGTAGCGGCTCTATGAAACCCGGGGATCCCAGATATCTGTATAGTTCTGTGATACTTATTACATTTCTGTGATGTTGCATTTTATCACGCCTTGAGCGAATATTATATATTGATATATATACTAGTAGATATTGTATATGTTTTACACCCGTGCTAGTCCAGTCCCCGCTCTGTCGTTAGTTAAGTAACCTAACGGGTGATGACGGGACCCAGTGGCGAATGCGGATGGCATATACATACATCGTATTTTCGTTCTTTATTGGTGTGATCAATTGATGGGACTACGTTGATTCGGATCAATGCAAGCTAAACAAACCTATTCTGATGTTGTTGGTGTTGGAGATAGTGCCCTCAGAGTCAATTATTAGATCACAGGCACGTGATTGCAATGATTGAGGGGAGGACCTATCCCGGTAGGACAGTCTTACTCGAGATGATAGTATGCTATCTGGTTTATCTTTATCATCGTGTACTGCTTTAGGTGACCTTTCGAGTCGCTATTACACGTTGATAAAGCCCCTAGGATTCTTGCTTGACCACCAGCAGTATGAGGGCGATCATATAAGTGGGAGCTGGGGGTCTACAAGCACATCCTTAAAAGGTCCCTAGTCGTGGGAGATTCGAGACAGGGCATCGATTCTCCACAGTAGACTAGTGTATACAGTCGAGACCCCGACGAGGGGCGGTGGCCGGTCTCACAAGCCACTGGTGTCAGTTGGTTCACCTAAGATGTATACAGGTGCTCATTGGGTTATGAGTACACCGGACAGGACTCGCCGGGAACCTGCTAGTTGGGCATATACCAGACGTCAGATAGCAGTTCCCAGGTGACATGTGTACAGGTTAGTTCATCGACCTGGGATCGTCATTTGTCTCGTGTGAGTTCCCACTGTACTTTGATTATTACCCTACCACGGCTCAAAGGAGTCGTGCAAACAGGTTTTAGTTGGGTACAGTCCCGAGCCACATGGAGGCAGTGAGCGGATCTGCAGGGGTTCGTCTCTCCCGGTATTGGGGGTGAGGTCGTGCTGTGTCTAGGAGAGCCAGAACATGAAAAGTCCTTGGCCAAGGCAGGAGATTTGCTGGTAGGTATTCCAGTAGTATCTCAGGGTGTTCTGGGCTACACTCCGACACGACTTGTACCGCTTTTGGGGGTCTGACTTTTACCAACCCCCTAGGCCCGCCATGCGATGCTCATAGACGAACGGACCGGACTGTACGGATATTGTCACTGACAGGCTCAGTTGGGTGTCGGGGTGAGCTTCCTCATCGACGTCCCATTTGGTCAATACCTGGTGGCCCGTCACGTATGGCTAATACCTCTGACGTGCTAGTGGTTAAATCCACAGCCATAGTATTGACGAGTCTTTAGAGTCCACCACACACTCAGTTACTCAAGTTTCGGGCGAAACGCTGTAGAGGCCGTATGGAGATATGGCAGGGTTCGATCAGATACGTGCGGTATTGCACGGATCGTGATCGGACGGTTTTTACTAGCCGGCTTTGGCTTAAGCCGGATTCTAGTATTTGATAGTGTAGTTTTGTCTCTTTGCATTTGTGTTCAGTGCGAATACAAATGCGGGCATGTATTTGCAGTAGTAGGGTTTTCCTGTAATTTATTACGGGATCGGTTTTTTCTGGGGTTGCCAGTTTGCATTCCGTTCCGGCCGGTTTTCCTTCATTCCTTCTCGGTCGGACTTTCTTGATGGAGGGTGTTAATTGCAAGTTTGCAATTAACACTTAGTGGAGGGGCTTTCTTGCTTATTTGTGGCATGATGAGACTTGCTTCATGATGAGATCCCTTTTTAATCTCATCACTTGCTTTTCATTTGATGGTGTGTGGAAAGGATTTGGATGAGAAATGAGTTTGACCATTTTTTCCATATTGTTGATATATTCTTTCTTTCTTGCATTTTTCTCTCTCCAATCTCATTCTTGAGGAGAGAGGGCCGGCCACTATGGGGAGGGGAGAGATGAGAGGAAATTTCATGGTGTATGGAAATTATATCATCTCATTCTTGCTTGCTCCAAAAATCCAATAACCCTTCTCCAAAGTTCTTTCTTGTTTCCTCCACAAACCATGGCAACTTCAAGAACCCCAAGAGACAACTCACTACACTATTCTATAGCAAGTCTTGGACGCGTCGGCTAGCCAACTTCGCGCCCGAGTTGCCTCGGTCAAGAGGCGGGAGCCCGTAAAAGATTCCGGCTACGTGGTGCCCTTTCCGACGAGCGAGGAGGTGACGGAGATTCCGCGGGAGATCGGAGTGGAGACGAAGACCGAAGGACACGGATCGCTTGGTATACTTCTCTACTCTTTTCTTGTTTGCTAGCTAGCTAGGTTAATGGCCCGATCCGGGTGAAAAGTCCGCGGCGGTGCCGTTTTGCAAAGTTCGCAAAGTTTTTGTTTTCCGCGTTTCCGGCGTCGGGTCGACGGCCGGGGCGCCCCCGCGGGCTTACAATGGTATCAGAGCCACGCCATTAACCTTCCCTAGCTTGCTCTAGCGCGTTTAGAACCCGATCGAACAAAATCCCCAAAAACCGTATTTTTGTGCACATGTGTTCTCTGTTGAAATTTTTTGAGCTCCTAAAATTTTTCAGGTTGTTGCAGAGGAATGTACAAGCAATTATAAGGAATCTGGGAAAATACGATCCACTAATTCCTCAGTTCCACCGCGGAAGCGCGGCCAAAACCCTGGTTTGGCCGCGCTTGCGCGGCGGATAAGAGGAATTGTGGCACCAAATTTTCCCAGTAAGCTTGTGGTATAGAAATAGGGCTTTTGGGATATTTTATTTGGGCCCAGGTTTTCTGTAAGTGCTACAGTTCTTTTTGGGGGCCCACTTTGATAAATTTGTTCGATCGGATATTTTAAACATGCTAGTTCACAGTTTTTTCATTATATCTGCGACCGTGAATGTCACTTGATCGGTAAATCCCGTCTAACTGCTATAGCCCGGTTAGACGGATTTGCGAACGTGACTTTCACGTTGATGTTCTGTGATTGTACTGTGTTGTTGCGGATCGGTCGTGGGGGATAGCCTGGTTGCAGTGGTAGTACAGTTTTGTTGTATTATGTACATTTGATATTGCGGGGCGAGCGTCCGACATGTGGACTGCCGTCACTGCCAGTTTGTATTATTCTTTTGGGGCACGACCTGGTTGCGGTCGATGTACCCGTTGTATGTATATTTTACTTTCTGTACTAGGATTACCCCGCGGAGGGGTGCACGGGTAGCCGGGTTCTAGAAGGCAACAAGCCCGCATCTCATGGTGTTGAGACGGAGGGGCTTCACTCTAGAATTGGCGGGCTGTTCGCCGCACTCGTAGGGGGTATAGGGTTGACCCAGGAGGGGTGCCCAAGTTACCGGATTCCGTGAAGTGCTGGGTGGTCCATTCACGGCGCTGAAGGGGGCTGCCTCGCTTCAGGTTTTGGCGGGTGACTTGCCGCGCCCGTAGGGGTCTTGGATTTTCATTGCACAGGCTATCCACACGACCAGGGGAACGTCGGGTTTCAGCGGCTCTGTGAAACCCGGGGATCCCAGATATCTGTATTGATCTGTGTTGCTATACTTTTCTGTGTTGCTTTTCATCACGCCTTGAGCGAAAATTATATATTATATATATTAGTAGATGTTGTATATGTTTTACATCCGCGCTAGTCCAGTCCCCGCTCTGTCGTTAGTTAGCTAACCTAACGGGTGATGACGGGACCCAGTGGCGAATGCGGATGGCATATACGTACATCAGTATATTTTCGTTCATTGTGGTGTGATCAATTGATGGGACTGCATTGATTCGGATCAATGCAAGTTAAACAAACCTAATCTGATGTTGTTGGAACACTTTTTCAAAAAGCTGTTATTGCAAGGGCGTTCTCTTTTGTTTTGCACAGTGGTATTCAGTTGGAATATCCTGCTCCTCAGTCGACGAGGCAAGGGCCGAGATCCCTTCACCGGGAGTGACCCCTTGGACAAAAGTTTGCGTCAGGGCAGTAACTTCACTATAGCCGATTACTTTTGCTTTGCACCGGGGTATTCAGTTGGAATATCCTGCACCCCATTCTACGGGGAAAGAGCCGAGATCCCTTCACCGGGAGTGACCTCTTTAGTAAAGGTTTTCGTCACTATATTTTCTAAAAAGCTATCCGTTCCTTCAACGATATCAAGTTCACTACGTTAAAGGTTTTCGCCAGAAACCATTCGTAGCCCTCCGTCGTTTCATATGGGTAGTCAATAGTATTCAAGCTGTGTTTGTTGGCCTTAGTCAAGGCACAGTGTTTGGTAGCTATTGGGTATTCATATGCTGCATAGATAGATGCGTTGGTTTGGGACAGTCGTATAGCCTTGTTGGCCTTCGTCAAGGGCTTGTACGGGTGGATTCAAATTAACCTGGATAATGACGGGTAGAACTTGACATGTGACTTATGATTTGTTGACCTTCGTCAAGGTCATAAGAGCATGGGGCAGAAATCACATCGGGAGTTTCAAAAGTACTGAAACTTGCCAGATATGCGCATACCTTCTGGAGTGTGATAACGTGAGCGGATTCCGTCACGTTATCATGCGATGAGAGTTGGATCCCGATTCCCACTGATGAGTTGGTTTACTCCTCGGGTTATCCCGGCTAATTCTTCTTTCAGGTTTGGGGAAGAATTTGACGTTACAGTGGGAGGTTTCCAGATTAGATAAATTGGTAACCATTCTGATCTAGGTTAGAGTGCACGCTGAGTGTTTCTTTTCTCTCTCTCTCTGACAGCGACCATTGACCCGACCCTAGACTATGACTCAGTGACCAAGTTGACCGAACCTTCTTAACACTGGCTTTTGGATTGTCAGAGTTGCAGACCTCTTTGCCACTCCTACTTTTACTCTTTTCTCCGGGACACCCCGTATTACTACGAACGTCCACTTCCATTGGACAAAACCATCGTATGGTTATATACGAACTCGAAGGAATTCGAGGATGGTTTCCGGTTCTGGAGAAAACGAATAGGACTATTCAGTTGTCTTTACCTTTTACCTTCTCTCAGGTTACGAGTACTCCTTGGTTTAGGAGATAGTACACCAATTATGCAAATTGGATAGTCTTCTTCCAAACCTTAGGCTGGTGCCGACCGGTAGGGAATGAAGAAAGCCAATTAGCCTAAACGGTGTACAGAAGGTATTAAGTTCAGACAAAGCAAGGGATTAGTAAGAGGGCAAAGTAAATTGCGACTGCTATTCACGACCAAACCATGTACTTCTTTGTCAATCCTAAATCACCTATGAATTAAGTACATTCGGTTGTCTTTTATCTTCACCTTCTCTCGCGATTGCGAGTGCTCCTAGGATTAGGACAGTACACCCTTTATGCTTATTGGATAGTCTTCTTCCAAACCATAGGCTGGTGCCGAACGGTAGGGAAGGAAGAAAACCATTTGGCCTAAAAGGGTGTACCGAAGGTAATGACTAAAGACATGTAAAGGGATTTAGAAAGATGGCAAAGAATTATACAGTTATAGTTGTGAATCTGGATAATGGAAGAGGCATTACTAAGAATACCAGGATACCCTATCGAAACATTTCAATGTTTCAGTTTCACTGTGTATTGTTAATAGAAAACTGATTTCCCGATTAGACACTTACTCCAGGGTATGTATTTACCAGGTTGGATTCTCACATCTGTATGGTTTTACAGGTGATGAGTGGGAGTAAGTTATTGGGAATTAGATGACCATCCTCATTATATCGGGATTCGTTGTAATCGGTGATATTTGAGGAAGTCACCTGGGTTGTTTGCCGGTCGGCAAATATTTGGTTTTGAATATCCGTTGTTATGCACCAATTTCAAATTGATATATCTGTACGTCTATTTTTATAGAGTGAGATATATCTTTCTGAAATTATGTCTATGACATTTACCTATACCAGTGGATGGTTAGGTAAGGAGCATTGAACAACGGTGTAATTCTTCTTAACCAAAAGTACAGTTTTCAACCTACGACACACAGTGAATGAGTCACCGGACTCAGGGGACTCATACAGAGTATTGCATATTGTCCAGTGTCCATTAGGACAGAGGGGTTGGTCCTCGTACTATATTCTGTTTACTTTTAACTTCTCTAGTTCTTAGACATGTGTTTCATAGAAACACAGGGTCTAAGTTTTGAGGAGTTATAGGTAAAAGATTAAAGTAGAGAACCAGGTATTGCAAGTATCGGGATTCTTCAAGGTGATCGAAGATGTAGATACTTGTGATTGGTATTCAGTTGATAGTAATGAGAACTAGCTTCGCTTTCAGGTTACTCATAATTGGAAGCATTCCTAAGTTGAGTAACGCTGATCGGCCTCCTTCCATTTAGTTGACATGCACTGGAGACAGCTGCATGATTTGAATCTGGTTAAATTAAATCAGTGCCTCTGTTTCTTGGATATAGAACAGTTCATATCTTGACATTGTTAAGATACGGGGAGTTGTCCGGCTTATGCTTAAAACCAGAATCCGGATAACTCAAGGCACGTTTCAGTAGTGGCTGTTTGTGGGTTGACCCGGGCTATGACGAGGGTTGACTTTCTACCATCTGGAAGATCAATAGTGATATTGTTCTTGACTCGCCACAGTTTTATCAAAAATGGATTTTTTCAGAAAACAATAGTGGGAGTATGGTAGAACTGGAAGTGATTCCAGAACCACAAACGATTACTGAAGATTTAATAAGAACCTAAAGATTCAATCTGGTTTGACATTCCATTGGCCACTCCGCAGATAAGGTGGGTAACCTCAGGCACCCGAGAGGTACTTCGGTATGCTCAAGGACGGTGGCAGGGAGGTTCTTGTTTACCCAGACTTGCCATTGCTGTTGTTCCAGGCTGCGAGACCCGGCGGGAGGATGAGTATAGCGTCGTTCTAAACTTGCTTTAGAAGCGTACGTGTATATGACTCTGCCAGAGGGTTGTCGTAGTCAGTGGGAGCAGCGGAAGCATTGGTGGATATCAGGCTCATGTCTATTTATAGACTATAGCAGATATAGCGGAGATAGATCATCTATTTCTGATGTGACAGTCATAGGTTTGACTTCATCAGAATAGGGGATGGATCTGTTGAGAAGGTAGTAGGGTGTGATGTCCTGGTATTTGATGACATACACAGAGTAGGAAGTGATATTCCTATACTACGATCGGTTATACTTTGGACGTCACACGGTGGTTTCTCCATATAGGACTTGGATATTATATCAGACATTCTGGTTACTAGATCTATAGTTTTAGATCTAGATTTGGGTGGTTTCCCAATCTGGGTACTTTGACCGCATTCTATGAGTATTTAGAATGGACGACTCCTGGCACGGTAGTGTACCTGCAGGTAATGGAGTCACCCTCTCTAAAGGTGTCTTACAGACTAAAGAGGAGAGGGATACGCATGATTGACAGATCACTTGCTTAGGCAATTGAGTCAATCATGAGATGTCAAGTACCACGCCAGATGTTGTTCTTGCAGTAGATGCAATAAGTCAATATTGATCCAATCCTGGAGAAACAATCGGAAGCAGTTTCAGAACATAAGTTGATGTTCTAAGGAATTGATAACGGCAGCCTCCTTTACGAGACGGTTATCATTCCAGGCTTCCAAGGTGACCTGGATGGCAGAGTGGCTGTCAGAGTTATAGTTTTCCCTTTGACGAGGGGCAGTATATTGGACAGATGGTCCAAGTGGATACTGAGGGAAGGCATGGTGCAGGACACTGATTAAGTTCAGTTGTCGATACAGTCTAAGAAGTTTGGATTTGGAGTTCATTTCTGAACTAGGTCCCATCAGACATCCAGACATTCTAGGACAGGTATTGCTCGTTTTCGGGAGATAGTTTTCTCTGCGAACATGAGATATAGAGAGACATAGAAAGAAACATCAAAGCGGATCCACTCACTGAGGCTATTTCTCGAACGCAATAGTTTCGCAAACGAGCTTTGTGAGACTGACTAGTAGAGGAGTTGGGTGTTCGGTATCACACGGGCTGTGAGTATGCGACATCGCAATAATTAGCCTTGAGTGCAAGTGGGAGATTGTTGGAGATAGTGCCCTCAGAGTCAATTATTAGATCACAGGCACGTGATTGCAATGATTGAGGGGAGGACCTATCCCGGTAGGACAGTCTTACTCGAGATGATAGTATGCTATCTGGTTTATCTTTATCATCGTGTACTGCTTTAGGTGACCTTTCGAGTCGCTATTACACGTTGATAAAGCCCCTAGGATTCTTGCTTGACCACCAGCAGTATGAGGGCGATCATATAAGTGGGAGCTGGGGGTCTACAAGCACATCCTTAAAAGGTCCCTAGTCGTGGGAGATTCGAGACAGGGCATCGATTCTCCACAGTAGACTAGTGTATACAGTCGAGACCCCGACGAGGGGCGGTGGCCGGTCTCACAAGCCACTGGTGTCAGTTGGTTCACCTAAGATGTATACAGGTGCTCATTGGGTTATGAGTACACCGGACAGGACTCGCCGGGAACCTGCTAGTTGGGCATATACCAGACGTCAGATAGCAGTTCCCAGGTGACATGTGTACAGGTTAGTTCATCGACCTGGGATCGTCATTTGTCTCGTGTGAGTTCCCACTGTACTTTGATTATTACCCTACCACGGCTCAAAGGAGTCGTGCAAACAGGTTTTAGTTGGGTACAGTCCCGAGCCACATGGAGGCAGTGAGCGGATCTGCAGGGGTTCGTCTCTCCCGGTATTGGGGGTGAGGTCGTGCTGTGTCTAGGAGAGCCAGAACATGAAAAGTCCTTGGCCAAGGCAGGAGATTTGCTGGTAGGTATTCCAGTAGTATCTCAGGGTGTTCTGGGCTACACTCCGACACGACTTGTACCGCTTTTGGGGGTCTGACTTTTACCAACCCCCTAGGCCCGCCATGCGATGCTCATAGACGAACGGACCGGACTGTACGGATATTGTCACTGACAGGCTCAGTTGGGTGTCGGGGTGAGCTTCCTCATCGACGTCCCATTTGGTCAATACCTGGTGGCCCGTCACGTATGGCTAATACCTCTGACGTGCTAGTGGTTAAATCCACAGCCATAGTATTGACGAGTCTTTAGAGTCCACCACACACTCAGTTACTCAAGTTTCGGGCGAAACGCTGTAGAGGCCGTATGGAGATATGGCAGGGTTCGATCAGATACGTGCGGTATTGCACGGATCGTGATCGGACGGTTTTTACTAGCCGGCTTTGGCTTAAGCCGGATTCTAGTATTTGATAGTGTAGTTTTGTCTCTTTGCATTTGTGTTCAGTGCGAATACAAATGCGGGCATGTATTTGCAGTAGTAGGGTTTTCCTGTAATTTATTACGGGATCGGTTTTTTCTGGGGTTGCCAGTTTGCATTCCGTTCCGGCCGGTTTTCCTTCATTCCTTCTCGGTCGGACTTTCTTGATGGAGGGTGTTAATTGCAAGTTTGCAATTAACACTTAGTGGAGGGGCTTTCTTGCTTATTTGTGGCATGATGAGACTTGCTTCATGATGAGATCCCTTTTTAATCTCATCACTTGCTTTTCATTTGATGGTGTGTGGAAAGGATTTGGATGAGAAATGAGTTTGACCATTTTTTCCATATTGTTGATATATTCTTTCTTTCTTGCATTTTTCTCTCTCCAATCTCATTCTTGAGGAGAGAGGGCCGGCCACTATGGGGAGGGGAGAGATGAGAGGAAATTTCATGGTGTATGGAAATTATATCATCTCATTCTTGCTTGCTCCAAAAATCCAATAACCCTTCTCCAAAGTTCTTTCTTGTTTCCTCCACAAACCATGGCAACTTCAAGAACCCCAAGAGACAACTCACTACACTATTCTATAGCAAGTCTTGGACGCGTCGGCTAGCCAACTTCGCGCCCGAGTTGCCTCGGTCAAGAGGCGGGAGCCCGTAAAAGATTCCGGCTACGTGGTGCCCTTTCCGACGAGCGAGGAGGTGACGGAGATTCCGCGGGAGATCGGAGTGGAGACGAAGACCGAAGGACACGGATCGCTTGGTATACTTCTCTACTCTTTTCTTGTTTGCTAGCTAGCTAGGTTAATGGCCCGATCCGGGTGAAAAGTCCGCGGCGGTGCCGTTTTGCAAAGTTCGCAAAGTTTTTGTTTTCCGCGTTTCCGGCGTCGGGTCGACGGCCGGGGCGCCCCCGCGGGCTTACAGTTGGAACATTTTTCAAAAAAAGCTATTATTGCAAGAACGTTCTCTTTTGTTTTGCACAGTGATATTCGGTTATGAATATTCAGCACCTCAGTCGACGAGGCAAGGGCCGAGATCCCTTCACCGGGAGTGACCCCTTGGACAGAAGTTTGCGTCAAGGTAATAACTTCACTATAGCCGATTGCCTTTTTGCTTTGCATCGTGGTATTCAGTTGGAATATCCTGCACCTCATTCTATGGGGAAAGAGCCGAGATCCCTTCACCGGGAGTGACCTCTTTAGCAAAGGTTTTCGCCACTATATTTTTATAAAAAGCTATGCAGTTCCTTCAACGATATCAAGTTCATTACGTTAAAAGTTTTTCGCCAAAAACTAGACGTAGCCCTCCGTCATTTCTTACAAGTATTACTTAGTATTCGTGCTGCGTTTGTCGACTGTGTCAAGGCGTAATGTACGGTAGCTAAGTAGTGTTCGTTTGTGGCATATTAATGGGATTGGTTAGGACAGTCGTGCGGCCTTGTTGACGGTGTCAAGGGCTCGTACGGGTGGGTTTAATGCAATCCAGAATAATGACGGGTTGAACTTGACTATGACTCTTTGATTTGTTGACTGTGTCAAGGTCACTTGGGTCCTAGGGGTAAAAATCACATCGGGGGTTTCTAAAGAAACTGAAACTTGCCAGATATGCGCATACCTTCTGGAGTGTGATAACGTGAGTGGATTCCGTCACGTTATCATGCGATGATAGTTGGATCTCAATTCCCACTGATGAGTTGGTTTACTCCTCAGGTGATCCCAACTAATTCTTCTTTCAGGTTTGGAGGAGAATTTGAGGTTACAGTGGGAGGTTTCCTGATTAGATAAATTGATAACCATTCTGATCTAGGTTAGAGTGCACGCTGAGTGTTTCTTTTCTCTCTCTCTTTGGCAGCGACCACAGCCCGACCCTTGACTATGACTCAGTGACCAAGTTAACCGAACCTTCTTATAACACTGGCTTTTGGATTGTCTGAGTTGCATACCTCATTGCCACTCCTACTTTTACCCTTTTCTCCAGGACACCCCGTATTATTACGAACATCCACTTCCATTGGATAAAACCATCATATGGTTATATACGAACTCGAAGGAACTTGTTCCAGATTCGAGGATGGTTTCCGGTTCTGGAAAAAACGAATAGGACTATTCAGTTGTCTTTTCCTTTTACCTTCTCTCAGGTTGCGAGTGCTCCTTGGATTAGGACGGTACACCTGTTACGCTAATTGGATAATTTTCATCCAAACCATAGGCTGGTGCCGAACGGTAGGGAATGAAGAAAACCATTTAGCCTAAAAGGTGTACAGAAGGTATTAAGTAAAGACAAATAAAGGGATTAGTAAGAGGGCAAAGTAAATTGCGACTGCTATTCACGACCAAACCAAGTATTTCTTCGCCAATCCTACATCACCTTTGTATTTCTCCAGAACACTCTGTATCACTACGAAGATCCACAGTTTATTGGATACTCCATCGTATGGTTATATACGAACTCGAAGGAACTTGTTCCAGTTCGGGGATGGATTCTGGTTCAGGAGAAATAGGAATAAGGTTTTATTCAGTTGTCTTTTATCTTTACCTTCTCTCGGGTTGCGAGTGCTCCTAGGATTAGGGCAGTACACCTATTACGCTTATTGGATAGTCTTCTTCTAAACTATAGGCTGGTGTCGAACGATAGGGAAGGAAGAAAACCATTTAGCCTAACGAAGGTGTACATAAGGTAATGACTAAAGACATATAAAGGGATTTGGAGAGATAGCAAAGAAATACACGGTTATAGTTGTGAATCTGATAATGGAAGAGGAATTACTAGGAATACCCGGATACCCCTTCGAAACATTTATATGTTTCAGCTTCACTGTGTATTGTTAAAAGAAAACCGATTTCCCAATTAGTCCTTGCTCCAGGGTATGTATCTACCAGGTATGATTCTCACATCTGTATGGTTTTACAGATGATGAGTGGGAGTAAGTTATTAGGAATTAGGTGATCATCCTCATTATATCGGAATTCGTTGTAATTGGTGATATTTGAGGAAATCGCCTGGGTTGTTTGCCGGACGGCAAATATTTGGTTTTGAATATCCGTTATTATGCACCAATTTCAAATTAATATATCTGTACGTTTACTTTTATAAAATGAGATATAACTTTTTGAAATTATGTCTATGACATTTACCTATATCAGTGGATGGTTAGGTAAGGAGCATTAAACAGCGGTGTAATTCTTCATAACCATAGTACAGTTTTCAACCTACGACATACAGGGTTTGAGTTATTCAACTCAGGGGACTTATACAGAGTATTGTATGTTGTCCAGTATCCATTATGGACAGAGGGGTTGGTCCTCGTACTATATTCGGTTCACTTATGACTTCTCTAGTTTTTAGACAAGTGTTTCATAGAAACACAAGGTCCAAGTTTTGAGAAGTTATAGGTATATGAATAAAGTAGAGAACCAGGTGTTGCAAGTATCGGGATTCTTCAAGGTAATCGAAGATGTAGATACTTGTGTATGGTATTTAGTTGATAGTAATAGTTTTGAGAACTTGCTTCTCTTTCCGGTTACTCATATCTAGATGTATTCCTAAGTTGAGTAATGCTGATCGGCCTCTCTCCATTTAGTTGACATGCACTGGAGACAGCTGCATGATTTGAATCTGGTTCAAATTAAATTAGTGCCTCTGTTTCTATATTGGATATAGAACGATTCATATCTTAACGATGTTAAGGTACGGGGAGTTGTCCGGCTTATGCTTAAAACCAGACTCCGGATAACTCAAGGCACGTTTCTGTAATGGTTGTTTGTGGGTTGACCCGAGCTATGACGAGGGTTGACTTTCTACCATCTGGAAGATCAATAGTGATATTGTTCTTGACTCGCCACAGTTTTAATAAAAATGGATTTTTTTCAGAAAACAGTAGTGGGAGTATGGTAGAACTGGAAGTGATTCCAGAACCGCAAACGATTACTGAAAATTTGATAAGAACCTAAAGATTCGATCTGGTTTGACATTCCATTGGCCACTCCGCAGATATGGTGGGTAACCTCAGGCACCCGAGAGGTACTCCGGTAGCCTCAAAGACGGTGACAGGGAGGTTCTTGTTTACCCAGACTTGTCATTACTGTTGTTCCAGACTATGAGACACGACAGGAGGATGAGTATAGCGTCGTTCTGAATTGGCTTTAGAAGTGTACGTGTATATGACTCTGCCAGAGGGTTGTCGCAGTCAGTGGGAGCAGCGGAAGCATAGTGGGCAAGTAGCTTATGTCTATTTATGGACTAAAGCAGATATAGCGGAGATAGATCATCTATTTCTGATGTGGCAGTCATAGGTTTGACTTCATCAGAATAGGGGATGGATCTGTTAAGAAGGTAGTAGGGTGTGATGTCTTGGTATTTAGATGACATACACAGAGTAGGAAGTGAAATTCCTATACTACGATCGGTTATACTTTGGTTGTCACACAGTGGTTTCTCCACATAGGATATGGATATTATATCAGATATTCTGGTTACTAGATTTATGGTTTTAGATCTAGATTTGGATAGTTTCCCAATCTGGGTACTTAGACAGCATTCTAAAGGTGTTTTAGAATGGATGACTTCTGGCATGGTGGTGTACCTGCAGGTGATGGAGTCACCCTCTCTAAAGGTGTCTTACAGACTAAAGGGGAGAGGGATGTGCATGATTGGCAGATCACTTGCTTAGGCAATTGAGTCAATCATGAGATGTCAAGTACCACACCAGATGTTGTTTTTGCACTAGATGCAATAAATTGATATTAATCCAATCCTGGAGAAACGTTCAGAAGCAGTTTTAGAACATAAGTGGATGTTCTAGGGAAATGATAACGGCAGCCTCTATCGGGGGACAACTATCATTCCAGACTTCCAAGGTGACCCGGATGACAGAGTGACTGTCAGAGTTATAGTTTTCCCTCTGACGAGGGGCAGTATTTTGGACAGGTGGTCCAAGCGGATACTGAGGGAGGCATGGCGCAGGATACTGATTAAGTTCAGTTGACGATACAGTCTAAGAAGTTTGGATTTGGAGTTCATTTATGAACTAGGTCCCATCAGATATCCAGACATATTCTAAGACAGGTATTGCTCATTTCGGGAGATGGCTTTCTCCGCGAACTTGAGATAAAGAGAGACATAGAAAGAAACATCAGGGCGGATCCACTCACTGAGGCTATTCCTCGAACGCAATAGTTTCGCAAACGGGTTTTGTGAAACTGATTAGTAGAGGAGTTGGGTGCTCGGTATCACACGGGCTGTGAGTATGCGACATCGCAATAATTAGCCTTGAGTGCAAGTGGGAGATTGTTGGATATAGTGCCCTCAGAGTCAATTATTGGATCACAGGCACGTGGTTGCAATGATTGAGGGAGGACCTATACCGGTAGGACAGTCTTACTCAAGATGATAGTATGCTATCTAGTTTATCTTTATCATCGTGTACTGCTTTAGGTGACCTTACAGGTCACTATTGCGCGTTGATAGAGCCCTTAGGATTCTTGCTTGACTGCCAGGAGTATGATGGCGATCATATACGTGGGAGCTGGGGTCTATAAGCACATCCTTAAAAGGTCCCTAGTAGTGGGAGTTTTCGAGACAGGGCAACGATACTCCAGAGTAGACTAGTGTATACAGTCGAAACCCCGACGAGGGGCAGTGGCCAGTCTCACAAGCCACTGGTGTCAGTTGGTTCACCTAAGATGTATACAGGTGCTCATTGGGTTATGAGTACACCGGACAGGACTCGCCGGGAACATGCTAGTTGGTATTATACCTGACGTCAGATGGCAGTTCCCTGGTGACATGTGTATAGGTTAGTTCATCGACCTGAGATCGTCATTTGTCTCGTGTGAGTTCCCACTGTGCTTTGATTACTACCCTACCACGGCTCAAAGAAGTCGTGCAAACAGGTTTTAGTTGGGTACAGTCCCGAGCCACATGGAGGCAGTGAGCGGATCGGCAGGGGTTTCGTCTCTCCCGGTATTGGGGGTGAGATCGCGCTGTGTTTAGGAGAGCCATTACACAAAGCCCTCGGCCGAGGCAGGAGATTTACTGGTAGGTATTTCAGTACTATCTCAGGGTGTTCTGGGCTACACTCCGACATGACTTATACCGCTTTTGGGGGTCTGACTTTTACCAACCCCCTAGGCCCGCCATGCGATGCTTATAGACGAACGGACCGGACTGTACGAATATTGTCACTAACAGGCTCAGTAGGGTGTCAGGATGAGTTCGCTCATCGACCTCCCTTTTGGTCAATACCTGGAAGCTCGTTACGTACGGCTAATACCTCTGACGTGCTAGTGGTTAAATCCACAGCCAAAGTATTGACGAGTCTTTAGAGTCTCCCACAGACAGTTTCTCAAGTTTCGGGCGAAACGTTGTAGAGGCCGTATGATATATGGCAGGGTTCGATTTTATACATGCGGTATTGCACGGATCATGATCGGACGGATCATACTAGTGGGCTTTGGTTTAAGCCGGATCCTAGTATTAGATTTGTTGGATTACTTTAGTCTCATCGCATTTCGCATTCAGTCGGAATGCGGATGCAGGTATGTATATACAGGTGAGGGGTATCCTTGTGATCTGTCACGAGTTTACTTTAGATGTTGTCATATCTTTTTATTGCTGCAAATATTTGGATTAATGTTTGCAAATGGAAATTATGAGCTAGAGGTCATCATGGAGTGCATTAAATGTGACATGGACTTTATTAGTGACTCATGGTCTCTTTTTAAGTGCACATGTCACATTTGTGATTGATTTATATGGTGAAATGAAAGAAAGAGAGAGAGGGGGCAGCCATGTATTTGGTTAGCTCTTGGATTATTTTTTACTGACTCTCATTCTATCATAGCATCACAAAAGGAAAAGAAAAGAGGAAACTTCTTCTTCTTCCTCTTTCTTCCTCTAGCTCAAATCTCCATTAATGGCAACACCTTCAACCTCCATCCAAGCAATGGATGCAAGAGACAAAGTGATCACAAACATTCTCTACAATATTTTGGACACGTCGGCTAGCACACTTCGTGCCCGAGTTGCTTCGGACAAAGCGGGAGCCCGTAAAAAGACTCGTAGATGTGGTGCCCTTTGCGACGAGGAGATCGAGACCAGAGATACTGCGAGGAGCTTGGGATGGTGGCCGAAGACCGAAGGACACGGATCGATCGGTATAGCCTTCTATCCCTTCTCTAGATAGCTAGTTGTAGGTTAATGGTTCGATCCAGGTTTTAAGCATACGATAGCGCCGGTTTTCAAGTTAAGAAAAATTTTCGTTTCCGCATTTTGGCCTCGGAAAGACGGCCGGGGCGCTACCGTAGTCTTACACCAGGTACTAAATCAATGCTGAATTCAAGAGCTCGATCGGGAGGCAAACCTGATATGTCTTCACGAAATACATCATCGAACTCTCGAACTATCTCTGGCTTTGATCCTTCCTCCACTTGAAGTGCTGCAATCACTGCCTTCTTCAGTTTTGCCTTGTATGTGCTTGGCTCCAGAGTACGGTCTCCACTTTTGAAATAGAAGACCGGATGCTCTAGAATCTTGAAGACTACCCTCCTTTGATGACAGTCAATGGTAGTATAGAATGTTCCAAACCAATCCATACCCAAAACGACATCGAAATTTTGTATGTCCAGCACCTTGAAGTCAGCATAGAATTCTCTGCTGCAGACGACCACTGGATACAAATCGTATCCCATTACTGCCTTTAGAACGCCGTTTCCTAAACTAACATTCCAGCTAGATACGAGAGATTTGACTGGAATCGCATGAGTTCGGATGAACCGTAGCAACATAAAGCAATGAGATGCTCCGGTATCGAAGAGTGCTAGTGCAGGAAGTGAGGCTACTAAGATTGTACCTAAGTTATGTGGGGTAGTTTAGGTATAAGGAAAATGTATGGATGCATATATAGATGGGAAGATAAAGCTTGAAGGGAAAATGTTCCCAG
Organism: Agapanthus africanus; assembly: GCA_030015575.1. Lineage (NCBI taxonomy): Eukaryota > Viridiplantae > Streptophyta > Magnoliopsida > Asparagales > Amaryllidaceae > Agapanthus > Agapanthus africanus. Next base: position 201,042,971 of record CM057350.1, read on the forward strand.
TAATGACTTGGCCGGTGGCTTCAGCTTCTTCCACAGTCATTGTGAAAGCCCGTCGTCTCGGCACATTCCTCCTTACTGGAGGAGCATTCCTCTCCCGTTCCTTTGTACTTGAGGTACGTTCCGTTGAGCTTGATGGAACTGACAAGGAGGAGGTGCAGTCGGTCCATGAGGAGGTGGAGCAGGTAGTACGAGTCGTGGAGCAGGTGCCTGGATGGCTGGGCGCTGCTAATAAGCAATTGCTGGTCTGGGTGCACCATTGGGTTATGTCTTCGAGGACAAGACCCAATGTCATGAGTAGCTGAGTCGCAGACTAAGCAAAGGCGATTTGCACGCCGGCGGTCTTTCGCCAAATGTCCATCTCTCCTGCAGTAAGTGTAAAAGGCTAGGTTGGAGCGGTTGTTCGGTACTCCCGGTCTCCTGGGCATAAATGGTGGCCTTGAAGAGGCTCCTCCTGCCATCTGAGTGGCAGGGCGCTTCATCCCGGCAGATTGAGGTCTGCCCCTCATCTTCACTACTGCCTCGTATCGGCGGGCAGCTTTCAAGGCCATCTCATGAGTTGGGAATACCCTGTAGCTAAAGCAGCTTGGATTTTCGAATCTAACCCTTGCTGAAATCTTCTAAATCTGATCTCAGCAGTTGGTATCAAATGTGCCGCGAACCTGTTAAGGTCTTGTGTTAGCTGTGTAATATGTTGTTAGTTATATGTATGCCCTAGAGGCCATTACTGTACATAGGATGTATATAGTAGTGGATGCTGGGACATATATAGGGAGGACTTTCTTGCTCAACATGATAGTATGCTATCTGGTTGCTCTTTACCTTAACGTGTATACTGATTGTCTCTCTGTTACATGTTGGTAAAGCCCTTAGGATGTGTACTTGACTACCTGGACTATGATGCAGATCATACTAGTGGGGACAGATAGTCTATAAGTACATCCTTCATAGTCCCTAGTCGTGGGTGTATCGAGACGGGGCATCGATATACCAGAGTAGACTAGCGTATACCTTCTCGACCCATACAGATGGGCGATGGATGATCCCATATCCATTGGTGTTTGACATCAGAGATGATATACGGGTGCTCAGTGGAGACTGGGTACACTGGACGGACTCGCCAAGAACTCCCAAATGGTATTATACCTTACGTCAGATGGCAGTTCTCTGGTGACACTGGTACAGAGTAGTCTGTTGACCCGAGATCGTCATAGAGTCTTGTATGGTTCCCACTGTGCTTTGATTTCCATCTTACCACGTCCAAGAGGGCGTGCAAAACGGTGGTTTTTGGGTACAGTCCCGAGTCACATGGAGGCAATGAGCGATAAGAAGGGATTCATCTCTCCCGGTATAGGGGGTTGATGTTGCGCTGTGTTCGATTGGCTATAACCGGAAATCCCTGGCCAGGGTTGCTGAGATTTACTGGTAAGTGTTACCAGTAGTTTCTCGAACTGTTATAGACCTCATATCGACACGACTTATCGAGCTATTGGGGTCTGACGTTTACCACCCCTAGGCGAGATATGCGACATATCAGACGATCAGACCGGACTGTACGGTAGTGTTACTGGTTGGATTCACTGGTGTGTGAGCGGGCTTGCTCGTTGATCTTCAGATCGCTCAATACCCGGGTGGCCGTTACGTTTAGCAGACCGCTTGCGGCTTGTGGGTGCTTGATATGATCATCATCTGCTGCCGGCGTATTGACGAGTCTTTAGAGTCCTACACAGACGTTTCCTGGTTCAAGCGAAACGAAATAGGAGCGCATATGAGATATGTGCGGGACCGAGAATAATGCGTGTATGTGATACCGTATTTCATTCTCGCGATGAATGTATCGATTAGGTTATATAAGATATACCCTAGTTATCGAATCAAGGATTGATTCGATAAACCGATACATTGGATACTAGTCGGTTATATGTGATATGACCGGATCGTTAAATCAAGTGTTGATTTAATGATTTAATGTATAATTATATATTTGATATATTACTTTGCATTAACTAGTATCGGTTCACTTTAAATGGATATTCTCACTCGTGTGTGCGCATTGCATATGCGATATGATTTTGTGCACATGATTGTATCATGTTTGATGATACATGCTTTTTGGTTAAGTGTAAAGTATTAAACTATGGTCAAGTGGATGATTAGGGTTTTTACTTATTCATTTATTTGTTTATTTATTTATTTTTGGCAAAAGGAAAATGGTGGCTAATTTGGATATATGTTGAAGCTTCATGAAGCTTTGACTTAGTCACCATTTTTGTCTTCATACCTAACCTAACCATTCACTTAACTTGAGTTTAGTCTCTACACTTAACCATGGTTGATTATGATAAGTATTCTTTTATTTTCTATTTTCAAAATTAACTTATCATAACAATTTCTATCTTCTTCTTCATCTTGACACATGAAGAAACCTTCATCAATGGTGATTGATGAAAACAAGTGAGAAATCCAATTCTAAAGTCTACCCACTTCCTATTTCTTCATCCTATACCTCTTGCCAAGTAGTATAGGTTGTTTCCTTCACAAGTTTTCATGGCTTGGTGAAGGTGGAGCTTGATCTAGCGATGCTTCGACGTAGATCATCTTCGGCATGGACATCGACGACCTAGCTCGCCTATTCTCCGATGAAGCTGACGCTAGAGCCCGGGATTTGTTTTGGACAGCGAGAGGACTTCATTGCGGAGCTATGGATGTGGAGCACCGGATCTACAAAGGTTGTATTTCCGATTCTTATAGTTAAGTGTTAACTAGTTTACTTTTCGCCTAGAAATCTAGCCAACGATCTGTAGTTTAGGGTTTCTCGGCACCGTAAAATTTTAAATTGGCATGGTTGATGCCTTGTGAGACCTCATTAGGGTGCCTAGGAACCCTACAGTGGTATCAGAGACTAGCTAGAGCCTTAGGCGAAGTCTAGACGGAATTTGAAGTCCGAACGAACCGAAACCCCAAAATTTCCATGCTCTCTGTCCTTTTTTCAAAAACGTGGATTTTTCCAAATTAAAAATTGCTAAAATATTCAGCAGGGAAATATAAGAATTACGGCGCAAAAATTTTCCAATGAACAGTATATTCTGCGGCGGAACCGCGGCATAAGCATGGCTTATGCGGCGGTTCCGCGGCCTATTGATGACGTAATCCTCCACTGTTTGCACAGTAACTCTTATTAAATTATGCTGGATTTTATGGGAATTTTTAATATTAATTCAAGAGTTGAATTTTCTGGAGTTGTTTTGGGGATTCGGTGTTTTGATCGGAGTATCAGATTTTGTCTAAGTGGCTTTCCGGATAAATTTTAGAATATGTTAAAAAGTTCGACCGGATATAAATACCCAATTTTTCCCCTGTCGGGAAATTTCCAAGTGTTGGATTTTTCCGTAGTTTAACGACGTTCTAAGTAGTGCAAGTAACGCGATGGTCCCTCTAGAAGACAACAAACCTTAACTCGATTATGTGACCGTCTTGAACTGCCCTTTGAACCTTCGGGTTTGGGACAGTACGGCGTGCCACATGTGAGGCGTTGGCTTGACCCTTCTACGGCTGGACCGTTGGTACTGAGGCACGAACTGAATGTTTTTAGACTTGTTTCATGTGTTGATCTGTATCGGGAAAACTTGGGTGTTTGACTGTTCGATCGAAAAGTTTAACATTTTCTATTTATCTGGAATGGGATACAATAATTGGAATTCACAAGAAGTTATGAGATAACTGAATGAATGTTGTAAATCTAGCAATTTAGTCTCACTTGATCGGTTGCCACGGAATTTTGATGTGATCAAAAGTCCGTCGCAATCACGTAGCGTGCGCGGATACTCGCCGGGTAAACTTAATAGACAGCCTCACTCCATAGCCCCGACCAAGTGACTGGAGGAGAACCCCGTCGCCGAAAGCATCCGTTCGGGTGCTCGCGGTAGCGGTGTTTCGCCTTGGTGCACTTCGTCGACGGTATCGGGGGTGCGGCCGTCTACTGAAGTTTGCGACGAGTATTCGATCAGCATCTCGGGAATCCTGTTGAATTGCCCGACTTGATATTGAAAAGTGTTTTCGATAATGAGACTGAAATGCGGGGTTTATAATTGTTAGGCATGTGATGTCTAAGGAATTCATTTGGTCAGGCATGCGATGTCTGAGGTGGTTGCGGATTCCAACTGTTGTAGTTTTACACTTTCTTTTATGTGACCGTAAGTGTAATATGTGATATCGCCGGTTTCGTTGCTATATGCCAACGACAATTGGGATACGCATGTTTACTTACGTTGATAACATGTGATGTTATGTGTTGCTGGATATGTTATATTGGATCGTCGTGTTTGAATAGACGGGGGTTTTTATGTGAGATGAGTGTTTTTCATTTTCATTCATGTAAAAACTTGTATGTAATATTCTTTTATTGGGGCACTTCCAGGTTGCGGATGATGTCACCGTTTGTATATTATTTACTTTTCCGCACTAGGATAGACCCAAGGAGGGGAGCATAAGTAACCGGGTTCTAGGGTCCAGTGGGAGACCATCTCGAGGAGTCGAGTCCGGGTCTCCTAACCCTAGAATTGGTAGGGTTGCTTGCCGCTCTCGTAGGGGTCCAGGGGTGTGGGTTTGGCTATTCATCACGACCGTGGAATCCGTGTTTTATACTGGCTCGTATTGAAAACACGGACGTCCTAGTACATCCAATATTTCATATGTTTCTTCTGATGCGATATCTGTGATGTGATCATGTGATGTTCTGTGATAGATACTGTATATAGTATATATGATATATTATATAGACGTTACTTATGTTTTACACCCGTGCTAGCCCTGCCCCGCTCTGCCGTTAGTTACCTAACCTAACGGTGCACGAGGGGACATCGAGGCAAATGCGGATGGCATAAGTGTACGTCGTATTTATCTGTGATGTTTAGGTAACTTAAATGATGGGACTTCTTTAATATGATTAATGAAATAAAAAGAAACCTAAGATGTTGTAGAATCGAATTTCAAAATAAAACAGGTAGCTACAGTTCTTGCTTTGCACTGCGGTATATGTGATATATCCTGCACCTTATTCGATGAGGAAAGGACCGAGATCCCTTCACGGGGAGTGACTCTTTTAGCAATAACTGGCAGATGCTACACACTCGGTTTGTCTTCTGATTGCTTTTAAGAGTTTTTGCTTTGCATAGTGATATATATGATATATCCCGCACCTCATTCGACGAGGAAAGGACCGACGATCCCTTCACCGGGAGTGACTCCTTTAGCAAAACTAGAAAAGCCTCAAAAGCACTCCATTTTAAAAATCATTCGATCCTACAACGATATCAAGTTCATTACGCAATAGGTTTTCAGAAAAACCTATCGTAGCCCTCCGTCATTTCAGATAAGTACTAGTTAGTATTCGTGCTGCGGTAGTTTGGCCTCCGTCAAGGCGTAGTGTACGGTAGCTAACTATTGCTTATCTGCTAGCATATGATGCGATTGGATTAGGGTATTCGTACGGCGTTGTTTGGCCTCCGTCAAGGGTCGTGCGGATGGGTTTGATTCAATCAGGAAATGACGGATTGAACTTGACTAGCGGACTATGGGTAGTTTGGCCTCCGTCAAGGTCATAGGACGCTAGGGGCAAAATATTATCGGGAATTTCAAGTGTTGAAATTTGCAATGAGATTGCATACCTTCTATGAGATAGTTGGATCCCGATACCCACTGCGAGTAATTGTTACTCCTGAGAGAGTTTTACACATTACAATTAGCCGATCAAGTAGGTGTCTAGAAAGGTGTCAACGGGGTTACGCCTCTGGGAAAACGAGGTTTACATTAATTAGGTTCGTGCGAAAGCACGGGGGACCTCCCTCAAAGTACCGACACTGGCCTGGCTGAAAGATTGGCGAACTTGTAGTGTGTAATTAATCCCGGCTAGTCTTTCCTTTTAAGGTTTGAAGGAAGATTTGATAAAAAGCAGTGGGAGCCATCCTGATTAGATAAAATAATAACCAATCTGATCTTGCAAGAGCATACGCTGAGTGTTTTCTTCTCTCTCTCTCCAGGTAGCGACCATATCACGCCTTAATCAAGATAATAATACGGAATATTGACCGAACCCGCTTGTTATACTGAGCTTGGGAACGTTGGTCCCGCTCCAACTTATAATTGTTATAAGACAGAGCAGGAATTTGGGGAATACCAGATTTCCCGTGCCGCCCAAACGAAGAGAGTGCATGCTGATGCATCATCTTCGGGTGTGTTCATTACAGAGAACTGTTTCTCAGTATCCTTTACGTCCTGGGTATGTGATACCAGATCAGGATCCCAGATATGTAATCTGTTACATAGGGCTACAGAAAGGTAGAGAACTGAGAACGGGTGATAAGTTTCATGAGGCAGAAAACGGGGCAAATGTTGCAGCCAAGTCTGTTGGTCACTGTCACCCTGTATTATAAATACATTGATTCTGAACGAATGTTATTAGATACCGAACCTGATATACAAAATCATATCTGTCTCTTTATTAGTAAAGAAACGGTAAAATTTTGTATTGTTGGATAATGTTCTGAACATTTCCTATATCAAAAGTTGATCGGTTCAGGCACGTTATCTAAAAGCATTAATGTTATAAATCAAATTACAGTTCTTAGTATACAGAACACACACAAGAGGAAGAGTTCAGAAATGAACGAATCCTTCTTGAGGCATTGTAGACTAGGTCATATCAATGCGACCCGACTAGCTGAAGTTACATGTAGATGCATATTTAAATCAGTTTGAATTTACATCTTATGAAACTTGCCAGTCATGTCACAAAGATTAGATGACCATAGCTCTGCTTATTGGAAACAGAGAAAGAGTTAGTCGACTCTTGGGATTGATACATGCTGATGTATGTAAGGTCCCCTGTCTACATATGCCGGACCGGTTCTTTATACTTCATTACGTTCTCTGATAATCTCTCAAGATTCAGACATATGTTCCTGTTGAAACACAAGTCTGAACCTTTTGAGATATTCACAGAATATAAGTTAGAAGTAGAGAACCAATAAGGGTACAAGTATTATGTCCTTTGATGTGATCAGGGAGGAGAATACTTGAGCACGGAATTCCTGGACTATTCTAAAGGAGAATGAGATTCTCTCTCAGCATTACTCCTCCGTATACACCATATCACGATGGTATATTGGGGCGGAGCAATCTCACCCTATATGATAAGGTGTGCTCTATGATGAGTACTACTGAGTTACCTATTTCCTTTTTGGGAGTTATGCACTTGAGAAGCTGCATACCTATTGAATAGGATTCAAATCAAATCAGTTGCCTACCATTTCATATGTGATATGATAAGGGAAGAGCCCATATCTTAAGTTGGTTAAGATTTGGGGTTGTCCGGGCTATGTCTAAAAGCAAAACCCGGACAAGCTCAAGCCAAGGTCTGTAATATAGAACTGGAAAGGTTCCAGCTATACAAAATACAGCAGATGATTTGGTAGAACCAAAGGATTCAATAGTTACCAACGAACCTCAGCCTCTCCGCCGATCTAGTAGGGTTTCTCACCCACCTGAGAGATACTTCTGTTTCTCTATGACAGTGGGAGCGAGGATTGCATCATGAGATGATGACCCAACTAGTTTCGAGCTGGCCATCAGGAGTGGGACTCTGTAAGAATGGCTGGATGCTTAGCGATCTGAGATAGAATCCATGTACACCAACAAAGTATGGACTTTGGATGCTATATCTGAAGGGTTAAATCCCTATCAGGAGTAAGTATATCTTGAGAAGATTACTTCGTGTAGATGGAAAAGTTGAGACTTTCAAAGCTAGACTTGTTAAAGCTTTTTCGTCATCGACCAGGCGTGGATAATGATGAAACCTTTTCAAGTGACTATGCTTAAGTCCATCCAGATCCTACTTGCCACGGCTACATACCATGACTACGATATCTGGCGGTTGGGTGTCAGGACCGCTTTTCTAAATAATGTTTTGGAAGAGAGCGTCTATAAGTACACAGCCAGAGGGCTTCGCAGACAGTGGGAGCAGCGGAAACGTGTGCAAGATGCTTTATAGGATAAAGCAGGCATCGCGGAGTTGGAACATCTGTTTTGATGATTAAGTCAAAGAGTTTGACATCATCAAAATGGTAGATGAACCTTATATAAACAAAAAGGTAGTAGGGAGTATGGTGACGATCCTCGTAGAGTACGTGGATGACATACTCTTGATAGGGAAGGAGTTTCCTATGCTACGCTCGATCAATCTCCGCTTATCACAATGATTCTCCACATAGGATCAAAATGATACCTGCTAAATCCTGGGTTTTGGATCTATGAGATAGATCTAATTGGATGTTAGGATTCTCACTAGTTGTAGTGAGATGGTATCAACCGATCCTGGGGAGAATCACTGGAAGGGTTCCAGAGTGATAAGAATGACTGAATGTCAGTCACAGGCATTGTCTTTACCCTTGGTAAAGGGACGGTATGTTGGATGAGTTCCAAGCTATATACCGTGGCATACTAGACGATTAAGGCTGGATACATCGCTACTTAAGTTGCTACCAAAGAGGCAGTCTGGGTGTATATTTGTTTATGAGATGAACTTAGTTCCTCCCATTGTGTGACAATGGAGTCGTGGCTTATGCCAAGGAACGTCCGTCCCATCAGTGATCCAGACATATTCTAAGGCAGTATTACCTCATCATGGAGATGGTTGATCTCCAAGGAGATCAAGGTTAGGAGAGTAGACTCAGAGGACAGCACGGCGGATCCACTCACAAAGGCCTTTTCCCAGAGAGAGACTTTTATGGGATGGTTGAGTATGAGATACTACAACCACTGCTACAGATGGCCCTAGTGCAAGTGGGAGATTGTTAGTTATATGTATGCCCTAGAGGCCATTACTGTACATAGGATGTATATAGTAGTGGATGCTGGGACATATATAGGGAGGACTTTCTTGCTCAACATGATAGTATGCTATCTGGTTGCTCTTTACCTTAACGTGTATACTGATTGTCTCTCTGTTACATGTTGGTAAAGCCCTTAGGATGTGTACTTGACTACCTGGACTATGATGCAGATCATACTAGTGGGGACAGATAGTCTATAAGTACATCCTTCATAGTCCCTAGTCGTGGGTGTATCGAGACGGGGCATCGATATACCAGAGTAGACTAGCGTATACCTTCTCGACCCATATAGATGGGCGATAGATGATCCCATATCCATTGGTGTTTGACATCAGAGATGATATACGGGTGCTCAGTGGAGACTGGGTACACAGGACGGACTCGCCAAGAACTCCCAGATGGTATTATACCTTACGTCAGATGGCAGTTCTCTGGTGACACTGGTACAGAGTAGTCTGTTGACCCGAGATCGTCATAGAGTCTTGTATGGTTCCCACTGTGCTTTGATTTCCATCTTACCACGTCCAAGAGGGCGTGCAAAACGGTGGTTTTTGGGTACAGTCCCGAATCACATGGAGGCAATGAGCGATAGGAGGGGATTCGTCTCTCCCGGTATAGGGGGTTGATGTTGCGCTGTGTTCGATTGGCTATAACCGGAAATCCCTGGCTAGGGTTGCTGAGATTTACTGGTAAGTGTTACCAGTAGTTTCTCGAACTGTTATAGACCTCATATCGACACGACTTATCGAGCTATTGGGGTCTGACGTTTACCACCCCTAGGCGAGATATGCGACATATCAGACGATCAGACCGGACTGTACGGTAGTGTTACTGGTTGGATTCACTGGAGTGTGAGCGGGCTTGCTCGTCGATCTTCAGATCGCTCAATACCCGGATGGCCGTTACGTTTAGCAGACCGCTTGCGGCTTGTGGGTGCTTGATATGATCATCATCTGCTGCCGGCGTATTGACGAGTCTTTAGAGTCCTACACAGAGGTTTCCTGGTTCAAGCGAAACGATATAGGAGCGCATATGAGATATGTGCGGGACCAAGAATAATGCGTGTATGTGATACCGTATTCCATTCTCGCGATGAATGTATCGATTAGGTTATATAAGATATACCCTAGTTATCGAATCAAGGATTGATTCGATAAACCGATACATTGGATACTAGTCGGTTATATGTGATATGACCGGATCGTTAAATCAAGTGTTGATTTAATGATTTAATGTATAATTATATATTTGATATATTACTTTGCATTAACTAGTATCGGTTCACTTTAAATGGATATTCTCACTCGTGTGTGCGCATTGCATATGCGATATGATTTTGTGCACATGATTGTATCATGTTTGATGATACATGCTTTTTGGTTAAGTGTTATTAGGGTTTGGAAAATGACGACTGTCAACTGTGCATACGCACCCGTTCCGAAACCCTAATGAAATACCTCATCCTCCGCCTCAAGCAACTGTGCATACACACCTGCATTCTCGTTCCGAGGAACAAGAATACCGAGATATAAAAGCAACCCCATAACATATACCAGTATCTGGCTCAAACCAGAGCCTGCTAGTATAATCCGTCCGGACTCCAAACGTGCACAAGTGCGCGGATGAGAACGAAACCTGCCGCAAAACCATGCGACCTCTACTCTGTTTTGCCCAGAGGCGAATACCCTCTGTGTGGGACTCTAAAGACTCGACACTACGCTGGCAGTGGGTTTAACCACAGACCGCAAGCGGCACTAGCTGTGCGTAACGGTCCCCAGGTAGATGCCGACAAGAAGGCTGACGAGGTGAACCCCATCTGAACTCCTACTGAGTCTGAATGTGACATTCTCCGTACAGCCCGGTCTGTTCGTCTGATACATCGCATGTCGGGCCTAGGGGGCGGTAAAACGTCAGTCCCCCAATAGCGGTACAAGTTGTGTCGGAGCAAAGCCCAAAACACCCTGAGATAACACTGGAAGCCTACCAGTATATCTCGCTTGCCCTGGCCAGGGACTACTCGTGTAATGGCTCTCCTAGACACAGCGCGATGTCAACCCTCAATACCGGGAGAGACGAATCCTGTCTAACCGTCACTGCCTCCAAGTGCTTCGGGACTGCACCCAACCACTACCTGTTTGCACGACTCCTTTGAGCCGTGGTAGGGTAGTAGTCAAAGTAAAGTGGGAACACACTCGAGACGAAGTGCCAGTGTCAAGTCAGCGGACTAAGCTGTACTCATGTCACCTGGGAACTGATAACTGACGATAGGTATAATACCAACCTGTCAGTTCCCGACGAGTCCTGTCCAGTGTACTCGTAACCCAACGAGCACCCGTATACTATCTTCAGTACGACGTACTGATGGCTGTGGGACAGACCATCTCCCATACTGGGATGAGAAGCGCATACGCTAGTCTACTCCGGAGTATCGATGCCCTGTCTCGATAGTCCTGCGACTAGGGACCTGTATAAGGATGTGCTTATAGATTACCCAGCCCGGCCATCACAACGCTGGTAATCAAGCAAAGATCCTAAGGGCTCCACTAATGCGTATAGGTGATATCGCAAAATAAACACATGTACACATTGAAGTAGAAACAAACTAAGTAGCATACTACTATATTGAGCAAGATTGTTTATACAAGGTGAATATCCCAAGCTTCCATTAAGTAATATACAAACTAGTATGATACAGTAATGGCCTCTAGGGCATAAACACTAACAATCTCCCACTTGCACTAAGGCCATGTACTGGTGTATCGAAGACCTATCATCTCGATCAGCCGCTCGAACTGAGTCTGGGGTAGGGCCTTGGTGAATGGATCTGCAGTGTTTTCTTCTGAAGCAACCCTCCGAACCTCGATCTCCTTGCGATCCACGATCTCCCTGATGAGGTGATACCGCCTCAAGATGTGCCTGGATCTCTGATGGGACCTGGGTTCCTTCGCTAAAGCTATAGCCCCGTTGTTGTCGCAATACAGAGGTATTGGGTCAACAATGGACGGAACCACCTGAAGTTATTTCAAGAACTTCCTTATCCAGACAGCTTCTTTTGCGGCATCAGATGCAGCGATGTATTCCGCTTCCATCGTCGAGTCTGCAACGGTTTCCTGTTTGGAACTCTTCCAACACACCGCCCCTCCATTGAGGGTAAAGACAAAACCCGACATGGACTTGGAATCATCCTTGTCACTCTGGAAGCTGGAGTCAGCAAAGGCCTCGATCTGGAGGTCTTTTCCGCCATACACCAAGAACATCTTCTTAGTCCTCCTTAGGTACTTGAGAATGTTCTTTACTGCTATCCAGTGTTTCTCCCCAGGGTTTGACTGATACCGGCTTACTACACTCAGTGCATAAGCTACATCCGGTCTGGTGCACAACATCGCATACATTATAGAGCCTACCGCAGAAGCGTAGGGTATAATAGACATGCGATCCCTCTCTAAATCAGTCTTGGGAGACATCTCTTTAGAGAGGGTGATCCCGTGACAAGCCGGTAGGTTACCGCGCTTGGAATCTTCCATACTGAATCTCTTCAGTATAGTGTCGATGTACCTGGACTGTGAAAGTCCTAATATCCTCTTGGATCTATCACGATGGATCCGGATCCCCAGGATGTACGAAGCATCACCCAGGTCTTTCATGGAGAAGCTTTGTGACAAGAACCCCTTGACAGATTGTAGCATAGGAATGTCATTTCCTATTAAGAGAATGTCATCCACGTATAAAACGAGGAATACTACAGTTCTGGCTACAAATCTACTATAGATGCATGGTTCATCTGGATTTTTGATAAAGCCAAATTCCTTGACCGTCTCATCAAAACAGATGTTCCAACTCCGCGATGCCTGCTTTAGTCCATAGATGGACTTAAGCAACTTGCACACCTTTCCGCTGCTCCCACTCTGAATGAAACCCTCTGGCTGATCCATATAGACACACTCCTCTAAATTTCCATTTAGAAAAGCGGTTTTTACGTCCATCTGCCAAATCTCATAATCGTGGAAGGCAGCAATGGCAAGAAGGATCCGAATGGATTTCAGCATAGCCACTGGAGAAAAGGTTTCGTCATAGTCCAAGCCAGGTCTTTGACGGAAACCCTTTGCTACAAGTCTAGCTTTATAGGTCTCAACCTGTCCATCTACACCAATCTTCCTTTTGAAGATCCACTTGCATCCTACGGGTTTTACCCCGTCTGGAGCAATGTCCAACGTCCATACTTTGTTGGTGTACATGGACTCCATTTCGGTCCGCATTGCATCCAGCCATTTTACCGAGTCAACGCTCTGAACGGCCTGCTGGAAGCTAGTAGGCTCATCATAATCTATGATGCAATCATCTCTATCCCCGTCTATGAGAAAACCGTAGTATCTCTCGGGCGGATGAGACTGCCTACTACTCCTGCGGAGCGGCGTAGGAATGTCCTGTTCATTTGAACCCTCTGGTTCTACTAAGCTTTCAGTAATAGTCTGTGGTTCTGAAATTTCTTCCAGTTCTACTGCGCTCCCACTTGATTCTTTTTCTAAGAACTGGTGTTCTAGAAAGTGGGCATGACGAGAAACAAGAACTTTTTGTTCCTCTTCGTAGTAGAAGTGATATCCCTTGGAATTCTTTGGATATCCCACAAACTTACACAGTACTGAGCGTGCCTCGAGCTTGTCCGCATGCTGCTTTTTAACAAAAGCTGGACTTCCCCAAGTCTTAATGTGACTGAGATGGGGTCTCTTCCCACACCACATCTCATATGGTGTAGTAGGCACAGTCTTAGTAGGAACTCGGTTCAAAAGGTACGCAGCTGATTCTAGCGCATACCCCCAGAATGATCGCGGTAACTCAGCGTTACTCATCATGGACCGTACCATATCCAATAGGGTTCGGTTCCGTCTCTCCGATACACCGTTGTGTTGCGGAGTGTATGGAGGAGTAAGCTGAGAGAGAATTCCATTCTCTTTTAAGTAATTCAGGAACTCGGCACTTAAGTATTCTCCACCTCGATCCGATCTTAGAATCTTGATACTTTTGCCGGTCTGTTTTTCCACTTCATTCTTATATTCCTGGAACTTTTCAAAAGCTTCGGACTTATGTTTCATTAAGAAGACATAACCGTATCTTGAAAAATCATCCGTAAAAGTAATGAAGTAAGAATAACCGCTTCGCGCATGTGTAGACATTGGACCGCACACATCGGTGTGTACGAGTCCCAAGAGCTCGCTCGCTCTTATTCCGTGTCCAGTGAACGGAGTCTTTGTCATCTTTCCTTTGAGACAGGATTGACAAGTGGCATATGATTGATATTCGAACGGATCCAAATATCCTTCTTTATGTAACTTAGTCAACCTTCTCTCATTGATGTGACCCAGTCTACAATGCCATAAGAAAGTTTGATTGATATCTGGAGACTTTCTTTTGTGTGTATTCTGGACATTGAAAATCTGTGGTTGGTTTAATACGTATATACCATTGCTCAGTGTACCTGACCCAATCAGAACTTGATTAAGGTGAATGTTTACAACATTACTTACAAACGCAAATTCATAACCTTCTTTAGAAACCAAAGATACAGAAATGATATTACAAGTTGCGTTGGGTACAAAAAAGCAATTACGCAAAACCAAAACATGCCCATCTGACATTCCCAGGTGATAGTCCCCCACGGCTTTAGCATCCATGCTAGCTCCGTTCGCAACTCTGAGGGTCATGTCACCTGCCTTCAAAAACCTACGGTTTCTCAACGCCTGCAAAGAATTACAGATATGAGATCCTGATCCGGTATCCAATACCCAGGAAGTAGAGTTTATAGAAAGACAGTTCTCAATAACATACACACCTGAAGCTGAAGCCGCAACCTGCTTCAGTTCCTGTGTCCTGGCCTTCCAAGCCCTGCAATCTTTCTTCCAGTGTCCACTCTTGTGACAATAGAAGCATTCCTCTTTACCAACAAGCTTCCCCGCAATCTTTGTTGCCTTTTCCTTTCCCTTCGTACCCACTTTACTAACACCGCCTCTTGGTTTGGCGGGGGCTTTCTTCCTCTTTCCCTTGGCTTTCGCCTTGGACCTAGAGGAAGAAGATCCTCCTACAAACAAAGCGGGTGTTTCCCTACCCTTCTGTAGGGTGCCCTCTGCGCTCCTCAGTATGTTGAGGAATTCTGAAAGTTCAGCTTCCTTTTCTTGCAAGTTGAAATTCAGTATGAACTGGGCGTAAGTGGATGGAAGGGACTGGAGAATTAAATCCGTATAGAGTTCACTGTCCAACATGGTCCCAAGTTCCGCGAGCTCCTCAGTGTAGCCAATCATCTTAAGCACGTGGTCCGCTACCGATGATCCGACGGCCAACTTTGTCGAAAATAACTTCTTCGACACTTCGTATCTTGCGATACGAGACTGCTCTCCATACAGTTCTTTTGTATGGAGAAATATGGACTCCAGGTCCATATTCTCGTGCCTCCTCTGGTGATCGTTGTCCATAGAGGCAAGCACGAGGCACCTGGCCTTCGCGCAATCAATCTCCCAAGTCTTACGGATTTCCTTATCCGCGACGCTGGAGGTGGGACCTGGGACGGGGGGAGCTTTGGTGGTAAGAAAATACCCCAGCTTGTCGTAAGTGATTGCCATTTTGACATTCCTGAGCCAATCTTTGTAGTTTGGCCCTGTCAGTATGTTTTTATCTAGAAGTAACTTAAGTCCAGTCATTTCGATTTGGTCGCTGCAGGGGGAGAGAAGAAACACTTAGCACGATGCTCTTGCAAGTTTAGAATGGTTTTTAATTTGTCTAAACAGGATGGCTCCCACTGTCTCTCGAATCCCTCCTCAAACCACAAAGGAAGAATTAGCCGGGATCAATCCCACCGCACAATACTTGCTTAACCGTTCAGCCAGGCCAGTGTCGGTACTTCGAGGGAGGTTTTCCAACGCTTTCGCGAAGTTCCTTAATTTAAGAACCTCTTTTCCCTGGGGGCGTAGCCCCGCTAACACCTTTCTAGGCACCTACTAGGTTTATAGCATTGATCGTTTAGTGAGAAATTTCCCGAAGAGTAGCATATACTCACAGTAGGATCGGGATCCAAATATCATCGCGTGACGAAACTGAAGTAATCCTACCAGAATCATCACACTCCAAATGGTATGCAAATCTAGCAAGTTTCAGTACTTATGAAACTCCCGATGTGGATTTTTGCCCCATGCTCTTATGACCTTGACTTTGGCCAAAATATCATAAGTCACATGTCAAGTTCTGCCCGTCACTATCCAGGTTAATTTGGATCCATCCGTACATACCCTTGACTTTGGCTAAAATGGCAGCACGACTGTCCCAAACTAACGCATCTATCTATGCTACACATGAACACCCAATATCTACCAATCACTATGCCTTGACTTTGGCCAAAATACATAGCTTGAATACTATTGCCTATTCATGCGAAACGACGGAGGGCTACGAATGGTTTTGGTAAAACCGTGAACGTAGTGAACTTGATATAATCGATGGAACGAGATAGCTTTTAGAAGGAGTGGCTCAAGCTCCGCATTTAAAAGTTAGTTTTGAAAAGAACCGAGTGGTTTTTCGAAAGTGTTCCAACGACTTTAACTTGGTTTATTATCTTGCATTAGTTCTTTTAATGCGTGATATTCTTGCATTAGTTCTTTTAATGCGTCCCATCATTTAATCCTACCATTGCAGAAAACAACCAAAATATGACGTACGCTTATGCCATTCGCATTCGCCACGGGGTCCCGTCATCACTCGTTAGGTTACTTAACTAACGACAGAGGGGGGGCTGGGCTAGCGCGGCTGTAAAACATAAGCAACGCCTAAATATAAAGCAATGATAGACATTACAGATCACAGATGAATACATTGGATATACTAGCAATCCGCAATCCGTTCGAGCCTGCAACGAAAAGCGGATTACACGGTCGCGGTGAATAGCAAATACCCTACCCAAGACCCCTACGGGTGCGGCAAACTACCCGCCAAGTACCCGGTAGTTTGAGCACCCCTCCATGGGTCTATCCTAGGAGCAAAAACAGTAAAAAGAATTATACAATGACGGCTACAACCCCGACCCGGTTGTGCGGCCATACAAATAATATTATTACATCAATTTACATTTACAAATGAATGAAAGAAAAACAAAAGCTCATCTCACATCCACCCCGGCTATTCACCCGCGACAGTCCAACACATTCATATACACATTCCAATATCAAACACAGATCACAGAGATGTATAACCCCAACTAATCGACTTATAGCGATTAGCCGACGTTCAATACATGCAAACATCACAGATATAACCATCATAGTCAAAGTGCAGTGAAGTTCGGAAAAAATACGGAATTATAGGACCCCAAAAGTAAATTTCTGCTCTGGAAAATCTGGGCACATATAACATATTTTAAAAATCCCAAAACCAACACAGAGACACACTGCACGAAACCCGATCACCAGAAGACTCCAAACGGCGGCGGATCCGCGGCGCTAAGAATAGGTGAGGCCGCGGATCCGCGGCGTTTTGAATGAATTAGGGGATCGTTTTTCTTGGGTGTTCACACAAAACCCTGAGCCGAATTTAGGTGTATAACAAATCTTGTTTTGACCAGGAAAAATTTTAACAGAAACTCGGGTTTTGCAAAAGTTTGGTTTTTGGATTTTTTCGGTTCCGAACTTCGTTACACTTCACTACCAAGCTAGTTTAAGTTTAGTTAGGCTCTGATACCACTGTAAGTCCACGTTGCGACCCCCGATTCTTACGGGGAGGCGGAAACGGTATAAAAATCAAATTTTTAGCGCAAGGGGCAACATGGACTAACAAAGTCGGGATCTTTTCCTAAACTAAAACTAGCAAACTTGCTAAAGAGAGTTAGCTACTCGGAAAGATGGTTATACCTAAACTTGAACTCCTTCTTCTTCAAACTTTGTAGAGGTTGATGGTTCTTTCCTCGTCGCCTTCTTCCGTCGAAGATGGATCCACCTGAGGGTTCAACCTTCGGGCTCTTTCTCGAACTTTGAGTGAACTAGAATCTCCGGCTTGCTAAACCCTTGATCCTAGAGTGAGTAGAGAGTGTCTAAGGGGTGCTTTTCTTTTAAGGAGAGGGATTCTCAACACATGAGAAGGATTCTCCTTTGGCTAGAGGAAGAAGAAGATGAAGTGAGGAGAGAGAATGATTATGAAAGAATGAGCTCTTTTCTTTTGCAACCATAACTAAAAGAAAGGGAATTATCTAATTAATAATAATAATTGAAATGAGAATAGTTGATGGTTGTTTTGGAATGACCACTATCATACTTTCAATAAATGAGTGTAAGCAAGAATCAAGGAGAATCCTTTCAAAGTATGATGGTGGTCAACATTCAACCATGGTCAACAAGTCAACCATGGTCAACAAGTCAACAAAATCAACCATAACAATATTTCATTTAATTACTATTATTAATTGATATTTCATAAATCTATTAGGGTTTGGAAAATGACGACTGTCAACTGTGCATACGCACCCATTCCGAAACCCTAATGAAATACCTCATCCTCCGCCTCAAGCAACTGTGCATACACACCTGCATTCTCGTTCCGAGGAACAAGAATACCGAGATATAAAAGCAACCCCATAACATATACCAGTATCTGGCTCAAACCAGAGCCTGCTAGTATAATCCGTCCGGACTCCAAACGTGCACAAGTGCGCGGATGAGAACGAAACCTGCCGCAAAACCATGCGACCTCTACTCTGTTTTTCCCAGAGGCGAATACCCTCTGTGTGGGACTCTAAAGACTCGACACTACGCTGGCAGTGGGTTTAACCACAGACCGCAAGCGGCACTAGCTGTGCGTAACGGTCCCCAGGTATATGCCGATAAGAAGGCTGACGAGGTGAACCCCATCTGAACTCCTACTGAGTCTGAATGTGACATTCTCCGTACAGTCCGGTCTGTTCGTCTGATACATCGCATGTCGGGCCTAGGGGGCGGTAAAACGTCAGTCCCCCAATAGCGATACAAGTCGTGTCGGAGCGAAGCCCAAAACACCCTGAGATAACACTGGAAGCATACCAGTATATCTCGCTTGCCCTGGCCAGGGACTACTCGTGTAATGGCTCTCCTAGACACAGCACGATGTCAACCCCCAATACCGGGAGAGACGAATCCTGTCTAACCGTCACTGCCTCCAAGTGCTTCGGAACTGCACCCAACCACTACATGTTTGCACGACTCCTTTGAGCCGTGGTAGGGTAGTAGTCAAAGTACAGTGGGAACACACTCGAGGCGAAGTGCCAGTGTCAAGTCAGCGGACTAAGCTGTACTCATGTCACCTGGGAACTGATAACTGACGATAGGTATAATACCAACCTGTCAGGTCCCGACGAGTCCTGTCCAGTGTACTCGTAACCCAACGAGCACCCGTATACTATCTCCAGTACGACGTACTGATGGCTGTGGGACAGACCATCTCCCACACTGGGATGAGAAGCGCATACGCTAGTCTACTCCGGAGTATCGATGCCCTGTCTCGATAGTCCTGCGACTAGGGACCTGTATAAGGATGTGCTTATAGATTACCCAGCCCCCACTAGTGTGACGACCATCACAACGCTGGTAATCAAGCAAAGATCCTAAGGCTCCACTAATGCGTATAGGTGATATCGCAAAATAAACACATGTACACATTGAAGTAGAAACAAACCAAGTAGCATACTACTATATTGAGCAAGATTGTTTATACAAGGTGAATATCCCAAGCTTCCATTAAGTAATATACAAACTAGTATGATACAGTAATGGCCTCTAGGGCATATACACTAACAAGTGTAAAGTATTAAACTATGGTCAAGTGGATGATTAGGGTTTTTACTTATTCATTTATTTGTTTATTTATTCATTTTTGGCAAAAGGAAAATGGTGGCTAATTTGGATATATTTGAAGCTTCATGAAGCTTTGACTTAGTCACCATTTTTATCTTCATACCTAACCTAACCATTCACTTAACTTGAGTTTAGTCTCTACACTTAACCATGGTTGATTATGATAAGTATTCTTTTATTTTCTATTTTCAAAATTAACTTATCATAACAATTTCTATCTTCTTCTTCATCTTGACACATGAAGAAACCTTACTTCATCAATGGTGATTGATGAAAACAAGTGAGAAATCCAATTCTAAAGTCTACCCACTTCCTATTTCTTCATCCTCTACCTCTTGCCAAGTAGTATAGGGTGTTTCCTTCACAAGTTTTCATGGCTTGGTGAAGGTGGAGCTTGATCTAGCGATGCTTCGACGTAGATCATCTTCGGCATGGACATCGACGACCTAGCTCGCCTATTCTCCGATGAAGCCGACGCTAGAGCCCGGGATTTGTTTTGGACAGCGAGAGGACTTCATTGCGGAGCTATGGATGTGGAGCACCGGATCTACAAAGGTTGTATTTCCGATTCTTATAGTTAAGTATTAACTAGTTTACTTTTCGCCTAGAAATCTAGCCAACGATCCGTAGTTTAGGGTTTCTCGGCACCGTAAAATTTTAAATTGGCATGGTTGATGCCTTATGAGACCTCATTAGGGTGCCTAGGAACCTACATATGTGATATTAGGAAACCAAATATTGAGACATATCTTGCCTACTGAGTATGGTAAACTCAGCATCATACTCATCTACTGACTTGGTCTACATCGAACCCTGTTGTAGATAAATAAATTGCTTCTCCTTGTCGAATCGGGCAGTCTCTGGGAAGTATTTCGCGTCGAATATGTTGCGAAAAGTCCTCCATTCGATAGGTTGGTCAAGACGGCTTTCTTCCGCCTTCCACCAAACTCGGGCATTGTCAGTGAGCTGCAGCTTCGCAACTCGAGCCCAAGCGATCTCTGGCACTTGTGCCGCTGCCAGATCATCCTCAATACTCTCAGCCCATTTCTCAGCTTCTAGAAGGCTCTCTTTGCCCGAGAATTGCTTGGGGTGTAAAGCCCGGAATTGCTTGACCCAAGTGCTTCCGCTTCTGGTCTGTTCATCAAAATAGCATTCTGCTGCTGTTGTCCCTCCAGGAGGCTGCGGATCGCCACAAGCAGTACCGTCTACTCATTGATCGGAGCAGAGACAGTAAGTGTAAGCGGTAGAGGTGGTGGTGTGTTGTTGAAGTTGGTGCTAGTGTTGTTTGGGGAATCCATAACCTTGAAAGAAAAATTTAGGTTAGGACAGATTCAAAGTATATGAAATTGAAAGATTCAAGGAATATGTAAAGAATGTTTCTATTTGCTGATTCTTGTGTTATATTGCTTCAGACTTCATGCAGAATTAACTCGCATGTTCTTGCAGAACTAACCTGCATGTCCATACAGAGTTGACCTGCATGGGCCGCCAACAAAACCTGTCACGCCCCGCTTCCCAATATACGATGAAGGGACGTGACGAGACCCGCTACGTATTTACTCAGAAGTAAACATGCTAAGTGTATAAAACCAATATAAAGTAAAGTACACATGAAACAGGAATGTAAATGAACAGCAACTTTATTTATTAAACATTCTTTTACAGGTACAACTAAAATGAAAATACATGAATAGAAAGCGATGCCTAAACAATGGCATAACTGAAATAAAATAAATATGTACAGGTGCCTACAGCTCTGGGTCAAATGCTAACTGCTCCAAATATTCAGTGCTGGGCTCGATCTCCAATGAGTCCGAATCACCTGACAACATTCCAAAGAAAGAAGAAAGGAATGTCGTCAGGGAACAATCGCTTGTTAAATCCCAAAGATGAGTAAAGATAGAATAGACAGAATGAGAATATGACTATTAATGTTTGATTATATTTTTAACGTTATTGTTTGTAGCTTGGTACAGAATATGCCAATGTATACGAGAGAAGTCCCACTATTCCGGAGACTAAGGTATACGGAGCACAAGGAACCGTTCAGTCACGGTACAACGGTAATGGATATTCAGGTTAGGTGTATTAAGGTTACAGTCCCGTGCCACTTCTAACACGTTCCGTACCAATCTACCGCTTATAAACCCCGCGATGTCTTTTGTATTGATTGTATTGTTTTGTTATATATATGGATAACTTGCTGAAACCATGATATCAGTAAATGGAATGGATATAAATGGAGAGTCATATAGACGGAGTATATCCATGGTTCGGTTCGGTAACTATAGATTGATATAGATTGAATAGACGGATTCGTGGATTCATATTGTATTGTAGTTTATACTTGAATTATATTCAAGTCAGATTGATTAGATTGAGACGCAGTCTGAGTCAGACACTTTAAAAAGAACTTGAAATCCTGAATTAGTTTTGATGTTATCGGTAACTGCTGCACATGGACGGCAGGATTTGTGTCTTTTTCCAAGACAATTACCGTGTTTAACACCGTTTGTTAGATTGTCTACCTTAGATAGGCAAGCACCCACATTCTCCGGCTCCCTGAGGCTCAAAAGAATTGGTCCCGCTTAAACCTATATTTACTAGGGTCCTTATTGTAATTTAGTATAACTTGAGGGGGTTTTATGTAAAAATAGTTTGATATAATTTTCAAAATACACCTCAAGCATTTAATTATCGTCTTTATGGTTTTCATAGATGTATATTTTATAGAAGTGAAATTTGTAGTGAGTAGAACCTAGTTTTCATAGTATATGGTATTTTATTGAAATGTCGGTATTTTGCATTGAACTGTAATGGTATTTTCATGTAATGGTGATTCCTTTGATTAAGAAAGCTTGGAATATTTATTTAATTTAATTAAAATAGATATTTTGATAATATTCATATATATATATATATATATATTTAATAAAAATAAATTTTATTTATTTTTGTAGAAATCTCATTTTCTACAGAAAAATGCATTAAAATTCTATCGAGATCGAATGCTCCTTTCGGAGGTCTGCATCTCGCTCTACTAGGCCCGAGGATATGCGATAATCCACACCATCCTGAACGGGGTCCCCAAAAGTGGGTTGTAGAGGCGCAATTGCAAGGAATTGATTAACACACTTTTTAAAGAAATGGTTTTGCAAGTTTGATGGTATTTATTTGTAATGTCGTATTATCCCACTATATTCCCAAAACTTCATCGTGTTATGTCAAAGATGTATGTTGTGATGAGGTAGGTTATTACCTCATGAGTTATCTAAAGGTGATACAAGTATTATGTAAGTTATGGCGAAATGTAAAGTATATGGTATTTTACCGTAAAAATATAATAAAAATTGCATAAAAGATTCTTTTAACATGAAACTTGTTTTAATATATTTTATTAAACATTATATGAGAGTATGGTATTTTATTGATTAAGAAAAATAGAATTTTAAAGAAAAACCGAATCGGAAGTCAGATTAACTCCGCTTCTGTCGGGTTTTAGAAATGAAAGTTTTTAGAATAGAAGATGAGAGGGGGAGAGGGAACTTACTGGATAGGGAACAAGAGAAGAGAGAGAGGAAGACTAGGGAAGCATCGGGGCGTCGTTTCATCGCCGGAATCTCCTCGGAACTTCACCCTTCGCTAACTCCACTTGCACAACTTGAGACTTGAGAATTTTTTAGAGTTTTTGTGAGGAAATTCTGAGTGAGGAGGAGTGAAATGGAGTGTGCTATTTATAGGGAAACTTAGGGTTTATAGGGTTAAAGATTGCATTAAAAATATGAATTAAAAATTGGATTAAAGGGTGTTTTATTGTTCTCTGGATGAATGCAGAGTAAACAAACAACATAGGGGTAGTGGGGTAGGCCAAAGGGTGCTCGGGCAAAAATATCAGAGCATCCCAAACGGATTAGCCTGACGGTGCCGATCCCATACGCATGTGTCGCCAGTCCAAGTCCAGTGGAATGGGCTTGGATTGGTGCCACGTATTGGTGTCGCTTGGTTTTCTTTAGTGCACATGTTTGATTAATCTGTAACTTAACATATTGCGTGGAGTGTACGTACAAACCCTTGGGCTTCTAAAAGATTAAAAAAAATTAAATAAAAAGATAATGTGGCTGGGGGGATTCGATCACAGGGGCTACGTTATAGCAGTGCAAGGCTTTACAATGTGCTACAAGTACTTTCTGGCTGTTCAAAAGTAAAACAAATACTTATAGTGTACACATGATTGCAAATAACCCAATTGTACATTAACTTTTAAACAATTTTCTGTAAATTGAAAATGGAGTTGTTACATTACTCCTCGGGTGATTTTAGATGATCCCGACTAATTCTCCTTTTAGGGTTTGAAGGAAAATTCGAGGAAACAGTGGGAGCCATACTGATTAGATAAAATGATTAACCTAATCTAGGTTAGAGTGCACGCTGAGTATTTCTATTCTCTCTCTCTTTGGCAGTGACCATGTAACATTTCAGAAATATAAAATATTATTTTTGGAAATTAAATATTAAAATAATATATTTCGCGAAAACTATTCGATTTGCGAATATGGGTTTTCGTAAAATGGTATAAGTATATACCAATATTTGGAATATAATTAGAGATTAAAATGATTTATTCATTAAAAAGATATTTATCGGATTTTGGCATTTTTATAATTAATTATATGCAGGTTTAAATTAAATTGATTAGTGCACTATTAATCACGATTTGGCCAAATCCGTATTTTTAACATTTTTCCATTGTTAGTGCACCATGTCATGTTGCATTTGGTTACATGTTTATTCATTGCCTTTGGTTTTATTTTTCTTTTTTGTGAAAAGAAAAGAAAGAGATGCCATGAGATATTTGAGGATAAAACAAAATAGATATTTAGAGAGAGAGTGAGCTTAAGAGAGAGTGAGGTTAAAAGAGAGACAGTAACCCTTGACCAAATCCTTCATCTCATTTTCTTCATCATTTCATTCCTCATCTCCATTTCCTTCATCTCCTTCATCCCTCACTACCTCCATGTATCATCTCCAATTCTTTTTCAAAACCCCATGCCACCTTCATTAAAAAGATGCACAAGCTCATCCTAAACCTTTTGAACCATTCAAGTTTGGATTTTGAAGACTTTGGGCAACTCAAGAATTTTCCTAAGTTTCCAAATGAGATAATTCCTACACTTTTAGTTAGGTATTTGTGTTTAGTATATCCTAGTTAGTTTATATTTCATATTAGTTAGGTTATGTGATCTTGGAAATTTCCAAGTTGATGTTAAGTGGTAAATAGATAGTAGTGAGTGTTTATAAGACTTTAGAGATGATTTCTGGACCAAGAACAGAGACTAGAAACCAAAACAACTTTGAAATCGGCCGATATCATATTTTATGGAATTTGTGATGGGATATTGAGATCTGCTATTACCCCTAAACTCTGAAAAATATATAGCGAACACATAGAGATGAGCAGGTGACCTAGAAGCACCCCTTGAAACCCGAGCCCATATACCCTAATCTTGGCCGCAGATTTATTGGTTGTGGCCATGAATTGCGGCCATATTGGGGTGAATGTTGGTGATTTTTGTTGTGTGGCATTGTTATCTGATATCTAGACTGACCCTATATGCAAAATATCCTGGTTTGACCTAGGGTAAAATCTGGGATAGATTTCCTTAGTTGATGATTTGTGTTTTCCGATTTCTGAAACTTGGGGTTTGGTATTTGATATCGAATTTCGTCGTTGGACGTTTGTACGTCAACGGACGAGGGTTATTTGGTTGATCTTGCATACGTAAGCTATAGGTTCTAACCTATGAGCACTTCGTGTGCCGTATCGGTTTTCCGGACTTGGTTTTAATTGCATTTCGATGTGTATTGATTTTAGGTACCTTCGCATGGACTTCCAAGACACGAAGCACATCGACTTGGACTACGTGAGGAGAATTGCAGGTGAGTAGATTTATATCTATGGGGGAAGTCGAGTGGATGGAGTATAGCACCCCCGCAACCATTGATATGGAAAGATTCTTATATAAATTATAATTTTGATAAAGGTTTTAATAAGAGATGATGTGATAAAAATTGACACTAATGGATATATTGGCTTGAAAATATGTAATATATATATATATAAGATAACTTGACGTGAGATATTGTGATGATAGATATAGATGACTCGGATTGTTATGAGAATATCAAATGAGAAAGTGAATTATGATAAGTATGAATTGAAAGAGAACAAGTATGAGTTGATAATGGTATGATATGAGATCGAGATCGATATGACTTGAGATTAATAAGATATGACGTATATGCAAGATATCATTATATGAGATTGATACAAATGTAATTTGAGATATATGTGTATATATATTTATTTATGCGGCTAAAGAGTGATATGCCGTACAAGATTTTTGATCCGTACCTTATTGATGAATAGGACTATAGAATCCTTATTGTGTTTGATGTCACCGTACGATAGATTACCGTACGCGATGAGTTACCGGATGAATGATCCGCGCTAGTGATTTGAGGATGATGATTGAGGATTATTGTCATATCGGATGTTATGAAGCGGGATCGCCGATATAAAGATTGCCACCTGAACTATACCTATTTTCAAAACGACGATTCGTATATTTTAAAAGTGACCGTATGGTTCATGTGTAGATAGATATACCCATTGATTTCTCCATGTTATGTAGGATATTACCCCTCATGATATACATATCACGTTCCGGTATTTAATGCTATATGATATCATTTGCTAGCACACCTGCACAATTACCGTTGATGCGCATATTACACTTACACAGATTTGCCGGCTCACACATATTCATCATCGGTAATTGCCATGCCACTTACACGGTAAAACTGCCATAGCATGAGATTTATCTTAAACGTAAAAGTGCATTCATTGTTCAGTACTATCACTTGACATGCTTGCATGATATACTCGATATGCTCATATTACTACTCTATGTTGCATACATCGTGCTTTATGGTTATATGCATTGAGATGCTGTTTTCATGAGATCTCTGGATTTGAGAACCGTGGTTATATTTCAAAGAAAATTATGTATTGCTTTAAAAAACACGGCTTCTCTTGATATGATATTTCGAGGTGTCCACCATGAGTTTTCTCGGTTCTGAGCTTGTTTTCGAGACCCGATTCGAGGAGTTGGCGGATGCCATTTGCGGGTACATGGTGGACCCGGTATGGTACCCCGGGATAAGAAATGATTTTTGTGGTGTAGACGATGAGCCTGGCAGAGGGAACACTACCCACCGGTGATAGTTTTGGGCTCGGCAGATATCTGAAGGATACCGACCGGAGTCGTGAGATGATATGGGCCGATCTGGACTGACGGAGCCCGAGATAGTTTGGCGCGGCGGATATCTGGAGGATACCGACCGTAGTCATGATATGGGCCGATCTGGACTGACAGAGCCCGAGATATGAGGATTTACGTGTCAATGCTAGACACAGGTTTCATGATATTTCGAGTGTCGGTGTTGGACACTCAGGTTCCATGATTTTGATGTGTCGTTGATGGACACACGTGGTTGATATCCTCATATATATATATATATATATATATATATATATATATATATATATATATATATATATATATATATATATATATATATATACAGGCATATGTTTTCATGATATTTCGAGTGTCGGTGTGGGACACTCAGGTTCCATGATATTGTTTGTGTCGTTGATGGACACATAGATGATATCCACATGCATACAGGCATATGATGTCGGATGTTTATTTATATATGTCATTACATTGACTCGATTGTTGACATATATGCATACATGGTCACCCTAGATATCAGAGTATTACCTTCAGAATATAGTGACCTAGGAAATCGTTGTTTCTGCTGATATTTTCTATTCACGAGTTGGCAACTCACCCCCGTTGTGCCACAGTTCTTGCAGGTTTGACCGCTTGGAATCAGTTGCGGTATCACTGGCATACGCTTCTTTCAGGGTGCTTTGCTTTGATAGGTGGGACACATGTTGGATCGTGCCCACTCTCGTACTTTTATATTCCGTTGTATCTAGATAAACTTCATCAAATCAAATCAGAAACTAGAAATTGTATATCGGTAGACCTAGTCAGACTTGGGTATTGTGCGAGACTTAGAGCGATGGGTTTATTTTCGCTTCTTGAGTTTTGATGTCTTGTTTATTTATTGTTCCTTCTGGGTTGATCTTCGCCGTTGGGCATCGTATATATGTTATTGCGTGGTTGTGATTCCGTCGGTTGGCGAAGAGCCAACTCCCGCTTGGGGATGCCTTTATTGTATGTATGTAGTTTTTGGATCAAAATATACAAGGGGGTGCTGCCCAAATTTTTAAAAGACAAAACATGTTTTCAACTGTAGTATAATCCACTTGCATTTTCATGTCTCATTAGCTATGCATTTAAAGAAAAACATGATTCATTATATCTTTATTTCAAAACTGCACCCCCACTATTTTCCACAAAAATGTTTAGATTTTCTGGGCTTCGGCTTACGTGATTTACGTTACACTTTTAGACGTTGCGTAATTTAAGTGCCGGTCACGTGCTAAATTTCGGGTCATGACAGAACATGGCCCGACTCTAAACTAAAACTCATGAACCAAGTTAACCGAAGCTTCTTAAAACACTTTGGTTTTTGGATTGTCATAGTCGCTTATATCATTGTCACTCCTACTTTTACCCTTTGCATTTCTCCGGAACATTCCATATCACTATGAAGATCCACATTTATTGGATATGCCATTATATAATTAGATACGAACTCGATGAAACTTGTTCCAGTTCGAGGATGGTTTCTTATTCAAGAGAAATCGAATAAGAATATTCGAGTTGTCTTTTCCCTTTACCTTCTCTCAGGTTGCGAGGGCTCCTAGTATTAGGAAAGTACACCTATTACGCTTATTGGATAGTTTTCTTCCAAACCATAGGCCGGTGCCGAAAGGTATGGAAGGAAGAAAACCATTTAGCCTAAGTGTGGTAAAGACATATAAAGGGATTAGAAAGAGGGCAAAGGAAATTGCGACTGCTATCATCACGACGAAGCCACGTATATCATCGCCACTCCTGCTTCACCGTTTGAATTTCACCGTTTGAATTTCACCGAAACATTCCGTATCACTACGAAAATCCACATTTATTAGATACGCCATCGTATAGTTACATACGAACTCGAAGGAACTTGTTCCAGTTCAAGGATGGTTTCCGGTTCAGGAGAAATCGAATAGGATTATTCGGGTTGTCTTTTATCTTTACTGTTGGATATAGTGCCCTCAAAGTCAATTATTGAATCGCAGGTACGTGATTGCAATGATTGAGAGAGGACCTATACCGGTAGGACAGTCTTACTCGAGATGATAGTATGCTATCTGGTTTACCTTTATCAATCGTGTACAGCTTTAGGTGACATTACAGATCACTATTACACGTTGATAGAGCCCTTAGGATTCTTGCTTGACTACCAACAGTATGATGGCGATCATATACGTGAGAGTTGGGTAGTCTATAAGCACATCCTTAAAAGTGGTCCCTAGTCGTGGGAGTTTCGAGACAGGGCATCGATACTCCGGAGTAGACTAGTGTATACAGTCGAGACCCCGACGAGGGGCGGTGGCCGGTCTCACAAGCCATTGGTGTCAGTTGGTTCACCTAAGATGTATACAGGTGATCATTGGGTTATGAGTGCACCGGACAGGACTCGCCGGGAACCTGCTAGTTGGTATTGTACCTAGCGTCAGATAGCAGTTCCCAAGTGACATGTGTACAGGTTAGTTCATCGACCTGAGATCGTCATTTGTCTCGTGTGAGTTCTCACTGTGCTTTGATTACTACCCTACCACGGCTCAAAGGAGTCGTGCAAACAGGTTTTAGTTGGGTACA
Organism: Agapanthus africanus; assembly: GCA_030015575.1. Lineage (NCBI taxonomy): Eukaryota > Viridiplantae > Streptophyta > Magnoliopsida > Asparagales > Amaryllidaceae > Agapanthus > Agapanthus africanus. The sequence goes on from CM057350.1 coordinate 201,072,620, forward strand.
GTCCCGAGCCACATAGAGGCAGTGAGCGGATCGGCAAGGGTTTCGTCTCTCCTGGTATTGGGGGTGAGATCACGCTGTGTCTAGGAGAGCCATTACACAAAGCCCTCGGCCGAGACAGGAGATTTACTGGTAGGTATTCCAGTAGTATCTCAGGGTGTTCTGGGCTACACTCCGACACGACTTATACCGCTTTTGGGGGTCTGACGTTACCAGCCCCCTAGGCCCGATATGCGATGCTCATAGACAAACGGACCAGACTGTACGGATATTGTCGCTGATAGGCTCAGCAGGGTTTCAGGATGAGTTCGCTCATTGGCTTCCCTTTCGCTCAATACATAGGCAGGCGTTACGCACAGCTAGTGCCACTGACATGCTCGTGGTTAAACCCACTGCCAGGGTATTGACGAGTCTTTAGAGTCCCCCACAGATAGTTTCCCAAGTTCGGGCGAAACGTTATAGAGGTCGTATGGTTTTATGGCAGGGTTCGAACATACACGTGCACTTGTACACTTGTCATATTTTGGACAGATAATACTAGTGGGCTTTGGTTTAAGCCGGATTCTAGTATTATATTGAGTCGGAATATTTTAGTCTCATGTATTCGTATTCGGTCGGAATACGGATGCAGGTATGTATATACAGGTGAGGGGTATTCTTGTAATCCGTCACGAGATTACTTTAGAGGATGCATTTCTTTTTGGTTAAACATTTTAGTTTAAATGTTTATTGGATTTGGAAAGTGTGACTCATTTATGAGTCATTATTCTAGCATGTTCACTAATGACTCATGGTAATGAGTCATGTAGTGATTCATGATAGAATTAATGAGCTTTGTTTTTGGTAGGATATTTTGAGGGTTTTGTGAGATATATTTTGATATATCTTTTTCTTGTTTTTAAACACAAAACCAACACAATATCACACCCACAAGTGAGATAGGGCAGCTATGACTTTGTTTTGTGCTTGTTTTTCGCTCTCTTGATTTTTCATGAGCTCACACTCTTCATCTCTTTGCATCTTTTTCAACCTCCACCCTAATCCTCTCATGTGATGAGAATCCTAGGGTGTATTGAGACAAAGTATTCACACCCATTCTCTACTTCATCTTAGACATGTCAGTTAGCATACTTCATGTTCGACTTGCTTCGGTTTGAAGCGGGAGCCCGTATAAAGGCTCGTTGACGTGGTGCCACTTCGACGAGGAGATCGGGCGAGATCGGAGATGGCGCGAGGAGCGTGTGACGATGGCTAAAAGACCGAAGGACACGGATCGATCGGTATAGCCATTCTAACATCTTTGTAGTATACTGTAAGTCGACGTTAGACACCCCACATGATGCGGGGAGGCGGAATAGGTAAAACAATCATTTTGTTTAAATTAACATCGACTAACTTTATGGATCTTTGCTAAACCCTAACTAACAACTATCTAAGTGATTAACTACTATGACAGATGATTATACCTAAAGATACAAGTCCTTCTTATTCTTGTTGTTCACCTCCTCGTCGGCCTTCTCGATGTGATAGAAGATCCAACCGAGAGTTCCTTCTCCAAGCTTTAACCTCTCACTTGAGGTAACTAAGTGGCTAGGATTGCTAATCCAAGTGACCTAGAGGATATAAAGATGGATTAAGGATCTAATAGTCTTTCTAACCCTTAGGATCTCAACACATGAGAGGATTAGGGTTAGGTTGAAGAAGAGGAGAGCTTGAGGAGAGAGAGTGTGTATGTGAGAATGAAATGAATTATGTCTCAATTATATATTTTATGAAGCAAAAAGAATATCAAATAAATCATTATGTGATAATTACAACCATACTTCATTTAATATAATCAATGAATCATCACATGAGTCATTAAGCAATAAATGCTTCATTAACTCATTTGGATGAATCATCTCATGAGTCACTAATACATTTAATGCGTTTTACACCTAGGCTCTCCACCTCACCTTTCTTCTCGAAGCTTCTCGACTAATTATGAGAATGCCCCTCCCATCCGTAAAAACACGGAAATACTGAGACTGTATAAATCCAATAATCTAATACTAGAATCTGGCTTAAACTAAAGCCTGCTAGTATAATCTGTCCGAACATCATACGTGCATAAATACACGTATGTGTCCTAACCCTGTCGTAAAACTATACGACCTCTATATCGTTTCGCCTGAAGCAGGGAAACTCTCTGTGTGGGACTCTAAAGACTCGACACTACGCTGGCAGTGGGTTTAACCACAGGCCACAAGCGGTACTAGCTGTACGTAACGGTCCCCAAGTAGATGTCAATAAGAAGGCTGATGAGGAAACCCATCCGAACTCCTACTGAGCCTGATGTGACAATCTCCGTACAGTCCGGTCTGTTCGTCAAATACTATTGCATATCGGACCTAGGGGCGGCAAGCGTCAGTCCCCTAAAAGCGGTATAAGTTGTGTCGGAGTGAAGCCCACTACACCTTGAGAAGCTACTGGAAATCCTACCAGTAAATCTCGTTTGCCCTGGCCAGGGACTTTGCGTAATGGCTCTCCAAACACAGTGCGATATCAACTCCCAATACTGGGAGAGACGAATCCTTTCTAACTGCCACTGCCTCCAAGTGCTTCGGGACTGCACCCAACTGCTACCTGTTTGCACGACTCCTTTGAGCCGTGGTAGGGTAGCAATCTAAGAACAGTAGGAACACACTCGAGACGAAGCAGCAGTGTCAAGTCTGCGGACTATGCTGTACTCATATCACCTGGGAACTGTTAACTGACGACGGGTACAATACCAACCAACAGTTCCCTGCGAGTCCTGTCCGGTGTACCCGTAACCCAATGAGCACCTGTATACTATATCCAGTACAACGTACTAATGGCTGTGGGACAGACCATTTTCCCTGCTGGGATGAGAAGCGTACACACTAGTCTACTCTGGAGTATCGATGCCCTGTCTCGATAATCCTACGACTAGGGACCTGAAAAAGGATGTGCTTGTAGACTACCCAGCCCCCACTAGTGTGACTGCCATCACAACGCTGGTAGTCAAGCAAGATCCTAAGGGCTCTATCAATATGTATTCGCGATATGCTAACATATACACATATTAAGATAGATATAAACCAAGTAGCATACTACTATGTTGAGCGAGACTGTTAATATAACTGTGAATATCCCAAGCTTCCATTAAATAATTTACAAACTAGTATGATACAATAATGGCCCCTAGGGCATATACACTAACAATCTCCCACTTGCACTAGGGCCATGTACTGGCATATCGAAGACCTATCATCTCGGATAGCCTCTCGAACTGTGTCTGAGGTAAGGCCTTTGTGAATGGATCTGCAGTGTTCTCCTCTGTAGCAACTCTCCGGACCTCGATCTTCTGACGATCTATGTCTCCCTGATCAGGTGATACCGCCTTAAGATGTGTATGGACTTCTGATAGGACCTGGGTTCCTTCGCTAAAGCTATAGCCCCGTTGTTGTCACAATACAGAGGTATTGGATCAACAATGGATGGAACCATCTGAAGTTCTGTGAGGAACTTCTTCATCCAGACTGCTTCTTTTGCGGCATCGCAAGCAGCGATATACTCCGCTTCCATCGTCGAGTCAGCAACGGTGTCCTGCTTGGAACTCTTCCAGCACACCGCCCCTCTATTGAGGGTAAAGACATAACCTGACATGGACTTGGAGTCATCCTTGTCACTCTGGAACCTGGAGTCAGCAAAAGCCTCAATCTGGAGGTCTGTTCCGCCGTAAACCAAGAACATATGCTTAGTCCTTCTCAGGTACTTCAGAATGTTCTTTACTGCTATCCAGTGCTTCTCCCCTGGGTCTGACTGATACCGGCTCACCACGCTCAGTGCATAAGATACATCTGGTCTGGTACACAACATCGTATACATTATAGAGCCTACCGCAGAAGCGTAGGGTATAACTGACGTGCGATCCCTTTCCAAATCAGTCTTGGGAGACATCTCTTTGGATAGAGTGATTCCGTGACAAGCCGGTAAATTACCGTGCTTAGAATCTTCCATGCTGAATCTTTTCAGTATAGTGTTGATATACCTGGACTGCGAAAGTCCCAACATCCTCTTAGATCTATCATGATAGATCTAGATCCCCAGAATGTAAGGCATCACCCAGGTCTTTCATGGAGAACATGTGTGACAAGAATCCTTTGATAGATTGTAGCATAGGAATGTCATTTCCTATCAAGAGAATGTCATCCACGTACAAGACGAAGAATACGACAGTTCGTGCTATAATTTTACTATATATACATGTTCATCTGGATTTTTGATAAAATCATATTCTTTGACCGTTTATCAAAACAGATGTTCCAACTCCGCGATGCCTGTTTTAGTCCATAAATGGACTTAAGCAACTTGCACACTTTCCCGCTGCTCCCACTCTGATTGAAACCTTCTGGCTGATCCATATAGACGCACCCTTCTAAATTACCATTTAGAAAAGCCGTCTTTACGTCCATCTGCCAGATCTCATAATCATGGAAGGCGGCAATGGCAAGAAGGATCCAAATGGATTTGAGCATAGCTACTGGAGAAAAGTTTCGTCATAGTCCAAACCAGGTCTTTGACGAAAACCCTTTGCAACAAGTCTAGCCTTATAGGTTTCCACCTGTCCATCTACACCAATCTTTTTCTTGAAGATCCACTTGCATCCTATGGGTTTTACCCCATCTGGAGCAAAGTCCTAAGTCCATACTTTGTTGGTGTACATGGACTCCATCTCGGTCTGCATTGCATCCAGCCATCTTACCGAGTCGCCGCTCTGGATGGCCTGCTGGAAGCTAGTAGGTTCATCATTATCAATGACGCAATCCTCTTTATCCCCGTCTATGAGAAAACCGTAGTATCTCTTAGTCGGATGAGACGGCCTACTACTCCTACTGAGGGGTGCTGGAATGTCCTGTTCTTCTGGAACTTCTGGCTCTACCAAACTTTCAGTGGTAATTTGTGGTTCTGGAATTTCTTCCATTTCTATTGCGCTCCCACTTTCCATTTCTAAAAACTGATGTTCTAGAAAATGGGCATTACGAGAAACAAAAACCTTTTGTTCCTCTGCGTAATAGAAAAAATACCCCTTGGAGTTCTTTGGATATCCCACAAACTTACACTGTACTGATCGTGCCTCGAGTTTGTCCGCATGCTGCTTTTTAACAAAAGCTGAACATCCTCATATCTTCAGATACTGAAGATAGGGTTTCTTCCCACTCCACATCTGATATGGTGTGGTAGGCACAGTCTTGATAGGAACCCTGTTCAAAAGATATGCAGCTGATTCTAGTGCATAACCCCATAAAGATCGCGGTAACTCAGCATTACTCATCATGGAACGTACCATATCCAATAGGGTTCGGTTCCGTCTTTCCGATACACCATTATGTTGTGGAGTGTATAGAGGAGTAAGCTGAGAGAGAATTCCTTTCTCTTTTAGGTAACCCAGGAACTCGGCACTTAAGTATTCACCACCTCGATCAGATCTTAGTGTCTTGATACTTTTGCCGGTTTGGTTTTCTACTTCATTCTTATATTCTTGGAATTTCTCAAAGGCCTCGGATTTATGTTTCATTAAGAAAATAAATTCATACCTAGAGTAATCATCCGTAAAAGTAATGAAATATGAAAAACTGCCTCTTGCATGTGTAGACATTGGACCACATATATCGCTGTGTATGAGTCCTAAGAGCTCGCTCGCTCTTACTCCATGTCCAGTGAATGGAGTCTTTGTCATCTTTCCTTCGAGACATGATTGACAAGTGTCATAAGATTGATATTCGAACGGATCCAAATATCCTTCTCTATGTAACTTAGTTAACCTTGTCTCACTGATGTGACCTAGTCTACAATGCCATAAGAAAGCCTGATTTATATCTGGAGACTTTCTTTTTAGTGTGTTCTGGACATTGAAAATTTGTAATTGGTTTAACACGTATATACCGTTATCTAGTGTACCGGACCCAATCAAACCATGATTAAGGTGGATGTTAACAACATCGCTTACAAACGTGAAATCATAACCTTCTTTTGATAACAACGATACTGATATGATATTACATGTTAAACTGGGTACACAAAAACAGTTGCGTAAAACCAAAATATGTCCGCTCGTCAATCTAAGCTGATAATCCCCTACGGACACAGCATTCCCGCTAGCTCCGTTAGCAACCTGGAAGGTCATATCACCAACCTTCAGCACTCTACGGTTTCTCAGTGCCTGCAATGAATTGCATATATGAGATCCTGATCCGGTATCCAATACGCAGGAAGTAGAGTTGATTGACAGACAATTTTCAATTACAAACACACCTGAAGTCGAAGCCACAACTTGCTTCGAATCCTGATTCTTGGCAATCCAAGCTTTGCAATCTTTCTTCCAATGGCCTTTCCTACGACAGTGGAAGCATTCGTCCTTTGCCACTACTGGCACCGCAACTTTTGCCTTTCCCTTAACTCCCACCTTACCAACACCACCTCTCGGTTTGGTAGCGGCCTTCTTCTTCCTTCCTTTGGCCCTTGCCTTGGACCTGGAAGAGGAAGCACCACGAACAAACATAGTGGGTGTTTCCCTTGCCTTCTGCAAGGTGCCCTCTGCACTCCTCAACATGTTAAGGAGTTCTGGAAGTTCAACTTCTTTACCTTGAATGTTGAAATTCAAGATAAACTGGGCGTAGGTGGAAGGAAGGGACTGGAGAATCAAGTATGTATACAGCTCGTTCTCTAATGTTGTCCCGAGGTCTGTGAGCTCTTCAATATAGCCAATCATCTTAAGGACGTGTTCCCCTACAGATGATCCGACGGCCATCCTCAACTGAAACAAGTTCTTCGAGGTCTCGTATCTAGCTATACGGATTGCTCTCCATACAGTTCCTTGGTGTGGAGAAATATGGATTCGAGATCCATATTCTCGTGCCTCTTCTGATGTTCATTATTCTGCACTTGGCCTTCGCGCAGTCTAACTCCCAGGTCTTGCGGATTTCCTTATCCGGGATACTGGATTCAGGACCTGGGACGGCAGGGGCCTTTGTAGTAAGACATACCCCAATTTGTCATAGGTAATAACCATCTTAACATTCCAGAACCAATCTTTATAGTTTGGCCCTGTCAAAATATTTTTTATCTAATAATAACTTAAGGCCTGTCATGTTCTGGGTCGCTGCAATGAGAGAGAGAGGGAACACTTTAGCATGATGCTCTTGCAAGTTTAGAGTGGTTTTTAGTTTATCTAAACAGAATGGCTCCCACTGTTTCTCGAATCCCTCCTCAAACCAAAAAGGAAGAACTAGTCAGGATTATTCTTACTGTACAATACTTGCTTAACCGTTCAGCCAGACCGGTGTCGGTACTTCGAGGGAGGTTTTACGACGCTTTCGCGAAGTTTCTTAATTAAATAACCTCTTTTCTCTGGGTGTGTAACCCCGCTGACACCTTTTTCGACACCTACTTGGTTTATAGCATTGATCATTAAGTGACGAATCTCCTGATGAGTAGCAGATACTCACAGTAGGATCGGGATCCAAATATCATCGTGTGGTAAAACTGAAGGAATCCTACCAAAATTATCACACTCCAAATGGTATGCAACTCTTAGCAAATTTCAGTTTCTTTCCCGATATCAATTTCTGCCCCATGCTCTGATGATCTTGGCGTTGGTCAAAATGTCATAAGTCACATGTCAAGTTCTACCCATCATTATCTTGTTAATTTGAACTCATCCGTACATACCCCTGACGTTGGCCAAATGGCAGTACAACTGTCCCAAACTAACTCATCTATCTATGCAACAAATGAATACCCAGCAGCTACCAAACACTATGCCTTGGCGTTGGTCAAAATACATAGCTTGAATACTGCTGAATACCCAGATGAAATGACGGAAGGCTATGAATGGTTTTGGCGAAACCGTGAACGTAGTGAACTTGATATGATCGAAGGAACCTGATAGATTTTAAAAGGAGTGGTTTAAGCTCCGCAATTTTAAAAAATATCTTCTGTTTTAAAATAACCGAGTGGTTTCTTTTAAACTGTTCCAACGATTCAACTTTGGTTTATTTTCTTTGCATTAATATAATGCGTCCTATCAATTAACCTATCATTGCAGAAAACAACGAAAATACAACGTCCTCTTATGCCATCCGCATTCGCCACTGGGCCCCATCATTCACCCGTTAGGTTACTTAACTAACGACAGAGCGGGGGCTGGGCTAGCGTGGGTGCAAAACATAAGTGACGCCTACTAGATATCATATATAGATATTGTACATTCGTCAGACGCAATAATAGGCATTCCAGATCACAGATGAACATATTGGATTTTTTAGGAATCCGCATTTCTTTTGAGCCTGCAAAGAAAGACGGATTACACAGTCACGATGAGTAGCCAAAACCCCACCCTAGACCCCTACGAGTACGGCAAACTACCTGCCAAGTACCCGAAGTGAAGCGGTCTCCCTCAACGACGTGAGTAGGCCACTAAACACTTCAAAGTACCCGGTAGTTTGTGTACCCCACCTTGGGTCTATCCTAAGAGCAGAAAACAGTAAATGAAATAATACAACGGTGGCTACAACCTCAACCTGAATGTGCCCCGTAAAAGAATATTACAACAAATTACAATTTACATTTGAATGAAAGAAACACTCGTCTCACATCCCCGGCTATCCATTCACGACAATCCAACAAGTCCACATTCACAAACCAGTAAAAACCAATACAGAAATGTGCAACCCTCTGCTAACCGACATACTAGCAGTTAGGAGAGATTTACGAACACATTAAACACAACACAGATATAATCCAGTTAGCCAAACATCTTAGAATTTTGATCAAGCAACACATATGAATCTACTCCAAACAATTCTCTTTGCACATAAAACCTGAGCAGAAACAAAACATCCCAGAATACACAACATCAACACAGAAGAATAACTGAGCAAATTTGGGTTGACTCGGTGTCAACTCGGCCGCGGATCCGCGGCAGATCGCTTGGATCGGCGGTGGTTCCGCGGTGGTATGGTCGAGTCACGATCCCAAATTTCTTCACAATTCTTTAAAAACCCTGCTTGTATTTTTAAGGGTCCCTGAAAAATTTTTAGACCCCGTTTTAAAAACGGCAGAAACTTAGTGAAAAAGTCGTATTTTCGGGATTATTTTGCGATCGAATTTCTAAAGACTTTGCTAACATGTTAGTTATGGTTTAGCTAGGCTTTGATACCACTGTAAGTCAACGTTAGACACCCCACATGATGCGGGAAGGTGGAATAGGTAAAACAATCATTTTGTTTAAGTTAACATCGACTAACTTTACGGATCTTTGCTAAACCCTAACTAAAAACTATCTAGAAGTGATTAACTACTATGATAGATGATTATACCTAAAGATACAAGTCCTTCTTGTTCTTGTTGTTCACCTCCTCGTCGGCCTCCTCGATGTGATAGAAGATCCACCCGAAAGTTCCTTCTCCAAGTTTTAACCTCTCACTTGAGGTAACTAAGTGGCTAGGATTGCTAATCCAAGTGACCTAGAGGATATAGAGATGGATTAAGAATCTAATAGTCTTTCTAACCCTTGGGATCTCAACACATGAGAGGATTAGGGTTAGGTTGAAGAAGAGGAGAGCTTGAGGAGAGAGAGTGTGTGTGTGAGAATGAAATGAATTATATCTCAATTCTATATTTTATGAAGCATAAAGAATATCAAATAAATCATTATGTGATAATTACAACCATGCTTCATTTATATAATCAATGAATCATCACATGAGTCATTAAGCAATAAATGCTTCATTAACTCATTTGGATGAATCATCTCATGAGTCACTAATTCATTTAATGCATTTTACACCTAGGCTCTCCATCTCACCTTTCTTCTAGAAGCTTCTCGACTAATTACGAGAATGCCCATCCCATCCGTAAAAACACGAAAATACTGAGACTGTCTAAATCCAATAATCCAATACTAGAATCTGGCTTAAACTAAAGCCTGCTAATATAATCTGTCCGAACATCATACGTGCATAAATACACGTATGTGTCCTAACCCTGTCGTAAAACCATACGACCTCTATATCGTTTCGCCTGAAGCAGGGAAACTCTCTGTGTGGGACTCTAAAGACTCGACACTACGCTGGCAGTGGGTTGAACCACAGGCCGCAAGCAGTACTAGCTGTACGTAACGGTCCCCAGGTAGATGTCGATAAGAAGGCTGATGAGGAAACCCATCCGAACTCCTACTGAGCCTGATGTGACAATCTCCGTACAGTCCGGTCTGTTCGTCTAATACTATTGCATATCGGACCTAGGGGCGGCAAGCGTCAGTCCCTTAAAAGCGGTATAAGTTGTGTCGGAGTGAAGCCCACTACACCTTGAGAAGCTACTGGAAATCCTACCAGTAAATCTCGTTTGCCCTGGCCAGGGACTTTGCGTAATGGCTCTCCAAACACAGTGCGATATCAACTCCCAATACCGGGAGAGACGAATCCTTTCTAACTGCCACTGCCTCCAAGTGCTTCAGGACTGCACCCAACTGCTACCTGTTTGCACGACTCCTTTGAGCCGTGGTAGGGTAGCAATCTAAGAACAGTGGGAACACACTCGAGACGAAGCAGCAGTGTCAAGTCTGTGGACTATACTGTACTCATGTCACCTGGGAACTGTTAACTGACGACGGGTATAATACCAACCAACAGTTCCCTGCGAGTCCTGTCCGGTGTACCCGTAACCCAACGAGCATCTGTATACTATCTCCAGTACAACGTACTAATGGCTATGGGGCAGACCATTTCCCCTGCTGGGATGAGAAGCGTACACACTAGTCTATTCTGGAGTATCGATACTCTGTCTCGATAATCCTACGACTAGGGACCTGTAAAAGGATGTGCTTGTAGACTACCCAGCCCCCACTAATGTGACTGCCATCACAACGCTGATGGTCAAGTAAGATCCTAAGGGCTCTATCAATATGTATTCGCGATATGCTAACATATACACATATTAAGATAGATATAAACCAAGTAGCATACTACTATGTTGAGCGAGACTGTTAATATAACTGTGAATATCCCAAGCTTCCATTAAGTAATATACAAACTAGTATGATACAATAATGGTCTCTAGGGCATATACACTAACATATACTAGTTTACGGTTAATGGAACGATCCGGGTTTTAGGTTTATGTTAGCGCCAGTTTTGAAAAGTTTTATTCCGCGTTTGGCATTGGATTGACGGCCGGGGCGCTACCGTAGACTTACATGGTATTAGAGCCAAACTATTAACCGTTTACTAGTGGTTTAGACAATGTTAAAGTATCAAAACCGAAACAAAACCCAAACACTGGCCTGCACATTTCATTCTCTGTCAATTTCTAAAGTGTCTTCTAAAATTATTTAAACAAGTGCAGAAGACTACTGACATAACCAAAAGACAACACCCCAAACACGAGACCACCTCGCCGGATTTTGGCCGAGCACAGGCTCACAAATTCCGGCGTCGACGGCCGTTTAGGGTCTTCTGGGTTTGGTTTTGGGGGTGTGGTCTGGTTTCTGGAAAGTTGTTTCAGTGGTATTATTTATTTAACCCAGTTTGGATATGGTTTTATCAGGTTGTTTGGACTATTCGGGGTTATTTCGAAGTCGATATTTTCTAACATTGTTTAAAGTTTGCAGTGCATTACATTACTATCTATGACCGTGAATGTCATTCGAGCGGTAAATCGTGTCTAATTGCTATGGCTCTTTTAGACGGGTTTGAGAACGTGACATTCATGTTGATATTCTGTGTTGTGCTATAATGTTGCGGATTTGTCGTGGTGGATAGCTTGCGTGCAATGGTAGTGCAGTTTGGATATATTTGTACATTTGATATCGTGGGGCGAGCGTCCGACATGTGGACTGCCGTCGCTGCCTGTTTGTATATTATTTTTTTAGGGCACAACCGGGTTGAGGTCGATGTACCCGTTTTACATATTTTCTTTTCTGTACTAGGTTTACCCCGCAATGGAGTGCACGGATAGCCGGGTTCTAGAGGGCAACGGGCCCGCATCTCATGGCTTTGAGATGGAGGGGGCCTCACTCTAGAATTGGCAGGCTATTCGCCGCACTCATAGGGGTACAGGTTGACCCAAGGTGGAGTGCCCAAGTTACCGGATTCCGTGAAGTGCTAGGTGGTCCATTCACTTTGTTGAAGGGGGCTGCCTCGCTTCAAGTTTTGGCGGGTAACTTGCCGCACTCGTAGGGGTCTAGGTTTCATTGCACAGGCTATCCACACGACCAGGGGAACGTCGGATTTCATTTGCGGCTCAAAGGAAATCCGGGGCTCCCAGATTATCTGTATTGTTCTGTGATGCTTATTACTTTTCTGTAATTTTGCATTTATCACGCCTGGAGCGATTATTGTATATTGATATATATACTAGTAGATGTTGTATATGTTTTACACCCGCGCTAGTCCAGTCCCCACTCTGTCGTTAGTTAAGTAACCTAACGGGTGATGACGGGACCCAGTGGCGAATGGGGATGGCATATACGTACATTTTATTTTCGTTCTTTTCTGGTGTGATTAATTGATGGAACTGCGTTGATTCTGATCAATGCAAGGAAAAAAAACCTGTTGGATGTTGTTGGAACATTTTTCAAAAAGCTGTTATTGCAAGGACGTTCTCTTTTGCTTTGCACAGTGGTATTCGGTTATGAATATCCAGTACCTCATTCGACGAGGAAAGGGCCGAGATCCCTTCATCGGGAGTGACCCCTTGGACAAAGGTTTCCGTCAGGGTAATAACTTCACTATAGCTGATTACTTTTTGCTTTGCATCGCGGTATTCAGTTTGGAATATCCTGCATCTCATTCTACGAGGAAAGAGCCGAGATCCCTTCACTGGGAGTGACCTCTTTAGCAAAGGTTTTCGCCACTATATCTTTGTAAAAAGCTATCTGATTCCTTCAACGATATCAAGTTCATTACGTTAAAGGTTATTTGCCAAAAACCAGCCGTAGCCCTCCGTAATTTCAGATGGGTAGCACTTAGTATTCATGCTATGTTTGTTGGCCTTAGTCAAGGCATAGTGTATGGTAGCTGCTTGTTACCTTTCTGTTGCATAAATAGATGCGTTGGTTTGAGACAGTCGTATAGCCTTATTGGCCCTAGTCAAGGGCTTGTACGGGTGGGTTCAAATTAACCTGGACAATGACGGGCAGAACTTGACATGTGACTTATGATTTGTTGGTCTTAGTCAGGTCATAAGAGCATGGGGTAAAAATCATATCGGGAGTTTCAAACATACAGGAAACTTGCCAGGCATGCACATACCTTTTGGAGTGTGATAACGTGAGTGGATTCCATCATGTTATCATGCGATAATAGTTGGATCCCAATTCTCATTGATGAGTTGGTATACTCCTCGGGTGATCCCGACTAATTCTTCTTTCAGGTTTGGAAGAGAATTTGTGATTATAGTGGGAGGTTTCCTGATTAGATAAAGTGATAACCATTCTGATCTATGTTAGAGTGCACACAGAGTGTTTTTTTTCTCTCTCTCTTTGGCAGCGACCATGGCCCGACCCTAGACTATGACTCAGTGACCAAGTTAACCGAACCTTCTTAAAATACTGGTTTTTGGATTGTCTGAGTTGCATACATCATTGTCACTCCTTCTTTTACCCTTTGCATTTCTCCAGAACACCTCGTATCACTACGAACATCCACTTCCATTGGATAAATCCATCGTATGGTTATATACGAACTCGAAGGAACTTGTTCCAGATTCGAGGATGGATTCAGGTTCAAGAGAGATTGAATTGGTTTATTCAGTTGTCTTTTATCATCACCTTCTCTCAAGTTGAGAGTACTCCTAGGATTAGGAGGGTACACCTATTACGCTTATTGGATAGTCTTCTTCCAAACTATAGGCAGGTGCTGAAAGGTACGGAAAGGAGAAAACCAATTAGTCTAAGTTGGGTGTACAGAAGGTAATAAGTAAAGACATATAAAGGGATTAGAAAAAGGGCAAAGTATATTGCGACAGCTATCATTCACGACCAAATCGAGTATATTATCGCCACTCCTATTTCACCTTTGCTTTTCTCCAGTTCAGGAGAAATAGAATAAGGTTTATTCAGTTGTCTTTTATCATCACCTTTTCTCAGGTTGCGAGTACTCCTAGGATTAGGAGAGTACACCTATTACGCTTATTGGATAGTCTTCTTCCAAACCATAGGCTGGTGCCGAACGATAGGGAAGGAAGAAAACCATTTAGCCTAACGATGATGTACAGAAGGTAATGAGTAAAGACAAATAAAGGGATTTGGTGAGATGGCAAAGAAATATACGGTTATAGTCATGAATCTGGATAATGGACGAGGCATTACTAGGAATACCCGGATACCCCTTCGAAACATTTTCATGTTTCAGTTTCACTGTGCATTGTTAATAGAAAACTGATTTTCCAATTAGACACTTGCTCCAGGGTATGTATTTACCAGGTATGATTCTCACATCCGTATAGTTTTACAGATGATGAGTGGGAGTAAGTTATTGGGAATTAGGTGATTATCCTCATTATATCGAAATTCGTTGTAATCGGTGATGTTTGAGGAAATCGCCTGGGTTTTTGCCCGACGGCAAATATTTGGTTTTAAATATCCGTTGTTATGCACCAATTTCAAACTGATATATCTGTACGTTTATTTTCATAAAGTGAGATATAACTTTTTGAAATAATGTCTGTAACATTTAACTATATCAGTTAATGGTTGGGTAAGGAGCATTCAACAGCAGAGTGGTTCTTAATCATAGTACAGTTTTCAACCTACGACGCACAAGGTTTGAGTTATTCAACTCAACGGACTTATACAAAGTATTGTATGTTGTCCAGTGTCCATTAGGACAGAGGGGTTGGTCCTCGTACTGTATTCTGTTTACTTGTGACTTCTCTAGTTTTTAGACAAGTGTTTCGTAGAAATACAAAGTCTAAGTTTTGAGAAGTTATGGGTACAAGAATAAAGTAGAGAACCATGTGTTGCAAGTATCGGGATTCTTCAAGGCGATCGAAGATATAGATACTTGTGTTGGGTATTCAGTCGATAGTAATGGTTTTTGAGAAACTTTTTTCTCTTTCAGGTTACTCATAATTGGATGCACTCCTAAATTGAGTAATGCTGATCGGCCTCTTTCCATTAAGTTGACATGCGCTGGAGACAGCTGCATGATTTGAATCTGGTCCCAATTAAATTAGTGCCAAAGTTTCTATATTGGATATAGAATGGTTCATATTTTAACGATGTTAAGGTACAGGGAGTTGTCCGGCTTATGCTTAAAACCAGACACTGGATAACTCAAGACACATTTCTGTAATGGCTGTTTGTGGGTTAACCCGGGCTATGACGATGGTTGATTTTCTACCATCTGGAAGATCAATAGTGATATTGTTCTTGACTCGCCACAATTTTAGTAAAATGGATTTTTTCAGAAAAACAATAGTGGGAGTATGGTAGAACTGGAAGTGATTCCAAAACCGCAAACGATTACTGAAAATTTAGTAGAACCTAAAGATTCAATCAGGTTTGACATTCCATTAGCCACTCCGCAGATATGGTGGGTAACCTCAGGCACCCGAGAGGTACTCCGGTAGCCTCAAGGACGGTGACAGGGAGGTTCTTGTTTACCCAGACTTGCCATTACTGCCGTTCCAGACTATGAGACCCGGCAGGAGGATGAGTATAGTGTCTTTCTAAACTAGCTTTAGAAGTGCACGTGTATATGACTCTGCCAGAGAGTTGTTGTGGTCAGTGGGAGAAGCGGAAGTATAATGGACAAGTAGCTTATGTCTATTATAGACTAGAGCGGATACAGCGGAGATAGATCATCTATTTTTGATGTGACAGTCATGGGCTTCGACTTCATCAGAATAGGGGATGGATCTGTTAAGAAGGTAGTAGTGTGTGATGTCCTGGTATATGGATGACATACACATAGTAGGAAGTGAAATTCCTACACTACAATTGGTTATATTGTGGTTGTCACACACAGTAGTTTCTCCGCACAGGATTTGGATATAATATCAGACATTCTAGTTACTAGATCTATGGTTTTAGATCTAGATTTGGGTAGTGTCCCAATCTGGGTACTTAGACAGTATTCTAAAGGTATTTTAGAATGGACGACTCCTGGTATAGTGGTGTACCTGTAGGTGATGGAGTTGCCCTCTCTAAAGGTGTCTTACAGACTAAAGAGAAGAGGGATGTGCATGATTAACATATCACTTGTTTAGGCAATTGAGTTGATCATGAGATGTCAAGTACCACACCAGATGTTGTTTTTGCACTAGCTACAATAAGTTGATATTAATCCAATCCTGGAGAAACAATCGGAAGCAGTTTTAGAATATAAGTCGATGTTTTAAGGATTTGATAACGGCAGCCTCTTTCGGGAGACGGTTATCATTCCAGGCTTCCAAGGTGACATGGATGACAGAGTGATTGTCAGAGTTATAGTTTTCCCTCTGACGAGGGGCAGTAGTTTGGACAGGTGGTGTAAGCGGATACTGGGGGAGGCATGGTGCAGGATACTGATTAAGTTCAGTTGATGATACGGTCTAAGAAGTTTGGATTTGGAGTTCATTTATGAACTAGGTCCCATCAGATATCCAGACATATTCTAAGACAGGTATTGCTCAATTCAGGAGATGGCTTTCTCCACGAACTTGAGATTAAGAGAGACATAGAAAGAAACATCAAGGTGGATCCACTCACTGAGGCTATTTCTCGAACACAATAGTTTTACAAACGAGCTTTGTGACACTGATTAGTAGAGGAGTTGGGTGTTCGGTATCACACGGGCTGTGAGTATGCGACATCGCAATAATTAGCCTTAAGTGCAAGTGGGAGATTGTTGGATATAGTGCCCTCAAAATCAATTATTGGATCGCAGGTACGTGATTGCAATGATTGAGAGAGGACCTATACCGGTAGGACAGTCTTACTCGAGATGATAGTATGCTATCTGGTTTACCTTTATCAATCGTGTACAGCTTTAGGTGACATTACAGATCACTATTACACGTTGATAGAGCCCTTAGGATTCTTGCTTGACTACCAACAGTATGATGACAATCATATACATGAGAGTTGGGTAGTCTATAAGCACATCCTTAAAAGTGGTCCCTAGTCGTGGGAGTTTCGAGACAGGGTATCGATACTCCGGAGTAGACTAGTGTATACAGTCGAGACCCCGACGAGGGGCGGTGGCCGGTCTCACAAGCCATTGGTGTCAGTTGGTTCACCTAAGATGTATACAGGTGCTCATTGGGTTATGAGTGCACCGGACAGGACTCGCCGGGAACCTGCTAGTTGGTATTGTACCTAGCGTCAGGTAGCAGTTCCCAGGTGACATGTGTACAGGTTAGTTCATCGACCTGAGATCGTCATTTGTCTCGTGTGAGTTCACACTGTGCTTTGATTACTACCCTACCATGGATCAAAGGAGTCGTGCAAACAGGTTTTAGTTGGGTACAATCCCGAGCCACATAGAGACCGTGAGCGGATCGGCAGGGGTTTCGTCTCTCCCGGTATTGGGGGTGAGATCGTGCTATGTCTAGGAGAGCTATTACACAAAGCTCTCAGCCGAGGCAGGAGATTTACTGGTAGGTATTCCAGTAGTATCTCAGGGTGTTCTGGACTACACTCCGACACGACTTATACCGCTTTTGGGGGTCTGACGTTACCAGCCCCCTAGGCCCGATATGCGATGCTCATAGACAAACGGACCGGACTGTACGGATATTGTCACTGATAGGCTCAGTAGGGTTCCAGGATGAGTTCGCTCATGGCTTCCCTTTCGCTCAATACATAAGCAGCCGTTACGCACAGCTAGTGCCACTGACGTGCTCGTGGTTAAACTCACTGCCAGGGTATTGACGAGTCTTTAGAGTCCCCCACAAATAGTTTCCCAAGTTCGGGCGAAACGTTGTAGAGGCTGTATGGTTTTATGGCAGGGTTCGAACATACACGTGCATTTGTGCACGTGTCATGTTTCGGACAGATAATACTAGTGGGTTTTGGTTTAAGCCGGACTCTAGTATTATATTGAGTCGAAATATTTTAGTCTCATGTATTCGTATTCGGTCGGAATACGGATGCAGATATGTATATACAGGTGAGGGGTATTCTTGTGATCCGTCACGAGATTACTTTAGAGGATGCATTTCTTTTTGGTTAAAAATTTTGGTTTAAATGTTTATTGGATTTGGAAAGTGAGACTCATTTGTGAGTCATTATTCTAGCATGTCACTAATGACTCATCGTAATGAGTCATGTAGTGAGTCATGATAGAATTAATGAGCTTTGTTTTTGGTAGGATATTTTGAGGGTTTTGTGAGAGATATTTTGATATATCTTTTTCTTGTTTTTAAACACAAAACCAACACAATATCACACCCACAAGTGAGAAAGGGCAGCTTTGACTTTGTTTTGTACTTGATTTTTGCTCTCTTGATTTTTCATGAGCTCACACTCTTCATCTCTTTGCATCTTCTTCAACCTCCACCCTAACCCTCTCATGTGATGAGAATCCTAGGGTGTATTGATACAAAGTATTCACACTCATTCTCTACTTCATCTTGGACATGTCGGTTAGCATACTTCATGTTCGAGTTGCTTCGGTTTGAAGCGGGAGCCCGTATAAAGGCTCGTTGGCGTGGTGCCACTTCGACGAGGAGATCGAGCGAGATCGGAGATACCGCGAGGAGCGTGTGATGATGGCTAAAAGACCGAAGGAAACGAATCGATCGGTATAGCCATTCTAACATCTTTGTAGTATACTAGTTTATGGTTAATGGAACGATTCGGGTTTTAGGTTTACGTTAGCGCTAGTTTTGAAAAGTTTTATTCCGCGTTTGGCGTCGGATTGACGGCCGGGACGCTACCGTAGACTTACATTTACCTTCTCTCAGATTGCCAGAGCTCCTAGTATTAGGAGAGCACACCTATTACGCTTATTGGATAGTCTTCTTCCAAACCATAGGCTAGTGCCAAAAGGTATGGAAGGAAGAAAACCATTTAGCCTAAGTGTGGTGTATAGAAGGTAATATGTAAAGACATATAAAGGGATTGGAGTGAGGGCAAGGAAATATACGGTTACAGTGATGAATCGGGATAGTGGAAGAGGCATTACTAGGAATACCCGGATACCCCTTCGAAACATTTTCATATTTCAGTTTCACTGTGCAGTGTTAATTGAAAACTGTTTTCCCAATTAGATTCTGACTCTAGGGTGTGTATTTACCAGTTTTGATTCTCACATCTGTATACTGTTACAGATGATGAGTGAGAGTAGAATATTGGGAATTGGGTGATTATATTTTCAACATATCGGAATTCTTTGTAATTGGTGATATTTGAGGAAATCGCCTGGGTTTTGCCTGACGGCAAATATTTAGTTTTGAATATCCAATGTTATGCACCAATTTCAAACTGATATATCTGTACGTTTATTTTATAAAGGGAGATATAACTTTTTGAAATTATGTCTATGACATTTACCTATATCAGTTGGTGATTAGGTAAGGAGCATTCAACAGCGGTGTAAGTCTTCTTAACCATTGTACAGTTTTTAACCTACGACGTACAGGGTATGAGTTATTAAACTCAGGGGACTTATACAAATTATTGTATGTTGTCCAGTGTCCATTAGGACAAAGGGGTTGGTACTCGTACTATATTCTGTTTACTTGTGACTTCTCTAGTTTTAGACAAGTATTTCGTTGAAATACAGGGTCCAGACATTGAGAAGTTATAGGTACAAGAATAAAGTAGAGAACCATATGTTACAAAGTATCAGGATTCTTCAAGCTGATCGAAAATGTAGATACTTGTGCTAGGTATTCCATTGATAGTAATGATTTTGAGAACTTACTTCTCTTTCAAATTACTCATATGTGGATGCATTCCTTGTTGAGTAATGTTGATTGGCCTCCTTCCATTTGGTTGATATGCACTGGAAATAGCTGCATGATTTTTGAATCTGGTTCCAATTAAGTTAGTGCCTTTGTTTCTATATTGGATATATAGAATGGATTCATATCTTAACGATATTAAGGTATATGGAGTTGTCCGGCTGATACTTTAAACCAGAATCTGGACAAACTCAAGGCATGTTTCAGTAATGGTAGTTTGTGGGTTATCCCGGGCTTTGACTAGGGTTAACCTTCTACCATCTGGAAGATCAATAGTTATATTGTTCTTGACTCGCCACCAGTTTTAGTAAAATGGATTCTTTTTCAGAAAATATTAGTGGGAATATGGTAGAATTGGAAGTGATTCCAGAACCACAAACGATTACTGAAAATTTAGTAGGACCTAAAGATTCAATTGAATTCGATATTCCATTAGCCACTCCGCAGATTTAGTGGGTAACCTTAGACACCCAAGAGGTACTTCGGTCTTCTCAGAAACGGTGACAGGGAGGTTCTTGTTTACCCATACTTGCCACTACTGTTGTTCTAGATTATGAGATCCGGCAGCAGGATGAGTATAACGTCGTTCTAAACTAGCTTTAGAAGTGCACGTGTATATGGCCCTGCCAGAAGGTTGTTGTAGTCAGTGGGAGCAGCGGAAGCATAGTGAGCAAGTAGTTTATGTCTATTTATAGACTAAAACAGGTATAGCGGAGATAGATCATCTATTTTTGATGTGACAGTCATAGGTTTTGACTTCATCAGAATAGAAGATGGATCTGGTAAGAAGAAAGTAGAGAGTGATGTCCAGCTATTTGGATGAAATGCACTTGATAGGGAGAGATTTTCCTATACTACGATCGGTTATATTGTGATTGTCACAAGGTGGTTTCTCCACATAGAATATGGATATAATATCAGAGATTCTGGTGACTAGATCTATGGTTTTAGATCTAGATTTGGGAAGTGTCCCAATTCGGGTACTTGACACTATTCTAAAGTGTTTTAGAATGGACGACTCCTGGTATGGTGGTGTACCCGCAGGTGATGGAGTCACCCTCTCTAAAGAGATGTCTTCTAGACTGATGAGGAGAGGGATTTGCATAATTGGCATATCACTTGCTTAGGCAATTGAGTCAATCATGAGATGTCAAGTACAACACCGGATATTGTTTTTGCACAGGCTGCAAAAAGTATATATTAATCCAATCCTGGAGAAACGGAGAGAAGCGGTTTTGAACATAAGTGGATGTTCATAGTATATGGTAACGGCAGCCTCCTTCGGGAGGCGGTTATCATTTCAGGCTTCCAAGGTGACCTGGATGATAGAGAGACTGTCTGAGTTATAGTTTTCCCTCTTTTAGAAGGGCAGTATGTTGGACAGGTAGTCCAAGCGGATACTGAGGAAGGCATGGTACAGGATACTGATTAAATTCAGTTGATGATATAGTCTAAGAAGTTTGTTGGATTTGGAGTTCATTTGTGAACTGGATCCCATCAGATATCCAGACAAATTCTAAGACAGGTATTGCTTATTTCGGGAGATGGTCTTTCTCCACGAAGTTGAGATATAAAGAGATATAGAAAGAAATATTGGAGCGGGTCCACTCACTGAGGCTATTTCTCGAACGCAATAGTTTCACTAACAGGCTTTGTAAAACTAATTAGTAGAGAAGTTGGGTGTTCGGTATCACATGGGCTATGACTATGCGACACCGCAATAATTAGCCTTAAGTGCAAGTGGGAGATTATTGGCTATAGTGCCCTCAAGTCAATTATTGAATCGTAGGCACGCGATTGCGATGATTTAAGGAGGACCTATACGGATAGAACAGTCTTACTCAAAATAATAGTATGCTATCTGGTTTATCTTTATCATCATGTACATGCTTTAGGTGGTATTACAGATCACTATTACATGTTGATAAAGCCCATAAAATTCTTGTTTGACTACCAGCATTATGATGGCGATGGGAGCTGGGCAGTCTATAAGCACATCCTTAAATGTCCCTAGTCATGGGAGTATCGAGACCGGGCATCGATACTCCAGAGTAGACTAGTGTATACTGATCGAGACCCCGACGAGGGGCGGTGGCCGGTCTCACAGATAGTATGCAGGTACTCATTGGGTTATGAGTACACTGGATGGACTCACCAGAAACCTGCTTGTTGGTATTATACCTATTGTCAGATAACAGTTCCCAGGTGACATGTGTACAGATTAGTCTGTTGACCTGAGATCGTCAGTCTCGTGTGAGTTCCTACTGTGTTTTGATTACTACCCTACCACGGCTCAAAGGAGTCGTGCAAACAGGTTTTAGTTGGGTACAGTCCCAAGCCACATCGATGCAGTGAGCGGATCGTCGGGGATTCATCTCTCCTGGTATTGGGGGTTGATGTCGCGTTGTGCACGGATGACCATCACCAGAAATCCTTGATCAAGGTAGTCGAGAATTACTGATTTGGATCAGTAGTTTCTCAGGTTGTGATGGGCTTCATACCGACACGAAATGTCGCGTTATTAGGGGTTTGACTTTATCCACCCCCCTAGACTCGATATGCGATACTCTTAGACGAAGAGACCGTACTGTACGGATATTGTCACGGACAGACTCAGTAAGGGTCGGGATGAGTTTGCTCGTCGGCCTTCCTTTCGCTCAATACCTAGGTAGCCGTTACGTACAGCTAGTGTCGCTGACGTGCTTGTGGTTAAACTCACTGCCTCTTATTGACGGGTCTTTATAGTTCCACACAGAGGGTTTCCCTGCTTTGGGCGAAACGATGTAGAGGCCGTATGGTTTTACGGCAGTGTTCGATTATATACGTGCACTTGTGCACGTATCATGATTCTGGTAGTTTATACTGGTGGCTTTGGTTTAAGCCGGATACTAGTATTATATTGTTGGATTATTTTTGTCTCTTTTGTATTCGTATTTTCGGAATACGGATGCAAGTATGTATATATGGTTGAGGGGTATTCTTGTAATTTATTACAAGATAGTTTCTAGAAGTTGCCACCTCATTTTTGTTTTAATCTTTTTCTTAAAATATTTAATGAGGTGGAGGGATGAGTGTGCTTGGCTTTAATTGAAGCATGATTCATGGTGGTAACTCATGGGGTGACTCATGAATTACTATTGAGCCATGCTTGATATTTGTTAAGGGTTGTGAGATATTTTTTCTTTAGTTGCTTCATTCCATTACTCTCACAACACTTAGCCATTTTCTTGAGTTGCTCTTTACTTCACACTCTCATCTCTCATGGCTTCTTCTTCTTCCTCCACCCTAATTGTCTCATGTGTTGAGAAACCTAGGATGTGTAGAAACAAATCAATCCATCATTAGACTTTACATATCTAAGCTATCTAGTTTAGAAAACTAGGTACCCTAGTTATCTCTGTTATGAGGCAGGAGCTCGATTCATAGACTCTCGGGTGGATCATCTTCGATGGAGGGAGACCGGCGACCAAACTTGATCATGGTGGCCACTAGGAGCTAGGGAAGAGGTTAAAGACCGAAGGACACAGATCATTCAGTATAACATTCCTAACTCTTTATATTGCTTGCTAGTTTTAGGGTTAATGGTTGATCCGTATTCGGGGGTTGTTTTAGCGCCAGTTTGATAAATTTTTGTTCCGCAATCGGCCACGGTTTGATGGCTAGGGCGCTGGCATAACCCAACAAAAAATAGATGTGAATCAATCATCACAACAACAAATCAGTTGGAGAAACCAAATCAAATCAAAATCAACAAATCAACCTGCCTAATTTTACAACAAATTTAGGAACAATTCGGAGATCTACGCAACCACAGAGATACAGCGAAATATTCAAGATTTTATGTGCTAAAAAATTATCTAAATTGACGATAAAACCACAGAAAAAATCTGGAGCCACGAAGCCAAAAAACGGCTGCGGATCAACGGTCGATTTTGGGTCGTTTGATGAGATCTTTTATGGGAACAATCTTCTTTCCTCATAAATTAATATGAGATATAGAGTTTCGTCTTTTGAAGATTCTAAAAGCTTGTAAGGGTATCCAATTGAGCAATTAGATAAGATTATTATAATTGTTAGTAAGTAGATTCTCTTATATCTTCTATTACTTGTTCTCCAATCTTTATTAGCCTTATATAAGCACTTGTATAGCCTTAGCATTTCATATCTCTCTCATCTCTATCTTGATATAGAACTAGGGTTTTCAAGTTTGAAGAGATCTAGAAAAAGTTGTAAATTATTTTATTATGAATAAAATTCTTCTTTTTTCTTAATATCATGGGTAACTAATTTCTATTCTAGATTTTTTGTATTTATTTACTCTATTTGGTTGGATGTTATATTGCTTTCTTTTCTTGTGCTTAAATATTATTCTCTTGTCATTTAAATTCTTCTTATTAAGTTTATCATCTAAAAAGCTAATTTTTTTAATGATAGCTGATGCCTAGAAAGAAGATTAGGGGTAGATGATAATACCAAGAAACTTATTAGCTTAAATGATAGGTTGACGTCCTAGAGATCTAATGAGGGAAGGTAAGAGACGAGTTTAATTAAAAGAAATTAAAACTAGCCAGTTAAGGGTGATCTAAGTTATTCGATAATATGATAGAAGTAGATTGATCACCTACCGCTATTAATCGAAAATTAAATATAGATTATTTTTAATTAACTAGAAGAAGTGTTTTAATATTGTTATCTAAATGATATTTTTATAATTGATAGGTTAACTTTAATAACATTAAATTAAGCTATACTTTTATAGGATTAAAAGAAAATATTAAATATAGATCTAAAAAAGAAGTGTCATCTTTTAAACCAATCAATAGAGATAAATAAATACAAAACCCTAAATTCTTTTATATTCATAAAAAACCCACTTTTATTTGCACTTTTAGAAAAAATCTAACTCTTTAACTTAGTTTAAAAGTAGTTAACACATCACTCTGGGGGAACGATTCTCAAGTACAACTGCGATAAACTGTATACTTACGGTTAAAATTGGGAGACTAATAAAATCCCCATCAATATTACTATAAATAGAGCAACATTATATTAATAAAACTATTAGGTTATCATTTTTTTAATCAATTTTGACATTAGAAGAATCTTATATGAGAGTTTTTGCCGAGATTCTTTAGACCAGGGCTTTTTTTACAGTGGGAAAGTTGGCCAGGCTTTTTCAACAATTTACCCTTTGACATATTTTAAGGAGAAAATAAAGACATAGTTTAAATAAAATGATGGCTCCTTCAAATTGTTATTTTCTTTTCTCACAAGAAATGTGTAGAAGGGGGAGAGTTTTTTTTTTGGATGAGATGGGCCATTTGAGAGGGTGATGAAATTTTCCTAAGTTTTTTTAAACTTCTCCGTAAGAAAAATAAAAATAAAAGGACGTATATATGGACCTTTAGGATTCTCGTAAAGATAGCAAAGGTATCTAGGGCTCCCTAGTTAGATGGAGACGAATGAGGATGTTTATTTTGGGTGCCACGCAAATTATTCTTTCCTCTGGGCTCTAGTATCTTCAAAAATACTAGTTTTGCACGTACGATGCATGTGTATATATTTTGAAAAACATATATACATCCTTAAGGCGTGTGTAAATTTATTTTATCGTGGACATTCCATAAAAATATCTAAAGATACCTATAGTTTGTCTAAATTTAAATTAAATGAATGCAGTCAGTGGTAACATTAGAATTGAGATATTGATGAGTTATACAAAACAACAAAGATGTAAGGGCTTATGTATAAATTTGTAAAGTGTATCTCTTTTTGGATATTGAACATCTCCGATTCTCAATTTTGGTTATTAGAATTTTGTCATATTTTCTATTTTTATTTTATCGATTAATGACATCATCTAAAAGACTTCTAGTTATGATAGTTAAGATAATAGGCTAAATTGCACATAAATACCCAAGATTACACCCGTTTGATTGACCTATGTTTTTGTATGTTGCATATAAATACCTATCTTTGACACTAACAGTTTGATACCTGACAGTGTTAACAGAAATTACAAAATTACCGTTATAACCTGCCTTTTGACTGGTCAAGATAATAATAATAATAATAATAATAATAATAATAATAATAATAATAATAATAATCACTCTCTCTTTCTTCTCCCTCTCTTTGAAAAATCTCTTAACCCCCATAGCTATGGCCGCCTTCTTTCTCCTTCGCTCTCTCTTCTCCTCCGCCGCTGCTCCCTTTCTTAACCACCGCCGTCCTCACTCCTTTTCCACTCATCAACTTCCTCTATCAACGAAGATCGAAAGAAAAATCTTAACTCAAAACCCATAGTTCTTGATCTCAACATAGCTCTCACGTTATCAGTCTTCTCTAACCCCTGGCTCAAATCTATCCATTTCAAAATCAACCCTCCCAAATATACTTCTGCAATTCTCTTTTTATATTTTTTATTTTGCATATTTATTAAGGAAAATAGGGTTTATAAAAAGGAAGGCTTATTGCATCTCATATTTTTGAAGATGAGTATATATATCTTCAAAAAGGAGCCATGTATTATCACAACAAAAAAATATGAATGTTGTAGAAAGTAGGGTTAGGGTTCAATTTGAGAAGAAGAGGAATAGGGAAGAGGGCTAGGATTAGGGTTCAATTTGAGAAGAAGTAGAAGAAAAAAAGGAAAAAGGCTGGAATTAGGGTTAAATTTGAGAAGAGGATGGGGGAAAAGAGCTAGGGTTTGGGATCAATTTGAGAAGGAGAAGATGAGGAAGAAGAAAGGCAAAATGGTCTAGAAATATCGTGCAATGCATGTGAAAACCAAAAAAGGGATATTCTGACGGTTGACTAACGGTAGGTAGTTAAGTGCAAACGGAGCAAAGCGTTGTGGATTTATTCGCAACTCACAGAAACATAGGTATTTATCTATCAAAAACCTGAAACTTTGAGTATTTATATGCAATTTAGCCAAAGATAACATTGCAAGATCTGATAAAAGCTAGTTTCGGTCCTTACCAACATGGTGTCTTAAAAAAATGTCAAGGACATCACTTTGATGGTTTTCCATTAACAAAATAGATTAAGAAGAAAAGGGAAAATATGAAAAAGACATCACTTTAAGAAATTAATTAAGTTGTCCATGAAAAAAAAAGGCGAAGAAAAAAAATTAATTGTACAAAACCCATCCCTAAAAATGAACATATCTTTTATTTCTCTGTTTAGAGCAAGCAAGTTCTCTCTTTGTCATTTCATATTAATTCAGAATCTTGAGCTGATATAGACCATGCTTCTGCATAGCACATGAAAAATACTAATTTTAGATATTTCAAAACATATCCAGTCAAGCTCCTTGGGCAACGCATGCAAGCACTTGAAGTGCCCTAAGGTAATATTATTTTATGTCTTCTGGACTTTATTTTTGTGTTAATTCTTATGGTTAAATGTTGTTTGCTGAGGTCTATTGTTACTTTTCATGGAGTTGAAAATTAAGAGTTAGGAGTCATGAATAATAACGAGTGCCAATTTTAAGTTCTCGTGTTTGTTTAGAATGAGTTTATTGTACTTTAAATTAGGAGTTTAAGGTTAGTGTTTGGTAAAGCTTCTAAAAAAATTAGGAGTTCATAAATGAAAATGGAAGAAAATAAAATAGTTATTAAAAGAGGAGAAGTATTAAAAAATAAATAAATAATACTTGATGTGACAAAGCCTAGCCCGACTTCACCCAAAAAGCTTTAACTTCGAATTTCTAATTTTATCCCCACCACGTAGAAAATCAGAAGTTCGCAGTCAGTAACTTCACTGAGGAAGAAAAACAAAAACTTTGAACTCCAATCTAAAATCAGAAAGTTGAAACTCCTAATTTTGCAAACTCTTTGGAAACAAACATGCCCTAAGTGAACTTGGTGATCCATACAGAAGAATTTTTCACACTTCAAACCTAGCTAAGTTTGAGCAGAGACCTCTTTCAATCCTTGGAGGCTGAATGGCTTTGGAGTTAATTTAGAATAACCAAAGTTTCATAAAGTTATCTAAACTTAACTACAAGATCCAGACAATACCTCCCCTGTTAGGTTTTCATTTTCTGACGGATGTCGAATTACGTCAAGATGTTACCTTCCGTAGATCTGTTGTTGGCTATGATGGATGGCTGAGATTAGGTTGGAGGTCGACTCCTGAAGCGTGTGGATTGTTAGTGTATATGCCCTAGAGGCCATTACTGTATCATACTAGTTTGTATATTACTTAATGGAAGCTTGGGATATTCACCTTGTATAAACAATCTTGCTCAATATAGTAGTATGCTACTTGGTTTGTTTCTACTTCAATGTGTACATGTGTTTATTTTGCGATATCACCTATACGCATTAGTGGAGCCCTTAGGATCTTTGCTTGATTACCAGCGTTGTGATGGCAGTCACACTAGTGGGGGCTGGGTAATCTGTAAGCACATCCTTATACAGGTCCCTAGTCGCAGGACTATCGAGATAGGGCATCGATACTCCGGAGTAGACTAGCGTATGCGCTTCTCATCCCAGTGTGGGAGATGGTCTGTCCCACAGCCATCAGTACGTCGTACTGGAGATAGTATACGGGTGCTCGTTAGGTTACGAGTACACTGGACAGGACTCGTCGGGAACTGACCAGTTGGTATTATACCTATCGTCAATTAACAGTTCCCAGGTGACATGAGTACAGCTTAGTCCGCTGACTTTACACTGCCACTTCGCCTCGAGTGTGTTCCCATTGTACTTTGACTACTACCCTACCACGGCTCAAAGGAGTCGTGCAAACAGGCGGTAGTTGGGTGCAGTCCCGAAGCACTTGGAGGCAGTGACGGTTAGACAGGATTCGTCTCTCCCGGTATTGGGGGTTGACATCGCGCTGTGTCTAGGAGAGCCATTACACGAGTAGTCCCTGGCCAGGGCAAGCGAGATATACTGGTAGGCTTCCAGTGTTATCTCTGGGTGTTTTGGGCTTCACTCCGACACGACTTGTACCGCTATTAGGGGACTGACGTTTACCGCCCCCTGTTAGTTGTATGTATGCCCTAGAGGCCAGTATTGTACAGATTATGTATATTATATTGGATGCTTGGACATATATAGAGATGACTTTCTTGCTCGACATGATAGTATGCTATCTGGTTGCCATTTATCTTAACATGTACACTAGTCTCTTTATACTGTCTTATAGTTACATGTTGGTAAAGCCCTTAGGATGTGTACTTGACTACCTGGACTATGATGCAGATCATACTAGTGGGGACATGGTAGTCCATAAGTACCTCCTTCAAGGTCCCTAGTCGTGGGTGTATCGAGACGGGGCATCGATATGCCAGTGTAGACTAGCGTATACGCTTCTCGACCCATGTGATGGGCGATGGATGATCCCATATCCATTGGTGTTTGACATCAAAGGTGGTTTACGGGTGCTCAGTGGAGACTGGGTACACTGGACGGACTCGCCGAGAACTCCCAGATGGTATTATACCTCACGTCAGATGGCAGTTCTCAGGTGACACTTGTACAGGTTAGTCTGTAGACCCGAGATCGTCATAGAGTCTTGTGTGATTCCCACTGTGCTTTGATCTCCACCTTACCACGTCCATGAGGGCGTGCAAAACGGTGGTCTTTGGGTATAGTCCCGAGTCACATGGAGGCAATGAGCGATAGGAGGGGTTTCGTCTCTCCCGGTATTGGGAGTTGATGTTGCGCTGTGCTTGATTGGCCGTAACAGGTAAGTCCCTGGCCAGGGCTGATCAGAGATTTGCTGGTAAGTGTTACCAGTAGTTTCTCGACCCGTTACGAGCCTCACATCAGCACGACTTATCGGGTTATTGGGGTCTGACGTATACCACCCCTAGACTTGATATGCGACGTATCAGACGAAGAGACTTGACTGTATGGTAAGTGTTACTGGTCGGATTCGCAGGAGTGTGAGCGGACTAGCTCGTCGATCTTCTGATCGCTCAATACCCGGGTGGCCGTTACGTTTAGCAGACCGCTTGCGGCTTGTGGGTGCTTGATATGATCATCATCTGCTACCGGCGTATTGACGAGTCTTTAGAGTCCTACACAGAGGTTTCCTGGCTCAAGCGAAACGAAATAGGAGCGCATATGAGATATGTGCAGGACCGAGAATAATGCGTATATGTGATACCGCACTTCATTCTCGCGATATATGTTTCGATTGGTTATATTCGATATGACCTAGTTATCGAATCATTGATTCGATAAATCGATACATTACATACTAGTCGGTTGTATGCGATATAACCGGATCATTGAATCAAGTGTTGATTTAATGATTTAATGTATAATTGTATATTTGATATATTACTTTGCATTAACTAGTATTGGTTCACTTTAAACGGATTTTTCTCACTTGGATAGCACATTGTATATGTGATATACTTTCGTGCACCTTTTTGTATCATGTTTGATGATACTTGATCATTTAGTTAAGTGTATAAAATTAATCCATGGTTAATATGATAATTAGGGTTTTGCATTTTCATTTATTTATTTATTTATTTATTTATTTATTTGAAATTAGTTATGATAAGAATGGTGGCTAAGTTTGTTTTATATTGAAGCTTCATGAAGCTTTGACTTTGCTAACCATCCTTATCTTCATGCTTAACCCTAACCCATCAAAGTGACCATGGTTAATTCTCTACACTTAACCCTAGTTCAAGTTATGATAAGTATTTGATTTATTTTTATTTTTATCACAAGACTTATCATAATCTTTTCTTGAGCTCATCTTCTTCTTCTTCTTCAAGCTTGCTACAAAAATGGCAAGTTGAGATCTAGTGAGTTAAATCCAAATCTAAAGTGAACCCACCTCCTATTTCTTCACCCTCTACCTCTTGCCAAGTTGTTTTGGGTGTTTACTTCACAAGTTTCACAAGTTTGTGAAGTCGGAGCTTGAGTTTGTGCAACCTCGACGTAGATCGTCTTTGACACAAAGCCGACGACCTATTCCGCTTGCTTTCCCGATGAAGCCGATGATCGAGTCGAGGATTCATGATGGACAGCGAGGACATGACGTTGCGGAGCCGTGGAGGTGGATATCCGGATCTACAAAGGTTGTAATTTCCGTATCATAGTAGTTAACTGTTAACTAGTTATCTATTTCGCCTAAACATCTAGTCTAAGATCCGTAGTCTAGGGTTTCTCGGCACCAAAAATTTTAATTTGGCATGTTCGATGCCTTGAGAGAACCCACTAGGGTGCCTAGGAACCTTTCACCCCCTAGGCCCGACATGCGATGTATCAGACGAACAGACCGGACTGTACGGAGAATGTCACATTCAGACTCGGTAGGAGTTCAGATGGGTTTTACCTCGTCAGTCTTCTTATCGGCATCTGCCTGGGGACCGTTACGCACAGCTAGTGCCGCTTGCGGTCTGTGGTTAAACCCACTGCCAGCGTAGTGTCGAGTCTTTAGAGTCCCACACAGAGGGTATTCGCCTCTGGGCAAAACAGGGTAGAGGTCGCATGGTTTTGCGACAGGGTTCGTTCTCATCCGCGCACTTGTGCACGTTTGGAGTCCGGACGGATATTACTGGCTGGCTCTGGTTTGAGTCAGATACTGGTATATGTTTTGGGGTTGCTTTTATCTCTCAGTATTCTTGTTCCTCGGAACGAGAATGCAGGTGTGTATGCACAGTTGTTTGAGGCGGAGGAAGAGGTTTTTCATTAGGGTTTCGGAACGGGTGCGTATGCACAGTTGACAGTCGTCTTTTTCCAAACCCTAATGGATTTATGAAATATCAATTAATAATAGTAATTAAATGAAATTGTGTCATGGTTGATTTTGTTGACTTGTTGACCATGGTTGACTTGTTGACCATGGTTGAATGTTTGACCATCATCATTGCTTTGCAAGAATACTCCTTGATTCTAGCTTACATTCATTTAATGAAGTGATGATAATGGTCATTCCAAATACAACCATCAACTATTTCATTTGAATTATTATTATTAATTAGATAATTCTTTTTCTTTTGTTATGGTTGCAAAAGGAAAAGATAGCTCATTCTATCATATTCATTCTCTCTCCTCACTTCATCTTCTTCTTCCTCAAGCTCAAGGAGAATCCTTCTCATGTGTTGAGAATCTCTCTCCTTGAAAAGAAAACACCCCTTAGACACTCTCTACTCACTCTAGGATCAAAGGTTTAGCAAGCCGAAGATTCTAGTTCTCTCAAAGTTCGAGAAAGAGCCCGAAGGTTGAACCCTCAGGTGGATCCATCTTTGACGGAAGAAGGCTACGAGGAAAGAACCATCAACCTCTACTAGGTTTCAAGAAGAAGGAGTTCAAGTTAGGTATAACCACTTTGCCGAGTAGTTAACTCTCCTTTGCATGTTTGCTAGTTTAGTTTAGACACGATCCCGACTTTGTTAGTCCATGTTGCCCCATGCGCTAAAAATTTGATTTTTATACCGTTTTCACCTCCCCGTAAGAACCGGGGGTCGCAACGTGGACTTACAGTGGTATCAGAGCCTAACTAAACTTAAACTAGCTTGGTAGCGAAGTGTATGGAAGTTCGAAACCGAAAAATCGCAAAACCGGAAATTCTAAAACCCTAAGTTTCTGTTGAAATTTTTTGTGCTCTAAAAGTAAAAAGTTTTACTCCTAAAATCGGCTCAGGGTTTTGTGAGAACACCCACCAAAAACGATCCCATGAATCCTTCAAACCGCCGCGGATCCGCGGCCTCAGGTATTCTTCTCGTCGCGGATCCGCCGCCGTTTGGGCTCTTCATGTGATCGTGTTTTGTGCAGTGTTCTTCTGGTAGGGTTTTGGGATTTTTTAAATATATTATATGTGCCCAGATTTTCCAGAATAGAAATTTACTTTTGGGGTCCTATAAATCCGTATTTTTTTCGAACTTCGCTACACTTTGGCTATATTGGTTATATCTGTGATGTTTGTATGTATTGAACGTCGGCTAATCGCTATAAGTCGATTAGTCGGGGTTATACATCTCTGTGATCTGTGTTTGATATTGGAATGTGGATATGAATGTGTTGGACTGTCGCGGGTGAATCGCCGGGGTGGATGTGAGATGAGCTTTTGTTTTTCTTTCATTCATTTGTAATATGTAAATTGATGTAATAATATTATTTGTATGGCCGCACAACCGGGTCGGGGTTGTAGCCGTCATTGTATAATTCTTTTTACTGTTTTTGCTCCTAGGATAGACCCATGGAGGGGTGCACAAACTACCGGGTACTTGGCGGGTAGTTTGCCGCACCCGTAGGGGTCTTGGGTGGGGTATTTGCTATTCACCGCGACCGTGTAATCCGCTTTTCGTTGCAGGCTCGAACGGATTGCGGATTCCTAGTATATCCAATGTATTCATCTGTGATCTGTAATGTCTATCATTGCTTTATATTTAGGCGTTGCTTATGTTTTACAGACGCGCTAGCCCAGCCCCCGCTCTGTCATTAGTTAAGTAACCTAACGGGTGATGACGGGACCCCGTGGCGAATGCGAATGGCATAAGCGTACGTCATATTTTGGTTGTTTTCTGCAATGGTAGGATTAAATGATGGGACGCATTAAAAGAACTAATGCAAGAATATCACGCATTAAAAGAACTAATGCAAGATAATAAACCAAGTTAAAGTCGTTGGAACACTTTCGAAAAACCACTCGGTTCTTTTCAAAACTAACTTTTAAATGCGGAGCTTGAGCCACTCCTTCTAAAAGCTATCTCGTTCCATCGATTATATCAAGTTCACTACGTTCACGGTTTTACCAAAACCATTCGTAGCCCTCTGTCGTTTCACATAAATAGTCAATAGTATTCAAGCTATGTTTGTTGGCCAAAGTCAAGGCATAGTGATTGGTAGCTATTGGGTATTCATGTGCAGCATAGATAGATGCGTTGATTTGGAACAGTCGTACTACCTTGTTGGCCAAAGTCAAGGGTAGGCACGAATGGATTCAAATTAACCTGGAGAACGACGGGCAGAACTTGACATGTGACTTATGATTTGTTGGCCAAAGTCAAGGTCATAAGAGCATGGGGCAAAAATCCACATCGGGAGTTTCATAAGTACTGAAACTTGCTAGATTTGCATACCATTTGGAGTGTGATGATTATGGTAGGATTCCTTCATTTTCGTCACGCGATGATATTTGGATTCCGATCCTACTGTGAGTATATGCTACTCCTCGGGAAATTTCTCACTAAACGATCAATGCTATAAACCTAGTAGGTACCTAGAAAGGTGTTAGCGGGGCTACGCCCCCAGGGAAAAGAGGTTCTTAAATTAAGGAACTTCGTGAAAGCGTTGGAAAACCTCCCTCGAAGTACCGACACTGGCCTGGCTGAACGGTTAAGCAAGTATTGTGCGGTGTGATTGATCCCGACTGATTCTTCCTTTATGGTTTGAGGAGGGATTCGAGAGACAGTGGGAGCCATCCTGTTTAGACAAATTAAAAACCACTCTAAACTTGCAAGAGCATCATGCTAAAGTGTTTCTTCTCTCTCCCCCTGCAGCGACCAAATCGAAATGACTGGACTTAAGTTACTTCTAGATAAAAACATACTGACAGGGCCAAACTACAAAGATTGGCTCAGGAATGTCAAAATGGCAATCACTTACGACAAGCTGGGGTATCTTCTTACCACCAAAGCTCCCCCCGTCCCAGGTCCCACCTCCAGCGTCGCGGATAAGGAAATCCGTAAGACTTGGGAGATTGATTGCGCGAAGGCCAGGTGCCTCGTGCTTGCCTCTATGGACAACGAACATCAGAGGAGGCACGAGAATATGGACTTGGAATCCATATTTCTTCATACAAAAGAACTGTATGGAGAGCAGTCTCGTATCGCAAGATACGAAGTGTCGAAGAAGTTATTTTCGGCAAAGTTGGCCGTCGGATCATCGGTAGCGGACCACGTACTTAAGATGATTGGCTACATTGAGGAGCTCGCGGAACTTGGGACCACGTTGGAAAGTGAACTCTATACGGATTTAGTTCTCCAGTCCCTTCCTTCCACTTACGCCCAGTTCATACTGAATTTCAACTTGAAAGAAAAGGAAGTTGAACTTTCAGAACTCCTCAACATGCTGAGGAGCGCAGAGGGCACCCTACAGAAAGGTAGGGAAACACCCGCTTTGTTTGTAGGAGGATCTTCTTCTTCTAGGTCCAAGGAGAAAGCCAAGGGAAAGAGGAAGAAAGCCCCCGCCAAACCAAGGGGCGGTGTTAGTAAAGTGGGTACGAAGGGAAAGGAAAAGGCAACAAAGATTGCGGGGAAGCTTGTGGGTAAAGAGGAATGCTTCTATTGTCACAAGAGTGGACACTGGAAGAAAGATTGCAGGGCTTGGAAAGCCAGGACACAGGAACTGAAGCAGGTTGCGGCTTCAGCTTCAGGTGTGTATGTTATTGAAAACTGTCTTTCTATAAACTCTACTTCCTGGGTATTGGATACCGGATCAGGATCTCATATCTGTAATTCTTTGCAGGCGTTGAGAAACCGTAGGGTTTTGAAGGCAGGTGACATGACCCTCAGAGTTGCGAACGGAACTAGCATGGATGCTAAAGCCGTGGGGGACTATCACCTGGGAATGTCAGATGGGCATGTTTTGGTTTTACGTAATTGCTTTTTTGTACCAACGCAACTTGTAATATCATTTCTGTATCTTTGGTTTCTAAAGAAGGTTATGAATTTGCGTTTGTAAGTAATGTTGTAAACATTCACCTTAATCAAGTTCTGATTGGGTCAGGTACACTGAGCAATGGTATATACGTATTAAACTAACCACAGATTTTCAATGTCCAGAATACACACAAAAGAAAGTCTCCGGAAATCAATCAGACTTTCTTATGGCATTGTAAACTGGGTCACATCAATGAGAGAAGGTTGACTAAGTTACATACAGAAGGATATTTGGATCCGTTCGAATATCAATCATATGCCACTTGTCAATCCTGTCTCAAAGGAAAGATGACAAAGACTCCGTTCACTGGACACGGAGTAAGAGCGAGCGAGCTCTTGGGACTCGTACACAGCGACGTGTGCGGTCCAATGTCTACACATGCGCGAAGCGGTTACTCTTACTTCATTACTTTTACGGATGATTTTTCAAGGTACGGTTATGTCTTCTTAATGAAACATAAGTCCGAAGCCTTTGAAAATTTCCAGGAATATAAGAATGAAGTAGAAAAACAAACCGGCAAAAGTATCAAGATTCTAAGATCGGATCGAGGTGGAGAATACTTAAGTGTCGAGTTCCTGAATTACTTAAAAGAGAATGGAATTCTCTCTCAACTTACTCCTCCATACACTCCGCAACACAACGGTGTATCGGAGAGACGGAACCGAACCCTATTGGATATGGTACGGTCCATGATGAGTAACGCTGAGTTACCGCGATCTTTCTGGGGCTATGCACTAGAATCAGCTGCATACCTTTTGAACCGAGTTCCTACTAAAACTGTGCCCACCACACCATATGAGATGTGGTGTGGAAAGAGGCCCCATCTTAATCACATTAAGACATGGGGATGTCCAGCTTTTGTCAAGAAGCAGCATGCGGAAAAGCTCGAGGCACGCTCAGTACAGTGCAAGTTTGTGGGATATCCAAAGAATTCCAAGGGATATTTCTTCTACTGTGAAGAGGAACAAAAAGTTCTTGTTTCTCGTCATGCCTACTTCTTGGAAACTGAGTTTTTGGAAAACCAGATAAGTGGGAGCACAGTAGAACTGGAAGAAATTCCAGAACCACAAGCTATTACTGAAAGTTTGGTGGAACCAGAGGGTTCAAATGAACAGGACATTCCTACGCCGCTCCGCAGGAGTAGTAGGCAGTCTCATCCGCCCGAGAGATACTACGGTTTTCTCATAGACGGGGATAGAGAGGATTGCATCATAGATTATGATGAGCCTACTAGCTTCCAGCAGGCCGTTCAGAGCGTTGACTCGGTAAAATGGCTGGATGCAATGCGGACCGAAATGGAGTCCATGTACACCAACAAAGTATGGACGTTGGACATTGCTCCAGACGGGGTAAAACCCGTAGGATGCAAGTGGATCTTCAAAAGGAAGATTGGTGTAGATGGACAGGTTGAGACCTATAAAGCTAGACTTGTTGCAAAGGGTTTCCGTCAAAGACCTGGCTTGGACTATGACGAAACCTTTTCTCCAGTGGCTATGCTGAAATCCATTCGGATCCTTCTTGCCATTGCTGCCTTCCACGATTATGAGATTTGGCAGATGGACGTAAAAACCGCTTTTCTAAATGGAAATTTAGAGGAGTGTGTCTATATGGATCAGCCAGAGGGTTTCAATCAGAGTGGGAGCAGCGAAAAGGTGTGCAAGTTGCTTAAGTCCATCTATGGACTAAAGCAGGCATCGCGGAGTTGGAACATCTGTTTTGATGAGACGGTCAAGGAATTTGGCTTTATCAAAAATCCAGATGAACCATGCATCTATAGTAGATTTGTAGCGAGAACTGTAGTATTCCTCGTTTTATACGTGGATGACATTCTCTTAATAGGAAATGACATTCCTATGCTACAATCTGTCAAGGGTTTCTTGTCACAAAAGTTCTCCATGAAAGACCTAGGTGATGCCTCATACATCCTGGGGATCCGGATCCATCGTGATAGATCCAAGAGGATATTAGGACTTTCACAGTCCAGGTACATCGACACCATACTGAAAAGATTCAGTATGGAAGATTCCAAGCGCGGTAACCTACCGGCTTGTCACGGGATCACCCTCTCTAAAGAGATGTCCCCCAAGACTGATTTGGAGAGGGATCGCATGTCTATTATACCCTACGCTTCTGCGGTAGGCTCTATAATGTATGCGATGTTGTGTACCAGACCGGATGTAGCTTATGCACTGAGTGTGGTAAGCCGGTATCAGTCAAACCCTGGGGAGAAACACTGGATAGCGGTAAAGAACATTCTCAAGTACCTGAGAAGGACTAAGGAGATGTTCTTGGTGTATGGCGGAAAAGACCTCCAGATCGAGGCCTTTGCTGACTCCAGCTTCCAGAGTGACAAGGATGATTCCAAGTCCATGTCGGGTTTTGTCTTTACCCTCAATGGAGGGGCGGTGTGTTGGAAGAGTTCCAAACAGGAAACCGTTGCAGACTCGACAATGGAAGCGGAATACATCGCTGCATCTGATGCCACAAAAGAAGCTGTCTGGATGAGGAAGTTCTTGAAAGAACTTCAGGTGGTTCCATCCATTGTTGACCCAATACCTCTGTATTGCGACAACAACGGGGCTATAGCTTTAGCGAAGGAACCCAGGTCCCATCAGAGATCCAGGCACATCTTGAGGCAGTATCACCTGATCAGGGAGATCGTGGATCGCAAGGAGATCGAGGTTCGGAGAGTTGCTTCAGAATATAACACTGCAGATCCATTCACCAAGGCCCTACCCCAGACTCAGTTCGAGCGGCTGATCGAGATGATAGGTCTTCGATACGCCAGTACATGGCCTTAGTGCAAGTGGGAGATTGTTAGTGTATATGCCCTAGAGGCCATTACTGTATCATACTAGTTTGTATATTACTTAATGGAAGCTTGGGATATTCACCTTGTATAAACAATCTTGCTCAATATAGTAGTATGCTACTTGGTTTGTTTCTACTTCAATGTGTACATGTGTTTATTTTGCGATATCACCTATACGCATTAGTGGAGCCCTTAGGATCTTTGCTTGATTACCAGCGTTGTGATGGCAGTCACACTAGTGGGGGCTGGGTAATCTGTAAGCACATCCTTATACAGGTCCCTAGTCGCAGGACTATCGAGACAGAGTATCGATACTCCGGAGTAGACTAGCGTATGCGCTTCTCATCCCAGTGTGGGAGATGGTCTGTCCCACAGCCATCAGTACGTCGTACTGGAGATAGTATACGGGTGCTCGTTAGGTTACGAGTACACTGGACAGGACTCGTCGGGAACTGACCAGTTGGTATTATACCTATCGTCAGTTATCAGTTCCCAGGTGACATGAGTACAGCTTAGTCCGCTGACTTGACACTGCCACTTCGCCTCGAGTGTGTTCCCACTGTACTTTGACTACTACCCTACCACAGCTCAAAGGAGTCGTGCAAACAGGCGGTAGTTGGGTGCAGTCCCGAAGCACTTGGAGGCAGTGACGGTTAGACAGGATTCGTCTCTCCCGGTATTGGGGGTTGACATCGCGCTGTGTCTAGGAGAGCCATTACACGAGTAGTCCCTGGCCAGGGCAAGCGAGATATACTGGTAGGCTTCCAGTGTTATCTCAGGGTGTTTTGGGCTTCACTCCGACACGACTTGTACCGCTATTGGGGGACTGACGTTTACCGCCCCCTAGGCCCGACATGCGATGTATCAGACGAACAGACCGGACTGTACGGAGAATGTCACATTCAGACTCGGTAGGAGTTCAGATGGGTTTTACCTCGTCAGTCTTCTTATCGGCATCTGCCTGGGGACCGTTACGCACAGCTAGTGCCGCTTGCGGTCTGTGGTTAAACCCACTGCCAGCGTAGTGTCGAGTCTTTAGAGTCCCACACAGAGGGTATTCGCCTCTGGGCAAAACAGGGTAGAGGTCGCATGGTTTTGCGACAGGGTTCGTTCTCATCCGCGCACTTATGCACGTTTGGAGTCCGGACGGATATTACTGGCTGGCTCTGGTTTGAGTCAGATACTGGTATATGTTTTGGGGTTGCTTTTATCTCTCAGTATTCTTGTTCCTCGAAACGAGAATGCAGGTGTGTATGCACAGTTGTTTGAGGCGGAGGAAGAGGTTTTTCATTAGGGTTTCGGAACGGGTGCGTATGCACAGTTGACAGTCGTCTTTTTCCAAACCCTAATGGATTTATGAAATATCAATTAATAATAGTAATTAAATGAAATTGTGTCATGGTTGATTTTGTTGACTTGTTGACCATGGTTGACTTGTTGACCATGGTTGAATGTTTGACCATCATCATTGCTTTGCAAGGATACTCCTTGATTCTAGCTTACATTCATTTAATGAAGTGATGATAATGGTCATTCCAAATACAACCATCAACTATTTCATTTGAATTATTATTATTAATTAGATAATTCTTTTTCTTTTGTTATGGTTGCAAAAGGAAAAGATAGCTCATTCTATCATATTCATTCTCTCTCCTCACTTCATCTTCTTCTTCCTCAAGCTCAAGGAGAATCCTTCTCATGTGTTGAGAATCTCTCTCCTTGAAAAGAAAACACCCCTTAGACACTCTCTACTCACTCTAGGATCAAAGGTTTAGCAAGCCGAAGATTCTAGTTCTCTCAAAGTTCGAGAAAGAGCCCGAAGGTTGAACCCTCAGGTGGATCCATCTTTGACGGAAGAAGGCTACGAGGAAAGAACCATCAACCTCTACTAGGTTTCAAGAAGAAGGAGTTCAAGTTAGGTATAACCACTTTGCCGAGTAGTTAACTCTCCTTTGCATGTTTGCTAGTTTAGTTTAGACACGATCCCGACTTTGTTAGTCCATGTTGCCCCATGCGCTAAAAATTTGATTTTTATACCGTTTCCGCCTTCCCGTAAGAACCGGGGGTCGCAACGTGGACTTACATGGATCTCAATGGGTTTGAGGTGGCTGAGGACGAGCTACCTGCAAGGAAGTCCCGGGATGGTTGTACCACCGAGGACCCTCTGACGATCAAGTTAGACCTGATATTTGAGCAGAGTAACGGCCTATTGAGAAGAAAATGACTTACTTGAACCGTCCGGGAGAGGGGTTTATATAGTGGTGGCAGCAGGCAGGCGGCGCGAGAATCATGCTGGCCGTTACGGTCCCAGCGTCACGCCCGCGTGATGGGCGCGATCTCCCATTAATGACGAGACAGGCTCGTTAATGGAGGATCGTGATGGCGTGGAACGCGGGACGCGGCCGGCAGATACCTCGCGCATGGCGAGATTCACGGAGATGAGGCGGTTGCGCCTGCGATAGGTACAGTTGGTCGGTCAATGAGACCGAGAAATATAAGCTCGGCGGGAGGCTCAGGGACGGGCGGGAGGCTCGAGGATGAGCGGGAGGCCGAGATATCTTGGTTCTGCGATAGCCCGGAGGCGAGCTGAGAGGGCTGAGGAGGCTCAGCCTGAAGGAAGGCTCAGAGGTGAGCCGGATGGCCGAGAAAGCTCGGGCCTGTGATAGCTCGGAGTAGAGCAAAAGGACAGTTGGCTTGATTGCTGAAGTGCTCGGGGGCAAGGAGTGGGGTGCAACTTCAGAGACAGGGTTTGAGGGAAGCCCCCACTATAGCACACGGGTTCCCCCTCTGTGGCCCTCAGGGGCCTAACTGGCTTACGCATGTGACACGTCATTCGCCATGTGTCATGATATAAGGAATTACCGTTATTGAGCATCATCATTAGCCCCCCACTCTCGTTCCGATCTATTTGTGGGTCGGGTCGAGAGTGGACTGCTTGGTTCTTTCTGTGCGGCTTGGCGCTGGTAATTCCTCATGGTGGATTGTTCGGGAATGACACGGCGTTCTTGTTGTCGCGCATCGAGTATGAGTCGAACGAAGGACGAGTGTAGGAAGGTCGGTATCCTTTCTTTGCCGGAGTTGAGGCGCTGATCACGCGTTGAGTATGAGTTTATTCGGCGGGTCTTAGATCCATATCTTAGTAGGGTAGGAATCTAGGATGCACCAAGCAGGAAGCTACTCGGAGGCCTCGCGAGGAGGGCTTCGGACCTACCGCGTTGATGGGCAGGAGGCTGTCCGCTGGGGATGCGCCGAGCAGGAAGGAACTCGGCGGCCTTGCGAGAAGGGCTTCAGATCCTCAGCATCTGATGGGCAGGAGGCTTCCCGCTGGGGGTGCGCCGAGCAAGAAAAAACTCGGTGGCCTCGTGAGGAGGGCTTCAAACCCACCGCGTTCATGGGTAAGAAGTTACTCGCCAGGGATAACCGAGCAAGGGCGAGCCCGGTTGCCTCTTGGCGAGGGCTTAGATCCTTAGCGCGGGAGGGGCCGTAAGGGGCATGCTAAGGACGAGCTGAGCAGGGTTGCTGCCCGGTGCCTCTTGGTGAGGGCTTTGATCCTTAAAGGCGGGCCGAGCAGGGTTACTGCCCGGTGCCTCTTGGCGAGGGCTTAGATCCTTAGCGCGGGAGGGGCCGTAAGGGGCCTGCTAAGGACGGGCCGAGCAGGGTTGTTGTCCGGTGCCTCTTGGCGATGGCTTTGATCCTTAAAGACGGGCCGAGCAGGGTTACTGCCCGGTGCCTCTTGGCGAGGGCTTTGATCTCTGGCGTTGTGAGGTAGAGAACTACCAGCCAGGGATAACCGAGCAAGGGCGAGCGTGATTGCCTCTTGATGAGGGCTTTGATCCTTAGCGTGGGAGGGGTCGTAAGGGGCCTGCTAAGGACAGGCCGAGCAGGGTTGCTGCCCGGTGCCTCTTGGCGAGGGCTTTGATCCTTAAGGACGGGCCGAGCAGGGTTACTGCCCGGTGCCTCTTGGCGAGGGCTTTGATCTCTGGCGTTGTGGGGTAGGGAACTACCATCCAGGGATAACCGAGCAAGGGCGAGCCCGATTGCCTCTTGATGAGGGCTTTGATCCTTAGCGCGGGAAGGGCCGTAAGGGGTCTGCTAAGGACGGGCCGAGCAGGGTTGCTGCCGGTGCCTCTTGGCGAGGGCTTTGATCCTTAAGGACAGGCCGAGCAGGGTTACTGCCCGGTGCCTCTTGGCGAGGGCTTTGATCTCTGGCGTTGTGGGGTAGGGAACTACCAGCCAGGGATAACCGAGCAAGGGCGAGCCCGATCGCATCTTGATGAGGGTTTTGATCCTTAGCGCGGGAGGGGTCGTAAGGGGCCTGCTAAGGACGGGCCGAGCAGGGTTGCTGCCCGGTGCCTCTTGGCGAGGGCTTTGATCCTTAAGGACGGGCCGAGCAGGATTACTGCCTAGTGTCTCTTGGAGAGGGCTTTGATATCTGGCGTTGTGGGGTAGGGAACTACCAGCCAGGGATAACCGAGCAAGGGCGAGCCCGATTGCTTCTTGATGAGGGCTTTGATCCTTAGCATGGGAGGGGCCGTAAGGGGCCTGCTAAGGACGGGCCGAGCAGGGTTGCTGTCCGGTGCCTCTTGGCGAGGGCTTTGATCCTTAAGAACGGATCGAGCAGGGTTACTGCTCGGTGCCTCTTGGCGAGGGCTTTGATCTCTGACGTTGCGGGGTAGGGAACTACCGGCCAGGGATAACCGAGCAAGGGCGAGCCCGGTTGTCTCTTGGTGAGGGCTTCGACCCTTAGCGCGGGACGAGCTGCAAGAGGCCTGCTAAGGATGGACCGAGCAGTGAAGCTGCTCAGTTTTCTTCTTCTCTTCCCTGCCATTTTTCTCCTTATCGGCATGCTCTGTTCGGGGCAAGTTGGCGTTCACCTCGGACTCAAGCTGGATCTCACGTTCGGTCCAGGCCTTTACCTCGGTCATGGTCTTAGGTTGCGCTAATGCAAAGGAGCGTAGCCACTCCTTGTGCCTAAGACCTGACGGAATGCCGTAATGATCGTCATGTCCTGGTGTTCTGGGACTTCGAGGAGAGCATTGTAGAAGCGGGTTACGTACCCTTTGATGGTTTCCTGGCGAGGTAGTCTTTGAACTGCCGTGACGAGACCCGTTCGCGTGACCCCGTCGAGGGAGGAGGTGTCGGTCATGCCTGGACGCAGGCGAGCTGACCGACACCTCCTCGGGAGGGGCAGGGGCGCGATGAGGCTTGGGGCGAGGCGCTCTGGCGATGGACCTTGGTGTTGAACTGTGGGGCGCCCAGCGTGTAATAGAATATGTTGGCCCGGGAGATCTGCGGCCGTGGGAGGCAGCTGGGCGGTGGTCGGCAGTGCCGACGCGAGCAGACTCTTCTCTTCCTCTATAGGGGTCCCGGTCCTGAGGTGGGGGAGCGGCGACCTGGGGAGCTTGCCCTGCCGTTTGGACACGGACGAGAGCATACACAACGAACGCGAGTCGATCTATCCAGACGGCTAGGGCGTTGATGGAGTTTGAGGGAGGAGATTCGTCCGCGCCTCCGTTGTGAGGGAGGCGGCGGCTAGTGCTTGGATCGTTGCGGTGATCGCTCGACATTGAATAGAGATCGGAAGATGAACTTTGTTCAGTGGAGTAAAGATTCTTCCCACATTCGGCGCCAGCTGGCGGATGTCGAATCATGTCAAGATGTTACCTTCCGTAGATCTGCTGTTGGCGACGATGGACGGCTGAGATTAGGTTAGAGATTGACTCTTGAAGC
Organism: Agapanthus africanus; assembly: GCA_030015575.1. NCBI lineage: Eukaryota > Viridiplantae > Streptophyta > Magnoliopsida > Asparagales > Amaryllidaceae > Agapanthus > Agapanthus africanus. The sequence continues at coordinate 201,116,762 of CM057350.1, forward strand.
GTGTGGATCTCAATGGGTTTGAGGTGGCTGAGGCCGAGCTACCTGTAAGGAAGTCCCGGGGTGGTTGTACCGCCGAGGACCCTCCGACGATCAAGTTAGACCGGATATTTGAGCAGAGTAACGGTCTATTGAGGAGAAAATGACTTACTTGAACCGTCTGGGAGAGGGGTTTATATAGTGGTGGCAGCAGGCAGGCAGGCACGAGAATCACGCCGGCCGTTACTGTCCCGGCGTCACGCCCGTGTGATCGGCGGGATCTCCAATTAATGACAAGACAGGCTCGTTAATGGGGGATCGTGGTGGCGTAAAACGCGGGACGCGGCCGGCGGATATCTCGCGCATGGCGAGATTCGCGGAGGTGAGGCGGTTGCGCCTGCGATAGGTGCCGTCGGTCGGTCGATGAGACCGAGGAATATGAGCTCGGCGAGAGGCCCGGGGACGAGCGGGAGGCCGAGGTATCTTGGTTCTGCGATAGCCCGGAGACGAGCTGAGAGAGCTGAGGAGGCTCAGCCCGAAGGAAGGCTCGGAGGCGAGCCGGATGGCCGAGGAAGCTCGGGCATATGATAGCTCGGAGTAGAGCAAAGGGACAGTTGGCTTGGCTGCTGAAGTGCTCGGGGGTAAGGAGTGGGGTGCAACCTCAGAGACAGGGTTTTAGGGAAGCCCCCACTGTAGCACACGGGTTCCCTCTCCCTGGCCCTCAGGGGCCTAACTGGCTTACACATGTGACACGTCATCCGCCACGTGTCATGATATAAGGAATTACCGTTATTAAGTATCATCATTTTCAAATTATAAAAACTCCGAATACCATAACCAAGCGTTCGCTGAACTCCAACCCTATCTAAGTTTTCTAAACCATATAATGTAGGGACAAAATTCTAATGTTCCATCATCACGGTTGGCTTCGCCTGATTAAATAAAATCAGAAAAACTCCGGTCTTCAAAACTCCATACTCAAGCATGGCCTAAAAGGTAACCACAATGTATCCATACAAAAGAATGTATCCATACAAAAGAATGTGTTCAATCAACACGAGCAAAACATTTATTATCGAGTAAAATATCTTACCTTCACTCTTATTTTTCTCAATTTCATGGAACTTGCAAAATTTGCACCACAAAAATCCAAACCCCATCCACGGGGCCCCCGCCGTCCATCCCTCTCAGCACGTGATGTATCGTCAACTTGCTTGCCCCGTCATCGTTCTTATATATGAGTTTTCTTTATTTTTTCTTTGAACAACTGGTACTACAAATTTCTTTTTTCCCCCTCTAACTTGTACCCATTTTTTTTTATAAAAAAAGCATCGAGAATTTTCTTTCATCTGAAGAGATCGAGGCCAAGGTAATCGAACAATCCTCATTATAGAATTTGGATTCATTTTTGTTAATCTTTCATCAATTAATGCTTCCCAATTCATTCTAGCTGCTTGAATCTAGGTTTTTTGCAGACTACCGTTGGATTAAAAATTCCTCATTTTTGTTAAATATATCAAATTTTTTTTTCATTTTATGTTCCTTTTGCTAGGGATCTGTCAGTGATGGGTTTATGGGAATTTTTTCCCACAATATATTTGAATGCATGTTAATATTTGTTCAATTACTCAAAAAGGCTGAATTTTTTTTGGCCATTTACAAGTTACTTAATCATATACCAATCATGACCCATGATTATCATATGAAAGCATGTTAATATTTGTTCAATTACTCAAAGATTGAATTTTTTTTTACCTTGCCAATTATGACTCATGATTACCATTTGATTCTTGCTTTCTTATTGTTATTTGTACTTGGATTCCAGTTCTAGTGTTTGAGTGAGGATCATGAGCAATACCTTTGGGTATAGCTTACACCAACGATCGCTATGCCCTCCACCTATTACAGAGAATCAAAGTAGAGCTCATCCGGGCTTTTCTGTGAGCGTGTTGCCCAGAATTCAGACGGGATCAGAGGCAGACCATGCAGTGCATAGGAATTGTAAGCCTGTTCTTTCTAACAAGTTTTTCGGGAACCACTTGAGCGCGGCGAAAGCGAAATCATCGAAGGGAAATCATAGAGCAGGTTACATGGTTCCCCAAGCCGTGCTGGCGACAGATCCTTCGACACAGGTGTATAGTTTTCTTTTGTTTATCTATATGTCGCACCTTGAATTCCCCGTCATGCTTTGTAGCTTTTGATAAAATTGTACGTGCATTAGAATCTTACTACACTCACATAGGTTAAAATCGGGTCATGTTTATTTCATTACTAGAGGCTTGATCTCGCACAAGTAACTTGTGGGTTCAACACGGCATGATTTTGTCACCTTTTGCAATTATAGAATCACACTTTTGACATTCTCAAATGCACAAGAAAAAATTGGGTCACTTAATTAAAATCATTGTGACGGGTCAAAACTTCGTGAGATGATTCTGAGCCATCATCACTAACCCCTTTAAGTTGATCTATCAATATCTTCTTCCCTTCATTCGTTTAAACTGTATCATATTTATTCCTTTCATACCGCAAGCTAACAAAAAGCAGACCTTGAGGTAACCCTCTTCTGAAATATTACTTGTCTTTTGGTAAACGCTTGAATTGTGGATAATCTTATATCATATGATTGCCAATACTCAAGCGAAAGTTCATATTTTTGGTCAATGATTGATTAGCTTATTATATACTGGACACAATATACACATTTTGTAAAAATCAACCGCATGATAGGGCAACGCCCATCTCGCTGTATTATTCTGTGAGTTATGAAAACATGTTTTCTAGAATCACTAGAACACTCTTCATTCGGTCATAAAACGTTGTTATTTTCCTAAAGATACATGAGTATGTTCATGTTCTGTAGCTAAGCCAGGCCATATAGCTATCACAAAATGTGACAGTAGTCACTCCTGGCGTGATGAGGCTTACAGCCTCTAATTAATCTTTTGGTCAACTGATTTTATGATTGAGAGATTCGTGATTTATTATTCAATAATTTTGAAAGTAGTGACTGGTTATGATTGAGAGATTCGTGATTTGTTACTCTATAAGTTTGAAAGTAGTGGCTGGGATAGTAATGCGCCATATTTTACATTAAATTAGAACTTTCATGCATGTAAGGATCTAATGCGCCTCATACGTCACTTTATGATATTTTCCTGCCAGGATCAGCTTGCAGGCAAGTTCAACCTTGATGCAAATTCTGAACTTGAGGTACTTGTCCTTATAAATTACCTACTTGGCAGTTCAAGTAATACAATGGTTTTTTCTTACATGGTTCCTCATTTTTGTAAACAAATAGGTTTCTGTTGAGGCCCCTGCCCTGGGCTCTGCAACTAGAATTGATTTTCAAGTAACCAATAGCCGGGATACCTTAGTTCTTCATTGGGGTGCAATTCGTGAGGGGAAAAAGTGAGGAGAGCTGCAACTTTGCTATCTCTTTATTCGTTCCTTACGTGTGATCATGCCCCTTGGGCCTTGTCTTCATTTCTTGTCAAATATCCTTTAGAATAAAGAATAATTTACAAAAGCTATTTGGATTTATTTTTGTGATTTATCGTTCCTTCTCAGGGATTGGGCTCTTCCTTCTCGGGGTCCAGATGGAACAAAAGTATATAAAAACAGGGCTCTTAGGACACCCTTCATTAAAGTATGTTAAGAACAACATTTTCTTCCTCAGCAACGAAGTACAATATAAAAAATCATTTCAATCCAAATCAACTTGACATACCTTTTCTATTTATAAATTTTATTTCATCTCATACATATGACATGCGCAAACTTTATTCATCCGAGCCATTACCATTTGCTCCCTATTTCTGTAGTCTGGTCGGGACTCCATGCTGAACATAGAGATTAATGATCCAGAAATAAAAGCCATTGAATTTCTTATACTTGATGAAGAACAAAATATATGGTAAGTTTAATTCAAATTGCAACTCATTTTCTTATTTGCACCTTTGAAGTCAGTAAGTTCCCCTTCGTCCTCCTTTTATTTAACAGGTTCAAGAATAATGGCCAGAACTTCCAGGTTAAGTTGCCAGGAACAGGTCATCAAAATCCTAACATGTCAATCGTGGAGAATGAACAAATTTTGCTCCCAGAAGACCTTGTCCAGATTAATGCATATCTTAGGTGGGAAAGGAAGGGCAGACAAGCATATACACCAGATCAAGAAAAGGTATATTTCTTTACTTAAGAATTCTATGAATTATGTGATAGGATTTAAATACAGATCACTTCACATGTCACATCCATTCGACACAGCATATAATATCATCAGAAGCCACCTTTGAAGTACATTAAGTGTTTTCAGACCTGGTTGTCAGCGTGCATCACCCAAACCCAAGGTTAAGATGTCCTATACATGGGAATACTTGAGCGGTTTGAGGGTTTTAGTATTTACACGGCTGCAGGCCTTTCCGCTGAAGATGAAACCTGTATTATGCTATTTCGTTAAATATCATGAAGTTCTCAGTCAGGGGCGGACGCATGAATTTTCGCCAGAGGGGGCACCAAACAAAGCAAGCTTACGTTAAGAAATTAAAAATAAATATTATATAAAATTGTTAGATAATTTGTAAAGTAGTAACAAAAGTTTAAATAAGTTAATTATAACATGGGGAATTTTTTTTTCAATAATAAGATAAAATTTAATTAAATCCATAACCTCTTCAATAAAATCCAAAATAATTCAAAAATTAATCGTTGGTAGCGGGAATTGAACCCAAGAACTTTTCTTGGGAAACAAAATGCACTACCAACTAAGCTAAAGCCCTATATGCTCTTGATTATGCCATAAAAGTACATATAATATATATCCAAAAATCCCAACTGATGTTTATAATTGATATCGGTCTCTCTTTTTTTTCAAAATTTCAGCGGGGACACGTGCACCCCGGCCCCTTACTGGATCCGCCCCTGTTCTCAATGACTGAAAAATTAATAGATACAGAAAATAAAGCACTTCTATCAAGTCATAAAGATATTTTTACATGATGGATGACTTGTTCAAATAATATGTATGTTCAAATAATATGTATGTGTAACGTAAAACAGATTTTTAGAATTACCAGTTTATTTGCATAAAAAGCTAAATTTAAATAATTTAAGTCCTATTCTACCTAAGGAATGATATCCCAAGCAATTACCGGAAATTTGTGACCGCATGTTATAGATATTGCTTCATTTCATCATTCAATTATTTGAAGACAGTGTTATAGATATAGCCTATTGTAATTAGATATGTTGGCATGCCAGTCTTTAGAGTGTTATTTAGAACTTATACACTAACTTTCTAAAATTTTAGCGTTCCAATGAACTTTCTAGAGCTTTTCAAAAGCTTTGGACTTTTGAATTTGCCAAGATGGGTTGACTGTTATCTAGACTATCTATTTGCCATTTTATTTGGACTTTGCCAGGATTTTATGAGTTCTACCCAAAGTTTCAGTGTTTCCAGGCCACAAGTTCCTCTTTTTTGTTTTGTTTTTCTTCTTTCCGATTTTTCATTTCTTTTTTCTTCTATTACTCTGCCAGTTGAACTTCCAGATGCTTTACTCCCACTTAATCTACTATCCAACCTTAGTTCTTCCATTATCACATGAAGGACTCATAATAAAGTATCAGTCTTCCTGTTTAAAGGATAATAAATTGTTTTTGATGTCTTACTTGGTTTGTTAAGTCCATGAGTTCAGTCGTTGTGTTGAATTTTCGCACTTATGCATCTCTTATGTAAATTTGCTTTATTCGAAAAGGAATAATATTAGTTTTGAACCGAAACCTCCTGCCTTGTCTTGTATGAATTCTTTCTACTCCCTGAAGCAGTTTGACGTATTGTGTTTTGAGGTTGAAGGTTAACACATAAGCCAAATGATGAACCCAAATGCCAATGAAACCCTATAGCTGCTTCCGTGTTCTCTGATGATGGTCATACATCGACGGATACGATAGTTAGATAATGATAAATGGTAGTGGTGTTCCAAATACAGAAAAGCAAGCAAAGATTGATCACTGCTATATCTGAAGCTCTCATCTTATTTGCTGCTGATCCTTATGCTTATTATACTAAGAAACACATCATTCTTCAGTACGTTTGGTGCTATTAAACTCTGTTGTTGCTTGTTTGATTATTCTAGAACATTTTCACATCATTAATGTATTCCTATGCACCGACTTATGTAACCTGCAGTATGTGGACGTCGAATGATATGGCAATGTTATTATATGTTTGGTTATAGAGTAGTAAATTTGATAGGTGAGCATCAGCTATTTCTGTGCAAAGCTGATATTTTATAGGATTTGTGTTGAGGTTCAATTACGATCTTGAATATTGACGGCCCGGCTCATCTTCTGTTATTAAATTTATATCTATATTTTAATGTCATAGGTGCATGACAGACCTAATGAAGGGACATTTTTTTTTCAGGAAGAGTATGAGGCAGCTAGAACTGAGTTGCTAGAGGAGATTGGTAGAGGAACTTCCTTAGAAGAACTCCGTGCAAAATTATATAAGAAATCTGATGATGGCAACAAGGACGATAATAAGAATGAAGTAGCTATAATGAATGAAATTCCTGTAGATCTTGTTCAAGTACAAGCATATGTACGTTGGGAGAGATCTGGAAAGCTGAACTATTCTCCAGAGAAACAGCTGGTGTGCTCAATGTTCTGTACAAAAACTGTTTTATGATTTAAATCACAAATTATATATATATATATACTGAACCTTGACTTTTCCCCATGTTGACCAGATGGAATTTGAAGAAGCAAGAAAAGAGCTGCAGCAGGAGCTGAGTAAAGGAACATCCATGTCTGAGTTACGTGAAAAGTTGATGAAAGGAAATGTACAGACAAAAATTCGTGCACAGCTAAAGACTAAAAAACCTTCCTATGCTACAAGAATTCAGCGAAAGAAAAGGGACATCATGAAAATTCTTAATAAATTCTCTTCTGAAAGTCTAGAGGAGAATATTTCTTTTGTGCCGCAGATCCCAACCCCAACAGCAATGGAAGCCTGTGCAAAGTTGATAGAGGAGCAAAATGGTGATACAGTGCTGAATAAGAAACTTTTCAGGCTCGGTGATAAGGAGCTTCTGGTAATACATTTATTACTAAAACTTTTTCTTTCCACTATCCTCTGCTTGACAATTTTCTTTAATACATGCATGCAAATTTCCTGAAGGTAATTGTCACAAACCCTAATGGTAAAATGAGGGTTTATCTGGCTACAGATCAGCAAGGGCCGCTTATTCTTCACTGGGCAGTATCTAAGATGCCTGGCGAGTGGCTGGTGAGGTTTGAAGAATATAATGTTTTTATCTTCTATTTAAATAAACTGAATCAGAGTATATTAGGTTATTTCTCTTTTGTATTTACAAGGCAGTTACTAAACCTTGTAGGTACCCCCTTCGAACACTTTACCTCCGAATTCAGTTTTGTTAGAGATGGCATGTGAGACCCCATTTATGCAGGCTTCCTTGAAAGGCGTATCTCACCAGGTACCAGCATGATTTCTTTCATTTAACATCTCATCTATTATATTGGAATTTTATCTGGGAGAATATGCGGTTTTTTGTTTGGTGTAGATCGTCATTTTCTTCCATGGAATATACCATGTCTGATCTACAAATTATTCTCATGATATGTTAAACATGTTTTAGTGCAGGCTGTTGAGATCGAAATTGATGGAGACTATGTGGGTATACCATTTGTACTTCGCTCAGATGAAAATTGGATAAAGAATGGTGTATCTGACTTTTACGTGGAATTTGGGCTTGAAATTACAAAGAGCGGCAAGGTTTCTCTATCTTCTTTATGGCTTACCGGTTTTTTTCTTTCTGAAGGTTATAGGTGGTATATTACTTTACTTGTATTATGTAAAGATATTCATACTTCTTAAATATTAAATATCTTTCTTTATCCAAAAGGATGCTGGTGATGGAAGAGGTACTGCCAAAGCCTTGCTGGACAAAATAGCAGACTTGGAGAGTGAGGCCCAGAAATCTTTCATGCACAGGTCAAACACTTTGCGCTCCTTCCCTCCCCCCCCCCCCCCCCTCCCCTAGAATAATCTTCTTGCAAGCATGCTATTCCTTAGCATGTGATAGATAAATTTGATTTATATGCTTTATCTGTATATTGATAAAGCATTTCAATCATTCAAAGGTGTACTGTATTTAGGGATCTAAACGGATCGGATATATGCATTACCATATCCGTATCCGACACCTATTTACAGATGCGAATTCGGATACGGATAGTTGTCGGTAACAAAAATTCCATATCCGCCATAAATCGAATACGGATACATGGATCGGATATTGTAAAAACCATATCCGCTAAAATCGGATACGGATACTATTCGGATAAATATAAAAAGTCATGATTCTAACTACAATTAATAAAATATTTAAATAGGTTAACCAATATTTTTAGATTCAAACAATAACTCCAAGTCCATGAGTCTCAATAGAAATCTAGATTGTCAATTACCGTAACATTAAATAAAATTAGCTAATCATACCAACCATACGTTTTAAATTAATCAAAGCCAACTAAAAGTCTAGAATAATCAATCTGATATTCCTTCATATCTCTCGCACTAAAGATGAGCCACCAAAGCTTGTACAAAACCACATGATCTACCCGCACATAAGAAAAGAAAAAATCAAAATGTCAAATTTATCATAAATCATATATAAAAAATATTATATATATAAAGCACTTACATTAGAAAAAGTATCTAATTATATTTCTTCAATCTGAAGTGGTGCTTCTTTTGGAGAAGTCTCTTCGGCCAAATTATTCAAATCCATGAAAAAAGGAGATATATCTTCCATAATTGATCGGATGGAACCTAATTATAATAATTAAGAATCAAAATATTAGTTTTAAAACTATAAATAATAATCATAGAATAGATAAAATTTATACATCAAAAATACATTTAGCTTCATCCTTCAACCAATCTTGTGCGCATATAAGAAACTCGATGCTATCCTCTCGTAATCTATTTCAAGAGGCATCAATGACTCGACGACTAGTACTAAAAGCTAATTCTGAAGCCACAGTAGATACCGGTATACCCAAGACATCATGTGCTATTTTTGATAACACCGGGTATTTAGTTGCATTTGTTTGCCACCAACTTAAAATATCAAAATTGATGTCTTTTACTTCTTCTGTGGGAAAAACGCCTTCTTCCAAATAGTAATCTAGAACCATTTTTGTAGGCAGATTATGGACACTCTTTCATGAACTGTGCAAATCTTCTCATTTTTTTATTCTCATCGCCTAGAACTTGTGAGGCATCCCCATTCTTATCTTGGATTTCTTTATCCCTTATTTTTCAAACATGGATTCGATGTATCTTTAGTTGCATACTCATTATACAGATTCTTAATGGCATCATGAACTGCTTGAATACGACTAGAAGCCTCAAAACCATATATCGTTTTGTAATAACATTCCACAATTAACATTTTGTTTCGAGGATCTAGAAAAACTGCAATGGCAAATATCATATTGCAGTGTTTCCAATATTTATCAAATTTTTGTTGCATCGCAAACAATGACATCATTTTCATTATTAGCCCATTTGGTAAGCAAAATCTGTACTTCACATAATTCTTCGAAAAAAAGATGAGATATAGGATATGAAGTACTTGACAAAAGTTTAGTGGGGTCATAGAATCTTTCCAAACAGTCGCATAACGCTTTAACTTGCTCCCACTCTTCATCGCTCGGACATGTAGTAAATTTGGATTCATACAAATGATAGCACATAAAAGCAGCTTCATACTCAAGGCACTTCTTAGCATCAAATAAGTTGAGTTCCATCGTCTTGCAACGTCAATTGACAAGCCTTTTTTAGTATCTTTGCCGACTTGTTTTGCAACATTTTCGAATTTCTCTTGATGTTGAGACGAGTTTCTGACAAATTTAACACTATCTCGTATATTTCAAATTGCATTTTCTATCTTTTTCAAACCAGCTTGAACAACCAAGTTTATAACATGTGCAGCACATCTAAACATGGAAAAAAGATCTGCCCATAAACAATGATTTGGAGAGACGTTCTTTTATTATTCTAATAGCAAAATCATTTGCACTATCATTATCAATGGTGAGAGGAAACAATTTTCTATCAAGATTCCAATCAATAACGAGTGTCATAAAGTACTCATAAAGTTTCTCACCTGTGCCTTTTCCTTCTACCTTCACAAAGTTTATAATCTTTTTTTGTTTTTGCAATCTCCAATCGTTATCAACATAATGTGTTGTTAAACAAAGATAGAATTTATTCCGACATGAAGTCCACTTATCCATTGTTAGACTAACCCTTGAAGAGAGGCCACCAAATATATCATAAAGTATAGTCTTTTCCTTGGCATATAGCTTAGCACATTCGTTCTTCATTGTGTTTTGACATTTCAAACGAAATTTTGGCCGAAGGGATTGCACAAAGCCTTGAAATCCAACATGATCAACCATTGCAAACGGATACTCATGAAGTATAATCATGCGTACAAGTTTTTCTTGACTCATGGCTTCATTATATTGATAGTTTGAAAGTGCACACGTCCCATCTTCCTTCTTCCTGGAAGCTTGCAGAAGTTTTTGACGAATGTCTTGACTCTACTTCTTACCATGTCTTCAAATGATTTCGCAAATGTTTGGTACCTTGTTAGCTATTTCTATCAAAATCCCTTTTGCAATAGTTACACGTAGCTATCACCACTTGCACTTCTTTTCCATCTATCTATCTCTTTCTTGACTTTTTCTCTTTTGAAGTCATTCCAAACGTTCGACGCGCATTTTTTTTGGAAGTTTTCTCCTCTGTTTCTTGATTTTCAACAGTATTGTTGGTTACTTTTGCATCCGCACTTTGATCGACACATGCACTTCGATCTATAGGCATACTTTGATGAGCAGTAGCACTTTGATCAATCGGCGTTGACATTATACCAATACACTACATAATTAAACAAAACAAACAACATACATTAGAAATCTTGTAAAAGACAAGGATAAGAATATCTACATTTCTAAAATCAATTAAATTTTTTCAAGGTTTTGCAAGTAGACAAAAAAAACTTCAAGAGTTGAGTTAATTGAAAAACAATTTTTTTAGGGTTTTCATTTAATTTCAGAAAATCCCTAACTCAAAATATTCAATTCCAGAAGATCCTAATTAAAACAAACATTTTTTAACAAGAAAAACTCTAAAAGATGAATTAATAAAGAAAATTGCAAGAATTTTAAGGTTTCTATTTCATACCTTTGATTGAGAGGGAGAAAGAAGATCCAGATGGAAGTTTGAAGTCTTGAAAACAAGAAGATTTGAGAAGTTGTGCAACAACAGAGAGGAGAAATTGAGGCAGAGAACTTGAAGCATCACACGCGGCAAGGAGAGAAAGAAGAGAATTAATTTAATCGTAGTTTTCTGTGGGGACTAGGGTTTAATTATCTCTTAATGGATCTGGTTATAAATTATTAACCAGCCCAATAAACCATCCATAAGGACCATAACTCTAATTATGACTAATAGTAATTAATAGTTAGATAGTGGGTAGTGGGCATTATTTCGGATATCCGAATCCGAATATTTGGTCACTATGGGGTTCCGAATCTGAATCCGACTTGGATTCAGATTTCGGATCCGTATCCGGCGGGATATGGATTTTTAGTATCCATATCCACAAATTTTCGGATTCGAAAATGGATCCGGATCGGATTATCTTGGTTTGTTTACATCCCTAACTGTATTCATCTCAGCGATGGAAGATAACAGGGCATAGAGGATCATTTCTGTAGATAGGAAAAGCAGGCGCCTCTAGGAACTAGTTCTGAGGCTTTTTAACACTTATTCTTCACTCTAAAAACCTAAATTCCTTTGTATTCTTCATTTGAATGTTTTCTTGAATGCAAGCCTCTTGGTATACACTTAGATAAACTGCATCTATTATTTTCCATGTGTAAGCTCTAATAATTAAATGCTACAAGCATCATGACATGGCTTAAAATATACTTTTTTTCTTGGGAGATGCTTTCTCACTGTTAATTTCTGAAGCTTTCTCTTTGACCTTTATAGTATTGTATTCAGCATCTGTTTGCTTTAGACTCATTTTTCATCTATCCTTTTTTTAATTTGAAAGTATAATGACAGTTTTTTCTTGTTCTATAGATTTAATATCGCAGCAGATCTAATAGACCAATCCATGGCGTCTGGAAAATTGGGTCTTTCAGGAATCCTAGTATGGATGAGATTTATGGCCACAAGACAACTTGTATGGAATAAGAACTACAATGTGAAGCCACGGTAATACTTAATGATATCATGATCGAGTTTTTTTTACCAAATTCTATTGCAGTAGTTTATATTTTGCAGTAATCCTTCTACCTGTTTTAATAGCTCCTGAAAAGTTTTACTCTATTTCCTTTTTCTGCTAACTACATACTGTAGAAGCCTTTATAGCTTCATGTTCCTTCTACAACCATGAACACCTTGGAAAATGATATGTTTTTTTTAAAAAGCTTAAACGGCTTCTTTCCTATTGCAGTGAGATTAGCAAAGCTCAAGACAGGCTTACGAGTTTACTTCAGAATATGTACCAAAATAACCCCCAAAATAGAGAGCTAACAAGGTTGATCATGTCCACTGTTGGCCGTGGAGGTGAAGGAGACGTAGGCCAGCGTATCAGGGATGAAATCTTGGTGATTCAGGTATATATTCTTTAACCTGTTTATTATGCTTGTTTTTATCATCATCCTGAGAAATGACAAGCAGTTTAGCAAAATCATCATCGTCATCGTGGCTGCTGCTGCTTTCTTGAAACATGATGGAAGAATAATTATACTGTTGATGTCTGCAGAGGAACAATGACTGCAAGGGAGGACTGATGGAGGAATGGCACCAGAAGCTACATAATAACACAAGTCCTGATGATGTAGTAATATGTCAGGTATTTTCTGTATGGTCTCAGGTTTAGCGTTGCAACCTGTTTGCATCATTAGAAGCACTCTGACCAAAATTTTCTTCCAGGCACTCATTGATTATATCAAAAGTTGCTTTGATGTCAATGTTTACTGGGAAACCCTGAAGACAAATGGCATAACAAAGGAGCGCTTACTAAGCTATGACCGAGCCATTCATTCAGAACCACATTTTAGGAGTGACCAGAAAGGAGGCCTTTTGCGTGATTTGGGAAACTACCTGAGAACTCTGAAGGTTGGTCACCTTCATCTGAAGAGTTACTTGGATTCTGGTCATTATATAATAATCCATAGAGCAATTTGTTCGAAAGGAATTTCAACGAACAACAAACAGTGTCATATAATATCTTCATAATGTTCCCACTTTCAATATTCACTGTTGAAGCTACTCCATTCATGATATAGACCTGATTCTATACATTAAATTTGACCAATAACTATTTTCGAAAATTGGTGGTTTCCTACGTGTAAAGATAGAAGTTCCTTCCGATAATTGATTAACTGTGAAAATCACTACTGAAGTAGGATGTAAATTTCCTTTGATACAGAGCTGGTGTTCATGTTGATTTCTCCTATTAAATGCATACCTGCATCGCTTTGTAGACTTCAGCAGCTCTGCAACAGTATACTCAATCACATTGTATTTGTGCTCTTATGCCCGACACAGCATGATAAGCTAGTAATCATCATCTTAGGCTAATCATTGATTCTCAGTGTGATTGCACTCATAAGAAGTCTGTTCTTTCTTATTATATATTCAAGGTTAATGCTACATTAGATAACTATACTGCTTTCATTATTTCTTAGGCAGTTCATTCAGGTGCAGATCTAGAGTCTGCTATTGCAACTTGCATGGGTTATAAATCCGAGGTACTTTTTCATTCTTGATGTACTTTCTATCAGTACTGCTATCCACGATACTTGATGAAGCTTCAATATTTCTTCAGGGCGAAGGATTTATGGTCGGGGTTCAGATAAATCCTATAAAAGGCTTGCCATCAGGATTTCCTGTAATAATTTCTTACTTCTGTTTACCGCCACTACATATATATTCTTTGTTAACCTTTTTGAATTTGTTTGAGCAGGAGCTTCTGAACTTTATTCTAGATCACATTGAAGACAAGATGGTGGAGCCTCTGCTTGAGGTGAGCCGTGAGCAACATGATACATACCCCTTATTTCGCATACACAAGTGATATTTCAACCTGTATTTAGAGTTGTTAGCGCCTTAGGTACTTAGTTGGCCCAGTGAAGTGGTTATCAACATTGCATATGAGATATTGATTTCAAGCCTCATCATCAACAATTTAAAATATACTTATTTTATCTTCATTTTCTTACAACTCCTAGTGAGACATAATTTTTTCCAACTAATTTTAAATTTAACAACTCTTAGGGCCTGTTGGAGGCACGAGCAGAGCTTCAACCACTGTTGATCACCTCCCATGAGCGCCTAAAGGATCTTATATTTTTGGATATTGCCCTTGATTCTACAGTTAGAACTGCTATTGAACGCGGATATGAGGAGATGAATAATGCTAAACCAGAGGTCTTTCATATTCTTTCCATTTTTCTTTCTCATTGTCAGTTCTGAAACAGCCAGTCCTTTCTGTATCTTTGCTTTCTTTTGCTGCTATATATTTATGCAAAAGCTCTTCTATTGTTTTCTGTTACAGAAAATTATGTACTTCATCAGTTTAGTTCTTGAAAATCTTGCACTATCATCAGATGACAATGAAGATCTTTTGTACTGTATTAAGGTATGCGTCCCCAAAACAAATAAAGTAAGAAATAAATATTCAAAATCATGGTTAAAAGGTTCATAAAAAGTTTATGGCGATGGTGCATGAACATGCATCCTCTTTTGTTTCTCTTGAAGGGTTGGAATCATGCAATTGAGATGTCCAGGAAAAGTGATGATCAATGGGCATTATATGCGAAATCGTTTCTTGATAGAACCCGATTAGCCCTATCAAGCAAGGCAGAGCTATACCATCAATTGCTGCAACCTTCTGCTGAATATCTTGGAACACTGCTTGGAGTCGATCAATGGGCAGTATGTATTTATTGCCTTCTAGTAACTAGCATTTTGCACGTGCGATGCACGTTTGTAGCTTTATCATATTTAGAGTCCAAAAAAATTCTTGAGCCTGTGGATAAATATAAAATGGGGGGCTTTTGGTTTAAAATTATTTTAAATGTTAATAAGTGAGTAGAATAGTCATTTTAGTAACTTGGATTAAGAGTTTCTAGAAGATATTATAATATGTTATTTACCATATTTAAGTAAAAGTAAGTAGTTATAAGTGAATGAAAGTAGAATTTGAAAAATGATGAGACTAAAATAACTTCAATAAAATTCTTTTTTGTCTTAAGTTTGAGTATAATGTAGATTGAATTTGGAATTCAAACTAATTTCTACAAAAGTTCTTTTTTTGTCTCAAGTTCTAGAAAGTTCTTTTTTTCTTTGTTTTTCACAAAATGGAGAAATTTAATTATCTCTGTCTTTTTCTTTGATGATGTGGAGGCTCTAAGTGTTTTTTAAAATATAACAATTAATTATTTTTGTCTCTTTGTATGATGATGTGGAGGCCTAAGAATGGAGGATTTTTCTTCTTTTTTCTTTGTTTTTTAAAAAAAGGAGAGGGTTGCTTCTAACCAAGTCCATTTGCATTGTATAGAAGTATAGAAGTATAGATGTAGCTTAACCTGAGTTCCACTTCACAAGAGTTTACCATGCAGGTGAATATATTTACTGAAGAAATTATTCGAGGTGGATCGGCTGCATCTTTATCAGCTCTCCTTAATCGACTTGACCCCATTCTACGTAAGGAAGCTCATCTAGGAAGGTTTGTATCCCCATCAGGAATGTTAAATTTATGTTTTTCATCAATTTTTCTCTTCTTTTTTTACCTAAACTGATTTATTTGTCGAATAGGTTTAGGCAACATAGCAGAGACCTGATTCCTTGCTTTCATGCTTGGCCCATTTACTTTTATTTTTTCACATCTTCAACTATCATCATTGCTTAATAATCTTGCGACACTAGGAGATTAATTCTTTTTTAATAGTTGAACTCTCAGAGCCTTATACAATATAGGGTCCACAATTTGTGACTAGAGTGGAACCTAGATGTGACTAAAACTCATATGCAGTTTGCATTTTGTAGTGCTAATATTTTGTACCGTCTAAAGTGATCTTTTCTGACTGGACCAGTTGGCAGATTATAAGTCCGGTTGAAGTAACTGGATATGTTGTTGTCGTAGATGAATTGCTTACAGTTCAGAATAAATCTTATGAACAACCAACAATTTTAGTGGCCAAAAGTGTAAAGGGAGAGGAAGAAATACCTGATGGGACAGTAGCTGTGCTGACACCTGATATGCCAGATGTTCTGTCTCATGTGTCTGTGAGAGCAAGAAATAGCAAGGTAATTAGTTTTGTACTGTTTTGCAGGCCATTAGAAGAAATTACAGTCCAGACATATGCGTTGATTTATATTCATTATTTGGAAATATTTTAAGTTAACATACCATTGCAGGTTTGCTTTGCCACATGTTTTGACCCAACCATTCTGTCCGAACTCCAAGGAAGCCAGGGAAAGCTGTTTCGCCTGAAACCCACTTCTGCAGATCTCATATATAGGTATGTGGATCTCTATTTATGCGGAGCAGAATATTTTGTGGTTCTTTATATTCAATTGAGCAGTATAATTTAATACCCTTGAAGGTAGCTGAGCTCTCTCTTTCTGGTTCTGTTTTATGCACCAATTCAACTCTACATTGCAATCATTGTTCCATAATAATTTCTTCAGTGTTTTGTCTTAACACCTTCTTACTTTTTCGTTTCTATATTTTAATCTTATCATATGCTTTTATTGATGACCTTTTGCAATTTGCTAATGTAGTGAGGTAAAAGAGAGTGAACTGTCAGATGCAAGTTCAGCTAATCTGGAAGATGATCAGGCTTTGCCTTCCCTGACTCTAGTCAAGAAGAAATTCAGTGGCAGATATGCTATATCATCTGAGGAATTTACCAGTGAGATGGTTAGTTTCGTTATATAGTTGTACCATATTCTTTGCTGTCATTTTGAGAACTTAAGCTGCTTTTGAAGAAGATTTGGAACTAATACTAATGGTGCAAATGCTGAGATATTGTCTGCTACAAGGTTTAAAATTAAACTCATTTATTTATTCTAACCTGTTTAGTGATTTTGATTTTTAGGTTGGGGCTAAATCACGTAATATATCGTATCTGAAAGGAAAAGTACCTTCATGGGTCGGAATTCCAACATCAGTAGCGCTACCATTTGGTGTTTTTGAGAAGGTTCTATCAGATGACATAAACAAGGTTAGGCTCACATGAATGTTCGGTTCCTTTTCATTTTAGTTCCTGTTAAACATAATATAGAAGGAAAGCTACTCGAGAGAAGAGTATCTACCTCTCTATTTATAATAAAATATTAGGGTTTACAAAGAATATCCAAAATACCTGAACTATCCTTTTCTACTTAACCATTAAGCAACTTATTCTTGACCCCTAAGTATCTCTTTCTTAACCACCAAGTAACTTTTGTTTCTTAACACTCCTCAAGTTGGAACACATATATGATTTGGTCCTATTTTGTTACAAATTAATATACTTCACTCTAGAACTAGAACCTTTAAGTGTGTTTGTGAACCCATATGTGAACAATGAACCAACTAAAGTTGCAACTTCTGTGAACTTCCTCGTTAACTTGCAACTTTCAACAACAACAACAACAACAACAACAACAACAATTGAGCCTTCTATCCCAAGCATATGGGGTAGGCTACATGAACCAACATGAGAATCACGCCGGGTCCAGCACATGAATCCTCCGCCTTTCGTGAACTAAATTTGCGACTTCCTGTGAGCTGAACTTTCATGAACTTAAACTTGTGACTTTCGTGATTGGTCGACAATTGCCATCACTTTCTCTTGATTAGACTTGATAAATTGACTTCTTGCATAAAAGTGAACCAGCTGAACCATGCTCTTGTTGACTTGTCATGAACTGTCTTGATAACTGGTCAATACCCCGAGCAACCTATCTTAGGGGTTTGTTTCAAGTTGAAACAGCTGAACCATGCTCTTGGTGACTTATCGTGAACTATCTTGACAACTGGTCAAGACTCCCCTTGAGCAACTTACCTTAGAGATTGCTTCATGCACACAAGTACCATACGTTGAACTGTATTGAGAAATTAGTTTAAATTTTCCTTAGCAACATTTTCTGGAGGTTGTTCCATGTACACGAACGCAATGTGTCGAACACCAAGTACACAACGAATCAATAATATTAATCAACAAATGAGCACTAGCTTCGAATATGAACACAAACGAACGAGAGATTGACTTCGAACAACGAACCAATAATATCAACTAACGAAGTAACAACACTTCCGAACTCGAACAATGAAACAACAAACAAGCGCTTCGAACGCGCAATCGACGAACCAACGGATGAGCAACAACTTCAAATGTGCGAATGAGCAACTAACTTCGAACGCGGACAAATGATACCAATGATGAGCAACTAGCTTCGAACGCGAACAAATGATACCAACTAACGAATGAGCAACAAGCTTCGAGAACCAATGAACAAGCAACAAGCTTCGAACATGCGGACGACAAATTGGCAAACAAGCAACAAGCTTCGAATGCATACACAACGAACGACTTTTACAAACTTCAACTAGAAGCCTCAACAAACAACTTAAACAATCAACTTGAATGGATCTCAATGAACAAGTTTAAAGATAATTTCAAGATCGAAAAACTTGAATGACTTTACAAACAGCTTGAGCAGCTTGATCGGAACTCCACTCTTTTTGGATTTTTCAAAAATGGGGTTTCAAGCCCTCAAAAACTTTTTAAAAGCATGGTTTGGGAAAACTCCAATTTTTGGTTGCCAAACGGTCTTGGCTACAATTTTTGGAGTTTAGTCTCAAAACCTCACGAAACCATGGTTTGGGAAACTGTAAGCACGTTGCCAAATGAGGGATAAGTTATTTATTCTTGACCCCTAAGCACTAAGTAACTTTTATTTTTTAACAGTTCCCATACATGTATAACTGAGAAAGAATATATCAACATTATATTCTTTGTTGGTGTCGGGGATTCTGCTTAACTATGAAATAATTTATTCTAGACTACTATTGTATCAGCAATAACTGAGGAACTTCATATTACTCTTCTCAAGAGCTAACATAATAATCCAAATCTACTTTTGTATCTCATTATTTTTCTTTTTCATAACAGGTAGTAGCTGACGACCTTCAGATGCTAAAGAGTAAGTTAGAAGCAGGAGAGTTTACTGCGTTGGGTGAAATTCGCAGAACAGTTTTGCAGCTAGCTGCTCCAACCCAATTGGTATAATTACTATGGCTATCTACTTATTTCCAATTTTTTTTTTTGAAAGAACTACAAGTTTTGGAATAGCATAATGTCTTCGTCTTAACATATGGAATTTTTCTGTATATGCTTTTTCTGCATATGCCAAGAAAAGGCAATATCTTAGAATCATATTTGGTTTTCTGCTTTGGTAGTTTTATGTAATTTAAGTACAGTTTGGTAGTTTTCTGTAATTATCAAATAATTTGGTAGTTACTTGTCACAGCCCTTACGTCTTTTGCAGTTTTTGGGAATTAAGCCTTATTTTATTAACTGCCTTAACTTGCACCTTATGCAAAATACATCTTTTGAATTAAGTGAAATTCTTTACATCTTGCATTTAGATAATTTATAAAATCCTCTTTCTCCCAGTCATTGAACAACTAATGTTAGTCAGCTACAGATTGTAGAAATGGAATTGTACTCGATAAAGTTTTTCATGTAAATGGTTATTTTTCCCCCATAAGTTGTATTCATCAAAAGAATCCAGGATGTCTGGAGTGGCATTCTCAAAAAGGGAAATGATTTCAGGTGCAGGAGCTGAAGGGGAAAATGAAGGGTGCTGGAATGCCTTGGCCTGGTAACGAAGGTGAGCATAGGTGGGAACAAGCGTGGATGGCAATAAAAAAGGTTGGATACATTATTCAGCGACTTCCCTTACCATTAATAAAGGAAATGTGCATTTATTGTCAACCATAATGATCACTAACTCAAAGTAAAATGAAAAATGGAGATACTAACACACTGTGTTGTTAATAATTATGAGAGAAATGTGCAAATTTTTCAACTTAATCTTTTGGGTGTTTGTTGTAAATTTATCATATAGCTATATAAACAGACTAATTAACATTAAGGTGTGTCATACAATTCTATTTTAGATGGAATTAAACAGGAAAATAGTTCATAATTCATAAATATCCCAAAAATATTACCTGGATTCACATTAATAGCTCGCTCCGGATGTTATTGGAGATAAGTGCCCATACAGTTCATTTTTCGATTGATAAATACCTTGAAGTTTCTTTGTTTACACTTACGGCAGCTACCACAACAAGTACAAGAAAAAAAGGTGGTTTACTAAATGCCTTGTAAAATTAAACAAAGAATTTATCGGTGCTGGAGGAAAGTGTTAGCAGCGGTGACAATGGGTTAGAGAGGAGTTATCTGCACATGCTTTTCGGTCAGTTTTCATAAGAAATAGGAATAGGAGAGACGAGGCCATCACCTATCATCAAAGGCTTCTACATTAAGGGTAATCATACGGATGAACTTGCTACACACATTTACAATGGGTTTAGTTCTTTCTATATTAAATCACTTTTAGATCATAATTAGACTCCTATGTTCCATAACTCTAATTCACTTTTAGATCATAATTAGACTCCTATGTTTCATAACTTAAACACATCAACGTGTGCTTAGTTTTACACCTCAAAACTCAATATCTTTGTCATTGGAGGTTTCATGGAAGTTGGTTTCTACTCATCATGCCTTTAATTTGATCCTAGGTCTGGGCTTCCAAGTGGAATGAGAGAGCATACTTCAGTACCCGAAAAGTGAAGCTTGATCATGACTATCTCTGCATGGCTGTCCTTGTTCAAGAAATCATAAGTGCTGACTATGCGTTTGTCATCCATACTACAAACCCATCAACTGGAAACTCATCGGAGATATATGCCGAGGTACTTTTTAATTGGGATATAATAATTCATTTCTTCAATTGATATTGATGTTAACCATTTTCATCTTTGTCACGCAGGTGGTGAAAGGACTAGGCGAAACTCTAGTGGGAGCTTATCCAGGGCGTGCACTAAGTTTCGTCTGCCAAAAAAGTGATCTCAACTCTCCCAAGGTATATTTTATATCCAAAAAAATCATTATTTGAACCAGAGTTTTTGCATTATGGGGTCAATATTTCCCAATATCGCTGAAACTGCATAATTCATGCTATAATGAAAATGTATGTGCTTTTGGAAAGCAGCAACCACGTAAATTTTGTAGTCAACCATCAAGTGTCTGAACACCAACTAAACAAGTTGTGTTTCATTTAAAATCTGAGACCTGGAGCTGTAAAGAATTTATGAATATTGTACAAATAACTATATAATAAATTTAATGTGCAAAAAACTGCATGCTGAGGAAAAGAAAACCAAAGAAACCAAATGGCCAATATTCTGACGTAATTATTTCTTTTTCTCCTTTCTACAGTTACTGGGCTACCCAAGCAAACCAATTGGCCTCTTCATAAGAAGATCAATCATCTTCCGATCTGATTCCAATGGCGAAGACTTAGAAGGTTACGCCGGTGCTGGCCTTTACGACAGGTAAGTTAATCTTTTCCTGAAGAAAGAAAACTAATATCTAGTAACATCTTTTAGGCTTTATTTCACTAAACTATCAAAAAGGACACCGTCAAACTACCAAAAACTTTCTAAATCACAAGTTGCTACCAAAAATATTCTTGTTAACTACGCCTGTTTTTCATTTAACTACCATACTGACATTGTACAAAATTATTCCATTAAAGCCTTCAGGTTAATTTTATTTTTAAAAATGAGTATACTTTACTGAAAAATGGGTATTGTTGATGCAGAACCTTTTGGTAGCAACTTGTAATTTACAGACCTATTGGTAGTTTAATGAAAAACACAGTTTTTGGTAGTGCATCAATATAGAGCTGCTTATAAAGTCTTTCGTAATGACCTGTTTGGACATTATACAGTGTTCCAATTGACGAGGAAGAGAGAGTGGTTCTTGATTACACGAACGACCCTTTGATCGTAGATCCAAATTTTCTCAAATCTGTTCTCTGCGACATTGCAAAAGTCGGAAATGAAATCGAGCAACTTTATGGAACCCCCCAAGACATCGAAGGAGTGATCAATGACGGCAAGATTTTTGTTGTCCAAACAAGACCACAAATGTAATTTTGTATTCTCGTTTCTAAGATATGTTATTTCCTTGCAGCAGTATATTGATTGTCGAATGAGTGAATAATAAATAGTGCTCTTCTTAGAGCCATTATTTACATGTAATATTACAAACATAATAAATAAATAAAAATATAGACTACCTTATTTTACAGCTCATCTGTTTGTTGGCTACCCAGGCGAAAATGATGGTTTTTTCTCTCCCAGTTTAGCCTTTATATCATTCATTAGGATTTTACCTTATATATCTACTTTTCAGAAATCAGTTAATCAAGGCAAGACTAATAAATTAGCATAATGTAATCACTAGTCATTAATCAAACACCATGTATATCATAACTTGGCTACGTTTCTTCAGAGCTCACCCAGGGCGAACTTCTTCAGAAAAGGAGGAGAAATCTGAATCGATGAAGAAGTTAAATAACATCATTCAAAATCATCTCCGAGTCTGTTTTGGACTTGTGATCACCTATGTTATTTTCATGTTTTACAACCTTATAGTGAGGGTGAAGAAGTTAAACCCGCCGTTGCCGGTCCTAAGTTCGGATGAGAAAGGGTGAGGGTTGTGGTAGGCTTGTGACCGCCAAGGTAAAACTTTGTTACATTCTATGACATGATATGACAACCCTTATAGTTCGGTCTTGATAGAGGTACAATTGGTTAAGGCGAGGAAATTGTGACACTGAGATCACAAGTTCAAGGTGTGGTACCAACAAAAGGAATGAGAAGACAAACTCTATTTGCTTAAATACAGAAGAAAGTGAATATCATATGGGACTCAAGAAAGTGAATATCATATGGGACTCCTACCGAAGAGGAGACCAACTCTTTCATCTCTTCAGGTTGTGTTTCTTTTCTTCGTTTTGCATCCGAGAACCCGAGATCATTCGGATCCTATCATTAACATTATACTACTGAAAGGGTCGATATTGTATATCCATCATTGATCATTCATAAGAAAATACAAAAACATTCTACATCAATTTTTTTTTCTGGGGATGGATAATAGATTATGTTGGACTAAAAGTCTTCACTATAATAGTGTAATGGAGAGAATACAAGTTCAAACACTTCTATGCCTGAGGATCTAATTTCAAACACTTTTATTCATGGGGATCTAGCGGGATAAACTAATGGCCTCTCAAAACAAATCAATTTGCTCAATTCCTCTCCATAGTGCCCAAATGAATCATTAATCATTAAAACATACCATAAATTTCAGCTTAATGCATTCATCAACAGACAATCGGAGTCTTCGTGTAATCAGCACCAAGTATTTCATCCTTGACTGAAGTTTTGTCGTAGTCTTTTGTTCCATTTCAGATAGTTATGATATTTCAAAGGCTTTGCTTATACTTCGTAATACTTTACAAAGAATTTTGAAGACTAATTAGTTGAATTTCAGAATTTGCATTAAGACAGAAAATAAACTAGTACTTGTATTTTATTTCTTCATAAATCCCCACACGCCATACATACAAACGATACAAATACCACATGATGTTTTTGCTAATGAACACAAATCATAAAAATCTTTTTGTATCAATGTAATAGCTGTCATGTGTCGCATTTTGATGTGCTAAAAGCCATGCATTTCGGTATCAACATTTACTTTCTGCTCTCTCATCTTACAATAATGCACTAATTTCTCATTAAATAGATACATACAGTGTTGGAGTCAAATTACAGATTTAGGATTTGAAGTCTGCTGGTACAGTCTCCTCTGTAAAATATTCCTTCCTAACTGTCTCCACATCACAAAATCTTACCTGGAAACAAATCAAAAGGGGGGAAAATTTGATAGTGTAATTAAGAAATCCAAATCACATTGTGGTTTAGCATGAAACTGTTGAGATATTATATATATAATTCTAACATCATACTAGATTGCTCTTTTCTTTTGCCACTTCAGTGGATTTTTGTTCTTTACAGCAAGTTGTTTACCAACAATTCGTCTTTACCTATCTTGAGGTGCGCATCTCTCATGTTTTCCGAAAAGTAATTGAGGCTGCAATTATCTTGCTAACACTGCTTGTAAATTAAATAGTGTCATTTATTTCATGAATTGGGAACTCTATATCACTAGAAATTGCTGATAATGTGGAAGAGGAGTTTAAAATAAATGAAGGTAGATATGCTGTTTGGACATGGAGTATATGAGAATTTGAGGTTATTTTGTAAAATGAAGGCATATATTGCAAACTAGAATTTACAAAGACAAACAATTCCAGACATGAAAACTATAATTTTGATCGGGTTTGGTTAAGATTGGAGTAATAGCATACTAGTGTCTTGCGCGTGCCAAGCACTTGTATCACAGAAACCATTAGTGAAAATTTCTTCATTCAACGAAAACAAAATTCTATGAACTTTTTTGCATATAACACCGAAAGAAGGAAAATAATATATTAATACTTTTATGAAAGCATAAAGTAGCAGGGAAAGTTCATATCCAAAAAAGAACAATAGTAAGACAGCAGAAAACATAAAAGAATAATCTACAATTGATAAATATATTATACCCAAAAGAAAATATTCGTTGAAAATCAAAGCAATCATTGTATGCCAACTTGTCAACAAACATTACTGAAACATGATGTTTTTCAGATCAATTGACAAAGCTGTCGTATGTAAACAATTGCTATTTCTAAATTTGAAAGTCAAATATCAAACGAATATGAATTTGCCACAAATATTTTTAAAAAAATTGTATAAAAAAGAATTTCTAAATTTTATAAGAAAGTTAAATATAAGCATACCAAAAAGAAGATCTAGACCTCACAGAAATTTTAAACAAAAATTAAATATACCGTGGATATGTTTGTCATCCTTCAAATACGATAAGCATACTTAAGTGATTTTATTTACCAAATAAATGTAGAGATGTGTATGGAGGACACGTAATCAACATGTACAATTTTACCCATTTACAAATGTGGGACATGTTTGTCAACAAGGCAGAAATGGGATCTGAAATACTACCTCCTCAATTTCTTCTTTCCTAATTTCTTTTTGCAAAAATTGGAGCTTCTCGGTGGAAAGATTCTCAGCAGCCATTGTTTTTCAATTGCATTTGATTTGACTGATAATAAATGATTGTAAATCCTAAGTTTTAGGAGTCATTCCTCATTAATTTTATGAAAATGGTTAGTCTCATAGACGCGAAGGGTAAGTGGGATTGTAACCTGTTTCCGGTTCAGAGCAATTTAAAGAGATCGACGTCTTCCAGAGCAGTTTAATTTAGCAGGTTTTCTAAAAACCAGTTCAATCAGACATTTGTAACTGTTTTCCTTTAAGTTTCTAAAACCAGGAATTGTCAAGCAGTTAGCTCTGGTGTTAGATTCGAAATTAGTTTCTAACAAACAAACGAGGCAGGAGTGGATTTTCCATAAATTTGGTCATATCAAATAATCAAAACAAAAAAGAAAGAAAGATGGAAGCATGAAACACTCACCAGGGATGCATATGATTTCATTAGTGGCTTGACAATCTGCCAAAACGGCTGAAACACAAACGGGGCTTCCATAAAAAGCAGTTGGCCAAGCCGCCTTGGGTAGTAATTGTAGAATACATCTATCTGGAATGAATAATAAGAAGTGTATTTAAGTAATATCCACCATTAAATTTATACGTGACGGAGTATTTCCAACTTTTTCAAGAAAAGAACAGATATCAGCTGTCGTAAAATTGATATTAGAATATCAAAGCAGTGAGTTGCAGGACTTACAAAGAACATTAAGAAGGAAATATCTCCATTCTGTACCCCAAAACCCCGTAGATCAAGTATTCCAAGTATTTCTTCAACTCCATCTGGAAGTTTGCTTAATGCCTTCTCAACTAAATATACACAAAGCTTTTCATTCTCGTTTGTATCCTGCTTCTGTGGCCACATTAGAACTGGCATGTCATTAACAGGGCACCTGGTTGAAGAGACTATTTAAGAACAGAAGGTACGCAATCAGAGAAATAGAAACGATATTATCGGCTTTCCCCTCAATGATAAGAAGCTAGAAGGATACAGCACATAGAAGAACATCTCTAACCTAACGAGTAAAAATAATTATGGTCCTCATATGATATATGATGGACCCGAAGATTAATGTCACCATGTCAAGATTTAATTCATATTGCCATAATTTACATCTTATAGTGATCAAAGGATCCATGCAATCACATAAAACATAACACAGAGACATGGGCTTGTATATATGTAAATAATTTGAATAGTGTGTTTTGGCTCCACTAAAATTTTCAATTGTCCTATCCATCATTTCATTCAGCACTTCACTGTATTCCTTCATTGGTTAACACTTCAGCATAAGCATACCAATCCTTAATTAATAGCAGCACTAATGGCCAATCATATATAGTAGATGAATTGAGCAGCAGCAACCGCCTGAATAAAAACAAAAATGAGTCCATAGAAAACCATTATTTACAAAATTATAAACACGGGTGCATTTCATTTTTCCTATTTATCTCCGAATTCTTCCATTTGAGAAAAATGCCATATATTCTTTTTTGAACAAAAAAACGACCTGTTTAATGCATTCTAATTTGCACAATGTGATTTTCCTCCCTGTAATTCCTGTCTTTTTTATTCAGCTATAGTATGATAACCTATAATATAATCATTACAGAGATGTCTTGGTTTTTTAAAAAAAATTTAGATGGAGCAATAAAATCCATTTAACAGATCTTACTTGATTTTCAATTACCATTTCATAATGTAACTGATGAAGAAAACATAAAAAGAAAAAAGAATAAAGGTGTAGAAAATTCTCCGTGCACCATCGAGCCACACTTTTACATGCAAGAATATAATCCTAATAATTCTAAACTCAAGATGCATGGACACAAACAACAGGTACAAATATGTAATGATTATAGATTATTTAAAGTTGAGGGGGGGACTATAAATTTTATCTAGATTGTACACGGGCTTTTGATATAAGTGTGTTCCAACAATAAGACTTGGACCTTGTCGAGGTTTGGCCCATCTCATATCTTATACCCATGTACCTCTTATGGTTTTTCCAATGCGGGACTATTTTAATCCCATCATCTCAACACAAGACTGATCTGACGTGTGTGTAAATTTTTTTTAAAAAAAACTATCAACTATAAATTTTTATTATCTTACGTTCAGCTTTAAGAACTAGCATGCAAGCTATATGTAAAAATGTAAGACTGGACAACTAAAATCATACATTGATACTTCGGTTACATGAAGATAAGAAATTCATCTGACTAAGAAAATCAAAAGATATATGTTCTCTGGTTCCCAGGTACAACTTTTGTAACTTCATGGTATGCCCATGGATTGGCAAGTTTCTATTTGGAAGGCTGTATTTTCTTAACAGCTGCAGTTTCAGTTTCTACCCCTACAAATAGTTTAGCACTCTTTGTTGCTGCTACGGGGCCTGAAACACAAGGAGATTTTACTCGTTTGTGTCAATTAGGAGGGCTGTGGACTTTTGTTTCTCTCCATGATGCTTTCAGACCCCAGGGGAACCGGACATGATAATTTTTCATCATCCGGCTCGAGTAAGAATCAAAGGAATGACGGAAATAGATCGATAGAAAATCTATCAGGAATTGGGTATACCAAAACAAACGTATTTGTAAACCACCCATTTGCCAATATAAATGTTAGCCTACTTCCACACTGATATGTCGTATAACCCTTTGAGTGTTTCAATGGAACATGGTATGACATTCATATTGTCCTCTGACAAAAAAATTGAACTTCAAAAAAAAAAGAATTATTTTGATTCAACCATGTCTTTCTCAACTCATCTACTTCATCATTAATCATATATTTATAATACCACAGTATAAATGATCTTTTCTTCACGTTCAGCTATAACGGAAACCCCCGAATCTAGAGCCGTTTTTCCAAAAGAAAATTAGAATCCATAAAAAGGGACAAGAATGCTATAAAAACAGCAAACAAACTGATGATATTAACAACAACAACAACAACAACATGCTAAAACCTAATTGACCAAAATCAAGTTTTATCATCAGATACGTGTATGAATTAAGAAATATCAACTAGATTTCTAAATGAATCGAGCTCTACGTCTTAATATATAAAATATGATGACGTTTTTTTTTTTACTAGAGAACTATACTACATGCATAGGACATGCATACGATGTATAGGATACACATACGACACATATACATGTCTGATGTGTGCGAAGCAAGTTGTGTCGGTGTCCGATATGCATTGGACATGGATATGGCACGTCGTTGGAAGTATCCATGCTTCCTAGCCTAAAAGCATGAATATTAACGAAATATGGATGTGGTGATTTAAGTTCTTTTTAACAGGTTATAAGTCTATTTCATACAACGGAACAGGAGCATAATGATAAACTAGAATATTAACAGTATTTTCCTGTATGAATAATATGTGCCTTTCCGTAATGTACTCAAAATCAAATTAGAAAAAGAAGATTACTACCGATGGAAAATGCTTGGATGCCACAACAACAAGTACTGGTCTGCCATTGATGTCAAAGAAGTCATGCACATAAGATTTTCCTGTTCCATACATTGTCTTCACAGACTCTTCTGACAATCTTGATACACCAAAGTCTTTCCGCCATTGCTAATATAGATGCAAGGAAAACTTGTAGGAAATAGAGCAGTTGAGATATAAATGAATAGATTTTGTTTCCTAAAAATGGTGAGGCAGCATATTCAGATACAAATAAATGCACGTCTAACACATAAAGATTTTATTATAATTTACATAGTTATTGCCTTGATCTAGATGTAAATAAAATTTTCAAAGTTTAGAAATGCATCTTTCAACAAAATGGACTGTAATTGTCATTGTGTCAATGATAGTTATCTGCATAAAGGCTGCCTTCCATGGCAGCAGCACTGCAGCAGTAGTGAAACTTTCGTGCAGTAGTAGTAAAACTTTCGTGTAAGCATTGATAATGTTTTTTTACGTAACGTTGCACCATAGACATGAAACAGCCATTTTCTTCTTCTCGCTCTTTTGTTATAAATGTGTTCTGCTTAAGTGAATCACAGAGTTATATCCAAGGATCATATTCCGAACCTTGAATATGAGGTTGCAGGACTAACGGGGAAACTATAAATGTGTTTTATGTTCATTCTTCCTAGCGGAAGGTATTTCACATACAAAGAAATGAAAATGTTTCATCCACCACAAGTAATAAATTTGAACATAAACAAGTTATGCCATAGAAACACACTGCAACAAATAATATGATAAACTAAACAGGTTGGGGATATGCTAATCAAAGAGAATTTAAAATTTGTGAGCAAAAAAAATTCAAGGATTCAGCAAAAATTAGCTGAATAAGGAAAACCAAGGAATCTGCTTCAGTTGGAAACAGTTGTAAGCATATCAGCACAAGATAACAAATTTTGGATACAATAGCTTTGATCAATTTAGCAGTAGCCTCTTCTGCACAGAACTTCCTATCCTTCAAATACCAAAGTATCATGTCTTCGTCATCTCTTCCATTCCTGCCTACTGGGAGATAAGGATGCTCTATCCCAAGCTTTTCCTTAACTTCCAACACAAGCTGCAAATTCAGAATTCAGGGCCATAAGAAATCCTACGGCTCTAGGTTGATATGTGGCAAATGCTTAAATGTTTGATAAAGTTGGTAGCCTGTAATAGAAAATCTACTAAACCATGATATCAAAGTCACAAATAGACATTATCCAAATGAGCAGTACTTTTCCTACCCACCTCAACCCTACCCGCATGTTTATCCAAAAGACAACCAGGTGAAGCTCACAGCAGGTATATGGAGGCCATCCTGATTGTCTCTTGTGTAGACATGTGGGTATGGTGAGCGAGCAGGGAAAGTATTTTTATATCCAAGTAATCCATGACACTGGATATGGAAGGGGGAGGGGGGAAGGGGGAAGCAATACAGAGTTGATTCATTTCTACTATCCATCTAGCCAGCATATCAAGTTCCTTGTAGGTGTAACTAAATCTAAACTATTTGCGAAAAATGCACATATTTAAATATTTCGTTTACATGTCATTAGTGGCAGACCCAGGAATTATGATGCGCGGGGGCACAATATGTAGCAAGGCTCTATTAAGATTTTGTTCAAAATTTTCTATCATCTCGTCACTTTTCATTGAACCAAATGTTTTTCGTTTGCAAAAAAAGACACTAAAAGAATTCATACAGAACATAATTAAAATGATTGGTCAATGCTTATTTCCCCCCAAAAAATAAAAATTAACAATGCAAACGATGGGAATTGAACCCACAATCGCTTGCCAGGTAATATCATGCACTACCACATGAGAAATAAGACATTAGTGTTTTGTTTATGAACATAGTATATATAAACTACAGGTATAATATGACGTTGCATCGATTAATTAAAGTAGTGATTTCTTTTTCTGTAAATTCTCAGTGGGGGCATGTGACCCCACTAGGTTGTATGTGGGTCCGCCCCTACATGTCATCCACGGATACATGAATATGCAGAATGCCATATCGCATATGAAAGCAAGAATGTTTCATACATGCAGAAGAATAAATAACACAGCGATTCAAAAGCATATGCCCTAAAATACCTTCATATCATTGCACCAACCTCAACAAGACTCATCACATTAGTTCAATTCATTTCCTTGAATAAATATGTCATTTGCCTCAGCTGCTGAGAAGAAAGCTTCACTCGCTGTTGTTTCAAAAGCTTCTTTCCCATTCAAATTTCAAGATTATACTGAATGATCCAAAGAACTAAAGAAGAAGGGGAAAAAATCACCTATTCCAGCTGTTGGGTGAACGGGCTTTTAGGTATATGGGAGCTAGAGTATCTCTACATTATTTCAAACAATAAATGTTTGACGTCAGCAACATAACCTGCTCGCATCAATTCTTTGGCCATAGTATTCAATAAGAGCTGAATCTCTGAAAATTTAGGATGTGAAATGTCTCCAATAATGAACTCATGAAACACGCCTTCCAGTTCAATGGAACTGCAAGCGGGAGTTTTAATGACCCCTCTATCCTTCATAAATTTCCACATGTTTCCAGCATTCTCACTTTGACCTTTATATCCATATATATTGGCCAAGAGCACATAAGAACTACTATCATGTGGGGCCAACTCAATAAGGTGCCTTGATGCAAGCTCAGCTATTTGAAGGTTCCCAAGGTTTCTAGAAGCACCTAGAAGGGACCTCCACACAACATCATTAGCACTCATTGGCATTGTTCTTATAAGAGCGACGGCAGCCTCAAGATGTCCTGCACGGCCTAGAAGGTCAACCATACAGCCATAGTGCTGAATCTTGGGAGTCATTCCGTACTTGAGCTTCATAAGTTCAAAGTAGTGATGCCCCTCGCGCAATAAGCCGGCATGACTGCAGGCATTTAAAATACCTATGAAAGTTATATCATCAGGTCGTACCGATGATTTCTCCATATCTCCAAACAATGAAATAGCACGACTCCCATAGCCATGTCCTGCAAGCCCTGATATCATCGCATTGAAATGATCTTTGCTTTTTTTAGGAACAGCATCAAAGATCTTCAGTGCAATATCAAGATATCCACACTTTGCATACATGTCTACTAGTGCAACACCAACAGTGTCATTCAAGGAAAACTTGTTCTTATCAATATAGTGATGGACCCACATGCCATGATGAAAAAAACCTAATTCTGCTATAGCAGATAGAACAATTGCTAAAGTAGCGGAATCCGGAATTTCTCCTTGCAACCACATATCAGTATACAGCTCAATTGCCTCCTTCAACTGACCATTTTCTTTGTAACCAACGATAATTGCGTTCCAGGAGACCACATCCCTACTAGGCATCGAATCAAACAATTCCCTTGCTACTTTCATCCTGCCAAGTCTAGCATGTCCAGCAATTATAATATTCCACGAAAAGACGTCCTTGAAGGGTATCATATCAAACAGTTGACAAGCAGATTCCATTTCTCCACATTTTGCATAGGCATCAAGCATAATATTCCATGAAGTCAAATTTTTACATGGCATTAAGTCAAACAACTTTAGTGCGGCCACGATATTGTGGCATTTAGCATACCCATTCATCAAACTATTCCAAGTGACCAGATTCTGGTTAGGAACTTTTTCAAACCAATTATGAGCAATTTCAATCTGATCACATTTTGCATATCCGTTGATCATAGTTCCCCAAGTTACCAAGTCCTTAACAGGTGCTAGATCAAACAACTTTTTAGCAGCCTTCATATTTCCACATTTAGCATAGCCATCGATCATGACATTCCATGAAACAATATCTCTCTCAGGCATCTTATCAAACAGCCTTCTCGCACAATCTATTTGCCCGCATTTTGTGTACCCATCAATCATTATATTCCAAGAGAAAAGGTCATGCTCTGGCATCTGTTGAAATAACTCAAGAGCTGCACTGATGTTCCCATGTTTAACGTATCCATCAATCATCGTGTTCCAACTAATCAAATTCTTATGTGACATCTCATCAAATGAAAAACGTGCAGCTTCTATTTTACCGCACTTGGCATACATAAATATAAGGGAACCTTGTACAAACAAGTCAAAATTTAATGGAGTCTTGACAATCTGCCCATGAATTTGCACTCCTTCTTTAAGTGCGTGTGCAATGGCACAAGCTCTGAGAACGAAAGGGAAAGTAAACTTGTCAGGACATACATGATTGTGTAACATACGGCTGTACAACTTTATTGCTCTCAGCGGGTTGTGACTTTGCCCATATCCTCTAATAGCATTATTCCATACAAAAGGATTTAGATCCTCAACCTGCTTCAATAACAAATCAACACACTCAAAACTTCCAATTCTACAACAGAATGCTACAACCTTATTTGCTACCAAAGAATCCTTTAAGCACCCAACAACCACCATAGATGCAAGTATAAGCTTTAAATCTTGCACATTCCGACATTTTTGTAACAAAGTGCTAAAGGTTGCAGTTGAAGTACGCAGAGAGTTACTTTTACCGCTAAGTAATTGGCTTGTCATTGGCCTTTCCATACGCTATCTCATTTCCTCGTCAATATACTCCATATCTGTCCTAGAATTAGAATAAGCGAATGGTCATGAGCATGTGAAGTAGCAGCCATCCTCTTTCAATTTTTCAAGTTTCTCAACAAACAAAATGCAAATATTTAAGACATCTATCCAAAATAACTATGTATCTATATCCTCTAGTTGAGTGTTTAAATCTTTTTAAAAACAGATCCCCCCCCCAAAAGAATGATATGGGACAAGGGACGGAACCAAGTTCCAACTGCATGAAAATAGACCGTGTAAACATTCAGATCCAAATTTTGACTAAATACTCATTTTAATGTGGAGGTAGAGGCCATGCAAACTCCAATTTACAAGGCTCTACCTCCAATTAATACTTTAACTTTAATGGCTTGTTTGACTTTAGAGTTATCTAAACTCCAAACTCCTGTTTTGGAGTTATCTAAACTCCAAACTCCAGTTTGCAAGACTCTACCTTCATACATTTTGGACTTGAGAAAACTTCACGTTCGATTGGAGTTTTCTAAACTTCAAAATGAATGCCAAACATGGCATATTTAGGATTTTGGAGTTAAGTTTATATAACTTTATGAACTTCCGTTTTTCTAACTTAACTCCATTACCAAACAGGAGATTGTTATAAAATTTCAAGGTGCATTTAGAATTGATAATATAGGTTAGGCTCTATCCATCATTGTGGAACAAATTGAACTCCTTTTGAAAACTGTAGTTTTCCAGGCCCTGCCTCCATTTAATAATTTAACTTTGATGTGTTGTTTGGCTTTAAATCTTTCTTCTTCTTTTTTGAGGGAAATCAACCCCTGCGGGGATCGAACTTGCGACCTATCACATTGAAGAGGAAATTGGTACCAACCAAGCTAAGCCCAGTTGGTTTTGCCTTTGGAGTGATCTAAAACTCCAAAACAGATGTTTTGTTCACAATTTTTGGAGTTAAGAAAACTTAAGTTTGGTTAACTCCAAATTGTAAAGCCAAAGAGCAATAGTTAGGGTTTGGAGTCAGGTTTAGATTTGAAACTCCAGTAATCCT
The DNA here is from genome assembly GCA_030015575.1 of Agapanthus africanus. Lineage (NCBI taxonomy): Eukaryota > Viridiplantae > Streptophyta > Magnoliopsida > Asparagales > Amaryllidaceae > Agapanthus > Agapanthus africanus. The sequence goes on from CM057350.1 coordinate 201,151,160, forward strand.
AATTTATAGAATTGGTAACCTAGGTAGGACTCTATTCATCATTTTGGGACAAATTGAACTCTTTTTGTTTCACATCATCTTCTCATTAATGAATCGAAGCAAGATCTCCCCTCACGTTTCCTCTCAAAAATCAAAACTTTGCATTAGAACTAAAAGAAACAAATCCCAATTAAGAATTAAATCAATCGTTTTTAGAAACAACGAAACCCTAAAACTAAGATACTGGAGGTTGGATGAGCAAATCACCTTCCGAGTATCGAGGGTACGGTCCTCCGCGTAGCACTTTAAGGTACGTAGCGTCAGCTTCGTGCTTCGCATGGGAAGAGAAAAGGAGAGGCGGAGAGGGTGACAGTAACGCAAAGCCATCGCGTTTTTGGGGATGGCGGCACTGTCGCTGTTCAAGCCTTCTTTATTGAGATTACACTTAAAATACCATGATCTTCCATTTTACAGATAAATACCATTTGATTTATGAGCGAATTGCACAAAAGTACCTTTAAAAATTGACCAAAAGGGTCCTGTACCTCACCCAGCTGTGGGTGAGGCCAAGGGCTTTTATGCAAATAACCCCTGGGCCCCACCCGCAGCTGGATATGGCCACCGCAGGGATCGAAAACTCCTAAAAACCATATATTAGGCTAAAATGAACTGACTATGGTTTTCACGGCATTTTTCCCCTGCAAAATGAAAGCCAAATATGGGATTTCAGAGTTAAGTTTAGATAACTTTATAAAACTCTAGTTATCTAAACTTAGCTACATTCCAAACAGCGCTGAAATAACCTTTAAAAAAACACTTCAGATATTTTACTACGATAAATTTTTTATAAAGATAATTTAGTGAGAACCGGGATAGTTGAGGGTACTTTAGTGTAACATGCCATTTATTTAATTACATATTAACACCATGCCTGATACTTGGTACAAACACAACCCAAGAACTATGATTCCAGTACTAGATACAATCATTAACTCTACTGTTAAATTGTTTCAATACATTAGACAAAAAACCAGACAATACTTGTGTACATCTGGGTCCAACCTGCAAGACCATAGAAGGAGCACTAATCGGGCATCCAAAAACACTGTAAAAATAAGAGAAACAAGGCCCCACTCAATTAACAAATCTTCATAGGGTTTTTTTCGCTTGCTCCTCTGTACTTTAATATTTTTCTCTTCCTCGCCATAATTAGTATTTACTTGTAGCTCTTCCTAAACTTATAAGTTACTGCTGTTACCCCTCTCAATTGACAAAAGAGTATCTTTTTAGAATATTCTTGTCACGCTCCGCTTCCCAAAAGACGGTAGCAGCAACGTAACGAGATCCGCGACGTATTTATTCCGAGAACGTCATTTCTCACAACAAGTACGTTAAGCGTATATAAGCAATATAAAGTGACAATAAATAACAAGTGAAATAAAATCTAACTACTATATGTTACATTCAAAATTTTATAGAGTTTTAACTGATACAAGATATTTTAAATGATGTAGATTTTATTAGTCTATCAATTTTAACTGCAAGTGCACAGTTATATCGTTATAATAATTACAGATCGTACCACAGGAAGGCGTGTGAACTTCAATTAACTTAAAATGAATTAAAATAAAAGATTTGGTTTATTTAATTAAACTAATTAAAAAGCAAATAAAGGAAATTAAATTGCAAGTTTTAAAAGAAAATTCAAATATAAAACAAAGGCCTAAGGTTTTGAATTACCTTTACTAATCATGGTGTTTTATAATATATCTATTATTTTTTAATTCCCATATTTAGATTCATTATTTATCAATTGCAAGAAAGTATAGAGAATACGTTAATCATGATAAAATCTCAATCAATCGAGAAAGTATAAATTATATGATCATGGCAATGCTCTATCAATCTATAAAATCATATAGCAATAAATTTAAATATTCAATTCTAATTAACCTAACAATAATTATATCTTACTCTTCTATAAAATAGCACATAAGTTGTCAATTTACGAATAATCTTGCTTTGTCGAAATAATCTAAATTACCCTACATTAATTAGATTGAATCTGCTATAATAAAAATTCCATCTTACATTCCCTAATTAGTTTTCTAGATCGTCAAGCTATCATTAAACTAATTAGTTTATCAGTGCTACCATCTTTTCCTAAACAAATCTTATGGGCGTCAATCTATTATTGATTTATTTAGTTTATTAGCATAGTATAAAAAGAATTAACTTTTATCAAAGTGATTCGTTATGAAAACCAAATAGAAAAAGAATAGAGAGAAGAATACAAATATCAATCATAGCAAGCATAATTCAAAAACCTTAGCAATTAAATTAGCTATTTATGATAGAAGAAAACATAATAAAATTAGATAAGTTCATATAAAAAATAACTTATAAAATATCTTGATCTCTCCCGAAAACTAAAACAATTAACCCATGGAGAGATGAAATCCTAAAAAGACTATACAACAGTATATATAGGCAATTGGCAATTTCTAAGAGCAGTTTACAGAATATTTTCGAAGATACAAAAATCCCTCAAAATCTGAAGATCTAACTCCACAAAATTTGGCCCAAATTAGGAAAAATTCAGCCTTGGCCAAAATCTTGAAGGTGCAGGCTCCCAAATTTGGTCTGTGGCTTTGTGGGATCTTTGTGAATCTTGTTACAATCTTGCTTTTAGGTAATTTTTACTCTTGACTCTATTTTAGCTTAAAGTAGTCCACATCGAACGTACGTAATACGCATTTTGTGCACTTTTGCCCTATAATCTGCATTATTTCACAAAACATATCTGGAGTAGCATTAAATAGGCAAAATAAAGATAAATATGGATATAAAATATGCATTAAAATGCACCAATCAAATACCTCCACACTTATATTTTGCTAGTTCTCGAGCAAAATCTAGAGTTTCAAAAACTAAAAACTAAATAAAATATAACCAACATCTAACTACTATCTAACAATTATGCTTCTTTTCGCAAGCGTGGCGATTGCACTTAGCACATGCAACAAGCCGTTAAAGCTCTAGGTGTTCCTAGTAGGAGCAGTGTTGTTTCCTGAGGGTTTTCAGCAGATACTGCCCATAAAATCCCAAAAGGGAAAACAAAAACAAGTATAAAAGAAAAATGAAATATGAAAAATAAAGAAAGTAAAAACTATATACAAGAGAGAAGAAAAGAAAGAAAAAGAAAAAGTTCTGAATTTTTACTAGTTTTTCAGCTCTCATGAATTTTTATCTTAATAGTTTTGTTCAACTTAAGAAATTACATCCTCCCTCAATAAACTTCATTTTTTTCTTCCTTCCTATCTTTCCTTTTAATATCGATCCTATACCCCTACGTGTGTGTAAAATATCCCTACACTTGAGAATTCAATAGGTTATAGTACCAATGCCCTTGTACCATCGTATTTTTATTTAATGTAAATATATGCGAATGTACCCACACACTTTTCAATGAGACTGCTAATGCTTCCTGAGACATTAACCAACCAGTTGCTCAATGTGTGGGTTTAAGTTTAAGCTCAGTGTTTAGTTATGCTCGCCTTGCAACTAGCTCAGACCCTCAGCAGTGACTTCCAAACCAGTTGGCCTTAGGCATTAGGTGATGAAGCACCCCTACGACTGAAGTTTTACTTGCCCTAAGTAATTACAAAACTAATTTATTATATTTATTATATTTATTTTTATTTTATTCTTTTCTTATGTTTTAATTACTTTTTAATCACCTTTCGGCATGAGCATCCAATGCTTCCTGAGGCATGAATTCCCCGTTACTCAGTGAAGAAAAAGGTGTGCATTTTATTTATGATATTTTATATTATATACTTAGGTATTTTAGACAATGTTATTTCTAGATATTTTCTACTATCTCAAGTTTAAAGATTCATATTTGTGAAATTTGTAGGGTGTATGTTCTCTAAATTTGAATTCAAGGTAAGTAATTATTTTTCAGACTTAGTTCTATTCTCAAATTCAATAATTTCCTTTATCTCACTCAAGCTTTTGGATCCGAATTCATGATCACTTATTACTAGTTTGATTCAAAAAAAAATTCCTTATAAAAAATTAGAGAAGAAAAACTAAAAATAAACCGAAAAAACGAAAATGAAAAAGAAAAAGAAATGAAAAACAATAATGTGTAAACCAAGAAAAACAATAATATGTAAACCACCCCACACTTATTTCAGACATTGTCCTTAATGTCGACTCCTTACTCATCTCTCTAATCTTTCTCTTAATTCAATAAAGAACAATCACTATAATGTTCCAACTAAACAGATATATAAAATAATGTAGTAAAATTAATTCATATAGAGATAAATCATTAAAATTAATAAACAAGAACAAACTTACAGAGCCTAAAAAAATTAGGAGATTTTCCCCTCATCAAGCCGATGACTGGCGGTGGCCATCTGCTGCTATGCGATCTGATAATGGATTTATACTTCCTGCTTTGCACTGTATATCCTACAACTTAATTATTTCATGTTTTTATGTTAGGTTTTGGAGTAAAACAAAAGAGTAAATATAAGCGAAAACGAATAAGATGATTGTTTTTTATTTAAAAGAAATTAAAATCATTAAAAAAAGATAAAAAGAAAAAAAAAGAAAGAAAGAAATTAAATTTACATAACGCTTTGGCTAATCCAAAGGTTAATATCAACCACTCAAAAATTTTGTTTATGATCATGCAAGAGTAGTAAAATAAATTATAACAATAAACATCAATAAACATCCTAAAGTTGATATGCATAAATTAGTATGGTGTTTATACATGGGTGAACAAAATTGTGATCCATGTTTTGCCGAATAAACTAGTGCAGTAATAAATGATTTAAGTCTAGAAAAATTATGCAACTGCACTAACGTGTCAATGTATTGGTTTATTGGATCAAAGTCTTCAACATGAACATGCGCTACATAAATAAAAGATTTAGTTACAGGAGTTAAAGGCATTTCTACTATTAAGATTGTAGGCTTTTCATCATATCCCTCGTCTAGCAATTTTTTTCCTCCTCCTTAAATTGACTTATGAGTTAACTTTTGTCATCCAAAAATGTGGGTTTCCACTCTAAATTGTCTTCAAAAATTTTATTTTTCGTTCCAACTAAAAGTGTGGGTTCCCTATCAATAATTCGTTCAAAAATTATATCTAAGCCAACACTATCAAAATCACAAGTTTCTTTCATAGATGCGGCTTCGATATCTATAGCCTTCTCAAAAATTATATCCGCTTATGTTGATTCGTCATAAACATCTTCTTCAAAATTTTTCTTGTTACAATAAGTTAAATCAAATATCTCTACCTCGAACATATCTTCAATTAAATCATTCTCATTTAAATTCGTTGTTGGAGGCTAAATTGGAATTTCAAAATTTTAAGGGTGGGTTTCAAACTGGCTTGAAGGAATCTCGTGCTCTTTTTTCTCATTGGCTTTTTCAATTGTAAGTCTATTTTACATGCTCTACAAGGTTTGTAGAGAAGTGGAATTTCAAAAACCAGATTTTGTGAGCATGTTAGAAAGACTTTTAATTAAGATCTACCACAAAACCTTAACTAGTTATACTATAAACATATTTATTCTACTATATTAGAATTTTATACCTTTCGGATTAGTGTCCTTCGGGTCTTGAATCCTCTTCTTAAGCTCCTTTTGGGTTTTTGGTGTAGTTTGATCGCCGGTCTCCTGAATCCTAGATGATCCACCCGAAAGTCCTAAGTGCAAGCTACAACTTTCAAATGAAAGAAACTCAACTATCTAGTTTGCTAATCTAGCTAGTTGAAAATGAATGGAAATGATAAGTGGTGATTTTTCTTTCTCAAAAATCCTTGTTTCTCAACTCATGAGAATGATAGGATTTTTGAAGAGGAGGAAGCAAAGAAAAGAGGATGGCTACTCAAGAAAGAAATGAGCTCAAGAAAAGAAAGAGCTAGGAACCATGAAGAATGAAAAGTCCAAAACAATATGAAGCCTTTTCTTTTTCTTTTAAAAATCTATCCATACTTCAATAGTGATGGCAATAAATGCCCAAATCATCCCTCATCCCATGCTTCCTTTACACCTCATTTTCCTTTTATTAATAAATAGAAAAATTCTTATTAAGAAGTGTCCCCTTCTAGAATGTATTTTGTATAAATACAAAATACTCTCTACCGTATATACATACCCGTATTCGTATCAAAATACGAATACCCAAGAGATAGAATAATACCACTAAAAATAATACTAGTATTAAATCAATATCTGATTTAATAAACCGGTTTAATTCCAAGCCCGCTAGTATAAAAAAAACGTTCGATTAAATTCCGCACAACTAGTATACGCAATCAATCGGAACCCTGCACGTATAAACATACGGCCTCTACTCGTTTCGCCTGAATCAGAGAAACCTTCTGTGTGGGACTCTAAAAACTCGATAGTACGCTGGCAGTGGGTTTAACCACAAACGCGTCAGCGGTACCAGCTGTACGTAACGGCTATCCAGGTACCTGTCGAAAAAGAAGGCCGACGAGCAAACTCATCTGAACCCCTACTGAGCCTAACCGTGACAACATCCGTGCAGAACGGTCTGTTCGTCTAAGAGTACCGCATACCGGGTCTAGGGGGCGTTCAACGTTAAACCCCTACTAACCTTGATAAGTCGTGCTGGTGTGGCTCAATACCATCCGAGAAATTACCGATCTAATCTATCAGTAATTCTAAACTGCCCTGGCCAGGGGCTTATGGTGTTGACCAACCAAGCACAGTGCGATATCGACTCTCTATACCGGGAGAGACGAATCTCTAACAATCACTCACTACCTCTATGTGGCTCGGGACTGTACCCAACTAAAACCTGTTTGCACGACTCTTTTGAGCCGTGGTAGGGTTGTAGTCAAAGCACAGTAGGAACTCACATGAGGCAAACGATGATCTTAGGTCTACAGACTACCTGTACACATGCCACATGAAAACTGCCATCTGACATTAGGTATAATACCATTTAGCAGTTCTCGGCGAGTCCGTCCAGTATACCCACCCACAGTGAGCACCTGTATACAATCTTAGGTGAAACACACCAATGGCCGTGAGACTAACCATCGCCCTTAGTTGGGGTCTAGAAATGTATACACCAGTCTACTCTGAGATATCGATGCCCTGTCTCGATATTCCTATGACTGGGGACACTTTTAAGTATACAATCTCAGGTGAAACACACCAATGGCCGTGAGACTAACCATCGCCCTTAGTTGGGGTCTAGAAATGTATACATCAGTCTACTCTGAGATATCGATGCCCTGTCTCGATATTCTTATGACTGGGGACACTTTTAAGGATATGCTTATAAACTACCCAGCTCTCACAAGTATGGCCGCCATCACAACGCTGGTAGTCAAGTGCAGGGTTACCTGGCACGGCAGCAAGGTTTCGGGAGGAATCGTCCATACCAATTTCAAATTTTTTCCATGCTAAACAACCATAATCCTAGAATCTTAACTAGAGATTTAGACGAAACAACAATGTAAACAACTTTACATCTAAGTGAATGAGGAATACAACCTTTGTAGACTGGTCCTTCACTTCTAAAGCTCCGTGTAGTAGTCCCTTCGCTCCAAGTAGTGAACACCCGAACTCTTTCACATGAAAAAATGAACAAGTTTGCTCGAAGTCTTCGAGACCGAAGATGATCTACGTCGAGGAGACTCAAACTCATGCTATCTCTTCACTAATGGTAGATTAGTGAAGCAAACACCCTAAACTAAATGGCTAATATAGCAGAGGATGATGAAGTAGGAATTTTGCTCACTTTAGATTTATTTTTCTCACAATATTTCATCACCTTGAGAAAAAGCTAGAAAGCTTTCTCTTGGTCAAGAAGAAGATGAAGTGGAGATGATAATGAAACTCATGAGGTGAGAATAGCAACCATGGATGAGTTAGTGTCATACAGTAACTCATGTAGAGAATAAACCATGGCTAACAATAATGGTTAGGTTAATAAATATCTACAAGTAAAATAAAGTTAGTGGACTAAGTCAATGGTTAGCATAAGCTTCTCCAAGGTTCTAGCCATGATAATTTCCATCTAATTTTGATTAACTTTAAATAAATAAAACCCTTCATTATATCAAGCATGGTGTGAGTCTCATACACCCATGAAGCATGTGGCATCAAGCATGACACAAATAAAATGTACATAAATATATATCACATATATATACTATATGCACACAAGTGAGAAAAAGAAATGTTTAAGTGAGCTAATATTAGTTAATGTAATTCAATATATCAAATATATAATTATATATTAAATTATTAAATCAACACTTGATTTAATAATCCGGCTATATCATATACAACCGGCTAATATCAAATGTAACAACCTATCGAATCAACACTTGATCCGATAACCCGGCTATATCACATATATCCGTCCGATATCATATATCGCGAGAATAGAATACGGTATCACATACGCGCATTAATTTCGGTCCCGCACATATCACATATGTACTCCTACTTCGTTTTGCATGAACCAGGAAACGTCTGTATAGGACTCTAAAGACTCGTCAATACACCGGCAGTAGGTGGTGATCATATCAGTCACCCACAAGCTGTAAGCGGTCTGCCAAACGTAACGGCCACCCGGGTATTGAGCGATCAGAAGATCAACAAGCAAGCCTGCTCATACTCCTGCGAATCCAATCAGTAATACTACCGTACAGTTCGATCTCTTCGTCTGATATGTCGCATATCACAGCCTGAGGGTGGTATAACATCAGACCCCAATAGCCTAATAAGTTATGCCGATGCAAGGTCCATAACGGTTCGAGAAACTACTGATAACACTTACCAGTAGATCTCAGCAACCCTGACCAGGGATTTCCTGTTATGGCCAATCGAGTATAGCACAACATCAACCCCCAATATCGGGAGAGACGAATCCCCTCCTATCGCTCATTACCTTCATGCGACTCGGGACTGTACCCAAAAACCACCGTTTTGCATGATCTCTTGAACGTGGTAAGGTGGAAATCAAAGCACAGTGGGAATCACACAAGACTCTATGACGATCTCAGATCGACAGACTAACGTGTACCAGTGTCACCAGAGAATTGCTATCTGATGATAGGTATAATACCATCTAGGAGTTCTCGGCGAGTCCGTTCAGTGTACCCAGTATCCACTGAGCACCCGTATCCCGTCTCTGATGTCAAACACCAATGGATATGGGATCATCCATCGCCCATCATATAGGTCGAGAAGCGTATACGCTAGTCTACTCTGGAATATCGATGCCCCGTCTCGATACTCCCAGGACTAGGAACATTTGAAGGATGTACTTACCGACTACTTCTGCCCCACTAGTATGATCTGCATGTTAATCCTGGTAGTCAAGTACTCATCCTAAGGGCTTTATCAACATGTAATAGAGAGACAATAAGTGTACATGTTAAAATAAAGAGCCACCAGATAGCATACTATCATGTCGAGCAAGAAAGTCCTTCCTATATATGTCCAAGCATCCATTATAATATACATCATATGTATAATAATGGCCTCTAGGGCATACATATAACTAACAATCTCCCACTTGCACTAAGGCCATTTGTTGTAGTACCTCATACCCAACGACCCATAAAAAAGTCTCTCTAGGGAAAGGCCACTATGAGTGGATCCGTTGTGTTATCTTTCGCATCTACTCTCCTAACCTCGATCCCTTGGAGATCAACCATCTCCCTGATCAGGTGATACTGTCCTCAGAATATGTCTGAAACGCTGATGGGACCGGCGTTCTTAGGCCAAAACCACAACTCCATTGTTGTCACAATAACAGTTATTGGACGCTCAATGGTAGGAACCATGTTCATCTCATGAACAAGAAATATCCAAACAAACTCTTTGGTAGAATCGTTGGTAGCAATGTATTCAACCTTTATCGTCTAGTTTGCCACGGTATATAGCTTGGAACTCTTCTAACATACCGTCCCTCCACTGAGGGTAAAGACAAAGCCCGTGACTGACTTTCAGTCGACCTTATCACTCTGGGAGCTAGAATTGGTAAAGGACTCCCACTGGAGTTCACCATTACCAAACACCAAGAACATTTGTTTAGTGCATCTCAAGTACCTAAGAATGTCCTTCGCAGCTGTCCAGTAATTCTTCCAAGATCCGATTGATTCCTGATCACTACATCTAGTGAGGTAGCTACATCTGGTGTGGTACATAACATCGCATACATGATAGAGCCTACTGCCGAAGCATAGGATATCCCTTGTATGCGAGCTCTCTCCAAATCAGTCTTTAAAGACATCTTTTTGGAGAGAGTGATTCTTGAGTAAGTGGGCGAACCACCACGTTTATAATCTTCCATACTAAACTCATTTAGTACGGTGTTTAATGTACCTGGATTTGGGACACTCCCAACATCCACTTAGATCTATCACCATAGATCATTATCCACAAGATATTATAGGTACCATCCAGATCTTCCATGGAGAATCCTCGTGATAAGAGGAGCTTGACCGAATGTAGCATAGGAAACCATTTTCTATCAAGAGTATGTCATCTACGTACAATATGTGTAAGACAATCTCACTCTCTACAACCTTCTTGTATATATAAGGTTCATCTACCTTTTTGATGAAGTCAAACATTTTGACTGCCACATCAAAACAGATGTTCCAACTCCGTGATGCGTGCTCTAATCCTGATGGACTTAAGCATAGCCACTGGAGAAAAGGTTTCGTCATAAACCACACCTGATTATTGATGATAGCCTTTTTCTACAAGTCTAGCTTTGAAAGTCTTAACTTTTCCATCCACACCAAGAATCTTCTTAAGATCCATTTGCTCCCAATGGATTTTACCCCTTCAAGTGCAACATTCAAAGTCATACTTTGTTGGTGTACATGGATTCCATCTCTGATTGCATAGCATCCAGCCATTTCACAGAGTCCCCGCTCATGATGGCCTGCCTGAACCTGGTTGGGCCATCATCTACTATGATGCAATTCTCTCTCCCACCGTCACCGAGAAAACCGTAGCATCTCTTAGGTGGATGAGGAACCCTACCAGATTCTCGGAGAGGCTGAGGTTCGTTGGAGACTATTGAATCCTTTGGTTTCACCAAATCATCAGTTGTTAGTTTATTCAGCTGGAACTCCTTCCAGTTCTACCTCATGTCCACAAATTTCTTCATAAGAAATTCCTTTTCTAAAAAGGTGGTATGCTGAGAAACAAAACACCTTTTGCTCCTCAGTATGGTAGAAGATATTCCCTCGCAAATGTTTGGGATATCCAACAAACTTATACTTAACTGACCTAGTCTCGAACTTGTCCGGATTTTGCTTTTCAACATAGGCTGGACAACCTCATATCTTAACTCGTTTAAGACATGGACTTTTCCCATTCCATATCTCATATGGAGTGGTAGACACTGATTTGGATGGAACCCCATTCAATAGGTATGCATCTTCTCAAGTGCATAACTCCAAAAAGAAACAGGCAACTCAATAGTACTCATCATAGAGCGCACCATATCTTATAGGGTGCGATACCTCCGCACCGATACACCATTGTGCTGTGGTGTACTCGAAGGAGTAAGCTGAGAGAGAATCACATTCTCCTTTTAGAAACTCCAGGAATTCCATGCGCAAGTATTCTCCTCCTTGATCTTATCGAAGGACTAAATACTCTTACCCGTCTGGTTCTTATCTTCAAGCTTATATTCCTTGAATTTCTCAAAAGTTTCAGACTCATGTTTCAACAGGAACACATGTCTGAATCTTGAGAGATCGTCGATGAATGTAATGAAATACAAAGAACCAACCCTGGCATTTGTAGACATAGGACCGTATACATCATCATGTATCCGTCCCAAGAGTTCAGTAACTCTTTCTCTGTTTCCAGTAAACGGAGTATTGGTCATTTTACCTTTGAGACAAGACTGACAAGTATCATAAGATGAAAATTCGAACAGATTCTCATATTCATCCTTATGTAACTTAGCTGGTCGTGTCGTATTGATATGACCTAGTCTACAATGCCACAAGAAAGATCCGTTCATTTCTGAACTACTTCTCTTGTGTGTGTTCTACATACTTTAAATTGTGGTTTGATTTAGAACGTATATGCTATTACATAACGTGCCTGATCCAATTAACTCTTGATTCAGGAAAATGTTCACAATATTATCCTCCAATATAGAATTATATCCTTCTTTAACTTAATAAAGAAACTGATGTAATGTTGTATATCAGGTTCGGTATCTAATAACATTTGTTCAGAATTAATGTATTAATACAAGGTGATATTTGCCAACTGGTTTGGCTGCAACGATTACACCACTCTCTAATACTTAGAGACATATCACCCATTTCTCAGTTCTCTACCTTTCTGCAACCCATGTAACAGATTACATATGTGGGATCCTGATCCGGTATCTCATACTTAGGACGTAGAGGATACTGAGAAACAGTTCTTGGTAATGAACACACCCAAAGAATATGCATCTACATGCTTATTACTCGATTGGGTCATGTAGGAATCCGGATATTCCCCTATTTCTTGCTCGGACTTATAACACTTATAATATAGAGCGGAACCAACGTTCCCCAGCTCAGTATAATAAGCAGGTTCGGTCAATGCATCCATATTATTATCTTGATTAAGGCATGGCATGGTCGCTACCTGGAGAGAGAGAGAAGAAAACACTCTGCGTGAGCTCTTGCAAGATTAGATTAGTTATTATTTTATCTAATCAGGATGGCTCCCACTGTTTTTATCAAATCTTCCTTCAAACCCTAAAAGGTAAGACTGGCCGGGATTAATTATACCTTACAAGTTCGCCAATCTTTCGGCCAGGCCAGTGTCGGTACTTTGAGGGAGGTTCCTCGTGCTTTCGCACAGACCTAATTAAAATAAACCTCATTTTTCCAGGGGCGTAACTCCGTTAACACCTTTCTAGACACCCACTTGATCGGCTAATTGTAATATGTAAAACTCTCCCAGGAGTAACTCTTACTCGTAGTGGGTATCGGGATCCAACTATCTCATAGAAGGTATGCAATCTCATTGCAAATTTCAACACTTGAAATTCCTGATAATCTTCTGCCCCTAGCGTCCTATGACCTTGATGAAAGCCAACAAACCATAGTTCGCCAGTCAAGTTCAACCCGTACATTTCTTGATTGAATTAAACCTGCTTGCACGACCCTTGACGAAAGCCAACAAAGTCGTACGACTATCTTAACCCAATCGCATCATATGCTTAAGCAGATAAGCACTAGTTAGCTACTGCACACTACGCCTTGACGAAAGCCAACAAACGTAGCACGAATACTAAATACTACTTATTTGAAATGACGGAGGGCTACAACAGGTTTTTAAGAAAATCCTTTGCGTAATGAACTTTATATCGTTGCGGAATCGAGTGATTTTGAAAAGGAATGTTTTTGAAGTTTTTACTAGTTTTGCTAAAGAGATCACTCCCGGTGAAGAGATCTTGGCTCTTTCCTCATTGAATGAGGTGCAGGATATTTCACAAATACCACTATGCAAAACAAGAACTAGAAAAGCAATCACAAGACAAAACCGAATTGGTTGTAGCATCTGCCAGTTTCACTAAAGAGGTCACTCTCGGTGAAGGGATCTTGGCTCTTTCCTTATCGAATAAGGTGCTGGATATTCTACAAGGAATACCGCTATGCAAAGCAAGAACTAGAGCTACTAGTTTTTAAAACAAGATTCTGCAACATCTTTAGGTTTCTTTTATTTCATTAATCTCATTAATGAAGTCCCATCAGTTATGCTTCCTAAGCATCACAGAAGAAACGAAAGCAGCAATATTTATTATATATCATATATATAATATAAGTATCCATCTCAACATATCAAGTGATCACATCACAGAATATCAGCAGCAGAAGAACATATATGAAATATTAGATATACTAGGAATTCCGTGTTTTAATTAAGCCAATAAAAAACGCGGATTCCACGGTCGTGATGAATAGCCAAACCCACATCCCTAGACCCCTACGAGAGCGGCAAGCAACCCTTCCAATTCTAGAGTTAGGAGACCCGGTCTCGACTCCTCGAGATGGTCTCCCACTGGACCTTAGAACCCGGTTACTTGTGCTCTCCTCCTTGGGTCTATCCTAATGCGGAAAAGTAAATAATATACATCAATGGTGACATCATCCTCAACCCGGAAGTGTCTCAATAAAAGAATATTACATACAAGATTTACATGAATAAAAATGAAAAACTCTCATCTCACATAAAAACCCCCGGCTATTCAAACACGACGATCCAATATAATATATTATAGCAACACATAACATCACATGTCATCAACGTAAGTAAATATGCATATCCCAATTGTCGTTGACATATAGCACCGAAACTGGCGATACACCACATATTACACTTACGGTCGCAGAAAAAAAAGTGAGAAACTATAACAATTAGAATCCACAACCACTTTAGACATCATAAACCCAATGTATCACATACTTTGGATTTCATGCCCAACCAAATGAATTCCTTAGACATGACATGCCTAACAATTATAAACCCCGTATTTTAGTCTCGATATTGAAAACACTTTCCAATAACCAGCCGGGTAATTCAACAAGATTCCCTACAACCAGATCGAATGCTCGTCGGAAACTTTAGTAGACGGCCGCACCCCCGATGCCATCGACGAGGTGCACTAAGGCGGAACACTGCGGCCGTGAGCACCCGAACGGATACTTTTGGCGACGGGGTTCTCCTACAGTCACTTGGTCAGGGCTATGGGGTATGGCTATCTAGTAAGGTTACCCGGCGAGTATCCGCGTACGCTACATGATTATGACGGACTTTTGATCCACATCAAAATTCCGTGGCAACCGATCAAATGAGACTAACTTGCTAGATTTATAAAATTCAAACTATTTATCACATAACTAATTATTGTGGATTCCAAATATTGTATCATAATCACAGATAGCTAGACGATGTTAAACTTTTCGATCGAATAAATAAACACCCAAAATTTCCCAAAGAGCTCAACACTTGAGAGGAATTTAAAAAGTACCCAGAACATACCACAGCATTTATGGACCAACCGTAGAAGGGTCAACCCTTGCCTCACCTATGGCGCCGCGGACCTACCACAAACCCTAGGGTTTGGTGGTGGTTCCGACGGTCACAGAATCGAGTTAGGGTTTTGTTCTTCTAGAGGGTCCACAGAATCACCTGCATGATTTTCTGATGATCTTAAACTTGGAAAAATCTAACTCTTGGAAAATTTCCAGCGAGGGAAAAATTGAGTATTGATATCCGTTCGAACTTTTTAACGTCGTCTAAATAACCCAAAACAATATTAAAATTACGAATACGAAACACTCCGAATTGCCAATATAATAAGACCACATCACATGCAATCTTAGAAAAAAACAAGCAATACCTGAACCACCAAAACCCAGAGACTGGAACACCCTAAAAAATTCAACCCAGAACTTTGTTACAAAACCGAGCAGGCCGGTTTTAATAGCAATGTTGCCGGCCAAATTCCGATGAGGGGGGCTAAGTTTTCTGTGGTGTTCATATTACATCTCATATAACATTCTGCAATTGCTTAAAAAATTTTTAGACACTCTGAAAAATTCAACAGAAACTGGGTTATTATTTCAAGTGTTTCGGAGTTGTTTCGGTTTTGTAATTCTACAAATATCGTCTAATTCTCTAGCATGGCTCTGATACCACTCTAGAGTTACTTGGCACGACAGCAAGGTTTCGGGAGGTATCGTCCATGCCAATTTCAAATTTTTGCCATGCTAAACAACCCTAACCCTAGAATCTTAACTAGAGATTTAGACGAAACAACAATATAAACAACTTTACATCTAAGTGAATGAGGAATAAAACCTTTGTAGACCGGTCCTTCACTTCTAAAGCTCCGTGTAGTAGTCCCTTTGCTCCAAGTAGTGAACACCTGAACTCTACTAAGGGTTCACATGAAGAAATGAACAAGCTTGCTCGAAGTCTTCGAGGCCGAAGATGATCTATGTCGAGGAGACTCAAGCTCATTCTACCTCTTCACTAATGGTAGATTAATGAAGCAAACACCCTAAACTAAATGGCTAATATAGCAGAGGATGATGAAGTAGGAATTTTGCTCACTTTAGATTTATTTTTCTCACAATATTTCATCACCTTGAGAAAAAACTAGAAAGCTTTCTCTTGATCAAGAAGAAGATGAAGTGGAGATGATAATGAAACTCATGAGGTGTGAATAGCAACCATGGATGAGTTAGTGTCATACAGTAACTCATGTAGAGAATAAACCATGGCTAACAATAATGGTTAGGTTAATAAATATCTATAAGTAAAACAAAGTTAGTGGACTAAGTCAATGGTTAGCATAAGCTTCTCCAAGGTTCTAGCCATGACAATTTCCATCTAATTTTGATTAACTTTAAATAAATAAAACCCTTCATTATATCAAGCATGGTGTGAGTCTCATATATCCATGAAGCATGTGGCATCAAGCATGACACAAATAAAATGTACATAAATATATATCACATATATATAGTATATGCACACAAGTGAGAAAAAGAAATGTTTAAGTGAGCTAATATTAGTTAATGTAATTCAATATATCAAATATATAATTATATATTAAATTATTAAATCAACACTTGATTTAATAATCCGGCTATATCACATACAACCGGCTAATATCAAATGTAACAACCTATCGAATCAACACTTGATCCAATAACCCGGCTATATCACATATAACCGTCCGATATCACATATTGCGAGAATAGAATACGGTATCACATACGCGCATTAATCTCGGTCCCGCATATATCACATATGTGCTCCTACTTCGTTTCGCATGAACCAGGAAACCTTTGTAGAGGACTTTAAAGACTCGTCAATACGCCGGCAGTAGGTGGTGATCATATCAGTCACCCACAAGCCGCAAGCGGTCTGCCAAACGTAACGGCCACCTGGATATTGAGCGATCAGAAGATCAACAAGCAAGCATGCTCATACTCCTGCGAATCCAATCAGTAACACTACCATACAGTCCAGTCTCTTCGTCTGATATGTCGCATATCACAGCCAATAGCCTGATAAATCATGCCGATGCAAGGTCCATAACGGTTCGAGAAACTACTGATAGCACTTACCAGTAGATCTCAGCAACCCTGGCCAGGGATTTCCTGTTATGGCCAATCGAGCATAGCGCAACATCAACCCCTAATACCGGGAGAGACGAATCCCCTCCTATCGCTCATTGCCTCTATGTGACTCGGGACTGTACCTAAAAACCACCGTTTTGCATGATCTCTTAAACGTGGTAAGGTGGAAATCAAAGCACAGTGGGAATCACACAAGACTCTATGACGATCCCGGGTCGACAGACTAACCTGTACCAGTGTCACCAGAGAACTGCTATCTGACGATAGGTATAATACTATCTAGGAGTTCTCGGCGAGTCCGTTCAGTGTTCCCAGTATCCACTGAGCACCCGTATACCATCTCTGATGTCAAACACCAATGGATATGGGATCATCCATCGCCCATCATATGGGTCGAGAAGCGTATACGCTAGTCTACTCTGGAATATCGATGCCCCGTCTCGATACTCCCACGACTAGGAACATTTGAAGGATGCACTTACCGACTACCTCTGCCCCACTAGTATGATCTGCATCATAATCCTGGTAGTCAAGTACTCATAAGGGCTTTATCAACATATAATAGAGAGACAATAAGTGTACATGTTAAGATAAAGAGCAACCAAATAACATACTATCATGTCGAGCAAGAAAGTCCTCCCTATATATGTCCAAGCATCCACTATAATATACATCACATGTATAATAATGGCCTCTAGGGCATACATATAACTAACATCAAGCATGTCCTACGGGCTTATTGAAGGGATTCCTTAGTACCATGCCTAGGGTTTGGGTTGCATCATACATGCTATAATAAAAATTTAGGGGGTGCTAAATAATACCAACCATGAATTGAACTAGAAATTTAGGGTAACAAAGAACTAGTATTACATACTAACAAGTCTAACACAAAGAGGATAGTAATACAACCTTTGTAGACCTCCTCTTTGTGACTTCTTGAATCAACTAGGGTTTGAACCGGTTCGTTTGAGTCCTTAATAAGTAGAACATACTCACATGTTAAGATAAAGTTAAACCAGACATACTATCATTTTGAGCAAGATCGTCCTATATATATACATATCCATAGTATCCAGTACAAATAATGGCCTCTAGGGCGTATATATATATCCTACATCAATATGGTCAGCAATAGTCATGGGTTCAAGAAGAGTATCAAGATAAGAAGTTAAAGTTATGTTTGTTTGAATTGGACTGGATGGATGACCTACATCATAACAAGGATTTGGTTGGAATTCTTGGCCTAAATTATAGTTAGGAACTTCAGAATACATCCCTTGATTCCAACGATATTTTTGTTGCTTTTGAAAGTTATTCCTAGAGGGGGTGAATAGGAATAAGTTACCGAAATGCCCAAATTAAAAATTCTAAACTAACAACACTTGCTAAACAAACCACAATCACAAACTTAGTTAAATGATAAGCAAATATAGATACGAGCTAAGCACAAATAGAATTTGTGAAACTATAGCATTTAACAAGCAAGTGATAAATTGCGATCAAGCAAGAGTAATGAGCAAATAGAGATAGCATGCAATATCTAAGCTAATGAGCAAATAAGAAGTAGGAAATTGCAAACGCAAACACGAGTCTTTTATAGTAGTTTGGAAGATCCCCTAATCCACTTTCTTTAGGCGCACGAGCTCGTTCCACTAAACACGCCTCCACCGAGACAATACATTTCACACCCTCAACCAAACAAGTCTCCACCGAGACAACACGTTGCTCGACACATGAGAAACTCTTCAATTTACAAGCTTTCCTCTCTTACAAAGGCACCCTTGTGTTAGTTATATGTATGCCTTAGAGACCATTATTATACATGTGATGTATATTATAGTGGATGCTTAGACATATATAGGTGGACTTTCTTGCTCGACATGATAGTATGATATCTGGTTGCTCTTTATCTTAACATGTATACTTATTGTCTCTCTATTACATGTTGATAAAGCCCTTAGGATGAGTACTTGACTACCAGGATTATCATGCAGATCATACTGGTGGGGCAGAGGTAGTTGGTAAGTACATCCTTCAATTGTTCCTAGTCGTGGGAGTATCGAGATGGGGTATCAATATTCTAGAGTAGACTAGCGTATACGCTTCTTGACCCATATGATGGATGATGGATGATTCCACATCTATTGGTGTTTGACATCAGAGATGGTATACAGTTGCTCAGTTAGACTGGGTACACTGAACGGACTCGCCGAGAACTCCTATATGGTATTATACCTATCGTCAGATAGCAGTTCTCTGGTGACACTGGTACAGGTTAGTCTGTCGACCTCATATCGTCATAGAGTCTTGTGTGATTCCCACTGTGCTTTGATTTCCACCTTACCACGTTCAATAGATCGTGCAAAATGGCGGTTTTTGGGTACAGTCCCGAGTCATATGGAGGCAATGAGCGATAGGAGGGGATTTCGTCTCTCCCGGTATTGGGGGTTGATGTTGCGCTATACTTGATTGGCCATAACAGGAAATCACTGGTCAGGGTTGCTGAGATCTACTGGTAAGTGTTATCAGTAGTTTCTCGAACCGTTATGAGCCTCACATCGGCATGACTTATCAAGCTATTAGGGTTTAACGTTTACCACCCCCAGGCTGCGATATGCGACATATCAGACGAAGAGACCGGACTGTATGGTAGTGTTACTGATTGGATTTGCAGGAGTATGAGCATGCTTGCTTGTTTATCTTCTGATCGCTCAATACCCCGGTGGCCGTTACGTTTAGCAGACCGCTTGCGGCTTGTGGGTGACTGATATTATCACCACCTACTGCCGGCATATCGACGAGTCTTTAGAGTCCTACATAGAGGTTTCCTGGCTCAGGCGAAACGAAGTAGGAGCACATATGTGATATGTGCGGGACCGAGATTAATGCGCGTATGTGATACCGCATTCCATTCTCACGATATATGATATAGTCGAGTTATCGAATCAAGTGTTGATTCGATAAGTTGATACATATGATATTAGTCGGTTATATTGTGATATAGCCAGATTATTAAATCAAGTGTTGATTTAATAATTTGATGTATAATTATATATGTGATATATTAATTTACATTAACTAATATTTGCTCACTTAAGCATTTCTTTTTCTCACTTGTGTGTGTACACTTAATATATATGTGATATTGTGTCATGCTTGATGCTACATGCTACATGGGTGTATGAGACTCGCACCATGCTTAACATAATCAAGGGTTTTATTATTTAAAGTAATTCAAAATTAAGTGGAAATTAGTCATGGTTCATGCTTAGTGGAAGCTTATAGAATCATTGACTAAGTCCACCAATTTTGTTTTACTTAAGATATTTATTAATCCAACCATTATGATTAGCCATGGTTTAGTCTCTACATGAGTTAGTATATGATATTAACTCACCCATGATTCCCATTCTACACTTCTTTTTCCATGGTTGCTTTTCTTCATCTCTTTCCTCAAGCTCTCTAGCTTTTTGGGAGGTGAAGAAAATGAGTGAGAAAAATATTTCTAAAGTGAACAAAAATCCTACTTCATCATTCTCTACTAGATTAGCCATTTAGTTTAGGGTGTTTGCTTCACTAATTCCATATTAGTGAAGAACTAGCTTGAGTTGGTGTCTCCTCGACGTAGATCATTTTCGGTCTTGAAGACTTCAAGCAAGTTTGTTCCGTTCATCTTGTGGAGCCTTTCTAAAGTCCGGGAATTCACTACTTGGAGCGAAGGGACTACTACACGGAGCTATTGAAGTGAAGGACCGGTCTACAAAGGTTGTATTCCTTATTCACTTAGATATAAAGATGTTTACATTCTTGATTCGTCTAATTCTCTAGTTAAGATTCTAGGTTGGGGTTCTTTAGCGCACCATTTTTTTAAAATGGCATGGTCGATGTCATGACCCGAAAAGTACGGAACATGACCGGCACTTAAATTACGAAACGTCTCGAGACGTACGTAATCTAAGTAAGACAAAACCCAGAAATCAAAACCAAGTAAAGCAGTAGAGTGAAGGAAAACCAATTCAAATCAAGTAGTAGCAACATAAGCCAAAATATGTATTTTTAAAATCACAAGTCTTTTCTGAAAATTTCGGTAGAGTTTCCTTTGTAAATACTGGCCCTGAACAGGGTACAACATGATAAATTTATACATAAATGATAAAAGGCATCCCCAAGTGGGAGCTAGCTCTTCGTCAATCGACGGCCACAACCACGCAAGCAATATAATATAGAACGCCGAAGGGCGAGGATCAAAACTGAAAATGAAACTCAAACAACATGAAATCCACAATAATACTGTTAGTTATATGTATGCCCTAGAGGCCATTACTGTACATAGGATGTATATTGTAGTGGATGCTGGGACATATATAGGGAGGACTTTCTTGCTCGACATGATAGTATGCTATCTGGTTGCTCTTTACCTTAACGTGTATACTGATTGTCTCTCTGTTACATGTTGGTAAAGCCCTTAGGTGTGTACTTGACTACCTGGACTATGATGCAGATCATACTAGTGGGGACATGGTAGTCTATAAGTACATCCTTCAAGGTCCCTAGTCGTAGGTATATCGAGACAGGGCATCGATATACCAGAGTAGACTAGCGTATACCTTCTCGACCCATACAGATGGGCGATGGATGATCCCATATCCATTGGTGTTTGACATCAGAGATGATATATGGGTGCTCAGTGGAGACTGGGTACACTGGACGGACTCGCCGAGAACTCCCAGATGGTATTATACCATACGTCAGATGGCAGTTCTCTGGTGACACTGGTACAAAGTAGTCTGTTGACCCGAGATCGTCATAGAGTCTTGTGTGGTTCCCACTGTGCTTTGATTTCCATCTTACCACGTCCAAGAGGGCGTGCAAAACGGTGGTTTTTGGGTACAGTCCCGAGTCACATGGAGGTAATGAGCGATAGGAGGGGATTCGTCTCTCCCGGTATAGGGGGTTGATGTTGCGCTGTGTTCGATTGGCTATAACCGGAAATCCCTGGCCAGGGTTGCTGAGATTTACTGGTAAGTGTTACCAGTAGTTTCTCGAACTGTTATAGACCTCATATCGACACGACTTATCGAGCTATTGGGGTCTGACGTTTACCACCCCTAGGCGAGATATGCGATATATCAGATGACGAGACCGGACTGTACGGTAAGTGTTACTGGTTGGATTCACTGGAGTGTGAGCGGGCTTGCTCGTCGATCTTCTGATCGCTCAATACCCGGGTGGCCGTTACGTTTAGCAGACCGCTTGCGGCTTGTGGGTGCTTGATATGATCATCATCTGCTACCGGAGTATTGACGAGTCTTTAGAGTCCTACACAGAGGTTTCCTGGCTCAAGCGAAACGAAATAGGAGCGCATATGAGATATGTGCGGGACCGAGAATAATACCAGTATGTGATACTGTATTCGATTCTCGCGATTTGTAACATTGATCGGTTATATGCGTTATAGCCGGGTTATCGGATCAAGTGTTGATTCGATAAGTTGTTACTATTAATATTAGTCGGTTATATGTGATATGACCGGGTCGTTAAATCAAGTGTTGATTTAATGATTTAATGTATAATTATATATTTGATATATCACTTTACATTAACTAATATAGGTTCACTTAAAAAGAAAAGGATTTTCTCACTTGATGTGCACATTGTATATATGATATACTTTTGTGCATTTGATTGTATCATGTTTGATGATAAATGATTGTTTAGTGTATAGTTTAAACCATGGTTGGTCAATGGTTAGGGTTTCTTTTGCTTCATTTACTTATTCATTTATTTATCCATTTTGTTTATTTTTGCAAAAGAAAAGGATAAATGAGGAAAATGGTGGCTTTCTTTGTTTGTAGTTGAAACTTCATAAAGCTTTGACTACATGACCATTTTGTCTCATGCTTAACCCTAAACCATTAAACCTTACCATGGTCTATTCTCTACACCTAACCAAGGTTAGGATATGATAAGTATTCTTTTTGTTATTCATTTTGGATAATGCTTATGATATTCTTTCTTCTTCTTCTTCATCTTCAACATTGAAGCAAGCTTGCCTCCATCAATGGCAACTTGTGAAAAAGAGTGAGAAATCCAATTCTAAAGTGAACCCACTTCCTATTTCTTCATCCTCTACCTCTTGCCAAGTAGTAGAGTGTGTTTTCTTCACAAGTTTCATGACTTGGTGAAGTGGGAGCTTGATCTTGTGATGCCTCGACGTAGATCATCTTCGGCATCGTCGTCGATGACCTAGCCCGCTTTTTCTCCGATGAAGCCGACGCTAGAGCCCAAGATCCGATTTGTACAGCGAGGAGACTTCATCGCGGAGCCATGGAGGTGGAGAACCGGATCTACAAAGGTTGTATTTCCGTTTACCATTTAGTTAAGTTGTTAACTAGTTTCTTTTTCGCCTAAACTTCTAGCCAACGATCCATATTAGGGTTTCTCGGCACCGTAATTTTTGAAATTGGCATGGTTGATGCCTTGTGTGACCTTACTAGTGTGCCTAGGAAGCCTACAAATACAACGCCTGACACAAAGGTCGAAAGAATATACATCACTGGTCTCTAAGTCTGAATAAATATACAAGTTTGGTTGATGGAATTACTAGATACAACTGAATAAAATAAAGGTACAATAGTGGTCACGATACAAGTGAACCCACCTACCAAAGCAATCACCCGGAAAGGAAGCAGTGTGCCAGCAAAGCCGTAATGGAACCTGCACGGCAAAACCTGCAAGAAACTGTGGCACAACGGGGGTGAGTTGCCAACTCGTGAGTAGAAAACATCACCGAGCAGAAATCGTATGTATGACACAATCCTAGGTCAATACGATCAATAATATATATAACCTCAAATGATAAGTTTGAAGCAAGAAAAGGTGGCAAGGGTAAACATCTATATATAAGTGTAATCCCATGTGCTCGTGTCAGTGCCTCAGGTAACAACATATCATATGAATGAGGTATGAATGCATGAAAACAGAATACATGTAAATGAAGAAACTGCTTTCATAACTTAGTGAGATTTCTGTATATTTAAAATGAGGTATCATCAATGAAATCATTATAATCAGTGTCTAGCATCGACACAAAACATAAATCCAAATATCTCAATATCTCAGGCTCTGGCTATCCGGACTGGCCTGTATCATCAAATCTCAATACCTCAATATCTCAAAATCTTAGTGTCTCAAATCTCACTATCTAGGGCTCCGTCAGTCCTGATCGGCCCCTATCATCAATCATACGACCACGAACGGTATTCTCCGGATATCCGACGCGCTAGGCAAAATTACCGGTAGGCAGTCTGCCCCTGCCGGGCTCATCGTCTACACCTCGATCTTCTTGCCCCGGGGTACCTTACCGGGTCCACCATGTACCCGCAGACGGTTCATCCAACTCCTCGAATCGGGTCTCGAAATCCATCTCATAACCGAGAAAACATCATGGTGGACGACTCATACATCACGAGAAAACCGCACTTTTCATTTTAAAAAGAGAGAGAGAGAAAGAAGTTTATATATATTCTTGCGGTTTTCTCCCAAATCCAGGAATCTCATAAAAATCTGAAATCCAAGAATCGACAGTAAATAAACAGTGAATATCGGCATAAAACTCCATAATACTGCATAACAGTGAATAATAATATGCATGAATTTACAAGTAATAAGTGAAATGTCTAACCTGACATATAAAGCAAGTACACTAATATCATGTCGAAACTATCAACTAACAAGCTATGTCAATGAAATAATATTCTGTAAAGTGTACGTGACATGGCAATTATAGATGATGATGTGTATGAGCCGGCAAGTAAGTGTATGTGGAACATACGCATCATCGGTAATGGTGCTGGTGTCCTGACCGCATGATTTCAATATTAACATATGAAAATACAATATAAGCATGCAATGCGATGCGAGCAGCAAGAATATGCGGGAGCTGAATATCAAATATAATGATAACGAATCTACATATGTCTAAGTATGAGTCGTACAGTTTTGCCATTTGAAATAATACGAATCGTGTGTTTAGAAAATAGGGACTACAGAGTTTTTAAGAAAATGTACGTCCTTTGAAATATCCGTAGAATCCTTTGGCCTGTCTTTAAAAATACTCACGATTCGTTAGTTTTGAAATAGGTATGACTCGAATCTAATCTATCATTTACAAGTAAACTACCGGGCTAAACTAAAAGGCTAATCGAAAGGTAAGGGAACCGCTTAACGTCTGAGTCGATACATTTATATATATAAATATAACAGTCGGTGATCCCGCCTCAAAAGTATCCCATACGATACAATATCTATAATATTACATCCTCAAGTCAAGAGTGCGGATCTATCATCAATATATAGCTCGTACGGTAAATCCGTCGTACGGTCTCCTAAATCTGGGTACGGGTCAAATGTCACATCTATCACATTATTCATCTGGTATCCTCTTTATCAAATATCATGATCCGGGGTACTGATCTACATCTAGTACAATACTGATACCACATATGTATATGCATGCGTGTGTATGAAAACACCTGTAACATTTCAGAAAATATAAAATATTATTTTTGAAATTTAATATTAAAATAATATATTTGCCGAAAACTGCCCGATTTGCGAAATTGGGGTTTTCAAAAAAAGGGTATAAACATATACCAATATTTGTGAAATAAATGGAAATTAAAATGATTTATTCATTTAAAAATATATTTAAAAGATTTGGCATTTTTAAAATTTATTATATGCAGTTTTGATAAAAACCCGATTAGTGCACTGCTAATCGCGATTAAGCCAAATCCGTATTTCTACAGTTTTTCATGGTAAGTGCACCATGACATGTTACATGTTATTTTATGGTGTTGTTTTATTTGGGTTTATATGTTTTGGCGAGAAAAAGAAAATAAAGGAAATGATGACTTGAGGTGAGAGGGGGGCATAATGATTAGGGTAGGTATACTTTTTGTGAGAGAGAGAAGTGAGAATAATTGAGAGGGAGAGAGAGGGTGTTGCCTCATTATTTCCTCCACCATTTTTTTCTTCCTCTTCATCCTCATCTCCCTCCATCCTCTACCCTCATGACCCCTATATGAAATATCCACCAAAACCCCATACCCATTCACTAAAAACTTGCATAAGCTCAAGGGAAGCACATTGGACCAAGAAAATTCAAATTTTGATGATCTTAGGGATTCATGGGTGCTATATGAGGTAATCCCTTCACCAATTGTGTAGTTTTTCATTCACTTTAGTATTCATATGTGTTTTGATGTGATTAAGTGAAGTTTAGTGAACTTTAGGAAACCCTAGTGAGGGTTTGAGTGAAATTGTGGATTGGTGATGCTTGAGTTGTTGGATATAGTGCCCTCAGAGTCAATTATTGGATCACAGGCACGTGATTGCAATGATTGAGGGAGGACCTATACCGGTAGGACAGTCTTACTCGAGATGATAGTATGCTATCTGGTTTATCTTTATCATCGTGTACTGCTTTAGGTGACCTTACAGGTCACTATTGCACGTTGATAGAGCCCTTAAGATTCTTGCTTGACTGCCAGCAGTATGATGGAGATCATATATGTCGGAGCTGGGGTCTATAAGCGCATCCTTAAATGGTCCCTAGTCGTAGGAGTTTCGAGACAGGGCATCGATACTCCAGAGTAGAGTAGTGTATACAGTCGAGACCCCGACGAGAGGCGGTGGCTGGTCTCATAAGCCACTGGTGTCAGTTGGTTCACCTAAGATGTATACAGGTGCTCATTGGGTTATGAGTACACCGGACAGGACTCGCCGGGAACATGCTAGTTGGTCTTATACCTGACGTCAGATAGCAGTTCCCTGGTGACATGTGTACAGGTTAGTTCATCGACCTGAGATCGTCATTTGTCTCGTGTGAGTTCCCACTGTACTTTGATTACTACCCTACCACGGCTCAAAGGAGTCATGCAAACAGGTTTTAGTTGGGTACAGTCCCGAGCCACATGGAGGCAGTGAGCGGATCTGCAGGGGTTCGTCTCTCCCGGTATTGGAGGTGAGGTCGCGCTGTGTCTAGGAGAGCCATTACACAAAGCCCTCGGCCGAGGCAGGAGATTTAATGGTAGGTATTCCAGTAGTATCTCAGGGTGTTCTGGGCTACACTCCGACACGACTTGTACCGCTTTTGGGGGTCTGACTTTTACCAACCCCCTAGGCTCGCCATGCGATGCTCATAGACGAACGGACCGGACTGTACGGATATTGTCACTGACAGGCACAGTAGGGTGTCAGCATGAGTTCGCTCACAGATGCCCCTTTTGGTCAATACCTGGTAGCCCGTTACGTATGGCTAATACCTCTGACGTGCTAGTGGTTAAATCCACAGCTAAAAGTATTGACGAGTCTTTAGAGTCCCCTACAGACAGTTACTCAAGTTTCGTACGAAACGCTGTAGAGGCCGTATGGAGATATGGCAGGGTTCGATCATATACGTGCGGTATTGCACGGATCATGATCGGACGGGTAATACTAGCGGGCTTTGGTTTAAACCGGATCCTAGTATTGTACAGTGTAGATTTTGTCTCATTGCATTTGTATTCGGTCGGAATATAAATGCGGGTATGTATATGTTAGTTGTATGTATGCCCTAGAGGCCAGTATTGTACAGATGATGTATATTATATTGGATGCTTGGACATATATAGAGATGACTTTCTTGCTCGATATGATAGTATGCTATCTGGTTACTCTTTATCTTAACATGTACACTTATCTCTTTAAACTGTCTTATAGTTACATGTTGGTAAAGCCCTTAGGATGTGTACTTGACTGCCTGGACTATGATGCAGATCATACTAGTGGGGACATGGTAGTCCATAAGTACATCCTTCAAGGTCCCTAGTCGTAGGTGTATCGAGACGGGGCATCGATATACCAGAGTAGACTAGCGTATACGCTTCTCGACCCATGAGATGGGCTATGGATGATCCCATATCCATTGGTGTTTGACATCAGAGATGATATACGGGTGCTCAGTGGAGACTGGGTACACTGGACGGACTCGTCGAGAACTCCCAGTTGGTATTATACCTCACGTCAGATGGCAGTTCTCAGGTGACACTTGTGCAGGTTAGTCTGTAGACCCGAGATCGTCATAGAGTCTTGTGTGATTCCCACTGTGCTTTGATCTCAACCTTACCACGTCCATGAGGGCGTGCAAAACGGTGGTCTTTGGGCACAGTCCCGAGTCACATGGAGGCAATGAGCGATAGGAGGGGTTTCGTCTCTCCCGGTATTGGGGGTTGATGTTGCGCTGTGCTCGATTGGCCGTAACAGGGAAGTCCCTGGCCAGGGCTGATCAGAGATTTGCTGGTAAGTGCTACCAGTAGTTTTTCGACCCGTTATGAGCCTCACATCGGCACGACTTATCGGTTATTGGGGTCTGACGTATACCACCCCTAGACTTGATATGCGACATATCAGACGAACAGACCGGATTGTATGGTAAGTGTTACTGGTTGGATTCACAGGAGTGTGAGCGGGCTAGCTCGTCGATCTTCTGATCGCTCAATACCCGGGTGGCCGTTACGTTTAGCAGATCGCTTGCGGCTTGTGGGTACTTGATATGATCATCATCTGCTACCGGCGTATTGACGAGTCTTTAGAGTCCTACACAGAGGTTTCCTGGCTCAAGCGAAACGAAATAGGAGCGCATATGAGATATGTGCGGGAGCGAGAATAATGCGTGTATGTGATACCGTATTTCATTCTCGCGATGTATGTATCGATTGGTTATATGCGATATAACATAGATATCGAATCAAGGATTGATTCGATGAGCCGATATATAGGATGCTAGTCGGTTAT
This sequence comes from Agapanthus africanus, assembly GCA_030015575.1. Lineage (NCBI taxonomy): Eukaryota > Viridiplantae > Streptophyta > Magnoliopsida > Asparagales > Amaryllidaceae > Agapanthus > Agapanthus africanus. The sequence goes on from CM057350.1 coordinate 201,180,183, forward strand.
ATGCGATATGACCGGATTGTTAAATCAAGTGTTGATTTAATGATTTAATGTATAATTATATATTTGATATATTGCTTTGCATTAACTAGTATTGGTTCATTTTAAAAGGATTTTCTCACTTGATGCACATTGTATATGTGATATATTTTTTGTGCACTTGTTTGTATCATGTTTGATGATACTTGCTCACTTGGGTTTGTGTAAAGATTAGACCATGGTTATATGAATGGTTAAGGTTTTGATTATTTACTTAGTTATTTATTTATTTATTCATTTTGGATATTATTAAGAATGGTGGCTTATTTCGTTTCTATGTTGAAGTTTCTTGAAGCTTTGACAAAGTCCACCATTCTTATCTCATCCTTAACCCTAACCATTCCAACTAACCTTAGTTTAATCTCTACACTTGACCATGGTTAGTATATGATAAGTATTCATATTAGTTTCATTTTTAAATAAAAAACTTATCATATTCTTTCTTCTTCTTCATCTTCTTCCTCAAGAAAAACCTTGCCTTCATCAATGGCAACTTGAGCAAAAGTGTGAGAAATCCAATTCTAAAGTGAACCCACCTCCTATTTCTTCACCCTCTACCTCTTGCCAAGTTGTTTTGGGTGTTTTCTTCATAAGTTTCACAAATTTGTGAAGTCGGAGCTTGAACTTGTGATGCCTCGACGTAGATCATCTTCGGCACGAAGCCGACGACCTAGTCCGCCCATTTCTCCGATCAAGCCGACGATTGAGTTCCGGGATTCGAGATGGACAGCGAGAGGACGCCTACGTGGAGCCAAGGAAGTGGATATCCGGATCTACAAAGGTTGTAGCTTCTTATCTTTAGTTAAGTTGTTAACTAGTTTAGTTTTTCGCCTAAATTTCTAGTTAACGATCCGTATTAGGGTTTCTCGGCACCCGTAAAATTTGAAATTGGCATGGTTGATGCCTTGTGAGACCTCTTGAGCGTGCCTAGGAACCCTACAGTGGTATCAGAGCCTAGCTAGATCCTTAGGCGATGCTTAGACGATGTTTGAAACCCGATCGAACCCGAAACCCTAACTTTTTCATGCTCTCTGGACTTTTTCTAAAATCTCGGATTTTTCCATATTAAAAATGCTTAAAAAATTCAGCAGGGAATTCTAAGAATTACGGTGCAAATTTTTTCACATGAACAGTACATAGTGCGGCGGAACCGCGGCATAAGCATGGATTATACGGCGGTTCCGCGGCCTGATGATGACGTCAGCCCTCCTCGTTTGCACAGTAACTCTTATTTAATTATGCTGAGTTTTCTGGGAATTTTTAAATTGACTCAAGAGTTGAGTATTCTGGGGTTGCATTGGGAATCGTAGATTCGATCGGATTGTTAAACTTCGTCTATATGTTTTTCCGGATAACTTTAGAATATGTTAAAAAGTCCGACCGGATATAAATACCCAACTTTTCCCCTGCCGAAAAATTTCCATGTGTTGGATTTTTCTATGGTTTAAGTACGTTCTGAGTAGTGCAAGTAACGCGATGGTCCCTCTAGAAGACAACAAACCTTAACTCGATTATGTGACCGTCTTGAACTGCCCTTTGAACCTTCGGGTTTGGGGCAGTACGGCGTGCCACATGTGAGGCGTTGGCTTGACCCTTCTACGGCTGGACCGTTGGTACTGAGGCATGAAGTGAACGTCTTTGAACTAATTTCATGTGTTGAACGGTTTCGGGAAAACTTGGGTGTTCGAATGTTCGATCGGAAAGTTTAATATATTCTATTTATCCGGAATGGGATACAATAATTGAAATTCACAAACAGTTATGAGATAACTGAATGAATGTTATAAATCTAGCAGTTTAGTTTCATTTGATATTGAAAAGAGTTTTCGATAATGAGACTAAAATGCGGGGTTTATAACTGTTAGGCATGTGATGTGTAAGTATTTCATTTGATTAGGCATGTGATGTCTAAAGAGATTGCGGATTCCAACTGTTGTAATTTTACACTTTCTTTTCTGTGACCGTAAGTGTAATATGTGATATCGCCGGTTTCGTTGCTATATGTCAACGACAATTGGGATGCGCATATTTACTTACGTTGATGACATGTGATATTATGTGTTGCTGGATATGTTATATTGGATTGTCGTGTTTGAATAGCCGGGTTTTTTTTATGTGAGATGAGTGTTTTTCATTTTCATTCATGTAAAAACTTGTATGTAATATTCTTTTATTGGAGCACTTCCAGGTTGCGGAAGTTGTCACCCTTTGTATATTATTTACTTTTCCGCATTAGGATAGACCCAAGGAGGGGAGCACAAGTAACCGGGTTCTGGGGTCCAGTGGGAGACCAACTCGAGGAGTCGAGTCCGGGTCTCCTAACCCTAGAATTGGTAGGGTTGCTTGCCGCTCTCATAGGGGTCTAGGGGTGTGGGATTGGCTATTCATCACGACCGTGGAATCCGTGTTTTATACTGGCTCGTATTGAAAACACGGACGTCCTAGTATATCCAATATTTCATATGTTTCTTCTGCTGCGATATCTGTGATGTGATCATGTGATGTTCTGTGATAGATACAGTATATAGTATATATGATATATTATATAGACGTTACTTATGTTTTGCATCCGCACTAGCCCTGTCCTGCTCTGTCGTTAGTTACCTAACCTAACGGTGCACGAGGGGACATCGAGGCGAATGCGGATGGCATAAGTGTACGTCGTATTTATCTGTGATGTTTAGGTTTTTAAATGATGGGACTTCATTAATGTGATTAATGAAAGAAAAGAAACCAAATGATGTTGTAGAACCAAATTTTAAATAAAACAGGTAGCTACAGTTCTTGCTTTGCATAGCGGTATATATGATATACCCTGCACCTTATTCGATGAGGAAAGGACCGAGATCCCTTCACCGGGAGTGACTCCTTTAGCAATAACTGGCAGATGCTACATACTCGGTTTGACTTTTGATTGCTTCTATAGTTTCTGCTTTGCACAGTGATATATATGATATATCCCGCACCTCATTCGACGAGGAAAGGGCCGACGATCCCTTCACCGGGAGTGACCCCTTTAGCAAAACTAGAAAAGCCTCAAAATCACTCCATTTCAAAACTTCATTTGATTCTACAACGATATCAAGTTCATTACGCTCATGGTTTTTATGAAAAACCTGCGTAGCCCTCCGTCATTTCAGATAAGTACTAGTTAGTATTCGTGCTGCGGTAGTTTGGCCTCCGTCAAGGCGTAGTGTACGGTAGCTAACTAGTGCTTATCTGCTAGCATATGATGCGATTGGATTAGGGTATTTGTACGGCGTTGTTTGGCCTCCGTCAAGGGTCGTGCGGGTGGGTTTAATTCAATCAGGAAATGACGGGTTGAACTTGACTAGCGGACTATGGGTTGTTTGGCCTCCGTCAAGGTCATAGGACGCTAGGGGCAAAATATTATCGGGAATTTCAAGTGTTGAAATTTGCAATGAGATTGCATACCTTCTATGAGATAGTAGGATCCCGATACCCGCTGCGAGTAAGAGTTACTCCTGGGAGATTTTTACACATTACAATTAGCCGATCAAGTAGGTGTCTAGAAAGGTGTTAACGAGGTTACGCCTCTGGGAAAATGAGGTTTACATTAATTAGGTTCGTGCGAAAGCACGGGGGACCTCCCTCAAAGTACCGACACTGGCCTGGCTGAAAGATTGGCGAACTTGTAGTGTGTAATTAATCCCGGCTAGTCTTTCCTTTTAGGGTTTGAAGAAAGGTTTGATAAAAAGCAGTGGGAGCCATCCTGATTAGATAAGATAATAACCAATCTGATCTTGCACGAGCATACGCTAAAGTGTTTTCTTCTCTCTCTCTCCAGGTAGCGACCATTTCATGCCCTAATAAAGATAATAATATGGATGTATTGACCGAACCCGCATGTTATACTGTGCAGGGGAACGTTGAACCCGTTCTATCTTATAAGTGTTATAAGAATGAACAGGAAACAGGAGAATATCTGGATTCTCACACCGCCCAAAAGGAGAACATGCATGATGATGCATCGTCTTCAGGTGTGTTTGTCATTGAGAACTGTTTCTCAGTTCACCCTACGTTCTGGGTATTAGATACCGGATCAGGATCCCACATATGTAAAATGTTACATGGGCTACGGAAAGGTAGAGAACTGGGAAAAGGTGATCATTCCGTTCAAGTAGGGAATGTTGCAAATGTTGCAGCCAAAGCAGTTGGCGAATATCACCTAGTATTACCAAGTGGTGATACTATGATTCTGAATGAGTGCTATTATATACGGAACATGATGTGCAACATTATATCAGTTTCTTTATTGAGTAAAGAAGGATATAATTTTGTAGTACAGGATAATGTTATGAACATATTCCTAGATCAAAAGTTGATTGCATCAGGCTCGTTACATAATGGCATATTCATTCTAAATCAAAATACAGTCCTCAATTTACAAAACACACACAAGAGGAAGAGTTCTGAACTGAACGAATCCTTCTTGTGGCATTGTAGACTGGGTCACATCAATGCGACACGACTAGCTAAGTTGCATAAGGATGGATATTTAAATCCGTTTGAATTTTCATCTTATGACACTTGCCAGTCATGTCTCAAAGGCAAGATGACCAAAACTCCGTTTACGGGACACGGAGAAAGAGTTACCGAACTCTTGGGACTGATACATAGTGATGTATGCGGTCCCATGTCTACACATGCCAGGGATGGTTCTTTGTACTTCATTACATTCACTGACGATCTCTCTAGATTCGGATATGTGTTCCTGATGAAACACAAATCAGAAGCTTTTGAGAAATTTAGAGAATATAAACAAGAAGTAGAGAACCAAACGGGCAAAAGTATTAAGATCCTTCGATCTGATCGAGGAGGAGAATACTTAAGTAACGAATTCAGAGATTATCTAAAAGAGAATGGGATTCTCTCTCAGCTTACTCCTCCTTATACACCACAGCACAACGGTGTATCGGAGCGGAGAAATCGCACCCTATTAGATATGGTGCGCTCTATGATGAGTGCAGCTGAGTTACCTATTTCCTTCTGGGGATATGCACTGGAGACTGCTGCATATCTATTGAATAGAGTTCCAATCAAATCTGTGCCTACCACTCCATATGAGATATGGAATGGTAAGAGACCATGTCTTAATTTTATTCAGATATGGGGTTGTCCGGCCTATGTTAAAACACAAAATCCGGACAAGCTCGAGGCAAGGTCTGTTCTATGTAAGTTTGTTGGATATCCCAAACATTCGCGAGGGTATATCTTCTACCACTCCGAGGAACAAAAAGTGTTTGTTTCTCGACATGCCACTTTCTTAGAAAAGAGTTTTCTTATGAAACAGACAAGTAGCATTCAGGTAGAACTGGAAGAGGTTCCAGCAATACAAACTGAAACAGAAGACTTGGTAGAACCAGAGGATTCAGTAGAACTCGACGAACCCCGCCGATCTAGTAGGGTTTCTCGTCCACCTGATGTAGGGTTCCTAGGCACCCTGTAGAGGTCTCACAAGGCATCAACCATGCCAATTTTCAAAAATATGTTGCCGAGAAACCCTAGACTACGGATCGTTGCTAGAATTCTAGGCGAAACATAAAACTAGTTAACAAATTAACTATAGGTTAGATGCTACAACCTTTGTAGATCCGGTAATCCTCTTCCTTGGCTCCACGAAGGCATCCTCTCGCTGTCCATCTCGATTCCCAAACCCGAACTTTGGCTTCATCGGAGAAACGGGCAAGCTAGGTCGTCGGCTTTGTGTCAAAGACGATCTACCTCGAGGCATCGCAAGTTCAAGCTCCGACTTCACAAACTTGTGAAACTTGTGAAGTAAACACCCAAAACAACTTGGCAAGAGGTAGAGGGTGAAGAAATAGGAGGTGGGTTCACTTTAGAATTGGATTTATCTCACTAGATCTCAAGTTGCCATTAAAGTAGCAAGCTTGTAGAAGAAGAAGATGATGAAGAAGATGATGATCATGTTATGATAATGTTATGATAAGTCTTTGAAATAAAAAGGAAAATCAATACTTATCATAAAGTAAACCATGGTTATGTGTAGAGAATTGACCAAGGTTAGATTAGTGGTTAGGGTTAAGGATGAAGACAAAAGGGATGACTTTGGTCAAAGTTTCATGAAGCTTCAATAAGCTTCATGAAGAAAAGAAACCCTTTTTGTTTTCTTTCACCTAATTAAATGAATAAATAATGGATAAATAATTAAGTGAATAATCAAAAACCCTAACCCTTATCATAACCATGGTTCAATTCTTCACACAAAGCCAAGTTATTATGCATCATCAATCATGATACAAACAAGTGTACACAAAACATATCACATATACAATGTGCACACCAAGTGAGAAAAATCCGTTTAAAGTGAACCAATACTAGTTAATGCAAAGTAATATATCAAATATATAATTATACATTAAATCATTAAATCAACATTTGATTCAATGATCCGGTCATGTCGCACATAACCGACTAGTATTCAATGTATCGATTTATCGAATCAATGATTCGATAATTAGGTCATATCGAATATAACCAATCGAAACATATATCGCGAGAATGAAATGCGGTATCACATACACGCATTATTCTCGGTCCTGCACACATCTCATATGCGCTCCTATTTCGTTTCGCTTGAACCAGGAAACCTCTGTGTAGGACTCTAAAGACTCGTCAATACGCCGGTAGCAGATGATGATCATATCAAGCACCCACAAGCCGCAAGCGGTCTGCTAAACGTAACGGCCACCCGGGTATTGAGCGATCAGAAGATCGACGAGCTAGCCCGCTCACACTCCTGCGAATCCGACCAGTAACACTTACCGTACAGTCCGGTCTCTTCGTCTGATATGTCGCATATCAAGTCTAGGGGTGGTAAACGTCAGACCCCAATAACCCGATAAGTCGTGCCGATGTGAGGCTCATAACGGGTCGAGAAACTACTGGTAACACTTACCAGCAAATCTCTGATCAGCCCTGGCCAGGGACTTCCCTGTTACGACCAATCGAGCACTGCGCAACATCAACCCCCAATACCGGGAGAGACGAAACCCCTCCTATCGCTCATTGCCTCTATGTGACTCGGGACTGTGCCCAAAGACCACCGTTTTGCACGCCCTCATGGACGTGGTAAGGTGGAGATCAAAGCACAGTGGGAATCACACAAGACTCTATGACGATCTCGGGTCTACAGACTATCCTGTACAAGTGTCACCTGAGAACTGCCATCTGACGTGAGGTATAATACCATCTGGGAGTTCTCGGCGAGTCCGTCCAGTGTACCCAGTCTCCACTGAGCACCCGTACACCATCTCTGATGTCAAACACCAATGGATATGGGATCATCCATCGCCCATCACATGGGTCGAGAAGCGTATACGCTAGTCTACACTGGTATATCGATGCCCCGTCTCGATACACCCATGACTAGGGACCTTGAAGGATGTACTTATGGACTACCATGTCCCCACTAGTATGATCCGCATCATAGTCCAGGTAGTCAAGTACACATCCTAAGGGCTTTACCAACATGTAACTATAAGACAGTATAAAGAGACTAGTGTACATGTTAAGATAAAGGGTAACCAGATAGCATACTATCATATCGAGCAAGAAAGTCATCTCTATATATGTCCAAGCATCCAATATAATATACAACATCTGTACAATACTGGCCTCTAGGGCATACATACAACTAACAATCTCCCACTTGCACTAGGGCCAGCTGCTGTAGTATCGCATACCAAGCATCCCGAAGAGTCTCTCAAACTGTGTCTGGGGAATGGCCTTCGTGAGTGGATCCGCCGTGTTGTTCTTCGTGTCAACTCTCCTGACCTCGATCTCCCGGCGATCAACTATCTCCCGGATCAGGTGATACCGCCTTAGAATATGCCTGGACCGCTGATGGGACCTGGGTTCCTTGGCCAAAGCCACCGCTCCATTGTTATCGCAATACAAAGGTATTGGACGCTCAATGGATGGAACCACTCCAAGTTCAGTAATGAACTTCTTGATCCAGACAGCCTCTTTGGCAGCATCGTTGGCAGCGATGTATTCAGCCTCCATCGTCGAGTCTGCCACGGTTTCCTGCTTGGAACTCTTCCAGCTAACCGCCCCTCCGTAAAGGGTAAAGACAAAGCCCGACCGCGACTTAGAGTCATCCTTATCACTCTGGAAGCTCGAATCGGTAAAGGACTCCACTTGGAGTTCTCCGTTACTATACACCAAGAACATATCTCTAGTCCTTCGCAAGTACTTGAGAATGCTCTTCACAGCTGTCCAGTGACTCTCTCCAGGATCAGCTTGATACCTGCTCACTACACTTAGTGAGTATGCTACATCGGGTCTGGTACATAGCATCGCATACATGATAGAGCCTACTGCCGAAGCATAGGGTATACCTTGCATGCGAGCTCTCTCCAAATCAGTCTTGGGAGACATCTCTTTGGAGAGAGTGACTCCAGAGATCGTGGGCAAGTTCCCACGCTTGGACTCTTCCATACTAAACCTCTTTAGTATGGTGTCAATGTACCTGGATTGGGACAATCCCAAAATCCTTTTAGATCTATCTCTATAGATCCTAATTCCCAATATGCAGGAGGTATCACCAAGATCTTTCATTGAGAATCTTTGTGATAAGAAGAGCTTGACCGATTGCAGCATAGGAATATCATTTCCTATCAAGAGTATGTCGTCCACGTACAATACGAGGAAGACAACCTTACTCTCTGCCACCTTCCTGTAGATACAAGGTTCATCTGGATTTTTGACGAAATCAAACTCTTTGATAACGACGTCAAAGCAGATGTTCCAACTCCGCGATGCTTGCTTTAATCCATAAATGGATTTAAGCAGCTTGCACACCTTCCCGCTGCTCCCACTGTCTACGAAGCCCTCTGGCTGAGTCATGTACACGCACTCTTCTAAATCACCGTTTAGAAAGGCGGTCTTAACATCCATTTGCCAGATTTCGTAATCATGATATGCAGCGATGGCAAGCATGATCCGGATGGATTTAAGCATAGCCACTGGAGAAAAGGTCTCGTCATAGTCCACACCTGGTCTTTGACGAAAACCCTTTGCTACAAGTCTAGCTTTGAAAGTCTCCACTTTCCCATCTACACCAAGTTTCTTCTTAAAGATCCACTTGCTCCCAATGGGTTTTACCCCTTCAGGAGCAACATCCAAAGTCCATACTTTGTTGGTGTACAAGGAATCCATCTCGGACCGCATAGCATCCAGCCATTTCACTGAGTCCCCACTCGTGATGGCCTGCTCGAAGCTAGTTGGGTCATCATCCTCCATGATGCAATCCTCACTACCACCATCAATGAGAAAACCATAGTATCTCTCAGGTGGACGAGAAACCCTACTAGATCGGCGGAGAGGCTGGGGTACGTCGGGCACCACTGAATCCTCTGGTTCTACTAAATTGTCAGTTGCAGTTTGTGGTGCTGGAACCTCTTCCAGCTCTACCTCTTTGCCATTAATTTCTTTTGCAAGAAATTCCCTTTCCAAAAAGGTGGCATGTTGAGCAACAAACACTCTTTGTTCCTCAGCTTGGTAGAAAAAATATCCTTGAGAATTCTTAGGATATCCCACAAACTTGCAAAGGACTGATCGTGCCTCGAGTTTGTCCGGATTTTGCTTTTTGACATAGGCCGGACAACCCCATATCTTAAATCGCTTAAAATATGGTCTCTTCCCACTCCATATCTCATATGGTGTGGTAGGTACAGATTTAGACGGAACCAGATTCAATAGGTATATGGCTGTCTCAAGCGCATACCCCCAAAAGGAAATAGGTAACTCAGCATTACTCATCATTGAACGCACCATATCTAATAGGGTGCGATTCCTTCGTTCCGATACACCGTTGTGCTGTGGTGTATAAGGAGGAGTAAGCTGAGAGAGAATCCCATTCTCTTTTAGATAATCCAGGAATTCACCGCTTAAGTATTCACCTCCTCGATCAGATCGAAGAACCTTAATACTTTTGCCCGTTTGGTTCTCTACCTCGTGCTTATATTCTTTGAATTTCTCAAAAGCTTCAGACTTGTGTTTCAACAGGAACACATGCCCGTATCTAGAGAGATCGTCAGTGAATGTAATGAAGTAGGAAGAACCATTTCTGGCGTGTGTAGACATTGGACCGCATACATCACTATGCACCAGTCCCAAGAGTTCAGTAACTCTTTCTCCGTGTCCTTTAAACGGAGTTTTGGTCATTTTTCCTTTGAGACATGAATGGCAAGTGTCATAAGATGATAATTCGAATGAATTCAAATATCCGTTCTTATGCAACTTAGCTAGTCGTGTCTCATTGATATGGCCAAGTCTACAGTGCCACAAGAAGGATTCGTTCATTTCTGAGCTTTTCCTTTTGTGTGTGTTTTGTATATTGAAGACTGTATTTTGATTGAGAATGAATATGCCATTATGTAGCGAGCCTGATGCAATCAACCTTTGATCTAGGAATATGTTCATAACATTATCCTTTACTACAAAATTATAACCTTCTTTACTTAATAAAGAAACTGATATAATGTTGCACATCATGTTCGGTATATAATAGCACTCATTCAGGACTAGTGTATCACCATTTGGTAATACCAGGTGATATATGCCAACTGCTTTGGCTGCAACATTTGCCCCATTCCCTATATGAACGGAATGTTCACCTTTTCTCAGTTCTCTACCTTTTCGCAGCCCATGTAACATCTTACATATGTGGGATCCTGACCCGGTATCTAATACCCAGGACGTAGGGTGAACTGAGAAACAGTTCTCAATGACAAACACACCTGAAGATGATGCATCAACATGCATGTTCTCCGTTTGGGCGGTGTGAGAATCCAGATATTCTCCTGTTTCCTGTTCAGTCTTATAACATTTATAAGATAGAACGGGTCCAACGTTCCCCTGCACAGTATAACATGCGGGTTCGGTCAATACATCCATATTATTATCTTCATTAGGGCATGAAATGGTCGCTACCTGGAGAGAGAGAGAGAAGAAAACACTTTAGCGTATGCTCGTGCAAGATCAGATTGGTTATTATCTTATCTAATCAGGATGGCTCCCACTGCTTTTTATCAAATCTTCCTCCAAACCCTAAAAGGAAAGACTAGCCGGGATTAATTACACACTACAAGTTCGCCAATCTTTCAGCCAGGCCAGTGTCGGTACTTTGAGGGACGTCCCCCGTGCTTTCGCACGAACCTAATTAATGTAAACCTCGTTTTCCCAGAGGCGTAACCTCGTTAACACCTTTCTAGACACCTACTTGATCGGCTAATTGTAATGTATAAAACTCTCTCAGGAGTAACAATTACTCGCAGTGGGTATCGGGATCCAACTATCTCATAGAAGGTATGCAATCTCATTGCAAATTTCAACACTTGAAATTCCCGATAATATTTTGCCCCAGGCGATCTATGACCTTGACTGAGTCAACAAACCATAGACCGCAAGTAAAGTTCAACCCGTCATTTCCTGATTGAATTAAACCCACCAGCACGACCCTTGACTAAGTCAACAAGGCCGCACGACTACCCTAATCCAATCTGCATCATATGCATAAACAGATAAATAGTAATCAGCTACCGCACACTACGCCTTGACTGAGTCAACAAACGCAGCACGAATACTAACTATTACTTATCTGAAATGACGGAGGGCTACGTCAGGTTTTTAAGAAAACCCTTTGCGTAATGAACTTTATATCGTTGTAGAATCAAATGAAGTTTTGAAATGGAGTGATTTTGAGGCTTTTCTAGTTTTGCTAAAGGAGTCACTCCCGGTGAAGGGATCTCGGTCCTTTCCTCGTCGAATGAGGTGCGGGATATATCATATATATCGCTGTGCAAAGCAAAAACCCAAAAGCAGTCAAAAGCATACCGAGTGTGTAGCATCTGCCAGTCATTGCTAAAGGAGTCACTCCCGGTGAAGGGATCTCGGTCCTTTCTTCATCGAATAAGGTGCGGGATATATCATATATATCGCTGTGCAAAGCAAGAACTGTAGCTACCTGTTTTATTTTAAAATTCGATTCCACAACATCTTAGGTTTCTTATCTTTCATTAATCACATTAATGAAGTCCCATCATTTAAATACCTAAACATCACAGATAGATATGACGTACACTTATGCCATCCGCATTCGCCTCGATGTCCCCTCGTGCACCGTTAGGTTAGGTAACTAACGACAGAGCAGGGCAGGGCTAGCGCGGGTGTAAAACATAAGTAACGTCTATATAATATATCATATATACTATATACTATATCCTTCACAGAGTCACAACTCAGATATCGCAGCAGAATAAACATATGAAATATTGGATATACTAGGACGTCCGTGTTTTCAATACGAGCCAATATAAAACACGGATTCCACGGTCGTGATGAATAGCCAATCCCACACCCCTAGACCCCTACGAGAGCGGCAAGCAACCCTGCCAATTCTAGGGTTAGGAGACCCGGACTCGACTCCTCGAGTTGGTCTCCCACTGGACCCCAGAACCTGGTTACTTGTGCTCCCCTCCTTGGGTCTATCCTAATGCGGAAAAGTAAATAATATACAAAGGGTGACAACTTCCGCTACCTGGAAGTGCCCCAAATAAAAGAATATTACATACAAGTTTTTACATGAATGAAAATGAAAAACACTCATCTCACATAAAAACCCCCGGCTATTCGAATACGACGATCCAATATAACATATCCAGCAACACATAACATCACATGTCATCAACGTAAGTAAGTATGCATACCCCAATTGTCGTTGACGTATAGCAACGAAACCGGCGATATGAACATACTACACTTACGGTCATAGAAAAGAAAGTGTAAAACTACAACAGTTGGAATCCGCAACCTCTTTAGACATCACATGCCTAACAGTTACAAACCCCGCATTTTAGTCTCATTATCGAAAACTCTTTTCAATATTATATGGAACTAAACTGCTAGATTTATAACATTCATCCAGTTATCTCATAACTGTTTGTGAATTCCAATTATTGTATCCAATTCCAGATAAATAGAATATATTAAACTTTCCGATTGAACATTCGAACACCCAATTTTTCCCGAAACCATCCAACACATGAAATAGGTTCAAAGACATCCGTTTCATGCCTCAGTACCAACGGTCCAGCCGTAGAAGGGTCAAGCCAACGCCTCACATGTGGCACGCCGTACTGCCCCAAACCCGAAGGTTCAAAGGGCAGTTCAAGAAGGTCACACAATCGAGTTAAGGTTTGTTGTCTTCTAGAGGGACCATCGCGTTACTTGCACTACTCAGAACGTCCTTAAACCACACAATAATCCAACACTTGGATATTTTAGGCAGGGGAAAGATTGGATATTTATATCCGGTCGAACTTTTTAACATATTCAAAAAAATATCCGGAAAACACTTAGACAAAGTTCGATAATCCGATCGAATCGTCGATACCCTATACAACCCCAGAATACTCAACTCTGCAGTCAAATTAAAATTCCCAGAAAACTCAGAACAATTAATCAGGTATTACTGTGCAAAGAAGTATGGATGACGTCATCAAAGAGCCGCGGAACCGCCGCAGAAGCCATGCTTCTGCCGCGGTTCCGCCGCACAAAACACTGTTCATGGGAAACGTTTTGCGCAGTAATTCTTAGATTTTATTGCTGAATTTTTTAAGCATTTTTAATTGACAAAAAACCATAAATTCGGAAAATTTCCAGAGAGCTATTTCGGGGTTGGGTTTTCGATTCGTCCGGGTTTCAAACTCCGTCTAGACTTCGCCTAAGGCTCTAGCTAGGCTCTGATACCACTGTAGGGTTCCTAGGCACCCTATAGAGGTCTCACAAGGTATCAACCATGCCAATTTTCAAAAATATGGTGCCGAGAAACCCTAGACTACGGATCGTTGCTAGAATTCTAGGCGAAACATAAAACTAGTTAACAAATTAACTATAGGTTAGATGCTACAACCTTTGTAGATCCGGTAATCCTCTTCCTTGGCTCCACGAAGGCATCCTCTCGCTGTCCATCTCGATTCCCAAACTCGAACTTTGGCTTCATCGGAGAAACGGGCAAGCTAGGTCGTCGGCTTTGTGTCAAAGACGATCTACCTCGAGGCATCGCAAGTTCAAGCTCCGACTTCACAAACTTGTGAAACTTGTGAAGTAAACACCCAAAACAACTTGGCAAGAGGTAGAGGGTGAAGAAATAGGAGGTGGGTTCACTTTAGAATTGGATTTATCTCACTAGATCTCAAGTTGCCATTAAAGTAGCAAGCTTGAAGAAGAAGAAGAAGATGAAGAAGATGATGATCATGTTATGATAATGTTATGATAAGTCTTTGAAATAAAAAGGAAAATCAATACTTATCATAAAGTAAACCATGGTTATGTGTAGAGAATTGACCAAGGTTAGATTAGTGGTTAGGGTTAAGGATGAAGACAAAAGGGATGACTTTGGTCAAAGTTTCATGAAGCTTCAATAAGCTTCATGAAGAAAAGAAACCCTTTTTGTTTTCTTTCACCTAATTAAATGAATAAATAATGGATAAATAATTAAGTGAATAATCAAAAACCCTAACCCTTATCATAACCATGGTTCAATTCTTCACACAAAGCCAAGTTATTATGCATCATCAATCATGATACAAACAAGTGTACACAAAACATATCACATATACAATGTGCACACCAAGTGAGAAAAATCCGTTTAAAGTGAACCAATACTAGTTAATGCAAAGTAATATATCAAATATATAATTATACATTAAATCATTAAATCAACATTTGATTCAATGATCCGGTCATGTCGCACATAACCGACTAGTATTCAATGTATCGATTTATCGAATCAATGATTCGATAACTAGGTCATATCGAATATAACCAATCGAAACATATATCGCGAGAATGAAATGCGGTATCACATACACGCATTATTCTCGGTCCTGCACACATCTCATATGCGCTCCTATTTCGTTTCGCTTGAACCAGGAAACCTCTGTGTAGGACTTTAAAGACTCGTCAATACGCCGGTAGCAGATGATGATCATATCAAGCACCCACAAGCCGCAAGCGGTCTGCTAAACGTAACGGCCACCCGGGTATTGAGCGATCAGAAGATCGACGAGCTAGCCCGCTCACACTCCTGCGAATCCGACCAGTAACACTTACCGTACAGTCCGGTCTCTTCGTCTGATATGTCGCATATCAAGTCTAGGGGTGGTAAACGTCAGACCCCAATAACCCGATAAGTCGTGCCGATGTGAGGCTCATAACGGGTCGAGAAACTACTGGTAACACTTACCAGCAAATCTCTGATCAGCCCTGGCCAGGGACTTCCCTGTTACGGCCAATCGAGCACTGCGCAACATCAACCCCCAATACCGGGAGAGACGAAACCCCTCCTATCGCTCATTGCCTCCATGTGACTCGGGACTGTGCCCAAAGACCACCGTTTTGCATGCCCTCATGGACGTGGTAAGGTGGAGATCAAAGCACAGTGGGAATCACACAAGACTCTATGACGATCTCGGGTCTACAGACTATCCTGTACAAGTGTCACCTGAGAACTGCCATCTGACGTGAGGTATAATACCATCTGGGAGTTCTCGGCGAGTCCGTCCAGTGTACCCAGTCTCCACTGAGCACCCGTACACCATCTCTGATGTCAAACACCAATGGATATGGGATCATCCATCGCCTATCACATGGGTCGAGAAGCGTATACGCTAGTCTACACTGGTATATCGATGCCCCGTCTCGATACACCCACGACTAGGGACCTTGAAGGATGTACTTATGGACTACCATGTCCCCACTAGTATGATCCGCATCATAGTCCAGGTAGTCAAGTACACATCCTAAGGGCTTTACCAACATGTAACTATAAGACAGTATAAAGAGACTAGTGTACATGTTAAGATAAAGGGTAACCATATAGCATACTATCATATCGAGCAAGAAAGTCATCTCTATATATGTCCAAGCATCCAATATAATATACAACATCTGTACAATACTGGCCTCTAGGGCATACATACAACTAACACCTGAGAGATACTACGGTTTTCTCATTGACGGTGAAAGCGAGGATTGCATCATGGAGGATGATGACCCAACTAGCTTCGAGCAGGCCATCACGAGTAGGGACTCAGTGAAATGGCTGGATGCTATGCGGTCCGAGATGGAATCCATGTACACCAACAAAGTATGGACTTTGGATGTTGCTCCTGAAGGGGTAAAACCCATCGGGAGCAAGTGGATCTTTAAGAAGAAACTTGGTGTAGATGGGAAAGTGGAGACTTTCAAAGCTAGACTTGTTGCAAAAGGTTTTCGTCAAAGACCAGGTGTGGACTATGACGAAACCTTTTCTCCAGTGGCTATGCTTAAATCCATCCGGATCATGCTTTCCATCGCTGCATATCATGACTACGAAATCTGGCAAATGGATGTTAAGACCGCCTTTCTAAATGGTGATTTAGAAGAGTGCGTGTACATGACTCAGCCAGAGGGCTTCGTAGACAGTGGGAGCAGCGGGAAGGTGTGCAAGCTGCTTAAATCCATTTATGGATTAAAGCAAGCATCGCGGAGTTGGAACATCTGCTTTGACGTCGTTATCAAAGAGTTTGATTTCGTCAAAAACCCAGATGAACCTTGTATTTACAAGAAGGTGGCAGAGAGTAAGGTTGTCTTCCTCGTATTGTACGTGGACGACATACTCTTGATAGGAAATGATATTCCTATGCTGCAATCGGTCAAGCTCTTCTTATCACAAAGATTCTCAATGAAAGATCTTGGTGATGCCTCCTGTATATTGGGAATTAGGATCTATAGAGATAGATCCAAACGGATATTGGGATTGTCCCAATCCAGGTACATTGACACCATACTAAAAAGGTTTAGTATGGAAGATTCCAAGCGTGGGAACTTGCCCACGATCTCTGGAGTCACTCTCTCCAAAGAGATGTCCCCCAAGACTGATTTGGAGAGAGCTCGCATGCAAGGGATACCCTATGCTTCGGCTGTAGGCTCTATCATGTATGTGATGCTATGTACCAGACCCGATGTAGCATACTCACTAAGTGTAGTGAGCAGGTATCAAGCTGATCCTGGAGAGAATCACTGGACAGCTGTGAAGAGCATTCTCAAGTACTTGTGAAGGACTAAAGAGATGCTCTTGGTGTATGGTAACGGAGAACTCCAAGTGGAGTCCTTTACCGATTCGAGCTTCCAGAGTGATAAGGACGACTCTAAGTCGCAGTCGGGCTTTGTCTTTACCCTTTACGGAGGGGCGGTTAGCTGGAAGAGTTCCAAGCAGGAAACCGTGGCAGACTCGACGATGGAGGCTGAATACATCGCTGCCAACGATGCTGCCAAAGAGGCTGTCTGGATCAAGAAGTTCATTACTGAACTTGGAGTGGTTCCATCCATTGAGCATCCAATACCTTTGTATTATGATAACAATGGAGCGGTGGCTTTGGCCAAGGAACCCAGGTCCCATCAGCGATCCAGGCATATTCTGAGGCGGTATCACCTGATCCGGGAGATAGTTGATCGCCAGGAGATCGAGGTCAGGAGGGTTGACACGAAGAACAACACGGCGGATCCACTCACGAAGGCCATTCCCTAGATACAGTTTGAGAGACTCTTCGGGATGCTCGGTATGCGATACTACAGCAGCTGGCCCTAGTGCAAGTGGGAGATTGTTAGTTGTATGTATGCCCTAGAGGCCAGTATTGTACAGATGATATATATTATATTGGATGCTTGGACATATATAGAGATGACTTTCTTGCTCGATATGATAGTATGCTATCTGGTTACTCTTTATCTTAACATGTACACTTATCTCTTTAAACTGTCTTATAGTTACATGTTGGTAAAGCCCTCAGGATGTGTACTTGACTGCCTGGACTATGATGCAGATCATACTAGTGGGGACATGGTAGTCCATAAGTACATCCTTCAAGGTCCCTAGTCATAGGTGTATCGAGACGGGGCATCGATATACCAGAGTAGACTAGCGTATACGCTTCTCGACCCATGAGATAGGCGATGGATGATCCCATATCCATTGGTGTTTGACATCAGAGATGATATACGGGTGCTCAGTGGAGACTGGGTACACTGGACGGACTCGTCGAGAACTCCCAGTTGGTATTATACCTCACGTCAGATGGCAGTTCTCAGGTGACACTTGTGCAGGTTAGTCTGTAGACCCGAGATCGTCATAGAGTCTTGTGTGATTCCCACTGTGCTTTGATCTCCACCTTACCACGTCCATGAGGGCGTGCAAAACGGTGGTCTTTGGGCACAGTCCCGAGTCACATGGAGGCAATGAGCGATAGGAGGGGTTTCGTCTCTCCCGGTATTAGGGGTTGATGTTGCGCTGTGCTCGATTGGCCGTAACAGGGAAGTCCCTGGCCAGGGCTGATCAGAGATTTGCTGGTAAGTGTTACCAGTAGTTTCTCGACCCGTTATGAGCCTCACATCGGCACGACTTATCGGTTATTGGGGTCTGACGTATACCACCCCTAGACTTGATATGCGACATATCAGACGAACAGACCGAACTGTACGGTAAGTGTTACTGGTTGGATTCACAGGAGTGTGAGCGGGCTAGCTCGTCGATCTTCTGATCGCTCAATACCCGGGTGGCCGTTACGTTTAGCAGACCGCTTGCGGCTTGTGGGTACTTGATATGATCATCATCTGCTACCGGCGTATTGACGAGTCTTTAGAGTCCTACACAGAGGTTTCCTGGCTCAAGCGAAACGAAATAGGAGCGCATATGAGATATGTGCGGGAGCGAGAATAATGCGTGTATGTGATACCGTATTTCATTCTCGCGATGTATGTATCGATTGGTTATATGCGATATAACCTAGATATCGAATCAAGGATTGATTCGATGAGCCGATACATAGGATGCTAGTCGGTTATATGCGATATGACCGGATCGTTAAATCAAGTGTTGATTTAATGATTTAATATATAATTATATATTTGATATATTGCTTTGCATTAACTAGTATTGGTTCATTTTAAAAGGATTTTCTCACTTGATGCACATTGTATATGTGATATATTTTTTGTGCACTTGTTTGTATCATGTTTGATGATACTTGCTCACTTGGGTTTGTGTAAAGATTAGACCATGGTTATATGAATGGTTAGGGTTTTGATTATTTACTTAGTTATTTATTTATTTATTCATTTTGGATATTATTAAGAATGGTGGCTTATTTTGTTTCTATGTTGAAGCTTCTTGAAGCTTTGACAAAGTCCACCATTCTTATCTCATCTTTAACCCTAACCATTCCAACTAACCTTAGTTTAATCTCTACACTTGACCATGGTTAGTATATGATAAGTATTCATATTAGTTTCATTTTTAAATAAAAAACTTATCATATTCTTTCTTCTTCTTCATCTTCTTCCTCAAGAAAAACCTTGCCTTCATCAATGGCAACTTGAGCAAAGGTGTGAGAAATCCAATTCTAAAGTGAACCCACCTCCTATTTCTTCACCCTCTACCTCTTGCCAAGTTGTTTTGAGTGTTTTCTTCACAAGTTTCACAAATTTGTGAAGTCGGAGCTTGAACTTGTGATGCCTCGACGTAGATCATCTTCGGCACGAAGCCGACGACCTAGTCCGCCCATTTCTCCGATCAAGCCGACGATTGAGTCCGGGATTCGAGATGGACAGCGAGAGGACGCCTACGTGGAGCCAAGGAAGTGGATATCCGGATCTACAAAGGTTGTAGCTTCTTATCTTTAGTTAAGTTGTTAACTAGTTTAGTTTTTCGCCTAAATTTCTAGTTAACGATCCGTATTAGGGTTTCTCGGCACCCGTAAAATTTGAAATTGGCATGGTTGATGCCTTGTGAGACCTCTTGAGAGTGCCTAGGAACCCTACAGTATATACAGTCGTGGGGTTTTCCTGTAATTTATTACGGGATCAGTTTTTTCAAGTTGCGAGTTTGCATTCCGTTTCGGCCATATTTCCTTTGTTCCTTCATGGCCGGATTTTTCTGATGGAGGGGCTAATTTGCAAATGTGCAAATTAGCAATTGTGGAGGGGTTTTTGTGATATGAGACATTATGATGGGTGTAGCATCTTTTGATGCTTTTCTTGTTCTCATTATTGTTTGCATTTATGAGATAGGATTGGATTTGAAATGGTGTGACATTAATTCCTTAATATCATCACATTTCTTATGGTCACCCTCTCTCCCCTTGTGCTCACCCCCCTTGTATTATTTTCCTTCCTCCACATTGTTTTGGCCGGCCACTCTTGGTGCGGGGATTAATTTTTTTGGTGAAGTGGGAAATTTCTTCTTCTCATTTTAGTTTACACCAAAGTTCCAAAAGCTCATTTCCTCTTGTTCATTATTCTCCATCTCCATCATGGCAACTTCTCAACCCCAATGAGACAAACCTTTCTACACTCCATCTACAGTATTCTTGGACACGTCGACTCACCAACTTCATGCACGAGTTGCCTCGGTCCAGAGGTGGGAGCCCGTAAAAGAACCTGGCGATGTGGTGCCCTTTCCGACGAGGAGGTGAAGACCGGAGATTCCGCGAGGAGATCGGGATGGAGGCCGAAGACCGAAGGACACGGATCGCTCGGTATAGCTCTCTATCCCATCTCTAGTTAGCTAGCATTAGGTTAATGGTTACGATCCGGGGTTTTAGGATGCTGTAGTGCCGGTTTTCAAGTCAAGAAAATTTTTCGTTTCCGCATTTTGGCCTCGGATAGACGGCCGGTGCGCTACCGTAGTCCTACATGGTATCAGAGCCACACCATTAACCTAGTCTAGCTTGCTCTAACATGTTTACAAGTTCGATCGAACGGGTTTTTCAAAAACCGCGTTTTCATGTATCAGTTTTCTGTCGAATTTTTGCAGTGCTCAAAAAATTATTTGGTACATGTCAAAAAATCATGCAGGGTTTTTTATGCTTTCTGTGAAAATTTGGTAGATTGATTTCTCAGGACCGCCGCGGAACCGCGGCCAAACCCTAGTTTTGGCCACGGTTCCGCGGCTATTATTGCTCTTCATTGGACCAAATTTCTACAGTGGCTCTCTGACATGGAAATAGGGTTTTTGGAATATTCTTTTTGGGCCCAGATTTATCTTGAATGCTACAGTAGTGCTTGGGGCCCACTTCGGGAAATTTGGTCGATCGAAAATTTTAAACATGTTAGTTCACTGTATTTACATTATATCTGCGACCGTGAATGTCATTTGATCGGTAAATCCTGTCTATCTGCTATAGTTCTTTTAGACGGATTTGCGGACATGACATTCACGTTGATGTTCTGTGTTGTGTTGTGATGTTGCGGATTGTCGTGGTGGATAGCCTGGATGCAATATTAGTACAGTTTGGTTGTATTTGTACATTTGATATTGCGGGGCGAGCATCCGACATGTGGACTGCCGTTACTGCCTGTTTGTATATTATTCTTTTGGGGCACGACCGTGCTGAGGTCGATGTACCCGTTGTATATATTTTACTTTCTGTACTAGGATTACCTCGCGGAGGGGTGCACGGATAGCCGGGTTCTAGAGGGCAACGGGCCCGCATCTCATGGCGTTGAGACGGAGGGGGCTTTACTCTAGAATTGGCGGGCTATTCGCCGCACTCGTAGGGGGTACAGGTTGACCCAAGGAGGGGTGCTCAAGTTACTGGATTCCGTGAAGTGTTGGGTGGTCCATTCACGTTGTTGAAGAGGGCTGCCTCGCTTCAGGTTTTGGCGGGTAACTTGCCGCGCCCGTAGGGGTTCATTGCACAGGCTATCTACACGACCAGGGGAACGTCGGGTTTTAGTAGCGGCTCTATGAAACCCGGAGATCCCAGATATCTGTATTGTTCTGTGATGCTTATTACATTTCTGTGATGTTGCTTTTTATCATGCCTTGAGCGAATATTATATATTGATATATATACTAGTAGATGTTGTATATGTTTTGCATCCGCGCTAGTCCAGTCCCCGCTCTGTCGTTAGTTAAGTAACCTAACGGGTGATGACGGGACCCAGTGGCGAATGCGGATGGCATATACGTACATCATTATTTTCGTTATTTATTGGTGTGATCAATTGATGGGACTGCGTTGATTCGGATCAATGCAAGCTAAACAAACCTATTCTGATGTTGTTGGAACAATTTTTCAAAAAGCTGTTATTGCAAGGACGTTCTCTTTTGTTTTGCACAGTGGTATTCGGTTATGAATATCCAGTACCTCAGTCGACGAGGCAAGGGCCGAGATCCCTTCACCGGGAGTGACCCCTTGGACAGAAGTTTGCGTCAGGGCAATAACTTCACTATAGTCGATTACTTTTACTTTGCATCGTGGTATTCAGTTGGAATATCCTGCACCTCATTTTACGGGGAAAGAGCCGAGATCCCTTCATCGGGAGTGACCTCTTTAGCAAAGGTTTTCGTCACTATATTTTTATAAAAAGCTATGCGGCTCCTTCAACGATATCAAGTTCATTACGTTAAAAGGTTTTTCGCCAAAAACCAGTCGTAGCCCTCCGTCGTTTCTTACAAGTATTACTTAGTATTCATGCTGTGTATGTTGACCTCTGTTAAGGCACAGTGCTTGGTAGCTGGGTAATACTTGTTTGTTGCATAAATGGGATTATTTAGGACAGTCGCACGGTCATTTTGACCTCTGTCAAGGGCACGTGCGGGTGGGTCTAAGTTAATCAAGGACAATGACGGGTTGAACTTGACTTGCGACTTATGATATGTTGACCTCTGTCAAGGTCATAAGCCGCTTGGGGTAAAAATCACATCGGGAGTTTCTAAAGAAACTGAAACTTGCCAGGCATGCGCATACCTTCTGGAGTGTGATAACGTGAGTGGATTCCATCATGTTATCATGCGATGATAATTGGATCCCGATTCCCACTGATGAGTTGGTTTACTCCTCGGGTGATCGGGACTAATTCTTCTTTCAGGTTTGGAGGAGAATTTGAGGATACAGTGGGAGGTTTCCTGATTAGATAAAGTGATAACCATTCTGATTTAGGTTAGAGTGCACGCTGAGTGTTTCTTTTCTCTCTCTCTTTGGCAGCGACCATGACCCGACCCTTGACTATGACTCAGTGACCAAGTTGACCGAACCTTCTTATAACACTGGCTTTTGGATTGTCAGAGTTGCAAACCTCATTGCCACTCCTACCGTCACGACCCGAAAGTACGGAACGTGACCGACACTTAGATTACGAAACGTCTAGAGGTGCAACGTAACCTAAGTAAGCCGAAACCCAGAAATCTAAACCATAAAAAAGAAGAAGAAGAAGTAAAAGAAAACATGAAGAAAACAAGTTTAAAAGCATCAGCAAATTTTCCCAAAAATTTCGGCAGAGTCTCCTCTGTAAAAACTGGCCCCAAAACGGGTACAACAAGTATAATATACGCAAACAATAAAAAGCATCCCCAAACGGGAGCTAGCTCAACGCTAACAGGCGGAAACAACCACAACAAGCACAATAATATACAACGCCAATGGGCGAGGCTCAAAACTCAAAAGAAAACAAATCCACCAAATCAGAATAATACATGCGCGACTCTGAGGTCAAAATAAATAAATGGTCCAATACAAGTTTGGTTGATGGAGCTTCCTAGATACAAAGGAAATAATAAAAGTACAATGGCGGTCCAGATACAAGTGAACCAACCTACCGTGCAAATCACCCGGAATGAAAATGATGTGCCAGCAACTGCCAAGGAACCCTGTACATCAACCTGTAATAAAATTTGGCACAACGGGGGTGAGTTGCCAACTCGCGAGTAGAAGATATCTGCGAAAAGAAATCGAATGCACGACGCTATCCTAGGTCATAATAATATACTAATATACTAGTCATCAAGTAAGACAGGATAATAAGCTACGTGTAAATACAAATACTCCGTGCTCGTGTCAGTGCCTTATATAGTACTATGTCATATGAATGAGTATGCATGCACCATGAATGTAAAGTAACCAATCCTGAAATCTAGATATATCTGTATAAGAAATCTTTAGCTTTTATCCTGGTAAAATGTGTATAGAAAACTGAAATATCAACGATGAAATCCATGGAAATCCG
The DNA here is from genome assembly GCA_030015575.1 of Agapanthus africanus. Lineage (NCBI taxonomy): Eukaryota > Viridiplantae > Streptophyta > Magnoliopsida > Asparagales > Amaryllidaceae > Agapanthus > Agapanthus africanus. Next base: position 201,204,315 of record CM057350.1, read on the forward strand.
TGTCAAGTATCGACACAAAACATGTAAATCTCAAGTCTCAATATCTCATAGTCTCAATATCTCGGGCTCCGTCAGTCCAGATCGGGCCATATCATCAAATCTCACGACAACGGTCGGTATCCTCCGGATATCCACCGCGCCAGACATCACCGGTAGGTAGCCTTCCCCTGCCAGGCTCATCGTCTACAACTCGATCTTCTTGCCCCGGGGTACTATACCGGGCCCACCATGTACCCGAGACGGTTCATCCACTCCTCGAATCGGGTCTCGAAATCCAACAGAAAACATAAAATCTCATGGTGGACGACACATACATAACGAGAAAACCGCATCTTATGTTTTAAAAAGAGAGGGGGAGAGAGAGAGAAAGAGGTTTTTATGTATTCTTGCGGTTTTCCTCAGAAATCCAGAAATCTCATATAAATCCAAAATCTCAAAAATCATGAGTAAGTATATGATAAGTGTCGGCATATGCCCCATAATACTGCATGATAACATGAAAATATGAATGCATGAATGTCTAAGTAATAAATGCCATGTCTAGACTAACATCAGAGAGTAATCACAATATTATATCGATCTAGCTGTTTGCTGATTCTATCAATAAAAGATAATATGATCTAAAGTGTACGTGACATAGCAATTACCGATAATGATGTGTGTGAGCCGGCAAATAAGGGTGCATGGAATATGCGCATCATCGGTAATGGTGCTGGTGTCCTAACAGGAAAAGTTTTATGCTGATTATAGAAACATATGTATGAACATGCACATTATGATTACGGTATGAATGTAAAGACGGATGTGCAATAACCATTCGTTTGATATACAAGTATAACTACAACTATATGTCTGGAGCCTAACTAGTGTCCATCTAACCTCCTAAAGAACTAAACCTAAGAACAAGTCGATAAGAAATAAGGGTACACCTAAAGTCTGAGTCCTTATCTCTAATAGTCGGCGATCCAGCCTCAATAGCGTCACGTACGTAGTACGATTTCCTCGAAACAAGAGTGCGGATCAATCATCACATCTATGCCTCGTACGGTAAAATCCATCGTACGACATCCCAATATCGGGATACGGGTCAAGTATCACCTACGTGTCTCATCATTCGTATAATATCATCATCAACACATGTCATGATCAAGGTGCTATACTGTAATCGTATACATCAATCATATATCATTGTCAGCATAAATATACATCGTTAATTTATCCTCAGAAATGTCATGTCACATATATCATATCTTGATCAAGTCACATACGTCAAGTCGTGATTAAGTCACGCCTATAAGATATCGAAATCAAGTTACACCTTTATGATATCGCAATCAAGTTACATCTATATGATGTCGTAATCAAGTCACACATATAACATATCAGAATATCAATCACATGTTACGGTTCGGGTGCTATTTTAGAGTTCCATGTACCTCTATATCATCACCACCCTTTATTATCTATGTATACCTATTCATTATATCATTTTTATTTTTATGATCCGCTAACATCATAATACGACCGTATAGTTAAGAATCACGGCATCAAGCCCAGCTATACTGTTTCATTCCCGTGAATCATATCACATCATTGTATCACATATACGTATTGTGTATATATATATATACCTACCCTAGTCCTATATATATATATACACATACACGTATACACCACGTCTAGTCTCAGTGTGTGCGTGTGTGTATCTACCTAAAACCTACGAATCTCTTCCAAGGTATTCATCCTCTGCTATGGTCTTTCTAAATCAGTCAAGTCCAACCTAGGGTCACTACTAGGGTCCTACTCACCGAAATTCTATGGTCACGTCTGGCTTCCTAATGGCAATAAGTACTATCCCTATTCTACGTTTGCGGGGGTGCTAAACGCCATCCACCCGACTTCCCTCCGTAGATATACATCTACTCACCTGGTCCATATCTGCCGAAGACGGTGTCGCCATCCTCTTCTTCATCGCCCGCAGTCCACGTGAGGGGTACCTATACGCAAACATATATAGTATCGTAAACTAAATCACGGACAAAAGTCAAAACGACACACGGAACGCGCATAGGTTAAAACCTATGTTCCGTTCACGCAAAAGAATCAAATATTGCTCGATATCGGCGTACAAACTCCGATTAATCGAGATAAACATCAACAAACAACTCATAGTTTTAAAACTCATTACTTATAATATAAAACATGATTTAATTCATCGAAACCCTAAAATCCATCAAATCGCCCGATTTCGTAAAACCCGAAAATGCCAATTTACCGTTTTTCTTCAAAACTTGACATTTAAATGAAACCAATGGTCATGATACTCATTAAATAGCATAACTAGACTATACAACCCATTACTATATTTTTATTACATAAATTTGTATTAATACAAAATTCCTAGTTTGCAACTTTTATAAATTTTCAACATCTTACAAGCAAAATTCCACAATTCCACAACAAACTTGATTTTGCATGAATTAATGTATGAAACTACAATTTATAATTATAATGATATAATGAAACCATAATTTATATTTTAAATCTAATTTATTTAAGAATTTCCAAAAACTAGTTAGTAAAAATAGCATTTTTTTATTAGTATTTTTCAATTATCAAAAGAAACTAGTGACCAAACTAAGTTTTTCATTCCTTAAACATGTCAATATCCTCATTTAAACAACAATCTAATGTTACAAACATTAATTGGAATTTATCTCACCAAAATATACAATATATATAAATCTAGTTTGCAAAAATGGTTTAATTTAACAATTTTGGATAAGCAATTTACAATATATCAACCATGCATGATTTTCCATTTCTAAAAGTGTTAAACAAGTTATTATAACCCTAATGAATTAATAAACCACAACTTGAATTTACAAACCCTAACTTGAATTTTAAAATTTGCAAATAGAATTAATTTAATAAATCTAATTATGCTTAAAAGAGACATCTAATAAAAATAAATCAAAAGAAAAAGATTTATACCTCCACAACATAAAATCCAAACATGAAAATGAGCCTCCAAAATGAGTGCTTTCCATCTCCAAAATCCATGTAAAGAAGAGCAAAGAATAGAGGGTATGAATTTATTAGGATTTTGTGGATTTTTTTATTGAATTTTTGATGTATTTTTGATGGATTTTTGTAATAAAACCAAGTGGGGAAATGGAGGGGCTGCCATGGGAAGGAGGCCGGCCACATTAGGGAAGTGAGGGAGAGAAAGAAAAGAGTGAAGAATGATGTAGAAGTTTCCCCCAAAATATCACCTTTTAATGTCTTTTCAACCTTTTATTTAATTTTCTTTTATTTCTTTTCTAAACAACTCAAGAAAATTCTAGAAACATGGTTAAAATTTGTAACTAAATTTTGCATGATAAACACTAAATTCTAATATGCAATGGTTCATTTTTACAAATTAAACCCCTTCAAATTTGAAATTTACACTAATTTAGTGCATAAATAAAGCTTATGTTAATATTTAAAATAATTAATTTAGGAAAAATATTTAATTAAACTAAAAATTGACAAGTGACTAAATAAACACCATTTACTAGTAATAACTTAATTAAAATAGGTATTTTTAAATTTATAGTGAAAAATAATTACGGTTTTGTTTTACGAAAAATACGTTTTACTTTACCGAAAATCATAAAATTCACTTAAACGATTTTATTTATTTAATTATTTATTTAATTATTTTTAAAACGTTACACCTACTTTTACCCTTTTTCTCCAGAACACCCCGTATTACTACGAACGTCCACTTCCATTGGATAAAACCATCGTATGGTTATATACGAACTCGAAGGAATTTATTCGAGGATGGTTTCTGGTTCTGGAGAAAACGAATAGGACTATTCTGTTGTCCTTTCCTTTTATCTTCTCTCAGGTTGCGAGTGCTCCTTGGTTTAGGACGGTACACCTATTACGCTAATTGGATAGTCTTCATCCAAACCATAGGCAGGTGCCGAACGGTAGGGAATGAAGAAAACCATTTAGTCTAAAAGGTGTACAGAAGGTATTAAGTAAAGACATATCAAGGGACTAGTAAAAGGGCAAAGTAAATTGCGACTGCTATTCACGACCAAACCAAGTATTTCTTCGCCAATCCTAAATCACCTTTGTATTTCTCCAGGACACTCCGTATCACTACGAATATCCATAGTTTATTGGATACTCCATCGTATGGTTATATACGAACTCGAAAGGAACCCGTTCCAGTTCGGGAATGGATTCTGGTTCAGGAGAAATAGGAATAAGGTTTTATTCAGGTGTCTTTTATCTTTACCTTCTCTCGTGTTGCGAGTGCTCATAGGATTAGGACAGTACACCCATTATGCTTATTGGATAGTCTTCTTCCAAACCATAGGCTGGTGCCGAACGGTAGGGAAGGAAGAAAACCATTTCGCTTAAAGGGGTGTGCAGAAGGTAACGACTAAAGACATATAAAGGGATTTAGAGAGGTGGCAAAGAAATATACGGTTACAGTTGTGAATCTGGATAATGGAAGAGGCATTACTAGGAATACCCGGATACCCCTACGAAACATTTCAATATTTCAGTTTCACTGTGTACTGTTAAAAGAAAACTGATTTCCCAATTAGTCCTTACTCCAGGGTATGTATTTACCAGGTATGATTCTCACATCTGTATGGTTTTATAGATGATGAGTGGGAGTAAGTTATTGGGAATTGGGTGATCATCCTCATTATATCGGGATTCGTTGTAATTGGTGATATTTGAGGAAATCACCTGGGTTGTTTGCCGGACGACAAATATTTGGTTTTGAATATCCGTTGTTGTGCACCAATTTCAAATTGATATATCTGTACGTTTATTTTTATAAAGTGAGATATAACTTTTTGAAATTATGTCTATGGCATTTACCTATATCAGTGGATGGTTAGGTAAGGAGTATTAAACAGCGGTGTAATTCTTCTTAACCATAAGTACAGTTTTCAACCTACGACACACAAGGATTGAGTTGTTAGACTCAGGGGACTTATACAGAGTATTGTATGTTGTCCAGTGTCCATTAGGACAGAGGGGTTGGTCCTCGTACTATATTCGGTTTACTTGTGACTTCTCTAGTTCTTAGACATGTGTTTCGTACAAATGCAAGGTCCAAGTTTTGAGAAGTTATAGGTATATGAATAAAGTAGAGAACCAAGTATTGCAAGTATCAGGATTCTTCAAGGTGATCGAAGATGTAGATACTTATGTATGGTATTCATTTAATAGTAATGATTAAGAGAACTTGCTTCTCTTTCAGGTTACTCATAATTGGAAGCATTCCTAAGTTGAGTAACGCTGATCGGCCTCCTTCCATTTAGTTGACATGCACTGGAGACAGTTGCATGATTTGAATCTGGTTCCAATTAAATCAGTGCCTCTGTTTCTATATTGGATATAGAATAGTTCATATCTTAACAATGTTAAGGTACGGGGAGTTGTCCGGCTTATGCTTAAAACCAGACTCTGGATAACTCAAGGCACGTTTCTGTAATAGCAGTTTGTGGGTTGACCCGGGCTATGACGAGGGTTAACTTTCTACCATCTTGAAGATCAATAGTGATATTGTTCTTGACTCGCTACGGTTTTAATAAAAATGGATTTTTCAGAAAACAGTAGTGGGAGTATGGTAGAACTGGAAGTGATTCCAGAACCGCAAACGATTACTGAAAATTTGATAGGAACCTAAAGATTCAATCTGTATTGACATTCCATTGGCCACTCCGCAGATATGGTGGGTAACCTCAGGCACCCGAAAGGTACTCCGGTAGCCTCAAGGACGGTGACAGGGAGGTTCTTGTTTACCCATACTTGCTATTGCTGTTGTTCCAGACTGTGAGACCCGGCAGGAGGATGAGTATAGCGTCGTTATAAACTATCTTTAGAAGTGCATGTGTATATGACTCTGCCAGAGGGTTTTCGTAGTCAGTGGGAGCAGCGGAAGCATTGGTGGACAGGTAGCTTATGTCTATTTATAGGCTAAAGCAGATATAGTGGAGATAGATCATCTATTTCTGATGTGACAGTCGTAGATTTGACTTCATCAGAATAGGGGATGGATCTGTTAAGAAGGTAGTAGGGTGTGATGTCCTGGTATTAGGATGACATACACAGAGTAGGATGTGAAATTCCTATACTACGATCGGTTATACTTTGGTTGTCACACAGTGGTTTCTCCACATAGGATATAAATGTTGTTTTTGCACTAGATGCAATAAGGTGATATTGATCCAATCCTGGAGAAACGTTCGGAAGCAGTTTTAGAACATAAGTTGATGTTCTAGGGATATGATGACGGCATCCTCCTTCGGGAGACAGTTATCATTCTAGGCTTCCAAGGTGACCTGGATGACAGAGTGACTGTCAGAGTTATAGTTTTCCCTCTGACGAGGGACAGTAGTTTGGACAGGTGGTCCAAGCGGATACTGAGGGAGGCATGGCGCAGGATACTGATTATTTTCAGTTGACGATACAGTCTAAGAAGTTTGGATTTGGAGTTCATTTATGAACTAGGTCCTATCAGATATCCAGACATATTCTAAGACAGGTATTGCTCATTTCGGGAGATGGTTTTCTCCGCGAACTTGAGATAAAGAGAGTCATAGAAAGAAACATCAAAGCGGATCCACTCACTAAGGTTATTCCTCGTACGCATTAGTTTCGCAAACGGGTTTTGTGAGACTGATTAGTAGAGCAGTTGGGTGTTCGGTATCATACGGGCTGTGAGTATGCGACATCGCAATAATTAGCCTTGAGTGCAAGTGGGAGATTATTGGATATAGTGCCCTCAGAGTCAATTATTGGATCACAGGCACGTGATTGCAATGATCGAGGGAGGACCTATACCGGTAGGACAGTCTTACTCGAGATGATAGTATGCTATCTGGTTTATCTTTATCATCGTGTACTGCTTTAGGTGACCTTACAGGTCACTATTGCACGTTGATAGAGCCCTTAGGATTCTTGCTTGACTGCCAGCAGTATGATGGCGATCATATACGTGGGAGCTGGGGTCTATAAGCGCATCCTTAAATGGTCCCGAGTCGTAGGAGTTTCGAGACAGGGCATCGATACTCCAGAGTAGACTAGTGTATACAGTCGAGACCCCGACGAGGGGCGGTGGCCGGTCTCACAAGCCACTGGCGTCAGTTGGTTCACCTAAGATATATACAGGTGCTCATTAGGTTATGAGTACACCGGACAGGACTCGCCGGGAACATACTAGTTGGTCTTATACCTGACGTCAGATAGCAGTTCCCTGGTGACATGTGTACAGGTTAGTTCATCGACATGAGATCGTCATTTGTCTCGTGTGAGTTCTCACTGTACTTTGATTACTACCCTACCACGGCTCAAAGGAGTCGTGCAAACAGGTTTTAGTTGGGTACAGTCCCGAGCAACATGGAGGCAGTGAGCGGATCTGCAGGGGTTCGTCTCTCCCGGTATTAGGGGTGAGGTCGCGCTGTGTCTAGGAGAGCCATTACACAAAGCCCTCGGCCGAGGCAGGAGATTTACTGGTAGGTATTCCAGTAGTATCTCAGGGTGTTCTGGGCTACACTCCGACACGACTTGTACCGCTTTTGGGGGTCTGACTTTTACCAACCCCCTAGGCCCGTCATACGATGCTCATAGACGAACGGACCGGACTGTACGGATATTGTCACTGACAGGCTCAGTAGGGTGTCAGCATGAGTTCGCTCACATACGTCCCTTTTGGTCAATACCTGGTAGCCCGTTACGTATGGTTAATACCTCTGACGTGCTAGTGGTTAAATCCACAGCCAAAAGTATTGACGAGTCTTTAGAGTCCCCCACAGACAGTTACTCAAGTTTCGGGCGAAACGCTGTAGAGGCCGTATGGAGATATGGCAGGGTTCGATCATATACGTGCGGTATTGCACGGATCATGATCGGAAGGGTAATACTAGCGGGCTTTAGTTTAAGCCGGATCCTAGTATTGTACAGTGTAGATTTTGTCTCATTGCATTTGTATTCGGTCGGAATACAAATGCGGGTATGTATATACAGTCGTGGGGTTTTCCTGTAATTTATTACGGGATCAGTTTTTTGAAGTTGCCAGTTTGCATTCCGTTTCGGCCATATTTCCTTTGTTCCTTCATGGCCGGATTTTTCTGATGGAGAGACTAATTTGCAAATGTGCAAATTAGCAATTGTGGAGGGGTTTTTTGTTATATGAGACATTATGATGGGTGTAGCATCTTTTGATGCTTTTCTTGTTCTCATTATTGTTTGCATTTATGAGATAGGATTGGATTTGAAATGGTGTGACATTAATTCCTCAATATCATCACATTTCTTATGGTCACCCTTCTCCCCTTGTGCTCACCCCCTTGTATTATTTTCCCTCCTCCACATTGTTTTGGCCGGCCACTCTTGGTGAGGGGATTAATTTTTTGGTGAAGTGGGAAATTTCTTCTTCTCATTTTAGTTTACACCAAAGTTCCAAAAGCTCATTTCCTCTTGTTCATTATTTTCCATCTCCATCATGGCAACTTCTCAACCCCAATGAGACAAACCTTTCTACACTTCATCTACAGTATTCTTGGACACGTCGACTCGCCAAATTCATGCATGAGTTGCCTCGGTCCAGAGGTGGGAGCCCATAAAAAAACCTGGCGATGTGGTGCCCTTTCCGACGAGGAGGTGAAGACCGGAGATTCCGCGAGGAGATCGGGACGGAGGCCGAAGACCGAAGGACACGGATCGCTCGGTATAGCTCTCTATCCCATCTCTAGTTAGCTAGCATTAGGTTAATGGTTACGATCTGTGGTTTTAGGATGCGGTAGTGCCGGTTTTCAAGTCAAGAAAAATTTTCGTTTCTGCATTTTGGCCGAGGAAAGACGGCCGGGGCGCTACCGTAGTCCAACATGAGTGGCTGTTGAGTGACTGTTTAAGATTTGGGAATGAGTATGGGAAATAAAAATATGTATTTAGGATTTGATCCATGTCGGTTTTGTGAGAAATTAGGGTGTGTAGGGAAATCTGGAGCAAACCGGGGGATTTTTGAGTTTAGCAAACAACACCAGGGACCCATTTTTGACCATAGGAGATCACCATGACAAAATGAAGCCCATAGGAGCCAGGGGGCTGAGGAGGCCGGATTTTAAGTGTAGGTGGCCGGCCACTTCGTGGGGTGTGGTGTTGGGGTTGGTCCAGTAGCTCAAATACATAATATACATCACCCTAGATTTGTTTGCTTGGCTTTATTTGACCCGAGTCAAAATCCGGGGGCAGTTTAGTGTGATTTTAGCTATGTTTTCCATATTTTGAAATGTTAATTCTTGATATTTGGTTTTGTATCTGGTTGTCGAATGTTTGTACATCACCGACTAGGGGTAATTTGTTGGTTTTGCATACGTGAGCTATAGGTTCTAACCTATAGGCGATCCGTGTGCCGTTTTGGTTTCCGGACTTGATGTTAATAGCGATTTCGATTATTTATTATTGTATGTACCCTCATGTGGATTCCGAGGTGATGGAGCGTGGCTTCAATGACTTCGGCAAACGAAGACTACAGTGAGTGGATCTATATCCACGGGGGAAGTCGGGTGGATGGCGTATAGCACCCCCGCAAGTTTTTGATGGAAACCGATTCATAGTAAATGGTTAAGGAAACCTTTAATAGAAATCTTTAGATAGGCTTAAATGATAGTTAGAGAAACTGTATTAGAAGCTAAATGATAGTTAGAAGTGATATGATACGGCTGAGATGAAATGACGGGATTTGAGGATGATATTTGACGATATTGCCGTTTAGGATACTATAGGACTAGATAGTCGACGTAGATGTGTCATCCGAACCACACATATTTCTAAACTGAAGAATTATATGCATCTTTTAAACAGATACCTTGAGGGACGTTACGGAATTTCAAATGATATCTTTTCCTTAAAAACACCGTAACCCCTATTTTTCAAACCTACGATTCGCTTCTTTAAAAATCTGATTGTATGGTTCGAGTGTGTATGTTAGATTAGATACTTAGACTTATAGTACAGATAGAATGTTTATATAAACTCGACTTGATGTGAGATATAAATGCGATGAAAAGAATATAAGACGAATATGATGACCTGTGATATGTTGGTATACGGATGCGAGTCGATTGAGATGATTGATACCTTGTCGGTCCTCTGATATGAGATCGTTATGGATGTGACCTGAGACATAGGTATATAGTTACATTTATATATGTTGTGAAACATGTGTGTTATGCCGTACGTGACGTTAGGTCCGTACCCCCTCATTGTCGTAAAGGTTGATAGGATCCCTAATGTTTTAAATGCCGCCGTACGATGATCTTTTCCGTACGTGATGAGTTTGATTTTATGATTGATCCATACCCTTGACTAGAGAATGCCGTACGATGGATTATACCGTACTTGACATTGTGTGGCTGGATGCCGATTGATTGATTCACCGACCCGATCATGTTAGATACGTATACCCGTCAGTATTTGCATATGATTACCTTATGCTGCATTCATATTATTCTCATTGCATTGCTTATATCTATGCTAGTACACCTGCACCATTATCGATAATGCGTATGTTACACTTACACAGATCTGCCGGCTCACACACTTCATCATCGATAATTGCCATGTCACTACACAGTAGGGTTGCTGCATCATGATATGCATATTGTACATCCATTTTGGCGCACATACATATTGTACACTCATGCTTGCGTATATACTATTGTACACCCATATTGGCGCACATACATATTGTACACTCATGCTTGCGTATATACCACTTGTACACCCATATTGGCGCACATACATATTGTACACTCATGCTTGCATATATACCACTTGTATACCCATATTGGTGCACATATACATTGATACATCCATACTTGCGTATATACACATTTGTATATCTATATTGGTGCACACATACATTGGTACATCCATACTTGCGCATATACACATTTGTATATCCATATTGGTACACACATACATTGGTACATCCATACTTGTGCATATACACATTTGTACATCCATATTGGTGCACACATACATTGGTACATCCATACTTGCGCATATACACATTTGTATATCTATATTAGTACACACATACATTGGTACATCCATACTTGCGCATATACACATTGCATACCCATATTGGCGCATATACACATTGGTACCTCTATACTTGCGCATATACATATTGTGCCTACATAGATAACTGGTTTTATTGGGAAATTGGGAACCGCATGTTATATTTTTAAAACTGGAATCATTTAAAAGAGCGGTTTTCTCTTAATATGTCATATCACTGTTCCATGTTGCATGATATACGGATATGCTTACATTTCTATTATATGTCGCATACATCATGCTCTATGATTTTACGCATTGAGATATGCTGCTTTCATGAGATTTCTGGATTTAAGAACCGTGGACATTTTAAAAGAGATTATGTGTTATTTTAAAAACCCGGTTTCTCTTGATATGATATTTCAGTGCGTCCACCATGCGTTTTCTCTGTTCTGAGACGTGTGACATGTGAAACCCGATTCGAGGAGGCGGATGAGGCCGATTGCGGGTACATGGTGGACCCGGTATGGTACCCCGGAGCAAGAAAGGGATGCTGTATATACAGACGGTGAGCCTGGCAGAGGGACTACTACCTACCGGTGATAGTATTTGGGCTCGGTGGATACCCGGAGGATACTGACCGGAGTCGAGAGATGATATGGGCCGATTCGGACTGACGGAGCCCGTAGGCCGATCCGGACTGACGGAGCCCGAGATATGAGGATTTGCGTGTCGATGCTGGACACGGGTTTCATGATGTTTTCGGGTGTCGATGTTGGACACCCAGGTTCCATGATGTTGATGTGTCGCGAGAGACACCGTTGATTTATATCCTCATACTTACTTGCATACATACATTGATTATGGTTGGATGAGATCCACATACGTACATACACTGATTATCTAGTTGGACGAGATCCACATGCATACATACATTGATTATATGGGTGGACGAGATCCACGTGCATACATGCATTGATTATACTGTTGGATGTTATCCACATGCTTATAGGCATTGGCTACCTTGTTGGCACACATACCGACCCGGTCACCCTAGATATCATAGTATTACCTTTATGATATAGTTGACCTAGGAGTCGTTATTTATTCGATTTCTACTTGTTGATATATTTCTATTCACGAGTTGGCAACTCACCCCCGTTGTGCCATAGTTCTTGCAGATTGCTTGCATGGATCAGTAGCGGCATTGCTGGCACACAGTTGCATTCGGGTGTTTTGCTTTGGTAGGTGGGACATTTGTATTGTACCCACTCTTGTATCTATATTTCATATCGTATCTAGATAACTCCATCAATCAAAATTAGTAAATTGTATAAGTAATGAGACTTAGTGGGATTGTGGTTGCGAGACTTAGAGCGACGGGTTTTCCGCTACTTGTGGTTTTTATGTCTTGCTTTTCTTTATCTTTGTGGTGTTCTTCGCCGTTGGGCGTCGTATACTTATATATATTGGCTTGCATGGTTGTGATCGGCCGTTTGGCAAAGAGCTAGCTCCCGCTTGGGGATGCCTTTATCATGATCTTGTATATGTGGTTTTGGATCAAAATATACAAAGGAGGTGCTGCCTAAATTTTTAAAAGGCGAAACATGTTTTCAAACTAGTAAAGTCCACTTGCATTTTCATGTTCCTTTTCTATGCATTTTAAGAAAACTTGATTTCACTATACTTTTATTTCAAAACTTCACCTCCTTTATTTTCTTAAAAAGGTTTAGATTTCTGGGTTTCAGCTTACTTGAATTACGTTACGCCTCTAGACGTTGCGTGATTTAAGTGCTGGTCACGAGCTAATATTTTGGGTCGTGACAAAGTTGGTATCAGAGCGCCAGGTTTAACCTTGGTTCGAGTCTATGTTTGACTATGCGGAGTCTACGGCGGGTATGTATTTCAGAACCTAGGCTTGACCTTACGGAACTTAGACTTGAACGGGGAGGGGGGGAAGGAGGGAAGGGGGAAGGGGTATTAGACTTGAACTTTCGTTTCATAGGTTGACCCTGATTGATGGAGTAGGTAGCTTGAGTAGAGTGACGTACCGTACATATGTTCCGCGGCATATTTACGATATGATACTCCACTTAAGAAACCTTAGGATGTACATATTTTTGAGACTTATGATTCTCTTCATACCCATGATTATACATCCATTTGAGATCCTTGATTCTATTCGTTTCCATGATCATACTCTCATTGATACTGTTCCCTCTTATGATCATGTACCCATTCTGGATCTGTCGTTTCCTTTCTTGCCGTTGATCTGCTCTCTTCGATACTCGATTGAGGTTCTTGTCACCATGGTTTGAGCGCAGTTTGAGCTGCTGCTACTGTTGCGGTCAGGGCGAGCTCGTCTGGTACGAGGGCTGACCATTGTGTTTTCTGGTGACGTGGGAACATATCGAGTTAGTTTTTGTGTTGTGACCTCGTGGATGAGGCGAGTGTTTGGTTGTACATCGGACGATCGGGCCATTGATAGAGGCTGCCAGTGGTGAAAGGACTGTTGATGTACAGCATACCTCCGAGATTAGGATGTCGTCTACTGTGCAGATAGATGACCCAGCTGTTGCTGAGATTGATAGGATGTCGCTTCCAGAGCTTACGAGCTGAGATCGCTGGAGCTTCCAGGCAAAGAAATGCGACAGGTGATAGCTAGTCTACCCCAATTTGAGAGACGAAGGTGATTCGTCAGATTGATGCGCCGACGCAGGCCCAGTTGAGTTGGAGATTTTCAGTGTGGAGAGTCTTACTCAGATCTAGAGCAGACCGATCCAGAGATGACCGTTGATGTATCGTCTTTCCTGGAGGATTGAGGCATTGTTTAGCATGCGGACGAAGGGTTTTCACATGTCGGCTAGGCGAAGCTAAAAAGTTCGGACGAGTGCCAAAAACCCATTTTCCCCAAGTTTAAAGTGTTCGGAGGAACATGCAGGTAATTCTGTGGACCCTCTAGAAGAATGAAACCCTAACTCGACATGATGACCATGAAACCGCTTTTGAATCTTAGGGTTTGCAGCAGTTTAGCGGTGCCATCAGTGAGGCTTGGGTTTGCCCTTCTACGGCTGGTCCAGAGATATTGTGGTATGTACCAGATATTTTAAGACTGTGCTCAGGTGTTGAGATTTCGGGAAATTTTGGGACCTCGATGACTCGATCGAAAAGTTGACGTCGTCCAGATATCATGTGATAAGAGACCAGTAAGCTGACCAGCTTCGGATAGAGGACCTCACCTAGATGCATTGTGAGTTGATCGAGGACGGACGAGTATTGAGTATTTCTCCGATGGTTGGGACGAGTTCCCGAGGACGTGTTCGGATAGAGATCTTCTACAGAGTGATGAAGATACCGAGTTTGTGATTTTGAGTCCGTGTGAGCGATTCCAGATTGACTGTAGCCGAGAACATTTGCAGTACATAGATGGCATGACGTAATGTCGAAGCGGACGATAATACAGATGAGTGGAACCAGAGATTCGTGTGAGATGCTGACGAGCTGTTGTTACTCCGCGTCGAGATTAGAGATCAGATATGCTTACAGAGGCATTAGGATGCGGCCAATTCCCGAGAAAATGTGTGTGGAAAAACGCAGGTGTTCAGAGAAAGAGAAAAGATTATGTAAGAGTACCAGCCTCCGTACAATTCGGCATAGGCGAGATCGGAAGAGACCTTGAGTAGGATTCCTTCCAGGACACTGCTGCAATGAGATTTGCACCCAAGATCAGTTGTGTCACATGTATTCGGAGAGTCAGAGGCCGACGCCAGTGACGTGCTACCTTATGAGTGGTCGTGATGATTGACCGAGAGTTGACCAGAGAAGTGCCAGAACGGAATCGTCCCCGTTAGCACACCTGACTGGGCCGATGAGCCGATGGATTGCGGGATGGCTAATCCGTAAAGAAAATGAAGACGCCAGACCGTGAGCAGGAGGCAAGCAGATGTTCTTGTTCTGTAGGTTTTAGGCGCACCGATTTACTTCTCCAACATTGTAGGAGGTGTACCTCAATATCCTTTGTTGCGATTTGCATTTATGATCCGAGTATCACGCTTATATCGCTTGGATTTGAGTTTTGATGATTGAGTTTCATGATATCACTTTCATGCACCATAGCTGCACCTACTGAGTAGTTACATTTTTACGCATAGTTATCGCATCTGTTGGGTTGCGGCTGCGCTCCGGCCGTCTTTTCGAGGCCAAATGCGGAACAAAAACTTTTTACGAACTGGCGCTAACCGCATCCCGATCCCGGATCATTCCATTAACTGTAAACTAGAAAACTATAAACGTGGTTTTAGAGATTATACCGATCGATTCGTGTCCTTCGGTCTTTAACCTCTGCCCCTAGCATGTTGCGGATGTACCGGCGAAGCTCGCTCTCCGATCTCGCTCGATCTACGATCTCCTCCTCGCCGAAAACTGTGCCACATCAACGAATCTTTATACGGGCTCCCGCCTCTGAACCGAGGAAACTCGGACACGAAGTTTGCTAGCCGACATGCCCAAGGTTGTTGTAGAATAAGTGTAGAACACTTTGTCTCGAGAGTTAATCGAAGTTGCCATTTGGAGTGGAGATGGAGAAATGAGCTTTTGGAATGGCAAAGGAATTTTGTGCAAGATGAAATGAATCAATTCCTCACACTCACAAAAAAAATAGGGCTGCCCAAAAATGCTCTCGGCCCTGGCTGTGAGAATGGTGGGGTGGTGAGCATAAGCTCAAGTGGTGATCACAAGAAAAAAATGTCACACCAATATCTTTTTCAATCCATTCACAATTAATGCACCAAGTGAGTCAATGATGCTAGAAACATTAAGAAGCTTGCTGGAAAAGCCCTGGAGCCCCAGCGCCACACAAAAGCCCTTCCTTTACTAATTGCCACATTTGCAAATAAACCCCTCAAGCAAAAATTCAGCCAAAGAACAAAGGAATGGGAATTTGGCCAAATAAAGAATGCAAACTTGGCCAAATAAAGAATGCAAACTGGTAACTTCAAAAAGTGATCCGGTAACAAAATTACAGGATAACTCCGCAACTGTATATACATACCCGTATTTGTATTCCGACCGAATACAAATGCAATGAGACAAAATCTACACGGTATAATACTAGGATCCGGCTTAAACCAAAGCCCGCTAGTATTATCCGTTCGAACCGTGACACGTGCATAAGTGCATGTGTACGTTCGAACCCTGCCATAAAACCATACGGCCTCTACAACATTTCGCCCGAACTGGGAAATTTTCTTTGGGGGACTCTAAAGACTCGTCAATACTCTGGCAGTGGGTTTAACCACAATCCGTCAGTGGTACTAGATGTACGTAATGGCTGCCCATGTATTGAGTGAAAGGGAAGCCGATGAGCGAACTCATCCTGGAACCCTACTGAGCCTATGTGTGATAATATCCGTACAGTCCGGTCCGTTTGTCTATGAGTATCGCATATCGGGCCTAGGGAGCTGGTAAACATCAGACCCCCAAAAGCGGTATAAGTCGTGTCGGAGTGCAGCCCAAGACACCTGAGATACTACTGGAATACCTACCAGTAAATCTTGCTTACCATGGCCATGGATTTTGTGTAATGGCTCTCCAGACACAGCACGATCTCACTCCCAATGTAGGGAGAGACGAATCCCCTGCCGATCCGCTCACTGCCTCCATGTGGCTCGGGACTGTACCCAACTAGAACCTGTTTACACGACTCCTTTGAGCCGTGGTAGGGTAATAATCAAAGCACAGTGGGAACTCACATGAGACAAATGACGATCTCAGGTCGATAGACTAACCTGTACACATGTCACCTGGGAATTTCTATCTGACGACGGTTTTAATAACCAGCTAGCATATTCCCGGCGAGTCCTATCCAGTGTACTCATAACCCAATGAGCACCTGTATACATCTTAGGTGAACCAACTGACACCAATGGCTTGTGAGTCCGGCCACCGCCCCTCGTCGGGGTCTCGACTGTATACACTAGTCTATTCCGGAGTATCGATGCCCTGTCTCGAAACTCCCGCGACTAGGGACCACTTTTAAGGATGTGCTTATAGACTACCCAACTCTCACGTATATGATCGCCATCATACTGTTGGTAGTCAAGCAAGAATCCTATGGGCTCTATCAACGTGCAATAGTGATGTATATAATGTCACCTAAAGCAGTACACGATGATAAAGATAAACCAAATAACATACTATCATCTTGAGTAAGACTATCCTACCGGTATAGGTCCTCCCTCAATCATTGCAATCACGTGCCTGCGATCCAATAATTGACTTTGAGGGCACTATATCCAACAATCTCCCACTTGCACTTAAGGCTAATTATTGCGATGTCGCATACTCACAGCCTGTGTGATACCGAACACCCAACTCCTCTACTAATCAGTCTCACAAAGCTTGTTTGTAAGACTATTGTGTTCGAGAAATAGTCTCAGTGAGTGGATCCGCTCTGATGTTCCTTTCTATGTCTCTCTTAATCTCAAGTTCGCGGAGAAACCTATCTCCCGAATATGAGCAATACCTGTCTTAGAATATGTCTGGATATCTGATGGTGTTAGAGATAGTGCCCTCAAAGTCAATTATTGGATCGCAGGTACGTGATTGCAATGATTGAGTAGGACCTATACCGATATGACAGTCTTGCTCGAGATGATAGTATGCTATCTGGTTTGTCTTTATCATCGTATACATGTTTTAGTTCACTATTGCATGATGATAGAGCCCATAGGATTCTTGCTTGACTACCAGCAGTATGATGGCGATCATATACGTGGGAGCTGGAGTCTATAAGCACATCCTTAAAGTGTCTCTAGTCGTGGGAGTTTTGAGACAGGGCCCAGAGTAGACTAGTGTATACAGTCGAGACCCCGACGAAGGGCGGTGGCCGGTCTCACAAGCCGTTGGTGTCAGTTGATTCACCTAAGATGTATACAGGTGCTCATTTGGTTATGAGTACACCGGACAGGACTCGCCGGGAACATGCAAGTTGGTATTATACATATCGTCAGATAGCAGTTCCCCGGTGACATGTGTACGGGTTAGTTTGTCGACATGAGATCGTCATTTGTCTCGTGTGAGTTCCCACTGTGCTTTGATTTCTACCCTACCACGGCTCAAAGGAGTCGTGCAAACAGGTCTTTTTTGGGTACAGTCCCGAGCCACATGGAGGCAGTGAGCGGATCGTCGGGGATTCGTCTCTCCCGGTATTGGGGGTTGATGTCGCACAGTGCACGGGTGGCCATCACTAGAAATCCTTGGCCAAGGTAGTGGAAAATTACTGATTTGGATCGGTAGTTTCTCAAGTGGTGATGGGCTTCATACCGACACGAATTATCGCGTTATTAGGGGTCTGACTTTATCCACCCCCTAGACTCGATATGCGATACTCTTTAGACGAACGGACCGGACTGTATGTATATTGTCATTGTTAGGCTCAGTAGGGTTTATAAACGAGTTCGCTCGTCAGCTTCCCTTCCAATCAATACATAGGCAAACTGTTACGTACAGCTTGTACCTCTGACGTGCTAGAGATTATACCCAGTGCCAGTGTGTTGATGAGTCATTAGAGTCCCCCACAGACACTTTCCCAAGTTCGGGCGAAACGTTGTAGAGGCCGTATGGGTTTATGGCAAGGTTCGGAAAATACACGTGCGTTTTCGCACGTGTCATTTTTCGGGCAGATAATACTGGTCGGCTTTAGTTTAAGCCGGATCCGAGTATTATACTGTGTAGATATAATATCTTTGTCTCAGTTGTATTTATATTCGGTCGTAATAAAAATGCGGGTATGTTTATACTAATACGGGGTTATCCTGAAATTCGTTTCAGGATTTCTTTTGGAAGTTGCCAGTTTCCAGTTTTCTATCGATCGTATTTAACATTTGGTTAAATGCGGATTTATCTGTCCTTCTTGGGTGAGTCATGAGGGTGAGTCATGCTTCTAGAAGGTTCTAGAAGTGATGATAAGGCTAGTGACTCATTTGTGCTTTACATGATCATTTAATGTTTATGATGACAAGGTTAAGTGATTCATTAGTTCATTAAATGAGTTCATACTAGGTGTTCTTTGACTCATGCTTTTTACTTTGTGCTAATGGTCACCACTTCCCTCCTACACTCACCCCTCTCTTGTTATAAGTGGCCGGCCCTCCCCTCCTCTTGACTCTCATGGTTGTTAGACAAAAGATATAGTTATTTGGTTCATGGAAATTAAGCATACTCATTTCATATTTCCACCCGATCCAAAAGGCAACTTCATTAACCGTTCGTCCATAACTTTGGACGTAATGAGACAAAGTGTTCTACTCATTCTCTACAACATCTTGGTCATCTCTTTTGGCAAACTTGACGACCGAGTTGCCTCGGTTCAGAGGCGGGAGCCCGTTTAAAGATCCGTCGACGTGGTGCCACCTGGACGAGAAAACTGGAGATTCAGGAGATCGGAGCAGCCGCAACAAGCGTGGGATGATGGTTGAAGACCGAAGGACTCGGATCGTTCGGTATAACTCTTCTACCCACTTTGTAGTTTGTTAGTTTAGCCTTAATGGCAGATCCAGGTTATAGTACGCGATAGCGCCAGTTATAAAAAGTTTTTGTTCCGCATTTGGCGTCTGTTAGATGGCCGGGGCGCTACCGTGGACTTACAGTGGTATCAGAGCCTCACCATTAAGCTATATTAACTTGTGCTAACGCGTTTAAAAGATCGATCGAACGGAATTTCCGAAATCACAATTTTCAAGTGCTTAAGTTTCTGTCGATTTTAAACAGGGTCTAAAAATTATTTTACATATCACAGAATATTAAGCAGGGTTGTTTAAGCATACGGATGAAAATTGGGCACGTGATCCCACAAGAGCACCGCGGATCCACGGTCAAACCTAGGGTTTGATCGCGGAACCGCGGCGCTTTAGTGGGAATAGTGCATCAATTTTTCACAAAGAGCTTATTTTTGGAAAATGTGGTTTTTGGTATAGTTCTTTTGGGCCCAGATTTTGTTACTGTACTGCAGATGTACGTGGGGCCCACTTCGGGAAATTTGGTCGATCGAAATTTTAAATTTTTTAGTATGCAGTATTTACATTATATCTCCGACCGGGAATGTCATTTGATCGGTAAACCGCGTCTAATTGCTATAGTTCTTTTAGACGGGTTTGCGAACGTGACATTCGCGTTGATGTTCTGTGTTGTGCTGTATTGTTGCGGATATGTCGTGGTGGATAGCAGGGTGCAATGATAGTACAGTTTAGATTTATTTGTACATTTGATATTGCGGGACGAGCGTCCAACATGTGGACTGCCGTCACTGCCTGTTTGTATAATATTCTTTTGGGGCACGACCGGGTTGAGGTCGATGTACCCGTTGTACATATTTTTATTTATGTACTAGGTTTTATCCCGCGAAGGAGTGCACGGATAGCCGGGTTCTGGAGGGCAACGGGTCCGTATCTCATGGCTTTGAGAGGCAGAGGGACCTCACTCTAGAATTGGCAGACTATTCGCCGTACTCGTAGGGGGTACAGGTTGACCCAAGGAGGGGTGCTCAATTTACCGGATTCTATGAAGTGCCGGGTGTTCCATTCACTATGTTGTGGGGACTACCTCGCTTCAGGTTTTGGCGGGTAACTTGCTGCACCCGTAGGGGTCTAGGTTTCATTGCACAGGCTATCCACACGACCAGGGGAACGTCAGGTTTCAGCAGCGGCTCTGTGAAACCCGGGGATCCCAGATTATCTGTATTATTCTGTGATATTATTCTGTGATGCTTATTACTTTTCTGTAATGTTGCATATTATCACGCCTGAAGCGATTATTGTATATTGGTATATATACTATTAGATGTTGTATATGTTTTACACCCGCGCTAGTCCAGCCCCCGCTCTGTCGTTAGTTAAGTAACCTAACAGGTGATGACGGGACCCAGTGACGAATGCGGATGGCATATACGTACATTTTATTTTCGTTCTTTTCTGGTGTGATTGATTGATGGGACTGCATTGATTCTTATCAATGCAAGAGTAAAAAAAACCTATATTTGATGTTGTTGGAACAAATTTTAAAAGTGTTATTACAAAGACGTTTCTTTTTGTTTTGCATAGCGGTATTCAGTTGGAATATCCTGCACCTCATTCCACGAGGCAAGGGCCGAGATCCCTTCACCGGGAGTGACCCCTTGGGCAGAAGTTTGCGTCAGGATAATAACTTCATTATAGTCGATTACAAGTTGCTTTGCATCGCGGTATTCAGTTAGAATATCCTGCACCTCATTCCATGTGGAAAGAGCCGAGATCCCTTCACCGGGAGTGACCTCTTTAGCAAAGGTTTTCGCCACTATATTTTTATAAAAAGCTATCAGGTTCCTTCAGCGATATCAAGTTCATTACGTTAAAAGTTTTTCGCCAAAAACCAGCCGTAGCCCTCTGTCATTTCTTTTGGGTATTCAGTAGTATTCAAGCTATGCATGCTTGGCCCTTAGTCAAAGCATAGTGTTTGGTAGCTGCTGGGTATTCATTTGTTGCATAGATAGATGAGTTAGTTTGGGACAGTCGTTCTGTCATACTTGGCCCTTAGTCAAGGGCATGTGCGGGTGGGTTCAAATTGACCTGGATAGTGACGAATAGAACTTGGCATGTGACTTATGACATACTTGGCCCTTAGCCAAGGTCATAAGAGTATGGGGCAAAAATCATATCGGGAGTTTCAAACATACAGGAAACTTGCCAGGCATGCGCATACCTTCTGGAGTGTGATAACTTGAGTGGCTTCCATCAAGTTATCATGCGATGAGAGTTGGATCCCGATTCTCACTGATGAGTTGGTTTACTCTTCGGGTGATCCTGACTAATTCTTCTTTCAGGTTTGAAGGAGAATTTGAGATTGCAGTGGGAGGTTTCCTGATTAGATAAAGTGATAACCATTCTGATCTAGGTTAGAGTGCACGCAAAGTGTTTCTTTTCTCTCTCTCTCTTTGGCAGCGACCTTTGACCGACCCTATACTATGACTCAGTGACCAAGTTGACCGAACCTTCTTAAAATACTGACTTTTGGATTGTCTTAGTTGCATAAGTCATTGCCGCTCCTTCTTTTACCCTTTACATTTCTCAGAACACCCCTTATTACTATGGATATCCACTTCCATTGGATAGATCCATCGTATGGTTATATACGAACTCGAAGGTACTACTTCGAGGATGGATCCAGGTTCAGGAGAAATAGAATTAGTTTATTCAGTTGTCTTTTATTATCACCTTCTCTCAGGTTGCGAGGCTCCTTAGTTTAGGAGAGTACACCTATTACGCTTATTGGATAGTCTTATTCCAAACCATAGGCTGGTGCCGAAAGGTAGGGAATAAAGAAAACCAATTAGCCTAAGTAGGGTGTGCAGAAGGTAATATGTAAAGACAAGATAAAGGGATTAGAAAGAGGGCAAAGTAAATTGCGACTGTTATCATTCACGACCAAACCGCGTACTTCATCGCTACTCCTATTTCACCTTTGCTTTTTCCCCAGTTCGGGAGAAATAGAATAAGGTTTTATTCAGTTGTCTTTTATCATCACCTTCTCTCAAGTTGTGAGTACTCCTTGGTTTAGGAGGGTACACCTATTATGCTTACTGGATAGTCTTCTTCCAAATCATAGGCTAGTGCCGAACGGTAGGGAAGGAAGAAAACCATTTAGCCTAACGATGGTGTACAGAAGGTAACAACTAAAGACAAATAAAGGGATTTGGAGAGATGGCAAAGGAATATACGGTTACAGTCATGAATTGGATTATGGAAGAGGCATTACCAGGAATACCAGAATACCCCTACGAAACATTTTCATGTTTCAGTGCATTATTAATCGAAAACTGATTTCCCGATTAGATACTTACTCCAGGGTATGTATTTACCAGGTTTCATTCTCATATGTGTATGGTTTTTACAGATGATGTGTGGGAGTAAGTTATTGGGAATTAGGTGATCATCTTCATTACATCGGAATTCGTTGTAATTGGTGATATTTGAGGAAATCACCTGGGTACAGTTTTCAAGCTACGATGCACAGGTTTTGAGTTATTCAAACTCAGGGGACTTATACAGAGTATTGTATGTTGTCCAGTGTCCGTCAGGACAAAGGGGTTGGTCCTCGTACTATGTTCTGTTTACTTGTGACTTCTCTAGTTTTTAGACAAGTGTTTCGTAAAAGTACAATGTCTAAGTTATGAGAAGTTGTGAGTATAAGAATAAAGTAGAGAATCAGATATCGCAAGTATCAGGATTCTTCAAAGAGATCGAAGATGGAGATTCTTGTGATTGGTATTCAGTTGATAGTAATGGTTTTGAGAAACTTGTTTCTCTTTCAGGTTACTCATAATTGGATGGATTCCTAAGTTGAGTAATGCTGAGTAGCCACTTTCCATTAAGTTGATATGCACTGGAGACAGCTGCATGATTTGAATCTGGTTCCAATTAAATTAGTGCCTCTATTTCTATATTGTATATAGAATAGTTCATATCTTAACGATGTTAAGATACGGGGACTTGTCCAGCTTATGCTTAAAACCAGACACTGGATAGATCAAGGCACGTTTCTGTAATGGCAGTTTGTGGGTTGACCCTGGCTTTGACGAGGGTTGACATTTCTACCATCCGGAAGATCAATAGTGATATTGTTCTTGACTCGCCACAGTTTTATTAAAATGGATTTTTTCAGAAAACAGTAGTGGGAGTATGGTAGAACTGGAAGTGATTCCAGAACCGCAAACGATTACGGAAAATTTAATAGGACCTATATATTCAATCAGGTTTGACATTCCATTAGCCACTCCGCAGATATGGTGGGTAACCTCAGACACCCGAGAGGTACTCCGGTACCCTCAAGGATGGTGACAATGAGGTTCTTGTTTTACCCAGACTTGATACTGCTGTTATTCCAGACTATGAGACCCGGCAAGAGGATAAGTATAACGTCGTTTTAAACTAGCTTTAGAAGTGTACGTGGATATTATTCTGCCAGAGGGTTGTCATAGTCAGTGGGAGCAGCGGAAGCAAAGTGGGCAAGTAGCTTATGTCTATTTATAGGCTTGAGCAGATATAGCGGAGATAAGATTATCTATTTTTGATGTGAAAGTCATGGGTTTGACTTCATCAGAATAGGGGATGGATCTGTTAAGAAGGTAGTAGGGTGTGATGTCCTGGTATTTGGATGACATACATAGAGTAGGAAGTAAAATTCCTATACTACGGTCGGTTGTACTTTGGTCGTCACACAGTTGTTTCTCCACAAAGGATATGGATATAATATCAGACATTCTGGTTTCTAGATCTATGGTTTTAGATCAAGATTCGGATAGTTTCCCCATGTGGGTACTTTGACAGTATTCTAATAGTATTTTAGAATAGATGACTCTTGGCATGGTAGTGTACCTGCAGGTGATGGAGTCACCCTCTCTAAAGCTGTCTTAGAGACTAAAGGAGAGAGGGATGTGCATGATTGGCAGATCACTTGCTTAGGCAATTGAGTCAATCATGAGATGTCAAGTACCACACCAGATGTTGTTTTTGCACTAGATGCGATAAGTTTATATTAATCTAATCCTGAAGAAACATTAGGAAGCAGTTTTAGAACATAAGTGTATGTTCTACGGATTTGATGATGACAGCCTCCTTCGAGAGACGGTTATCATTCCAGGCTTCCAAGGTGACATGGATGACAGAGTGATTGTCAGAGTTATAGTTTTCCCTCTGACGAGGGACAGTATTATAGACAGGTGGTCCAAGAGGATACTGTGGGAGGCATGGTGCTGGATACTGATTAGGTTCAGTGATCGATACAGTCTAAGAAGTTTGGATTTGGAGTTCATTTATGAACTAGGTCCCATCAGATATTCAGACATATTCTAAGACAGGTATTACTCGATTCGGGAGATGATTTTTTTTCCGCGAACTTGAGATTAAGAGAGACATAGAAAGAAACATCAGGGCGTATCCACTCACTGAGGCTATTTCTCGAACACAAGAGTTTTACAAACTAGCTTTGTGAAACTGATTAGTAGAGGAGTTGGATGTTCGGTATCACACGGGCTGTGAGTATGCGACATCGCAATAATTAGCCTTGAGTGCAAGTGGGAGATTGTTGGAGATAGTGCCCTCAAAGTCAATTATTGGATCGCAGGTACGTGATTGCAATGATTGAGGTAGGACCTATACCGATATGACAGTCTTGCTCGAGATGATAGTATGCTATCTGGTTTGTCTTTATCATTGTATACATGCTTTAGTTCACTATTGCATGATGATAGAGCCCATAGGATTCTTGCTTGACTACCAGCAGTATGATGGCGATCATATACGTGGGAGCTGGAGTCTATAAGCACATCCTTAAAGTGTCCCTAGTCGTGAGAGTTTCGAGACAGGGCATCGATACTCCAGAGTAGACTAGTGTATACAGTCGATACCCCGACGAGGGCGGTGGCCGGTCTCACAAGCCGTTGGTGTCAGTTGATTCACCTAAGATGTATATAGGTGCTCATTGGGTTATGAGTACACCAGACAGGACTCGCCGGGAACATGCTAGTTGGAATTATACATATCGTCAGATAGCAGTTCCCTGGTGACATGTGTACGGTTAGTTTGTCGACCTGAGATCGTCATTTGTCTCGTGTGAGTTCCCACTGTGCTTTGATTTCTACCCTACCACGGCTCAAAGGAGTCGTGCAAACAGGTCTTTTTTGGGTACAGTCCCGAGCCACATGGAGGCAGTGAGCGGATCGTCGGGGATTCTTCTCTCCCGCTATTGGGGGTTGATGTCGCACAGTGCACGGGTGGCCATCACTAGAAATCCTTGGCCAAGATAGTGGAGAATTACTGATTTGGATCGGTAGTTTCTCAAGTGGTGATGGGCTTCATACCGACACGAATTATCGCGTTATTAGGGGTCTGACTTTATCCACCCCCTAGACTCGATATGCGATACTCTTTAGACGAACGGACCGGACTATATGTATATTGTCACTGTTAGGCTTAGTAAGGTTTATAGACGAGTTCGCTCGTCAGCTTCCCTTCCAATCAATACATAGGCAAACCGTTACGTACAGCTTGTACCTCTGACGTGCTAGAGATTATACCCAGTGCCAGTGTATTGATGAGTCATTAGAGTCCCCCACAGACACTTTCCCAAGTTCGGGCGAAACGTTGTAGAGGCCGTATGAGTTTATGGCAAGGTTCGGAAAATACACGTGCGTTTTCGCACGTGTCATTTTTCGGGCAGATAATACTGGTCGGCTTTGGTTTAAGCCGGATCCGAGTATTATACTGTGTAGATATAATATCTTTGTCTCAGTTGCATTTGTATTCGGTCGTAATACAAATGCGGGTATGTTTATACTAATACGGGGTTATCCTGAAATTCGTTTCAGGATTGCTTTTGGAAGTTGCCAGTTTCCAGTTTTCTATCGGCCGTATTTAACATTCGGTTAAATGCGGATTTATCTGTCCTTCTTGGGTGAGTCATGAGGGTGAGTCATACTTCTTGAAGGTTCTAGAAGTGATGATATGGCTAGTGACTCATTTGTGCTTTACATGATCATTTAATGTTTATGATGACAAGGTTAAGTGATTCATTAGTTCATTAAATGAGTTCATACTAGGTGTTCTTTGACTCATGCTTTTTACTTTATGCTAATGGTCACCACTTCCCTCCTACACTCATCCCCCCTCTTGTTATAAGTGGCCGGCCCTCCCCTCCTCTTGACTTTCATTGTTGTTAGACAAAAGATATAGTTATTTGGTTCATGGAAATTAAGCATACTCATTTCATATTTCCACCCGATCCAAAAAGCAACTTCATTAACCGTTCGTCCATAGCTTTGGATGTAACGAGACAAAGTGTTCTACTCATTCTCTACAACATCTTGGTCGTCTCTTTTGGCAAACTTGACGACCGAGTTGCCTCGGTTCAGAGGCGGGAGCTCGTTTAAAGATCCGTCGACGTGGTACCACCTGGACGAGAAGACTGGAGATTCAGGAGATCGGAGTAGCCGCAACAAGCGTGGGATGATGGTTGAAGATCGAAGGACTCGGATCGTTCGGTATAACTCTTCTACCCACTTTGTAGTTTGTTAGTTTAGCTTTAATGGCAGATCCGGGTTATAGTATGCGATAGCGCCAGTTGTAAAAAGTTTTTGTTCCACATTTGGCGTCTTTTAGACGGCCGGGGCGCTACCGTGGACTTACAGATGGGACCTAGTTCACGAATGAACTCCAAATCCAAACTTCTTAGACTGTATCGTCAACTGAACTTAATCAGTATCCTGCGTCATGACTCCCTTAGTATCTGCTTGGACCACCTGTCCAAACTTCTGCCCCTCGTCAGAGGGAAAACTATAACTCTGACAGTCACTCTGTCATTCAGGTCACCTTGGAAGCCTGGAATGATAATTGTCTCCTGAAGGAGGCTACCGTTATCAAATCCCTAGAACATCCACTTATGTTCTAAAACTGCCTCTGAACGTTTCTCCAGTATTGGACCAATATCAACTTATTGCATCTAGTGCAAAAACAACATCTGGTGTGGTACTTGACATCTCATGATCAACTCAATTGCTTAAGCAAGTGATCTGCCAATCATACACATCCCTCTCCTCTTTAGTCTGTAAGACACCTTTAAAGAGGGTGACTCCATCACCTGCTGGTACACCACCATGCCAGGAGTCGTCCATTCTAAATACCTTTAGAATGCTGTTTAAGTACCCAGATTGGGAAACTACCCAAATCTAGATCTAAAACCATAGATCTAGTAACCAGAATGTCCGATATAAAATCCATATCCTTTGTGGAGAAAACAATGTGGGACAACCACAGTATAACCGATCGTAGTATAGGAATTTTACTTCCTACTCTGTGTGTGTCATCCAAATACCAGGACATCACACCCTACTACTTTCTTAACAGATCCATCCCCTATTCCGATGAAGTCAAAGCCCATGACTATCACATAAAAAATAGACGATCTATCTCCGTTATATCTGTTTTAGTCTATAAATTGACACAAGCATCTTGTCCACTATGCTTCCGCTGCTCCCACTGACTACGACGACCCTCTGGCAGAATAATATACGCGTGCACTTCTAAAACTAGTTTAGAACGACGCTATACTTATCCTCCTGCCGGGTCTCATAGTCTGGAACAGCAGTAATGGCAAGTCTGGGTAAACAAGAACCTCCCTGTCACCGTCCTTGAGACTACCGGAGTATCTCTTGGGTGTCTGAGGTTACCCACCATATCTGCGGAGTGGCTAATGGAATGTCAAACCTGATTGAATCTTTAGTATCTATTAAATTTTCCGTAATCGATTGCGGTTCTGGAATCTCTTCCAGTTCTACCATACTCCCACTACTGTTTTTCTGAAAAAATCCATTTTACTAAAACTGTGGCGAGTCAAGAACAATATCACTATTGATCTTCCAGATGGTAGAAAGTCAACCCTCGTCAAAGCCAAGGTCAACCCACAAACAACCATTACAGAAACGTGCCTTGAGTTATCCAGAGTCTGGTTTTAAGCATAAGCCGGACAACTCCATATACCTTAACATCGTTAAGATATGATCCATTCTATATACAATATAGAAACAGAGGCACTGATTTAATTGGAACCGGATTCAAATCATGAAGCTGTCTCCAGTGCATGTCAATTAAATGGAGAGAGGCAGATCAACATTACTCAACTTAGGAGTGCATCCAATTATGAGTAACCTGAATAAAAAGCAAGTTCTCTAAAACATTACTATCAACTGAATACCAAATACAAGTATCTACATCTTCGATCACCTTGAAGAATCCCGATACTTGCTACACCTGGTTCTCTACTTTATTCTTATACCTATAACTTCTCAAACTTGGACCTTGTATTTCTACGAAACACATGTCTAAAACTAGAGAAGTCACAAGTAAACAGAATATAGTACGAGAACCTACCCCTTTGTCCTAATGGACACTGGACAGTATACAATACTTTGTATAAGTCCCTTGAGTTGAATAACTCAAACCCTGTGTGTCGTAGGTTGAAAACTGTACCCAGGCGATTTCCTCAAATATCACCAATTGCAACGAATTCCGATATAATGAGGATAATCACTTAATTCCCAATAACTTACTCCCACTCATCATCTGTAAAACCATACAGATGTGAGAATCATACCTGGTAAATACATACCCTGGAGCAAGGACTGATTGGGAAATCATTTTTCTATTAACAATACACAGTGAAACTGAAACATGAATATGTTTCGAAGGGGTATCCGGGTATTCCTAGTAATGCCTCTTCCATTATCCAGATTCATGACTGTAACCGTATATTTCCTTTTCTATCTCTCCAAATTCCTTTATTTGTCTTTAGTCATTACCTTCTGTACACCATCGTTAGGCTTAATGGTTTTCTTCCTTCCGTACCGTTCGGCACCAGCTTATGGTTTGGAAGAAGACTATCCAGTAAGCATAATAGGTGTACTCTCCTAATCCTAGGAGTACTCGCAACTTGAGACAAGGTGATGATAAAAGACAACTGAATAAACCTTTATTCTATTTCTCCTAAACCAGAATCTATCCCCGAAATGGAACAAGTTCCATCGAGTTCGTATATAACCAAATGATGGATTATCCAAATAACTGTGGATCTTCGTAGTGATACGGGGTGTTATGGAGAAATACAAAGGTGAAGTAGGAGTGGCGGTGAAATACTTGGTTTGGTCGTGAATAGTAGTCGCAATTTACTTTGCTCTCTTTCCAATCCCTTTATTTGTCTTTACTTGTTACCTTCTGTACACCACACTTAGGCTAATTGGTTTTCTTCATTCCCTACCTTTCGGCACCTGCCTATGGTTTGGAAGAAGACTATCCAATAAGCGTAATAGGTGTACTGTTCCCTAATCCTAGGAGCCCTCATAACCTGAGAGAAGGTAAAAAGAAAAGACAACTGAATAGTCCTATTCAATCTCTCCAGAACCAGAATCCATCCTCGAATCTGGAATAAATTCCTTCGAGTTCGTATATAACCATACGATGGATTTATCCAATGGAAGTGGATATCCGTAGTAGTACGGGGTGTTCTGGAGAAATGCAAAGGATAAAAGAAGGAGTGGCAATGATGTATGCAACTCAGACAATCCAAAAGCCAGTGTTTTAAGAAAGTTCGGTTAACTTGGTTACTGAGTCATAGTCTAGGGTCGGGTCATGGTCGCCACCAAAGAGAGAGAGAAAAGAAACACTCTGCGTTCACTCTAACCTAGATCAGAATGGTTATCACTTTATCTAATCAGGAAACCTCCCACTGTATCCTCAAATTCTCCTCCAAACCTGAAAGAAGAATTAGTCGGGATCACCCGAGGAGTAAACCAACTCATCAGTGGGAATCGGGATCCAACTATCATCGCATGATAACATGATGGAATCCACTCACGTTATCACACTCCAGAAGGTATGCGCATGCCTGGCAAGTTTCAGTTTTTTTAGAAACTCCCTATGTGATTTTTTTTGCCCCCAGGACCCAAGTGACCTTGACTGAGCTAACATTCAAAGGATCCTAGCCAAGTTCAACCCGTCATTATCTTGATTGCATTAGACCCACCCGTACGAGTCCTTGACTGAGCCAAAATGACCGCACGACTGTCCTAACCAATCGCATATCCATGAAACAGAAAAGCACTACATAGCTACCGAACACTACGCCTCAGCTAAGCACGACATACGTAGCACGAATACTAAGCAATACTAATCTGAAATGACGGAGGGCTACGAATGGTTTTTGGCGAAAAACCTTTTACCGTAATGAACTTGATATCGTTGAAGGAACTGCATAGCCTTTTATAAAAATATATAGTGGCGAAAACCTTTGCTAAAGAGGTCACTCCCGGTGAAGGGATCTCGGCTCTTTCCCCGTAGAATGAGGTGCAGGATATTCCAACTGAATACCACGAAGCAAAGCAAAAGTAATCGGCTATAGTGAAGTTATTATCCTGACGCAAACCTCTGTCCAAGGGGTCACTCCTGGTGAAGGGATCTCGGCCCTTGCCTCGTCGAATGAGGTGCTGGATATTCTAAACTGAATACCACTGTGCAAAACAAATGAAAGCGTCCTTGCAATAACAGCTTTTTGAAAATTGTTCCAATAACATCTGTATAGGTCTGTTTTCTTTGCATTGATCCGAATCAACCCAGTCCCATCAATTAATCACACCAGAAAAGAACGAAAATAAAATGTACGTATATGCCATCCGCATTCGCCACTAGGTCCCGTCATCACCCGTTAGGTTACTTAACTAACGACAGAGCGGGGACTGGACTAGCGCGGGTGTAAAACATATACAACATCTACTAGTATATATATTAATATATAATAATCGCTCCAGGCATGATAAATGCAACATCACAGAAAAGTAATAAGCATCACAGAATAATACAGATAATCTGGGAGCCCCGGGTTTCATAGAGCCACAAATGAAACCCGACGTTCCCCTGTTCGTGTGGATAGCCCGTACAATGAAAACCTAGACCCCTACGAGTGCGGCAAGTTACCCGCCAAAGCCAGAAGTGAGGCAGCCCCCTTCAGCATCGTGAATGGACCACCCAGCACTTCACGGAATCCGGTAACTTGAGCACCCCTCCTTGGGTCAACCTATACCCCCTACGAGTGCGGTGAATAGCCCGCCAATTCTAGAGTGAGGTCCCCTCCCTCTCAAAGCCATGAGATGCGGACCCGTTGCCCTCCAGAACCCGGCTATTCATGCACTCCACCGCGGGGTAATCCTAGTACAGAAAAGAAAATATATATACAATAGGTACATCGACCTCATCCCGGTCGTGCCCCAAAAGAATAATATACAAACAGGCAGTGACGGCAGTCCACATGTCGGACGCTCGGCCCCCAATATCCAATGTACAAATATATCCAAACTGCACTACCATTGCATGCAAGCTATCCACCACGACAAATCCACAATATTACAGCACAACACAGAACATCAACGTGAATGTCACGTTCGCAAACCCGTCTAAAAGAGCTATAGCAATTAGACAAGATTTACCGATCGAATGACATTCACGGTCACAGATATAAAGTAAGCACTGTGAACTAACTTATTTAAAATCTTGATCGACAAAATTTCCCGAAGCGGGCCCCAAGTACAAATCCAGCACTCAAAAAAATTTGGGCCAAAACTAAAAATTCCAGAAACCCCAATTCCAAGTAAAAGACCCAAAGAAAAAATTTAGTGCACTGAATCACCAACATTGCGGTGGAACCGCGGCCAAAACGTGTTGGAGATAGTGCCCTCAGAGTCAATTATTGGATCACAGGCACGTGATTGCAATGATTGAGGGAGGACCTATCCCGGGACGACAGTCTTACTCGAGATGATAGTATGCTATCTGGTTTACCTTTATCATCGTGTACTGTTTCAGGTGACCTTACAGGTCGCTATTACACGTTGATAGAGCCCCTAGGATTCTTGCTTGACTACCAGCAGCATGATGGCGATCACATACGTGGGAGCTGGCGTCTATAAGCACATCCTTAAAAGGTCCCTAGTCGTAGGGGTTTCGAGACAGGGCATCGATACTCCATTAGTAGACTAGTGTATACAGTCGAGACCCCGACGAGGGGCGGTGGCCGGACTCACAAGCCACTGGTGTCAGTTGGTTCACCTAAGATGTATACAGGTGCTCATTGAGTTATGAGTACACCGGACAGGACTCGCCGGGAACCTGCTAATTGGGATTATACCAGACGTCAGATAGCAGTTCCCAGGTGACATGTGTACAGGTTAGTTCATCGACCTGAGATCGTCATTTGTCTCGTGTGAGTTCCCACTGTGCTTTGATTACTACCCTACCACGGCTCAAAGGAGTCGTGCAAACAGGTTTTAGTTGGGTACAGTCCCGAGCCACATGGAGGCAGTGAGCGGATCTGCAGGGGTTCGTCTCTCCCGGTATTGGGAGTGAGGTCGCGCTGTGTCTAGGAGAGCCATTACGCAAAGCCCTCGGCCGAGGCAGGAGATTTACTGGTAGGTATTCCAGTAGTATCTCAGGGCGTTCTGGGCTACACTCCGACACGACTTGTACCGCTTTTGGGGGTCTGACTTTTACCAACCCCCTAGGCCCGCCATGCGATACTCATAGACGAACGGACCGGACTGTACGGATATTGTCACTGACAGGCTCAGTAGGGTGTCAGGATGAGTTCGCTCATTGACGTCCCTTTTGGTCAATAGCTGGTGGCCCGTCACGTATTGGCTAATACCTCTGACGTGCTAGTGGTTAAATCCACAGCCATAGTATTGACGAGTCTTTAGAGTCCACCACACTTTCAGTTACTCAGCTTTCGGGCGAAACGCTGTAGAGGCCGTATGGAGATATGGCAGGGTCCGATCAGATACGTGCGGTATTGCACGGATCAGGATCGGACGGTTTGTACTAGTGGCCGTATGGATATATGGCAGGGTTCGATCAGATACGTGCGGTATTGCACGGATCAGGATCGAACGGATATTACTAGCCGGCTTTGGTTTAAGCCGGATCCTAGTATAGTACAGTGTAGATTTTGTCTCATTGCATTTGTATCCGGTCGGAATACAGATGCGGGTGTGTATGCACAGTATTAGGGTTTTCCTGTAATTTATTACGGGACCAGTTTTCTGGAGTTGCCAGTTTGCATTCCGTTCCGGCCGGTTTTTCCTTTGTTCCTTCCCGGCCGGACTTTTCCGATGGAGGGGGTAATTTGCAGTTTTGCAAATTACATTTTGTGGAGGGTTTTTCTTGCATATGATGGCTTCATGATACTTCCTTCATGATTATATTCTTTTTCCATCACCTCCTTTGCTTTATGTGATTAGAAGTGATAAGAATGGTTGATGTGAGTTTTGTTATGATGATGTTTGGTTGTGGTCACCCATTCTCTTCTCCTACACTCACCTCCCTTCTTGTTATGGTTTTGATATTCATTCCTCCACCATTCTCACAAGAGGGAGAGGCTTCATTTTT
Source organism: Agapanthus africanus (assembly GCA_030015575.1). Classification (NCBI taxonomy): domain Eukaryota; kingdom Viridiplantae; phylum Streptophyta; class Magnoliopsida; order Asparagales; family Amaryllidaceae; genus Agapanthus; species Agapanthus africanus. The sequence goes on from CM057350.1 coordinate 201,238,415, forward strand.
TTGAGAGAAAAAGAATGAGAGAGTTCATTTTTCATCTTCTTCTTGCTAGAAAATTGAAAGCACCAATTTTCTTTACCTCTTCCTCCATCCATCAATGGCAACTACATAAACTCCAAGAGACAAAGTTTCTACACTACATTCTACAGCAATTCTTGGGTATGTCGAGTTACCGGCTTCATGCCCGAGTTGCCTCGGTATTGAGGCGGGAGCCCGTAAAAGACGCAGGCGATGTGGTGCCCTTCCGGCGAGGAGACGACGATATGGAGACAAGACTTTCCGCAGGAGATCGGAGTGGAGACGAAGACCGAAGGACACGGATCGTTTGGTATAGCTCTCTTCCCTTCTCTTGTTAGCTAGCATTAGGTTAATGGTTACGATCCGGGTTTTTCATTGTCCGCGGTAGCGCCAGTTTTAAAAATAAGAAAATTTTGATTCCGCATTTTGGCCTCGGAAAGACGGCCGGGGCGCTGCCGTGGCGCAACATGGTATCAGAGCCACGCCATTAACCTTGCCTAGCTTGTTCTAATGCGTTTTACTTATCCAATCGACCAAAATCCTAAAAACCGTATTTTCCTTCACATCAGTTTCTGTTGAAATTTTTTGGTCTCGAAAATTTTTTCAGGTTGTCTCAGAATGATGTGCAGGGAGTTCTAAGAACACTGGAAAAATTCGACAACACGATCCCTCCGTACGACCGCGGATCCGCGGCCATTACCACTCTGGAGGCCGCGGATCCGCCGCATGATTGAGGGATCATGTCATCAATTTTTTCCAGTGGGCTTGTGGGCTAAAAATAGGGGTTTTAGAATATTAAAATTGGGCCCAGAATTTCTGTGAGTGCTACAGTATTGCTTGGGGGCCCACTTGTTAATTTTTTGTTGATCGGGTATTTTAAACACATTATTTCACAGTATTTACATTATATCTGCGACCGTGAATGTCACTCGATCGGTAAATCCGGTCTAACTGCTATAGCCCGGTTAGACGGATCTGCGAACGTGACTTTTCACGTTGATGTTCTATGTTTATGCCGTGTTGTTGCGGATCGGTCGGTGGGGATAGCCTGGATGCAATGCTAGTACAGTTTCTGTTGTATTATGTACATTTGATATTGCGGGGCGAGCGTCCGACATGTGGACTGCCGTCACTGCCTGTTTGTATTATTCTTTTGGGGCACGGCCTGGTTGCGGTCGATGTACCCGGTGTATGTATATTTTACTTTCTGTACTAGGATTGCCCCGCGGTGGGGTGCACGGATAGCCGGGTTCTGGAGGGCAACAAGCCCGCATCTCATGGCATTGGGACGGAGGGGGCTTCACTCCAGGATTGGCGGGCTATTCGCCACACTCGTAGGGGGTACAGGTTGACCCAGGAGGGGTGCCCGAGTTACCGGATTCCGTGAAGTGCTGGGTGGTCCATTCACGTTGCTGAAGGGGGCTGCCTCGCTTCAGGTTTTGGCGGGTGACTTGCCGTGCCCGTAGGGGTCTAGGTTTTCATTGCACAGGCTATCCACACGACCAGGGGAATGTCGGGTTTCAGCAGCGGCTCTGTGAAACCCGGGGATCCCAGATATCTGTTTTGTTCTGTGATGCTGTACATTTCTGTGATGTTGCATTTTATTCACGCCTTGAGAGAAATATAATATATTGGTATATATATTAGTAGATGTTGTATATGTTTTTCATCCGCGCTAGTCCAGTCCCCGCTCTGCCGTTAGTTAGCTAACCTAACGGGTGATGACGGGACCCAGTGGCGAATGCGGATGGCATATACGTACGTCAGTATATTTTCGTTCTTTGTGGTGTGATCAATTGATGGGACTGCGTTGATTCGGATCAATGCAAGCTAAACAAACCTATTCTGATGTTGTTGGAACACTTTTCAAAAAGCTGTTATTGCAAGGACGTTCACTTTTGTTTTGCATCGTGGTATTCATTTGGAATATCCTGCTCCTCAGTCGACGAGGCAAGGGCCGAGATCCCTTCACCGGGAGTGACCCCTTAGACAGAAGTTTGCGTCAGGGCATTAACTTCACTATAGCCGATTACTTTTGCTTTGCATCGTGGTATTCAGTTGGAATATCCTGCACCTCATTCTACGGGGAAAGAGCCGAGATCCCTTCACCGGGAGTGACCTCTTTAGTAAAGGTTTTCGTCACTATATTTTCTAAAAAGGCTATGCAGTTCCTTCAACGATATCAAGTTCATTACGTTAAAGGTTTTTCGCCAAAAACCAGTCGTAGCCCTCCGTCATTTCAGATTAGTATTACTTAGTATTCGTGCTGCGTATGTCGTGCTTAGCCGAGGCGTAGTGTTCGGTAGCTATGTAGTGCTTTTCTGTTGCATGGATATGAGATTGGTTAGGACAGTCGTGCGGTCATTTTGGCTCAGTCATGGATTCGTGCGGGTGGGTCTAATGCAATCAAGATAATGACGGGTTGAACTTGACTAGGATCCTTTGATATGTTGGCTCAGTCAAGGTCACTTGGGTCCTAGGGGTAAAAATCACATCGGGAGTTTCAAAAGAACTGAAACTTGCCAGGCATGCGCATACCTTCTGGAGTGTGGTGACGTGAGTGGATTCCGTCATGTTATCATGCGATGATAGTTGGATCCCGATTCCCACTGATGAGTTAGTTTACTCCTCGGGTGACCCCGACTAATTCTTCTTTCAGGTTTGGAGGAGAATTTGAGGTACAGTGGGAGGTTTCCAGATTAGATAAAGTGATAACCATTCTGATCTAGGTTAGAGTGCACGCTGAGTGTTTCTTTTCTCTCTCTCTGGCAGCGACCTTTGACCCGACCCTAGACTATGACTCAGTGACCAAGTTGACCGAACCTTCTTAACACTGGCTTTTGGATTGTCAGAGTTGCAGACCTCGTTGCCACTCCTACTTTTACCCTTTTTCTCCAGGACACCCTGTATTACTACGAACGTCCACTTCCATTGGACAAAACCATCGTATGGTTATATACGAACTCGAAGGACTTCGAGGATGGTTTCTGGTTCTGGAGAAAACGAATAGGATTATTCAGTTGTCTTTTCTTTTCACCTTCTCTCATTGCGAGTACTCCTTGGTTTAGGAGATAGTACACCTATTACGCAAATTGGATAGTCTTCTTCCAAACCATAGGCAGGTGCCGAATGGTGGGGAATGAAGAAAACCAATTAGCATAACGATGGTGTACAGAAGGTATTAAGTTCAGACAAAGCAAGGGATTAGTAAGAGGGCAAAGTAAATTGCGACTGATATTCACGACCAAACCAAGTATTTCTTCGCCAATCCTAAATCACCTTTGTATTTCTCCAGGACACTCCGTATCACTACGAAGATCCACAGTTTATTGGATACTCCATCGTATGGTTATATACGAACTCGAAAGGAACTTGTTCCAGTTCGGGGATGGATTCTGGTCCAGGAGAAATAGGAATACGGTTTATTCGGTTGTCTTTTCTCTTCACCTTCTCTCGCATTGCGAGTGCTCCTAGGATTAGGACAGTACACCCATTATGCTTATTGGATAGTCTTCTTCCAAACCATAGGCTGGTGCCGAACGGTAGGGAAGGAAGAAAACCAATTGGCCTAAAGGGGTGTGCAGAAGGTAATGACTAAAGACATATAAAGGGATTTGGAGAGGTGGCAAAGAATTGTACGGTTATAGTTGTGAATCTGGATAATGGTAGAGGCATTACTAAGAATACCGGAATACCCCACCGAAACATTTCAATGTTTCAGTTTCACTGTGTAATGTTAAAAGAAAACTGATTTCTCGATTAGACACTTGCTCCAGGGTATGTATTTACCAGGTTTGATTCTCACATCTGTATAGTTTTACAGATGATGAGTGGGAGTAAGTTATTGGGAATAGGGTGATCATCCTCATTATATCGGGATTCGTTGTAATTGGTGATATTTGAGGAAGCCACCTGGGTTGTTTGCCGGTCGGCAAATATTTGGTTTTGAATATCCGCTGTTGTGCACCAATTTCAAATTGATATATCTGTACGTCTATTTTCATAGAGTGAGATATACCTTTTTGATATTATGTCGATGACATTTATCTATATCAGTGGATGGTTAGGTAAGGAGCATCAAACAGCGGTGTAATTCTTCTTAACCATAAGTACAGTTTTTAACCTACGACGCACAGTGAAAGAGTTGTTAGACTCAGCGGACTTATACAGAGTATTGTATGTTGTCCAGTGTCCATTGGGACAGAGGGGTTGGTCCTCATACTATATTCTGTTTACTTTTAACTTCTCTAGTTCTTAGACATGTGTTTCGTAGAAACACAGGGTCTGAGTTTTGAGGAGTTATTGGTATAAGAATAGAGTAGAGAACCAGGTATTGCAAGTATCGAAGATATAGATACTTGTGTATGGTATTCAGTTGATAGTAATGAGAACTTGCTTCTCTTTCAGGTTACTCATAATTGGAAGCATTCCTAAGTTGAGTAACGCTGATCGGCCTCCTTCCATTTAGTTGACATGCACTGGAGACAGCTGCATGATTTGAATCTGGTTCAATTAAATCAGTGCCTCTGGTTCTATATTGGATATAGTACAGTTCATATCTTAACATTGTTAAGGTACGGGGAGTTGTCCGGCTTATGATTAAAACCAGACTCTGGATAACTCAAGGCACGTTTCTGTAATGGCTGTTTGTGGGTTGACCCAGGCTATAATGAGGGTTGACTTTCTACCATAAGAAAGATCAATAGTGATATTGTTCTTGACTCGCCACAGTTTTAATAAAAATGGATTTTTTTCAAAAACAGTAGTGGGAGTATGGTAGAACTGGAAGTGATTCCAGAACCGCAAACGATTACTGAAGATTCGATAAGGAACCTAAAGATTCAATCTGATTTGATATTCCATTGGCCACTCCACAGATACGATGGGTAACTTCAGGCACCCGAGAGGTACTCCGGTAGCCTCAAGGACGGTGACAGGGAAGTTCTTGTTTACCCACACTTGCCATTGTTGTTGTTCCAGGCTGCGAGACCCGGCAGGAGGATGAGTATAGCGTCGTTCTAAACTAGCTTTAGAAGTGCACGTCTATATGACTCTGGCAGAGGGTTGTCGTAGTCAGTGGGAGCAGCGGAAGCATTGGTGGACTTCAGGCTTATGTCTATTTATAGACTAAAGCAGATATAGCGGAGTTAGATCATCTATTTCTGATGTTAAGTCATAGGTTTGACTTCATCAGAATAGGGGATGGATCTGTTAAGAAGGTAGTAGGGTGTGATGTCCTGGTATTGGATGACATACACATAGTAGGAAGTGATATTCCTATACTACGATCGGTTATACTTTGGTCGTCACACAGTGGTTTCTCCACAAGGGACTTGGACACAATATCAGACATACTGGTTACTAGATCTATGGTTTTAGATCTAGATTTGGGTGGTTTCCCAATCAGGGTACTTTGACAGCATTCTAAGAGTATTTAGAATGGACGACTCCTGGCATGGTAGTGTACCTGCAGGTAATGGAGTCACCCTCTCTAAAGGTGTCTTATAGACTAAAGTAGAGAGGGATGTGCATGATTAGCAGATCACTTGCTTGGGCAATTGAGTCAATCATGAGATGTCAAGTACCACACCAGATGTTGTTCTTGCACTAGATGCAATAAGTTGATATTGATCCAATCCTGGAGGAACAGTCGGAAGCAGTTTTAGAACATAAGTAAATGTTCTAGGGATATGATAACGGCTGCCTCCTTTAGGAGACGGTTATCACTCCAGGCTTCCAAGGTGACATGGACGACAAGGAGGTTGTCAGAGTTATAGTTTTCCTTCTGACGAGGGGCAGTATTTTGGACAGGTAATCCAAGGCAATACTGAGGGAGGCTTGGCGCAGGATACTGATTAAGTTCAGTTGACGATGCAGTCTAAGAAGTTTGGATTTGGAGTTCATTTATGAACTAGGTCCCATCAGACATCCAGACATTCCAAGACAGGTATTGCTCATTTCGGGAGATGGTTTTCTCCGCGAACTTGAGATATAGAGAGACATAGAAAGAAACATCTAGGCGGATCCACTCACTGAGGCTATTCCTCGAACGCAATAATTTCGCAGACAGGCTTTGTGCGACTGACTAGTAGAGGAGTTGGGTGTTCGGTATCACACGGGCTGTGAGTATGCGACATCGCAATTATTAGCCTTGAGTGCAAGTGGGAGATTGTTGGAGATAGTGCCCTCAGAGTCAATTATTGGATCACAGGCACGTGATTGCAATGATTGAGGGAGGACCTATCCCGGGACGACAGTCTTACTCGAGATGATAGTATGCTATCTGGTTTACCTTTATCATCGTGTACTGTTTCAGGTGACCTTACAGGTCGCTATTACACGTTGATAGAGCCCCTAGGATTCTTGCTTGACGACCAGCAGCATGATGGCGATCATATACGTGGGAGCTGGCGTCTATAAGCACATCCTTAAAAGGTCCCTAGTCGTAGGGGTTTCGAGACAGGGCATCGATACTCCATTAGTAGACTAGTGTATACAGTCGAGACCCCGACGAGGGGCGGTGGCCGGTCTCACAAGCCACCGGTGTCAGTTGGTTCACCTAAGATGTATACAGGTGCTCATTGGGTTATGAGTACACCGGACAGGACTCGCCGGGAACCTGCTAGTTGGGATTATACCAGACGTCAGATAGCAGTTCCCAGGTGACATGTGTACAGGTTAGTTCATCGACCTGAGATCGTCATTTGTCTCGTGTGAGTTCCCACTGTGCTTTGATTACTACCCTACCACGGCTCAAAGGAGGCGTGCAAACAGGTTTTAGTTGGGTACAGTCCCGAGCCACATGGAGGCAGTGAGCGGATCTGCAGGGGTTCGTCTCTCCCGGTATTGGGAGTGAGGTCGCGCTGTGTCTAGGAGAGCCATTACGCAAAGCCCTCGGCCGAGGCAGGAGATTTACTGGTAGGTATTCCAGTAGTATCTCAGGGCGTTCTGGGCTACACTCCGACACGACTTGTACCGCTTTTGGGGGTCTGACTTTTACCAACCCCCTAGGCCCGCCATGCGATACTCATAGACGAACGGACCGGACTGTACGGATATTGTCACTGACAGGCTCAGTAGGGTGTCAGGATGAGTTCGCTCATCGACGTCCCTTTTGGTCAATAGCTGGTGGCCCGTCACGTATTAGCTAATACCTCTGACATGCTAGTGGTTAAATCCACAGCCATAGTATTGACGAGTCTTTAGAGTCCACCACACTTTCAGTTACTCAGCTTTCGGGCGAAACGCTGTAGAGGCCGTATGGAGATATGGCAGGGTCCGATCAGATACGTGCGGTATTGCACGGATCAGGATCGGACGGTTTGTACTAGTGTCCGTATGGATATATGGCAGGGTTCGATCAGATACGTGCGGTATTGCACGGATCAGGATCGAACGGATATTACTAGCCGGCTTTGGTTTAAGCCGGATCCTAGTATAGTACAGTGTAGATTTTGTCTCATTGCATTTGTATCCGGTCGGAATACAGATGCGGGTGTGTATGCACAGTATTGGGGTTTTCCTGTAATTTATTACGGGACCAGTTTTCTGGAGTTGCCAGTTTGTATTCCGTTCCGGCCGGTTTTTCCTTTGTTCCTTCCCGGCCGGACTTTTCCGATGGAGGGGGTAATTTGCAGTTTTGCAAATTACATTTTGTGGAGGGTTTTTCTTGCATATGATGGCTTCATGATACTTCCTTCATGATTATATTCTTTTTCCATCACCTCCTTTGCTTTATGTGATTAGAAGTGATAAGAATGGTTGATGTGAGTTTTGTTATGATGATGTTTGGTTGTGGTCACCCATTCTCTTCTCCTACACTCACCTCCCTTCTTGTTATGGTTTTGATATTCATTCCTCCACCATTCTCACAAGAGGGAGAGGCTTCATTTTTTTGAGAGAAAAAGAATGAGAGAGTTCATTTTTCATCTTCTTCTTGCTAGAAAATTGAAAGCACCAATTTTCTTTACCTCTTCCTCCATCCATCAATGGCAACTACATAAACTCCAAGAGACAAAGTTTCTACACTACATTCTACAGCAATTCTTGGGCATGTCGAGTTGCCGGCTTCATGCCCGAGTTGCCTCGGTATTGAGGCGGGAGCCCGTAAAAGACGCAGGCGATGTGGTGCCCTTCCGGCGAGGAGACGACGATATGGAGACAAGACTTTCCGCGGGAGATCGGAGTGGAGACGAAGACCGAAGGACACGGATCGTTTGGTATAGCTCTCTTCCCTTCTCTTGTTAGCTAGCATTAGGTTAATGGTTACGATCCGGGTTTTTCATTGTCCGCGGTAGCGCCAGTTTTAAAGATAAGAAAATTTTGATTCTGTATTTTGGCCTCGGAAAGACGGCCGGGGCGCTGCCGTGGCGCAACAAAATATGGCTACGGTCGCGGTTCCGCGGCGCTACAGAGGGATTATGCTACAACCTTTTTACAATGGTCTTAGAAAAGCCTGCCTGATTTTCTGAAACACTCAAAATAATTTTTCGACGACAAAAAATTTCGACAGAAACATTGAGCTTGGAATTGCAGTTTTGGAAAATTCGTCCGATCGATATTTTAAATAAGTTAGAACAAGCTAGTAAAGGTTAATGGCATGGCTCTGATACCCTTGTTGGGTTGCGGCTGCGCCCCGGCCGTCTTTTCGAGGCCAAATACGGAACAAAAACTTTTTACGAACTGGCGCTAACCGCATCTCGATCCCGGATCGTTCCATTAACTGTAAACTAGAAAACTGTAAACGGGGTTTTAGAGATTATACCAATCGATCCGTGTCCTTCGGTCTTTAACCTCCGCCCCTATCATGTTGCGGATGTGCCGGCGAAGCTCGCTCTCCGATCTCGTTCGATCTACGATCTCCTCCTCGCCGAAAACTGCGCCATATCAACGAATCTTTATACGGGCTCCTGCCTCTGAACCGAGGCAACTCGGACATGAAGTTTGCTAGCCGACGTGCTCAATGTTGCTGTAGAATAAGTGTAGAACACTTTGTCTCGAGGGTTTATCGAAGTTGCCATTTGGAGTGGAGTTGGAGAAATGAGCTTTTGGAATGGCAAAGGAATTTTGTGCAAGATAAAATGAATCAATTCCTTACACTCACAAAAAAAATGGGGCTGCCCAAAAATGCTCTCGGCCATGGCTGTGAGAATGGTGGGGTGGTGAGTATAAGCTCAAGTGGTGATCACAAGAAAAAAATGTCACACCAATATCTTTTTCAATCCAATCACAATTAATGCACCAAGTGAGTCAATGATGCTAGAAACATCAAGAAGCTTGCTGGAAAAACCCTGGAGCCCCGGCACCACACAAAAGCCCCTCCTTTACTAATTGCCACATTTGTAAATAAACCCCTCAAGCAAAAATTCAGCCAAAGAACAAAGGAATGGGAATTTGGCCAAATAAAGAATGCAAACTGGCAACTTCAAAAAGCGATCCGGTAACAAAATTACAGGATAACTCCGCAACTGTATATACATACCCACATTTGTATTCCGACCGAATACAAATGCAATGAGACAAAATCTACACAGTATAATACTAGGATCCGGCTTAAAGCAAAGCCCGCTAGTATAATCCGTCCGAACCGTGACACGTGCACAAGTGCATGTGTACATTCGAACCCTGCCATAAAACCATACGGCCTCTACAACGTTTCGCCCGAACTGGGAAACTTTCTATGGGGGACTCTAAAGACTCGTCAATACTCTGGCAGTGGGTTTAACCACAAGCCGTCAGTGGTACTAGCTGTACGTAACGGCTGCCCATGTACTGAGTGAAAGGGAAGCCGATGAGCGACCTCATACTGGAAACCCTACTGAGCCTATGTGTGACAATATCCGTACAGTCCGGTCCGTTCGTCTATGAGTATCGCATATCGGGCCTAGAGAGCTGGTAAACGTTAGACCCCCAAAAGCGGTATAAGTCGTGTCGGAGTGCAGCCTAAGACACCTGAGATACCACTGGAATACCTACCAGTAAATCTCGCTTACCATGGCCATGGATTTTGTGTAATGGCTCTCCAGACACAGCACGATCTCACTCCCAATGTAGGGAGGGACGAATCCCCTGCCGATCCTTTCACTGCCTCCATGTGGCTCGGGACTGTACCCAATTAGAACCTGTTTGCACGACTCTTTTGAGCCGTGGTAGGGTAATAATCAAAGCACAGTGGGAACTGACACGAGACAAATGACGATCTCAGGTCGATAGACTAACCTGTACACATGTCACCTGGGAATTGCTATCTGACGACGATTTTAATAACCAGCTAGCATATTCCCGGCGAGTCCTGTCTAGTGTACTCATAACCCAATGAGCACCTGTATACATCTTAGGTAAACCAACTGACACCAATGGCTTATGAGACTGGCCACCGCCCCTCATCCGGGTCTCGACTGTATACACTAGTCTACTCTGGAGTATCGATGCCCTGTCTCGAAACTCCCGCGACTAGGGACCTTTTTTAAGGATGTGCTTATAGACTACCCAACTCTCACGTATATGATCGCCATCATATTGTTGGTAGTCAAGCAAGAATCCTATGGGCTCTATCAACGTGCAATAGTGATGTATATAATGTCACCTAAAGCAGTACACGATGATAAAGATGTTAGTTATATGTATGCCCTAGAGGTCATTACTGTACATGAGATGTGTATTGTAGTGGATGCTGGGACATATATAGGTAGGACTTTTTTGCTGGACATGATAGTACACTATCTGGTTGCTCTTTATCTTAACATGTATACTTACTGTCTCTCTGTTACATGTTGATAAAGCCCTTAGGATGTGTACTCGACTTGCAGGACTATGATGTAGATCATACTAGTGGGGCCTGGGTAGTCCATGAGTACATCCTTCAATGTTCCTAGTCGTAGGAATATCGAGACGGGGCATCGATATTCCAGAATAGACTAGCGTATATCTTCTCGACCCATGTGATGGGCGATGGATGATCCCATATCCATTGGTGTTTGACATCAAAGATGGTATGCGGGTGCTCGGTGAAGACTGGGTACACTGAACGGACTCACCGAGAACTCCCAGATGGTATTATACCTCACGTCAGATGGCAGTTCTCTGGTGACACTGGTACAGCTTAGTCTGTTGACCCGAGATCGTCATAGAGTCTTGTGTGTCTACCACTGTGCTTTGATTTCCACCCTACCACGACTCTACTGAGTCATGCAAACAGGTGGTTTTTGGGTACAGTCCCGATTCACATGGAGGCAATGAGCGATAGGAGGGGATTCAACTCTCCCGGTATTGGGGGTTGATGTTGCGCTATGCTCGACTGGCCATAACTGGAAATCCTTGGCCAGGGTTGGACTGATTTACTGGTAAGTGTTATCAGTAGTTTCATGCTTGTTATGGACCTTACATCGGCATGACTTATCAAGCTACTGGGGTCTGACGTTTACCACCCCTAGGCGAGATATGCGACTTTTCAGACGAACAGACCGGACTGTGCGGTAAGTGTTACTGGTTGGATTCGTAGGAGTGTAAGCAGGCTTGCTCGTTGATATTCTGATCGCTCAATACCCGGGTGGCTGTTACGTTTAGCAGACCGCTTGCGGCTTGTGGGTGATTGATATGATCACCACCTACTGCCGGCGTATTGACGAGTCTTTAGAGTCCTACACAGAGGTTTCCTGGCTCAAGCGAAATGAAATAGGAGCGCATATGAGATATGTGCGGGACCGAGAATAATACCAGTATGTGATACTGAATTCTATTCTCGCGATTTGTATCATCGGACGGTTATATGAGATATAGCCGGGTTACCGAATCAAATGTTGATTCGATATATTGATACACTTGATATTAGTCGGTTATATGCGATATGACCGGATCATTAAATCAAGTATTGATTTAATGATTTAATGTATAATTATATATTTGATATATTACTTTACATTAACTAGTATTTATTCACTTAAGATTGATTTTCTCACTTGATGTGCACAAGTTGTATATGTGATATATGTTTGTGCACTAGTTTGTATCATGATTGATGATACATGCAAACTTGGGTGTGTGTATGACTTACACCATGTTTAGGTTAATGGTTTAGGTTTTTATTTATTTTGGTAAAACAAAATGGTGGTTTTCTTTGTCTTTGCTTGAAGCTTCATGAAGCTTTCAAGCATCTTTGACAAAGTCTAACCATTTTGTTTTGCATGAGATTTTCATTAACCTAACCATTAACTTATACTCTAGTTTAGTCTCTACAAAGGTTAACTCACCCATGGTTGCATTATGATAGACTTCACTTGAATATTCCTTTTAATTAATTCATATTCTTTTCTTTCTTCTTCTTCTTCTTCAAGAAGAAGAAAAACCTTGCTAGAAATTTTCAAGTGAAGAATTAGAGTGAGAAATCCAAATCCAAAGTGAACCCACTTCCTATTTCATCATCCTCTACTACTTGCCATTTAGTTTAGGGTGTTCTCTTCACAAAGTTCTTGACCTAGTGAAGATGGAGCTTGAGTTTGAGTCTCCTCGACGTAGATCATCTTCGGCCTCGAAGTCAACGACCTAGCCCGCTCATTTCTTCGAAGAAACCATCTCCAGAGTCCGGGATCCCGATGATCGGAGCGAAGGGACGTCAACACGGAGCTTTAGAAGTGAAGGACCGGATCTACAAAGGTTGTAATCCCTTTCACTTAGTAGTTAAGTAGTTTACTTGCTAGTTTTCGCCTAATCTCTAGTATACAATCTTGCTTAGGGTTGTTCGGCACATAAAAATTTGATTTTGGCATGGTAGATGCCTTGTAGAACCTTGTTAGTGTGCCTAGGAACCCTACAGAAGATAAACCAGATAGCATACTATCATCTTGAGTAAGACCGTCCTACCGGTATAGGTCCTCCCTCAATCATTGCAATCACGTGCCTGCGATCCAATAATTGACTTTGAGGGCACTATATCTAACTGCACCTGATATATATTTTATACACCGTTGTGTTGATTTGCGATTTGTGCATATCTATTACACTTGAGATTTGGTTTTGTGCCTTGGCTGCACATGTTTATGATTTTATGGATTTCATACGGTTGATTTGATTTTGTGCGTGTGGTACGCACTCGATTTGATTTTTGCACTTGGTATAGCTTACATGTGCTTGTAGTGCATTGATATGCGTTTTGTGCACGCAGTTGCACGCGTTTATGATTTTATACACCTTGGTACACTCGGTGTTGCTGTTTACGCATTTGAGCACTGTATTCGTACTTCGTGCATTGGATGCACTGTATTCGTACTTCGTGCATTGGATGCACTGTATTTGTATTTCGTACACTGGATACACTAGATTTTTATTTCTTGCATTTGTTGCACCGGACGGGTATTTATGCGTTTGTCGTACTGGATTTATACTCCATACCTTGGTTGCACCTGATTTATGTCCTTGAGCATTCGTTTTACCAGATTTGTATTTTCGTACGCGTTGGCACTTGCCGTTCGTTTTTGTGCATGCTACTGCACCATATGCTTTTTACGGACCCGACGCGCTTTGGTTGGATTTTTGCGCATATTAGGAGCTTGATTTTGGATTTTCGGACGCATCGGATGCACTTGACTTAGATTCCTTTCGTGCATGATGGATGCCCTTGATTTGGATTTTCACTCATGTTGGGCACAGGATATGAGATGTGGTTTTGTGCACACCGGATGCACTCAATTGGGATTTTCTTTCGTGCATGTTAGTTGCACCGGATGCACTCTAGATGCACTTGATATTGTTGTCGTGCACACCCGTTGCACCGGACAGATGCTTTTGTGCACACCTGTTGCACTTAGTTTTACTTTGTGCGTATTGTGGCACCTGCATTCGGATTTGATTTCTGTGCGCACCAGACGCATGCGATTGTTGGATACGCCTTTTGAGGCTGATTCTGCTTTTGAGCATCTTGTTTTCATGATAGGAACCACATTATTTAGTGGCCAAATAGGACTGATCTGAGGACAGTACCTGAGTACTTTGCATGCATTAAAAGATTACCAAGAGGTTTTTGAAAAAGAGCTATAGTCTCGCTATTTCCTGCGTGTCTGAGAGAGACACGAACGTTTATAAAGGAAAAACCTTTTGGGATATTTTGAAAACGACGGAACGTGTATTTAGGAAAATATATATGAACATATATTATTATTTTACAAACGAGCGTCCGTCACTTATGCCGTGAGTTACGCATTCATGCGGCGATTTAGAAAAGATATTTGCATGAGTTTTATTCAGTTCTTGAAAGTTTTCCAAAGATGCGTACTATACATGTATTATAGTATTTGAGTAGTGTATATTGGATTTCGGTATTGGATTTCGAGATCCGTATCTCTATTGTAACTCCGAGGATATGCGTGCAATCCGACGATTTGCGTGACGCTTGACGGAGTTCGGTTTTGAGTTTTGTACTCGTTTTCATGCGCACTTGACGCACTGTGTTGTTTCTGTATCTTTCGTGTTTTCGGAGCCCCGCTGATTTGAGCTGATTATTGAAATGATTTAGAATTTGGGGGTTTAAATTTAAATTCGGGGACCGAATTTCTTTAAGGGGGGAAGATTGTAACATTTCAGAAAATATAAAATATTATTTTTGGAATTTAATATTAAAATAATATATTTCCCGAAAACTGCCCGATTTGCGAAATTGGGGTTTTCGAAAAAGGGTATAAATATATACCAATATTTATGAAATAAATGGAAATTAAAATGATTTATTCATTTAAAAATATATTTAAAGGATTTGGCATTTTTAAAATTTATTATATGCAGTTTTGATAAAAAACCGATTAGTGCACTGCTAATCGCGATTAAGCCAAATCCGTGTTTCTACAGTTTTTCGTGGTAAGTGCACCATGACATGTTACATGTTATTTTATGGTGTTGTTTTATTTGGGTTTATATGTTTTGGTGAGAAAAAGAAAATAAAGGAAATGATGACTTGAGGTGAGAGGGGGACATAATGATTAGGGTATGTATACTTTTTGTGTGAGAGAGAAGTGAGAATAATTGAGAGGGAGAGAGAGGGTGTTGCCTCATTATTTCCTCCACCATTTTCTTCTTCTTCTTCTTCCTCATCTCCCTCCATCCTCTACCCTCATGACCCCTATATGAAATATCCACCAAA
Source organism: Agapanthus africanus (assembly GCA_030015575.1). NCBI lineage: Eukaryota > Viridiplantae > Streptophyta > Magnoliopsida > Asparagales > Amaryllidaceae > Agapanthus > Agapanthus africanus. The sequence continues at coordinate 201,253,557 of CM057350.1, forward strand.
ACCCCATACCCATTTCATTAAAAACTTGCACAAGCTCAAGGGAAGCACATTGGACCAAGAAAATTCAGATTTTGATGATCTTAGGGATTCATGGGTGCTATATGAGGTAATCCCTTCACCAATTGTGTAGTTTTTCATTCACTTTAGTATTCATATGTGTTTAGATGTGATTAAGTGAAGTTTAGTGAACTTTAGGAAACCCTAGTAAGGGTTTGAGTGAAATTGTGGATTGGTGATGCTTGAGTGGCTGTTGAGTGACTGTTTAAGATTTGGGAATGAGTATGGGAAATAAAAATACGGATTTAGGATTTGATCCATGTCGGTTTTGTGAGAAATTAGGGTGTGCAGGGAAATCTGGAGCAAACCGGGGGATTTCTGAGTTTAGCAAACAACACCAGGGACCCATTTTGACCATAGGAGACCACCATGACAAAACGAAGCCCATAGGAGCCAGGGGGCCAAGGAGGCCGGATTTTAAAGGTAGGTGGTCGGCCACTTGGTGTGGTGTGGTGTTGGGGTTGGTCCAGTAGCTCAAATACACAATATACATCACCCTAGACTTGTTTGCTTGGCTTTATTTGACCTGAGTCAAAATCCGGGAGCAGTTTAGTGTGATTTTAGGTATGTTTTCCGTATTTTGAAATGCTAATTCTTGATTTTTGGTTTTGTATCTGGTTGTTGAATGTTTGTACATCAACGACTAGGGGTAATTTGTTGGTTTTGCATACGTGGGCTATAGGTTCTAACCTATAGGCGATCTGTGTGCCGTTTTGGTTTCCGGACTTGATGTTAATAGCGATTGCGATTGTTTATTATTGTAGGTATCCTCGCATGGATTCCGAGACGATGGAGCGTGGCTTCAACGACTTCGGCAAGCGAAGACTACGGTGAGTGGATTTATATCCACGGGGGAAGTCGGGTGGATGTCGTATAGCACCCCCACAAGTTTTTGATGGAAACCGATTCATAGTAAATGGTTAAGGAAACCTTTAATAGAAAACTTTAGATAGGCTTAAATGATAGTTAGAGAAACTGTATTAGAAGCTAAATGATAGTTAGAAGTGATATGATACGGCTGAGATGAAATGACGGGATTTGAGGATGATATTTGACGATATTGCCGTTTAGGATACTATAGGACTAGATAGTCGACGTAGATGTGTCATCCGAACCACACATATTTCTAAACTGAAGAATCGTATGCATCTTTTAAACAGATACCTTGAGGGACGTTACGGAATTTCAAATGATATTTTTTCCTTAAAAACACCGTAACCCTTATTTTTCAAACCTACGATTCGCTTCTTTAAAAATCTGATTGTATGCTTCGAGTGTGTATGTTAGATTAGATACTTAGACTTATAGTAGAGATAGAATGTTTATGTAAACTCGACTTGATGTGAGATATAAATATGATAAAAAGAATATAATACGAATATGATGACCTGATGATATGTTGGTATACGGATGCGAGTCGATTAAGATGATTGATACCTTGTTGGTCCCCTGATATGAGATCGTTATGGATGTGACCTGAGACATAGGTATATAGTTACATTTATATATGTTGTGAAACATGTGTGTTATGCCGTACGTGACGTTAGGTCCGTACCCCTTCAATGTCGTAAAGGTTGATAGGATCCCTAATGTTTTAAATGCCGCCGTACGATGATATTTTCCGTACGTGATGAGTTTGATTTTATGATTGATCCATACCCTTGACTAGAGGATACCGTACGATGGATTATACCGTACGTGACATTGTGTGGCTGGATGCCGATTGATTGATTCACCGACCCGATCATGTTAGATACGTATACCCGTCAGTATTTGCATATGATTACCTTATGCTGCATTCATATTATTCTCATTGCATTGCTTATATCTGTGCTAGTACACCTGCACCATTATCGATGATGCGTATGTTACACTTACACAGATCTGCCGGCTCACACACTTCATCATCGATAATTGCCATGTCACTACACAGTAGGGTTTTTGCATCATGATATGCATATTGTACATCCATTTTGGCGCACATACATATTGTACACTCATGCTTGCATATATACTATTGTACACCCATATTGGCGCACATACATATTGTACACTCATGCTTGCGTATATACCATTTGTACACCCATATTGGCGCACATACATATTGTACACTCATTCTTGCATATATACCACTTGTATACCCATATTGGTGCATATATACATTGATGCATCCATACTTGCGCATATACACATTTGTATATCCATATTGGTGCACACATATATTGGTACATCCATACTTGCGCATATACACATTTTAATATCCATATTGGTACACACATACATTGGTACATCCATACTTGCGCATATACACATTTGTACATCCATATTGGTGCACACATACATTGGTACATCCATACTTGCGCATATACATATTTGTATATCCATATTGGTACACACATACATTGGTACATCCATACTTGCGCATATACACATTGCATACCTATATTGGCGCATATACACATTGGTATCTCTATACTTGCGCATATACATATTGTGCCTACATAGATAACTGGTTTTATTGGGAAATTGGGAACCGCATGTTATATTTTAAAATGTAACGCCTTGAAAATTCGTTTTGGTATTTTCTCGAAAATCGATAAATATTTGGTATTTTTCCGTAAATCGTCATTATAATTATTTTTTCAATATAGGCCTATTTATACCTAATTTGGATAGGTAATTGCTAGTTTTTAGGAGCTAATGAGTTACCTATAAATTTCTAGTTGTTTAAAATTTTGTCCCTAATTTACTATTTTTAATATTATTTTAAGCTGTTAAAAATATATTAAATTAGCGATAAATACAAATTTAAATGGGCTAATTACTTGCTTTAGAACAATGACAACAAAAATCTAGTTTGTAATATAAATTTTTAGTATGTTATTTCCTAGTTCTAATTAGTTATAATCAAAGGAAATTAAAATTTTAAATAATTATACTAAAACTTGCAATTTTGAGCTTGTGGGGGGTCTTTTTGCATAGAATTTTTTTGTACACTCTCTCACAACCTCACCCCTCATATTGGCCGGCCCTACCACCAAGGCTGCAGACCATAATTTTCCCCCCTCCAATTTGTGTTCTTCAACTCTTTTAAAGTGTTTTAAAAAAAGGGTTTTAATATATTAAATTGAGGTATGGGTTTAGGAGGTATGGGGGGCTTTGGCCTCTGACATTTTGCACACAACACACCCTCACTTTCCCCATCTTCCTCTGGCCGAAACCCCCTCCCAGCTGCTGTCCCCAAAATTCCCTTCTCTTTTCTCTTCAAATTTCATCAAAAAACACATCAAAATCCACAATTTCTTTCACAAATTCAATACAAAACCCTATTCTATCTCTTCTCAAACCTAATTTGGTTCAAAACTTGGAGAAAGGAGGTGTCTTGGGAGGCTAGAGCAAGCTAGGGTTTGGACTTGTGAGGAATAATTTCAATCTATGGTTAATTAGTAGTTTAAATTGCTAAATCAGAATTTTGAAGTGTTATTTTGTTGCTAGTCTCATTCTAGGTTTTTAAAGAGAGTAGTTTGATTTAAACTAGGGTTTTAGCACACCATTACTAAGTTAATTAATTCTATTTTGCTATCTAGTTGTTATTCTAACCTAATCTTGTAGGGTTCCTAGGCACCCTAATGAGGTCTCACAAGGCATCAACCATGCCAATATCAAGAAATACGGTGCTGAGAAACCCTAGACTACGGATCGTTAGCTAGATGTCTAGGCGAAACGATAACAAGTTAACACTTAACTAAGAGAATACGGAAATACAACCTTTGTAGATCCGGTGCTCTACCTCCATAGCTCCGCAATGAAGTCCTCTCGCTGTCCAAAACAAATCCCGGGCTCTAGCGTCGGCTTCATCGGAGAATAGGCGAGCTAGGTCGTCGATGTCCATGCCGAAGATGATCTACGTCGAAGCATCGCTAGATCAAGCTCCACCTTCACCAAGCCATGAAAACTCGTGAAGGAAACACACTCTACTACTTGGCAAGAGGTAGAGGATGAAGAAATAGGAAGTGGGTAGACTTTAGATTTGGATTTCTCACTCATTTCCATCAATCACCATTGATGGACCTTGCTTTCTTCACTTGAAGAAAAGAAGAAGAAGAAGCTAATTATGATAAGTTTTTTAATAATAGAAAAAGAATTATACTTATCATAACTTAAACCAAGGTTAGATGTAGAGAGTTAACTCAAGTTAGATGAATGGTTAGGGTTTTAATAAGAAGACAAAAAGGTTACATAAGTCAAAGTTGCATGAAGCTACAAGAAGCTTCATGTAAGAAAGCAACCTTTTTATTTTCTTTTCACTTTTTCTTTTAATCCAAATTAAAAGATAATTGCATGAATAAATGAATAAAAACCTTAACCATTTATTTAACCAAGGTATTAACTCTTTACACAAACCCTAGCTATCATATATCATCATACATGATACAAGCATGTGCACAAAACTATATCGAATATACAATGTGCACATCCGAGCGAGAAAATCCTTCTTAAGTGAACCGATACTAGTTAATGCAAAGTGATATATCAAATATATAATTATACATTAAATCATTAAATCAACACTTGATTTAACAATCCGGTCATATCGCATATAACCGACTAGTATCCAATGTATCGTTTTATCGAATCAATCCTTGATTCGATAACTAGGTTATATCGCATACAACCATTCGACACATTCATCATGAGAATGAAATACGGTATCACATACACGCATTATTCTCGGTCCCGCACATATCTCATATGCGCTCCTATTTCTTTTCGCTTGAGCCAGGAAACCTCTGTGTATGACTCTAAAGACTCGTCAATACGCCGGCAGCAGGTGATGATCATATCAAACACCCACAAGCCGTAAGCGGTCTGCTAAACGTAACGGCCATGCGGGTATTGAGCGATCAGAAGATCGACGAGCAAGCCCGCTCACACTCCTGTGAATCCAACCAGTAACACTACCGTACAGTCCGGTCTGATCGTCTGATATGTCGCATATCTTGCTTAGGGGTGGTATACGTCAGACCCCAATAGCTCGATAAGTCGTGTCGATATGAGGTCTATAACACTTCGAGAAACTACTGGTAACACTTACCAGTAAATCTCAGCAACCCTGGCCAGGGATTTCCTGTTATAGCCAATCGAATACAGCGCAACATCAACTCCCTATACCGGGAGAGACGAATCCCCTCCTATCGCTCATTGCCTCCATGTGACTCGGGACTGTACCCAAAAACCACCGTTTTGCATGCCCTCTTGGACGTGGTAAGATGGAAATCAAAGCACAGTGGGAACCACACAAGACTCTATGACGATCTCGGGTCAACAGACTACTCTGTACCAGTGTCACCAGAGAACTGCCATCTGACGTGAGGTATAATACCATCTGGGAGTTCTCGGCGAGTCCGTCCAGTGTACCCAGTCTCTACTGAGCACCTGTATATCATCTCTGATGTCAAACACCAATGGATATGGGATCATCCATCGCCCATCTGTATGGGTCGAGAAGGTATACGCTAGTCTACTCTGGTATATCGATGCCCCGTCTCGATACACCCACGATTAGGGACTTTGAAGGATGTACTTATGGACTACCATGTCCCCACTAGTATGATCCGCATCATAGTCCAGGTAGTCAAGTACACATCCTAAGGGCTTTACCAACATGTAACAGAGAGACAATCAGTATACACGTTAAGGTAAAGATCAACCAGATAGCATACTATCATGTCGAGCAAGAAAGTCCTCCCTATATATGTCCCAGCATCCACTACAATATACATCCTATGTACAGTAATGGCCTCTAGGGCATACATATAACTAACAATCTCCCACTTGCACTAGGGCCATCTGTAGCAGTGGTTGTAGTATCTCATACTCAACCATCCCATAAAAGTCTCTCTCTGGGAAAAGGCCTTTGTGAGTGGATCCGCCGTGTTGTCCTCTGAGTCTACTCTCCCAACCTCGATCACCCTGGAGATCAACTATCTCCTGATCAGGTGATACTGCCTTAGAATATGTCTGGATCACTGATGGGACGGACGTTCCTTGGCATAAGCCACATCTCCATTGTCACACAATGGGAGGAACTAAGTTCATCTCATGAACTAATATACACCCAAACATCCTCTTTGGTAGCATCTTAAGTAGCGATGTATCCTGCCTTTATCGTCTAGTATGTCACGGTATCTAGCTTGGAACTCTTCCAACATACCGTCCCTTTACTGAGGGTAAAGGCAATGCCTGTGACTGACATTCAGTCGTCTTTATCACCCTGGAACACTTCCAGTGATTCTCCCCAGGATCAATTGATACTATCTCACTACAACTAGTGAGTATCCTAACATCCAATTAGATCTATCTCATAGATCCAAAATCCAGGATTTAGTAGGTATCACTTTGATCCTATATGGAGAATCCTAGTGATAAGCGGAGATTGATCGAGCGTAGCATAGGAAACTCCTTCCCTATCAAGAGTATGTCATCCACGTACTCTACGAGGATCATTACCATACTCCCTGCTACCTTTTTGTATATACAAGGTTCATCTACCATTTTGATGATGTCAAACTGTTTGACTAATTCATCAAAACAGATGTTCCAACTCCGCGATGCCTGCTTTATCCTATAAAGCATCTTGCACACGTTTCCGCTGCTCCCACTGTCTACGAGGCCCTCTGGCTGTGTACTTATAGACGCACTCTTCTAAAACATCATTTAGAAAAGCAGTCAAGACACCCAACCACCAGAGATCGTAGTCATGGTATGTAGCCGTGGTAAGTAGGATCTGGATGGACTTAAGCATAGCTCCTTAGAAAAAGGTTTCCTCATGATCCACACCTGGTCAATGATGCAAACCTTTAACAAGTCTAGCTGTGAAAGTCTCAACTTTTCCATCTACACCTAGTAATCTTCTCAAGATATACTTGCTCCTGATGGGGATTTAACCCTTCAGATATAGCAACCAAAGTCCATACTTTGTTGGTGTATATGGATTCCATCTCAGATCACTAAGCATCCAGCCATTCTTACAGAGTCTTACTCCTGACGGCCAGCTCGAAACTAGTTGGGTCATCATCTCATGATACAATCCTCGCTCCCACTGTCATAGAGAAACATAAGTATCTCTCAGGTGGGTGAGGAACCCTACTAGATCGGCGGAGAGGTTGAGGTTCGTTGGTAACTATTGAATCCTTTGGTTCTGTCAAATCATCAGCCGCAGTTTGTATAGCTGGAACATTTCCAGTTCTACATTACAGACCTTGCCTCGAGCTTGTCCGGATTTTTCTTTTAGACATAGGCCGGACAACTCCAAATCTTAACTAACTTAAGACATGGGTTCTTCCTATTCCATATCACATATGAAGCGGTAGGCAACTGATTTGATTAGAACCCTATTCAATAGGTATGCAGCTTCTCAAGTGCATAACACCCAAAAGAAAATAGGTAGCTCAGTATTACTCATCATAGAGCACACCTTATCACATAGGGTGTAATTGCTCCATCCCGATATACCATCGTGCTATGGTGTATGCGGAGGAGTAATGCTGAGAGAGAATCTCATTCTCCTCTAGAAAAGTCCAGGATTTCCGTGCTCAAGTATTCTCCTCCTCGATCACATCAAAGGACATAATACTTATACCCTTATTAGTTCTCTACTTCTAACTTATATTCTATGAATATCTCAAAAGGTTCGGACTTGTGTTTCAACAGGAACATATGTCAGAATCTTGAGAGATTATCAGAGAATGTAATGAAGTACAAAGAACCGGTCTTGGCATGTGTAGACAGGGGACCTACATACATCAACATGTATCATCCCAAGAGTTCACTAACTCTTTCTCTGTTTCCAATAAACAGAGCTAGTGTCATTATATCTTTGTGACATGACTGGCAAGTTTCACAAGATGTAGATTCAAACTGATTTAAATATGCATCTATATGTAACTTCAGCTAGTCGGGTCACATTGATCTGACCTAGTCTACAATACCTTAAGAAGGATCCGTTCATTTCTGAACTCTTCCTCTTATGTGTGTTCCATATACTAAGAACTGTAGTTTGATTTAGAACATCAACGCTTTTAGATAACGTGCCTGAACCGATCAACTTTTGATATAGGAAATGTTCAAAACATTATCCAACAGTACAAAATTTTATCATTTCTTTACTGATAAAGAGACTGATATGATTTTGTATATCAGGTTCGGTATCTAATAACATTCGTTCAGAATCAATGTATTTGGAATACAGGGTGACAGTGACCAACAGACTTGGCTGCAACTCTTGCCCCGTTTTCTGCCTCATGAAACTTATCACCCGTTCTCAGTCCTCTACCTTTCTGTAGCCCTATGTAACAGATTACATATCTGGGATCCTGATCTGGTATCACATACCCAGGACGTAAAGGTTACTGAGAAACAGTTCTCTGTAATGAACACACCCGAAGATGATGCATCAGCATGCACTCTCTTCGTTTGGGCGGCACGGGAATTCTGGTAATCCCCAATTTCCTGCTCTGTCTTATAACAATTATAAGTTGGAGCGGGACCAACGTTCCCCAGCTCAGTATAACAAGCGGGTTCGGTCAATAATCCGTTTTATTATCTTGATTAAGGCGTGACATGGTCGCTACCAGGAGAGAGAGAGAAGAAAACACTCAGCGTGCGCTCTTGCAAGAATAGATTGGTTATTATTTTATCTAATCAGGATGGCTCCCACTGCTTTTTATCAAATCTTCCTTCAAACCCTAAAAGGAAAGAATAGCCGGGATTAATTACACACTACAAGTTCGCCAATCTTTCAGCCAGGCCAGTGTCGGTACTTTGAGGGAGGTCCCCCGTGCTTTCGCACGAACCTAATTAATGTAAACCTCATTTTCCCAGAGGCGTAACCTCGTTGACACCTTTCTAGACACCTACTTGATCGGCTAATTGTAATGTGTAAACCTCTCCCAGGAGTAACTCTTACTCGCAGCGGGTATCGGGATCCAACTATCTCATAGAAGGTATGCAATCTCATTGCAAATTTCAACACTTGAAATTCCCGATAATATTTTTCCCCTAACGTGCTATGACCTTGACGAAAGCCAACAAACCATAGCCCGCTAATCAAGTTCAGCCCGTACATTTCTTGATTGAATTAAACCCACCCGCACGACCCTTGACGAAAGCCAACAAAGCCGCACGACTACCCTAATCCAATCGCATCGTATGCTAGCAGATAAGCAGCATATAGCTACCGCACACTGCACCTTGACGAAAGCCAACAAATGCAGCACGAATACTATATACAACTTATCTGAAATGACGGAGGGCTACGACAGGTTTTTCTGAAAACCTATTGCGTAATGAACTTGATATCGTTGTAGAATCAAATGATTTTTAAAATGGAGTGTTTTTGAGGCTTTTCTAGTTTTGCTAAAGGAGTCACTCCCAGTGAAGGGATCGTCGGTCCTTTCCTCGTCGAATGAGGTGCGGGATATATCATATATATCACTGTGCAAAGCAGAACTCTTAAAAGCAATCAAAAGACAAACCGAGTGTGTAGCATCTGCCAGTTATTGCTAAAGGAGTCACTCCCGGTGAAGGGATCTCGGTCCTTTCCTCATCGAATAAGGTGCAGGATATATCATATATACCGCTGTGCAAAGCAAGAACTGTAGCTACCTGTTTTATTTTTGAAATTCGATTCTACAACATCTTAGGTTTCTTTTTATTTCATTAATCACATTAATGAAGTCCCATCATTTAAGTACCTTAACATCACAGATAAATACGACGTACACTTATGCCATCCGCATTCGTCTCGATGTCCCCTCGTGCACCGTTAGGTTAGGTAACTAACGGCAGATCGGGGCAGGGCTAGCGCGGGTGTAAAACATAAGTAACGCCTATATAATATATCATATATACTATATACAGTATCTATCAAAGAACATCACATGATCACATCACAGATATCGCAGCAGAAGAAACATATGAAATATTGGATATACTAGGACGTCCGTGTTTTCAATACGAGCCAGTATAAAACACGGATTCCACGGTCGTGATGAATAGCCAAACCCACACCCTTAGACCCCTACGAGAGCGGCAAGCAACCCTGCCAATTCTAGAGTTAGGAGACCCGGACTCGACTCCTCGAGTTGGTCTCCCACTGGACTCCAGAACCCGGTTACTTGTGCTCCCCTCCTTGGGTCTATCCTAGTGCGGAAAAGTAAATAATATACAAAAGGTGACATCTTCCGCAACCTGGAAGTGCCCTAATAAAATAATATTACATACAAGTTTTTACATGAATGAAAATGAAAAACACTCATCTCACATAAAAACCCCCGGCTATTCAAACACGACGATCCAATATAACATATCCAGCAACACATAACATCACATGTCATCAACGTAAGTAAATATGCGCATCCCAATTGTCGTTGACATATAGCAACGAAACCGGCGATATCACATATTACACTTACGGTCATAGAAAAGAAAGTGTAAAACTACAACAGTTGGAATCCGCAACCACCTCAGACATCGCATGCCTGACCAAATGAATTCCTTAGACATCGCATGCCTAACAATTATAAACCCCGCATTTTAGTCTCAAAATCGAAAACACTTTTCAATATCAAGTCGGGCAATTCAACAAGATTCCCGACATCCTGATCGAATGCTCGTCGCAAACTTCAGTAGACGGCCGCACCCCCGACGCCGTCGACGAAGTGCACCAAGGCGGAACACCGCTACCGCGAGCACCTGAACGGATGCTTTCGGCGACGGGGTTCTCCTACAGTCACTTGGTCGGGGCTATGGAGTGAGGCTGTCTATTAAGTTTACCCGGCGAGTATCCGCGTACACTACGTGATTGCGACGGATTTTTGATCACATCAAAATTCCGTGGCAACCGATCAAGTGAGACTAAACTGCTATGTTTATAATATTCATTCAGTTATCTCATAACTACTTGTGAATTCCAATTATTGTATCCCATTCCGGATAAATAGAAAATGTCAAACTTTCCGATCGAACAATCGAACACCCAATTTTTCCCGATACAGATCAACACATGAAATAAGTCTAACAACATTCCGTTCGTGCCTCAGTACCAACGAACCAGCCGTAGAAGGGTCAAGCCAACGCCTCACATGTGGCACGCCGTACTGCCCCAAACCCGAAGGTTCAAAGGGCAGTTCAAGACGGTCACATAATCGAGTTAAGGTTTGTTGTCTTCTAGAGGGTCCATCGCGTTACTTGCACTACTTAGAACGTCGTTAAACTACGGAAAAATCCAACACTTGGAAATTTCCCGACAGGGGAAAAATTGGGTATTTATATCCGGTCGAACTTTTTAACATATTCTAAAATTTATCCGGAAAGCCACATAGACAAAATTAGATATTCCGATCGATACACGGAGTTCCTCATACAACCCAAAAAATAAAACTCTGGTATAAAAATTAAAATATTCCCGGGAAAGCCAGCACAGAAACTTATTAATTATGGTGCAAAATTCGATGACCAATACGACAAAACGGCCGCGGTTCCGCCGCATAAGGCATGCTCATGACGCGGAACCGCGGCTGAATGATGGAGTTATGGACTCGAATTTTACAGTAACCCATACAATCGCCTGCTGATTTTTCTGCATATTTTTAATTTACAAAAAACCACATTTTACAAAAAAGTCCAGAGAGCCGTTTTCCGGGTTAGGTTTTGGTTCGATCGGACTTCTAATTCCGTCTAGACTTCGCCTAAGGCTCTAGCTAGGCTCTGATACCACTGTAGGGTTCCTAGGCACCCTAATGAGGTCTCACAAGGCATCAACCATGCCAATATCAAGAAATACGGTGCCGAGAAACCCTAGACTACGGATCGTTAGCTAGATGTCTAGGCGAAACGATAACAAGTTAACACTTAACTAAGAGAATATGGAAATACAACCTTTGTAGATGTGGTGCTCCACCTCCATAGCTCCGCAATGAAGTCCTCTCGCTGTCCAAAACAAATCCCGGGCTCTAGCGTCGGCTTCATCGGAGAATAGGCGAGCTAGGTCGTCGATGTCCATGCCGAAGATGATCTACGTCGAAGCATCGCTAGATCAAGCTCCACCTTCACCAAGCCATGAAAACTCGTGAAGGAAACACACTCTACTACTTGGCAAGAGGTAGAGGATGAAGAAATAGGAAGTGGGTAGACTTTAGATTTGGATTTCTCACTCATTTCCATCAATCACCATTGATGGACCTTGCTTTCTTCACTTGAAGAAAAGAAGAAGAAGAAGAAGCTAATTATGATAAGTTTTTTAATAATAGAAAAAGAATTATACTTATCATAACTTAAACCAAGGTTAGATGTAGAGAGTTAACTCAAGTTAGATGAATGGTTAGGGTTTTAATAAGAAGACAAAAAGGTTACATAAGTCAAAGTTGCATGAAGCTACAAGAAGCTTCATGTAAGAAAGCAACCTTTTTATTTTCTTTTCACTTTTTCTTTTAATCCAAATTAAAAGATAATTGCATGAATAAATGAATAAAAACCTTAACCATTTATTTAACCAAGGTATTAACTCTTTACACAAACCCTAGCTATCATATATCATCATACATGATACAAGCATGTGCACAAAACTATATCGAATATACAATGTGCACATCCGAGCGAGAAAATCCTTCTTAAGTGAACCGATACTAGTTAATGCAAAGTGATATATCAAATATATAATTATACATTAAATCATTAAATCAACACTTGATTTAACGATCCGGTCATATCGCATATAACCGACTAGTATCCAATGTATCGTTTTATCGAATCAATCCTTGATTCGATAACTAGGTTATATCGCATACTAGGTTATATCGCATACAACCATTCGACACATTTATCACGAGAATGAAATACGGTATCACATACACGCATTATTCTCGGTCCCGCACATATCTCATATGCGCTCCTATTTCTTTTCGCTTGAGCCAGGAAACCTTTGTGTAGGACTCTAAAGACTCGTCAATACGCCGGCAGCAGGTGATGATCATATCAAACACCCACAAGCCGCAAGCGGTCTGCTAAACGTAACGGCCACCCGGGTATTGAGCGATCAGAAGATCGACGAGCAAGCCCGCTCACACTCCTGTGAATCCAACCAGTAACACTACCGTACAGTCCGGTCTGATCGTCTGATATGTCGCATATCTTGCCTAGGGGTGGTATACGTCAGACCCCAATAGCTCGATAAGTCGTGTCGATATGAGATCTATAACACTTCGAGAAACTACTGGTAACACTTACCAGTAAATCTCAGCAACCCTGGCCAGGGATTTCCTGTTATAGCCAATCGAACACAGCGCAACATTAACTCCCTATACCGGGAGAGACGAATCCCCTCCTATCGCTCATTGCCTCCATGTGACTCGGGACTGTACCCAAAAACCACCATTTTGCACGCCCTCTTGGACGTGGTAAGATGGAAATCAAAGCACAGTGGGAACCACACAAGACTCTATGACGATCTCGGGTCAACAGACTACTCTGTACCAGTGTCACCAGAGAACTGCCATCTGACGTGAGGTATAATACCATCTGGGAGTTCTCGGCGAGTCCGTCCAGTGTACCCAGTCTCTACTGAGCACCCGTATATCATCTCTGATGTCAAACACCAATGGATATGGGATCATCCATCGCCCATCTGTATGGGTCGAGAAGGTATACGCTAGTCTACTCTGGTATATCGATGCCCCATCTCGATACACCCACGACTAGGGACTTTGAAGGATGTACTTATGGACTACCATGTCCCCACTAGTATGATCCGCATCATAGTCCAGGTAGTCAAGTACACATCCTAAGGGCTTTACCAACATGTAACAGAGAGACAATCAGTATACACGTTAAGGTAAAGATCAACCAGATAGCATACTATCATGTCGAGCAAGAAAGTCCTCCCTATATATGTCCCAGCATCCACTATAATATACATCCTATGTACAGTAATGGCCTCTAGGGCATATATATAACTAACAAATCTAAGAGGTTAACTTGCTATTTGGGCTTCAAATTAGTGTTAATCTAGATTTTTCTAGTGTGAAATTTGTTTGGAATTGATAGTTTATAAAATCAAGAAAGGGTTTGTTTATGGAAAATAGGATTTGAAGCATTGCAAATGTGTTGAAATTTAGTGTAGTGGCTATCTAATGGTTTGACTTGGGTGATTATGCTTGATAGTGGTCTTTTGTCGCAAATCCGCGATGTTTGCACCGAATTTGGAATGCTAATGCTTACTAGGTTTTTTTTATAAAATTATGTGATGAATTATTTGTGATATCTTGATGATATTATTAGCATCTCCTACGACTTTTAGGGTATGTGAATGCTAAACTTGGTTTGATCGGGTTTTGTTTTGGCGGTTGTTCCGAAGCGACGATTCTAGTTAAGCTTGTTGTGTTTGTCGTGTGTGTTCCGCGCACCAAGTGCACCTTGTGCCTAACTCGTTGGCGTTGACCCTTTCATTTTGTGACTTGGCGTCATTTCAAGATATGTAATCTTATGTTTTGTATTGTGCAAATTCCAGGATCGGTCGCAGAGACTTCGGACGCGGCACGAAAAGGGAAAGCGGTGATTGGATTGAGCTAGCTGGGGATTTCCGGTGAGTAGATGTATACATCTACGGGGAGAATCGTTTGGATGGCGTGAGGTGCCCGATAAATTTAGAATTTCTAGTAATACCAGCTTGTTGCATGCAGTCCCTAGTTACCTATTTTACGGCACTGCATGACCTGTATATCTATATTTGTGTTAAATTCATCGTATAAAAACCATTGAAACCATTAAATGAGATATGCGACACAGGAAATAATTGGCTTGCTTAATTCATTATTTATAATTGTGCAACTTCATCTCATAGGACACTTGCACCATTACCAGGGTTTTATGCAGCACGAGCACTTTTCATGTGGACACACACGCCTTGGTAATTGCCATGCCATAAACACTAGATAACTTGTTTAAACCGGAATTTAGAATAATTTCACTATATAAGACATATAAACCTGTACTAATATAGTAAATTTTGCAAGATGAACATGTAGAATTGCTAGTCATATGCATGTATCTCATTACATCATTCGATCATACATGGTCTTTATGTCATATATTGCAGTTCGCACTGTTGATACCATAGGCATTCATCATTATTGACCTGTATACTTATGGTACTTTCTTCTGGAGGATTTCAGTATTTGAGATTTATGAGATTTTGGAGAAACCGCAAGGATTTAATAAAACTGATATCATTTTAAATGTGGCAAGTTGCGGTTTTCTCGTGACATGAAATTTGTGTCGTCCACCATGAGTTTTCTGTTGGTTTTCGAGACCCGTTTCGAGGAGTTGGATGAACCGTCTCGGGTACATGGTGGGCCCGGTATGGTACCCCGGGGCAAGAAATTCGAGTAGTAGACGATGAGCCTGGCAGGGGCAGACTACCTACTGGTGATTGTTGGCGCGGCGGATATCTAGAGGATACCGACCATGGTCGTGAGATGTTGAGATATTGATATTTTGAGATGGACCAGCCGGACGGCTGGGGCCGGGATATTGGATACAGATACTTTGGGACACTGAGATATTTATTTGAGGTGCCGATGCTGGGCATGGATTTCTATTGATTTCATATGATATTTCCTCAGATATTTCACAGAAATTTTCCTAAGATGAAAATAATGATTTCCTCATATAAGCATATTCAGATCACGTGTTACATTGCATTCATGTCGCATACATGCTAGTACTTCATACCATATCAATATTGTAGAATTGTGACACTTTGCATACATGCTTACGATAGTCTTTATAGATGATACATATTACTCACGAGTTGGCAACTCACCCCAGTTGTGCCACAGACTTTTTGCAAGTCCGATCCGTCAGTACTGTTGCGGCGGACACACTTTCTCCTTTTGCGTGGATTTGAGGATTTTGCTCGTAGGTGGGTTATGTGTTCATTTTGTTTTTCCACCTTGTATATTCATTGTATCTAGTGTACTCCATCTACTGTATCATCTACCAGTACTGATGTATATTGACTTAGAGGCGAGACAATGAGATTTGTGGGCATGTATATTGTTTCTTTGGGTCGCGCTCACTTGAGCCGAAGTGTTGCTTATTACTTGTGCCTTTTTATGCTTATTTTGCACATTGCTGATTTATATTGTGTGGGATTTGAGTCCGCCTTGGGGAGAAGAGCTAGCTCCCGTTTGGGGATGCCTTATTTCCTGTATTCATATATATTCCTGTTTTGTACCCGTTTGGGGGCCAGTTTTTACAAAGGAGACTCTGCCGAAATTTTCGGAAAAATGGATGTTGTTTTTAAAAAGGCTTGATGTGACTTATTTGATTAAATTCGTTTTCAATAAATTGGTTTTCCTTCACTCTACTGCTTTTTGGTTTTGATTTGGGCTTTGGCTTACTTAGATTACGTACGCCTTAAGACGTTCGTAATTTAAGTGCCAGTCACGTTCCGTACCCTTTCGGGTCGTGACAAAAAAACTGGAATTATTTAAAAGAGCGGTTTTTCCTTAATATATCATATCACTGTTCCATGTTGCATGATATATGGATATGCTTACATTTCTATTATATGTCGCATACATCATGCTCTATGATTTTACGAAATGAGATATGCTGTTTTTATGAGATTTCTGGATTTGAGAACCGTTGACATTTTAAAAGAGATTATGTATTGTTTTAAAAATCTGGTTTCTCTTGATATGATATTTCAGTGCGTTCACCATGTGTTTTCTCGGTTCTGAGACCTGTGACATGTGAAACCCGATTCGAGGAGGCAGATGAGGCCGATTGCGGGTACATGGTGGACCCGGTATGGTGCCCCGGGACAAGAAAAGGATGCTGTGTATACAGACGGTGAGCCTGGCAGAGGGACTACTACCTACCGGTGATAGTATTTGGGCTCGGCGGATATCCGGAGGATACCGACCGGAGTCGAGAGATGATATGGGCTGATCCGGACTGACGGAGCCCGTGGGCCGATCCGGACCGACGGAGCCCGAGATATGAGGATTTACGTGTCGATGCTGGACATGGGTTTCATGATGTTTTCGGGTTTCGATGTTAGACACCCAGGTTCTATGATGTTGATGTGTCGCGAGGGATATCGTTGATTTATATCCTCATACTTACTTGCATACATACATTGATTATGGTTGGATGGGATCCACATACATACATACACTGATTATCTGGTTGGACGAGATCCACATGCATACATACATTGATTATATGGGTGGACGAGATCCACGTGCATACATGCATTGATTATACTGTTGGATGTTATCCACATGCTTATAGGCATTGGCTACCTTATTGGCACACATACCGACCCGGTCACCCTAGATATCATAGTATTACCTTTATGATATAGTTGACCTAGGAGTCGTTATTTATTCGATTTCTACATGTTGATATATTTCTATTCATGAGTTGGCAACTCACCCCCGTTGTGCCACAGTTCTTGCAGGTTGCCCACATGGATCAGTAGCGGCATCGCTGGCACACAGTTGCATTTGGGTGTTTTGCTTTGGTAGGTGGGACATTTGTATCATACCCACTCTTGTATCTATATTTCATATCGTATCTAGATAACTCTATCAATCAAAATTAGTAAATTGTATAAGTAATGAGACTTAGTGGGATTGTGGTTGCGAGACTTAGAGCGATGGGTTTTCCGCTAATTGTGGTTTTTATGTCTTGCTTTTCATTATCTTTGTGGTGATCTTCGCCGTTGGGCGTCGTATACTTATATATATTGTCTTGCGTGGTTGTGATTCGCCGTTTGGCGAAGAGCTAGCTCCCGCTTGGGGATGCTTTTATCATGATCTTGTATATGTGGTTTTGGATCAAAATATACAAAGGAGGTGCTGCCCAAATTTTTAAAAGACGAAACATGTTTTCAAACTAGTAAAGCCTACTTGCATTTTCATGTTCCTTTTCTATCCATTTTAAGAAAACTTGATTTCACTATACCTTTATTTCAAAACTTCACCTCCTTTATTTTCTTAAAAAGGTTTAGATTTTTAGGTTTCAGCTTACTTGAATTACGTTACGCCTCTAGACGTTGCGTGATTTAAGTGCTGGTCACGAGCTAATATTTTGGGTCGTAACAACACCACGTCAAAAGGACCCGCTAAAATATCATGTCGTATTTCCAATACGAACCATGTCACATCACCGATCTTACGGCCTCAAGCCCAATCTCATCGACTCATCTCCAATCCCAAGTACTATCCTCATAATCCGTGTATATGTATACGTATACACACACACACACATACATACATAGTCCCATACCCATGTGTGTGTGTGTGTGTATATATATATAAATATACATATCCCCATATACGCACAGGTAAAAGAATGAATGTATGCAAGTGGGTGCGTGTGTGGGTGCAACAACTACTCTAGGGTTTCGCAAATAACACTACTAATCCATGAACACATAACCATATCCTGAATATCCATGTCTCACATAAAAGATATCATATATATATAGTATATATATAGCATACTGTACATCGAACTGCGGGGGTGCTATACGCCATCCACCCGACTTCCCCCGTAGATATATATATGTCTAGGGTGAAAACAATGTTCCAAAACAATACTAGGGTGATATATAGGGTACATATGACCTACAGAAGAAACCTGAGGACCAACTTCTACCAGGTGGCTGGCCACACCCTAGGAAAATCCAGCCTGCTCGGATTTGGGGTGGAGTTAGGGCCTCGAACTTCTACAGTGGGTGCTTAGTGCTCCAATTGGTTCTCTAGAGTTGTTTATTTTTCCAGTAAAATTCCCTGGTTATACCAGATTTCCCTGCACCCTCAAAGTCGTCATAAACCGACATGAAAAGTTCTGAAATTCCGTATTTTGGGTTTTCAGTTAGGTTTGGTCTGGGTTTCTATCATTATAGAGGGTCTAAGGTCATCTCTAAAGCCTAATTACACCATCTCTAATCAAATCAAACCCTAATTCCCAACTTGAGATTCCAAAATTCACTAAACACCACAAAATCGATTTTAAACTTGAAAAGAGGCTTAAGCATATGAAACACTACACTAATTGTGAAAGGATTATCTAATTTGGGACCCAAGAATCCCCTACAGCACCAAAATATGATTTTTCTTTGTCCAAAGTGTAGCTTGTGAGCTTGTACACAACTTTTGTGAAGTGGAGATGGGGTTTTGGGTTGTTTTTGATGGTGTTGTATGGCTTGAAGAGGGGGAGGGAGGAGGTGCTGCCATGGTGAGTGAAGAGGGAGAGAAAGATGAAGAAGATGAAGAGAATGAAGACTTGGTCAAAGAACCCCTCACCTTACTCTCTCTTCTCTCTCATGCCCATACCCATTTCTTTAATCATTTTCCTTTTTTTTTCCTTTTCTTTTCTTTTCATCTCTCTTTAGTTTTCATTAACACCCAAAATGAAATGATCATGAAGGAGAACCATGCTAAAATGTAACAAGTGTTAAAAAAATTACATGTGCACAAAACACGCTTAAAGCCCGATTAGAGATTTTTGATCGCGATTAGCACTAAAATAGTGTTAAATAAATCATAAACTATCATAATTTGCATGAATCACATAAAGCACCCTCTTTTTAGTAATTTCCATAATTTTCAAAATTTCTCCCAATTTATCGGTATTTAATTATACCGCCTTATTAAAATATTCAATATTTTATTATTTAAATATAAAAATTCCCAAAAATAATATTTTATTTTTCTGAAATGTTACAGTCTTCCCCCCTTAAAGAAATTCGGTCTCCGCATTTAAATTTAAACCCCTCAATACTAAAACATTTCAGTAAAAAGTCCAAGTCGTCGGGGCTTCGAAATCATAAATACATAAGGCACAGTGGCGCAATGCATGCGCATGAACAATGAGTAGATAGCTCAAAAAAAACGCCGTCAAGCATCCCGCAATCATCGGAGTCATGGTGAAGACACCAAGGTCAAATCCAAAACGAAATCAACATGATATACATCAACACTATACATATAAACACCTGAAGAAAATGCATGCCAAACCGTTTTAAGTCGCTTTGCGATGCGCATAACACTGCACAGTGGCGGACGTCTCTAGTAAGAAAATAACTCTCTCTCTCTCTCTCTATATATATATATATATATCCTTTGTTTACATGCACGTACCGCCGTTTTGAAAACAATTTAGAAGGGTTTCTTGTTTTAAACGTTTCGTGTCATCTCAGACACGTAGGTAAATACTGAGACTATAGCTCCCTTTTTGGAAATCCCTTCGATAACTATCAATGCATGCAAAATATCTCCAGGTACTGTTCTCTGACTAGTTCTGCCCAGCTACTATATCAATAGTAAATATTATAAAAACGTACCGCTCCATAAGAAATCAATCCCAAAATGTGCATATGAATGCTACGAGCGTCCGGTGCGCACGGAAATCAAAATCCATGAATGTGCCATGCATGTGCACAGAAACAACATCTAAGTGCAACGGGTGTGCACGAAACATCTGTCAAGGGCAACATGTATGCCTGACAGCAATATCAGGTGCATCTGATATGCACGAAAAATCCCGATTTAGTGCATTAGGTGTGCACCAAATCGCATCTCAAATCATGCGCCCAACATGCGTGAAAATCCAAATCAGGTGCATCTATCATGCACGAATAAAAATCTAAATCCTGTGCGTCCAACATGCTCGAAATCACGAAATCCAATATCAAGCTCCGAACATGCGCAAAATCCAATCCAAGCATGTCAAATATGCGCAAGAATCCAATCAGGTGCACAAGGTGCACAAAACAAATATCGAGTATCACAATCGAAATCGACGGTATACAACACATCTCAAATCCAAATCAGGTATACCGTAGTATCAAATCTCACAACCATGTGCATCAGCGTGCACAAAATGTAATTAGAACACTAAAAGTGCATGCAAACTATGCCGTAAGTATAAGTCAAATCATATGCATGCCCTAGGCATGAGTCAAAATCAATACCTCAAATAACAACAAATCGAAGTCCTGTGCAACTGTAGTGCAAAAAAATACGTATCACTGCACTGTAAGCATATGTGAACTATACCGAGTGCAAAAATCAAATCGGGTGCGTACCATATGCATAAAATCTACACAACTGTATGAAATCCATGAAATCATAAGCATGTGCAGTCAAGGCACCAAAAACGATATTAAGTGCAATAACTGTGCACAAATCATAAATCAATACAACGGTATATATAGCATATCTCAAGTGCAATAACTACGCACAAAATACAAATACCCAGCAGGTGCAACCATGGTGCACGAAAACAAATATCATGAAATTCGGTCATCAAAACTCAATCATGAGAATAAATCGCCCAAAATACCGAAATCAAGTATGGCGGAATAGTCCCGCTCAGGCACATCCTCTAAGAATCTCTGGCCAACTGTCATGGTCACTCATGACATGTCTCGTTGACGGTGCCGAACTCTGGCCTGCTGAGTGTGCACAAAATGACCACTCCTGGGTTCAAGTCTTCTCGCATAACATTCCAGAAAGATCCTATCAAGGTCTCTCCCAAATCTCGTTTTTGCCGAATTGTCTGGAAGTTATCACCCTTCACTAAATCTGTTTCTTGTTCCGGAACGGCTGCATACTCATCGCGACTCCTTCTGGAAGATATATCCATATACAACGCCTCTGCATGCGTATCACATCTCTGATGTCGGCGGAGTGGAACGTCATCTCATCAAGATCTCGTACGAACCTCTTACTCCACTTTTATCTAATGTCGACTGCTCCGGACTCGTCTCTTCGAGGCTGCATGGACTGTGCTCCAACGGCTATACTCGTATCTGGAGTCTCCTAAGCAATGCATCCCATCGCATAGCATCCGAATGAAGTCGAACCATTCGATCGATTCGTCAAAACCTCATAATCCCCCAAGAGCTCAACATCTTGGGTACAGTTTAATAGTATCGAGTACATACCACAGCATCGGTGGACCGGCCGTAGAAGGGCAAACCCAAGCCTCACTAATGGCACCGCGGAACTGCCGCAAACCCTAAGGTTCAAAGGCTTTCACACGGTCATTATGTTGAGTTAGGGTTTCATTCTTCTAGAGGGTCCAAAGAATTGCTTGCACGTCTTTCCAAATACTTTAAACTTGGAATAATGGGTTTCTGACATTCGATCGTCTCCATCGACTCCCAACGTATCCGTGTGAAGTTGTCTCTAGCTGGGATCAAACTATCTGATGACCTCGCATCGGGGTAAGCGAACGAGCCACATGCCCTAGTCATTCATCCTCGGATGACTAGCGACCTTCTATCATATCTCTAAGTACAACTCGTACTGCAATAGCTCTAACATCTGGGGCAATATCTCGTCGTTCGCAACAACAACTGGCTCATTCGTCTGCACGCTGAACATTGTCTCAATCATCATGAATAAGCGATACATCAATGGTCATCACATTCTGGCTGGCCTCTATCAGTGGCTCAATCCTCTGGTGCAAATCGGCACTCCCGAGAAACCATATAACAGTGATCCATCAAATGCTCATGGCGCGAAAACACAATAACACGGTGCATCTATGCAAATCGTATGTCCCTGGAATCACGCCCTGGTCAGTCTTCGTCCGTGACGAGCTCGTGTTGACCGCAACTCTAGCCGTATTTCTTTACCCATAATCATGGCAACAAAACCATAAACTGGTACTGATGAGGATAGATCATAGGAATGAATATAATACTGTGCAAAGAAATGTACATCCTAAGGCTTCTTAAGCGGAGTATCGTATCGTAAGTATGCCGTGGAACATACGTATGGTGCGTCACTCTACTCAAGCTACCTACTCCATCAACCAAGGGTCATCCTACACTCAGGAGGTAAAACCTGTAGGGTTAGCTTAGCATCTTATGAAGGTTTTGGCAAGCATCAAACATGCTACTTTAAAATTTTTGGGGTGCTAAACAAACCCTAACCAAGATCTTAACTAGAGTATTAGGATTAACAAAGCATGTAAACAACTTTAAATCGAAGAAAGAGGGATTACAACCTTTGTAGTCCGCTCCTTCACTTTATAAGCTCTGTGTTGAGGTCTCTTCGCTGTGATCATCAAGTACACGGACTCTTGAGAGGCTCCATGAAGAGAAAGATGCAAGCTTACTTCCAATCTTAAACTACTAAGATGATCTATCTTGACGAATCTCAAACCCAAGCTCTTGCTTCACTAATCAAGTATTAACAAAGCAAACACCCTAATCTAAGTGGCTAGAATAGATGAGGATGATGAAGTAGGAATTTAGCTCTCTTTTGTTTTCTTTATCTCACTCAAAATCATCACAAACTCAAAAGCTAGAAAGCTTTTCAAGAGGAAGAAGAAGAAGAAATCTATTTGTGACGAATAATGAATTAATTGTCATTGTTACAAATCAACCATGGGTCAATCATGAAGGCTTAACCCATATAGAGAGTAAACTAGGGTAAAGGGTTTGGGTTGGGTTAATAAATATCAACACAAAATATCAATGGTCAAAGTAAGCTTCATGAAGCTTCATGAAAGCTTCATCCAAGCTTAACCCTAATCCAAACCCTATCCATGTTTAAACTCCACAAAACATGTTGCATTTGTAACCTTGACTTGTTACAATATTATATATCACATATATAATATATTTTGTAACAAAATAAAATAATACAATTAACATATATCACATATATATCAATGTATTATCCAAGTGAGAAAAAGAATCTTTAAGTGATCTTATATTAGTTAATGTAACTTAATATATCACATATATAATTATACATTAAATTATCGAATCAATACTTGATCCGATAATCCGGCTATATCGCATATAACCGACTAATATAATCTGTATCAGTTCATCGAATCAACACTTGATCCGATGACCCGGGTATATCACATATACCCGGCCGATATCTCATATCGTGAGAATCTAATACGGTATCGCATACACGTATTATTCCCGGTCCCGCACATATCACATATGTGCTCCTACTCCGTTTTTCCTGAGCCAGGAAACCTCTGTGTAGGACTCTAAAGAATCGTCAATACGCCGGCAGTAGGTGATGATCATATCAATCACCCACAAGCCGCAAGCGGTCTGCTAAACGTAACAGCCACCCGGGTATTGAGCGATCAGAATATCAACGAGCAAGCCTGCTTACACTCCTGCGAATCCAACCAGTAACACTTACCGCACAGTCCGGTCTGTTCGTATGAAAAGTCGCATATCTCGCCTAGGGGTGGTAAACGTCAGACCCCAGTAGCTTGATAAGTCGTGTCGATATGAGGTCCATAATAGTTCGAGAAACTACTGATAACACTTACCAGTAAATTTCAGCAACCCTGGCCAGGGATTTCCAGTTATAGCCAATCAAACACAGTGCAACATCAACTCTCTATACCGGGAGAGACGAAACCCCTCCTATCGCTCATTGCCTCTATGTGATTCGGGACTGTACCCAAAAGCCACCATTTTGCACGTCCTCTTGGACGTGGTATGATGGAAATCAAAGCACAGTGGGAATCACACAAGACTCTATAACGATCTCGGGTCTACAGACTAACCTATACCAGTGTCACCAGAGAACTGCCATCTGACGTGAGGTATAATACCATCTGGGAGTTCTCGGCAAGTTCGTCCATTGTACCCAGTCTCCACTGAGCACCCGTATACCTTCTCTGATGTCAAACACCAATGGATATGGGATCATCCATCACCCATCATATGGGTCAAGAAGCGCATATGCTAGTCTACTCTGGAGTATCGATGCCCTTTCTCGTATTCCCACGACTAGGAACATTTGAAGGATGTACTTAGCGACTACACTGTCCCCACTAGTATGATCTGCATCATAGTCCTAGTAGTCAAGTACTCATCCTAAGGGCTTTATCAACATGTAACATAGAGACAATCAGAGTACATGTTAAGATAAAGAGTAACCAGATAGCATACTATCATGTCGAGCAAGAAAGTCTTCCCTATATATGTCCAAGCATCCACTATAATATATATCATATGTACAATAATGGCCTTTAGGGCATACATATCACTAACAATCTCCCACTTGCACTAGGGCCATTTGTTGTGGTATCTCATATCCAATAATCAGCTGTGGTTGAAATATCTCATACTCAACCATCCCATAAAAGTCTCCACTGGGAAATAGGCCTTTGTGAGTGGATCCACGCTGTTGTTCTCTATGTCTACTCTCCTAACCTCGATCTTCCTGGAGATCAACCATCTCCATGATCAGGCGATACTGCCTAAGAATATGTCTGGATCTCTGATGGGACGGGGGTTCCTAGGCATAAGCCACAACTCCATTGTCACACAATGGCAGGAACGAAGTTCATTTCATGAACTAAAATATATCCAGACTGCCTCTTTGGTAGCATCCTTGGTAACGATGTATCTTGCCTTTAATCGTCTAGTATGTCACGGTATCTATCTTGGAACTCTTCCAACATACCGTCCCTCCACTGAGGGTAAAGACAATGCCTGCGACTGACATTCAGTCGTCCTTATCACCCTAGAACCTTTCCAGTGATTCTCCCCAGGATCGATTGATACCATCTCACTACAACTAGTGAGAATCCTAGCATCCAATTAGATCTATCCCATAGACCCATAACCCATGATTTAGGAGGTATCACCTTGATCCTATATGGAGAATCCATGTGATAAGAGAAGATTGACCGAGCGTAGCATATGAAACTCCTTCCCTATCAAGAGTATGTCATCCACGTTCTATACGAGGATCACCAGCATACTCCTTACTACCTTTTTGTATATACTTGGTTCATCTACCATTTTGATGAAGTCAAACTCTTTGACTACTACATCAAAACAGACATTCCAACTCCGCGATGCCTGATTTACCACATAAAACATCTTGCACACGTTTCCGCTGCTCCCACTGTCTACGAAGCCCTCTGGCTGTATGCTTATAGATGCTCTCTTCCAAATCATCATTTAGAAAAGCAGTCATGACACCCAACCGCAAGATATCATAGTCATGGTATGTAGCAATGGCAAGTAGGATCTGGATGGACTTAAGCATAGCTTTGAAAGTCCCAACTTTTCCATGTACACCAAGTAATCTTCTCAAGATATACTAGCTCCTGATGGGGATTTAACCCTTCAGATAAAGTAACCAAAGTCCATACTTTGTTGGTGTATAAGGATTCCATCTCTGATCGCTAAGCATCCAGCCATTCTTATAGAGCCCCACTCTTGATGGCCTGCTCGAAACAAGTTGGGTCATCATCTCATGATGCAATCCTCGCTCCCACTGGCATAGAGAAACCGAAGTATCTCTCAGGTGGATGAGGAACCCTACCAGATTGGCGGAGAGGCTGAGGTTCGTTGGAAACTATTGAATCCTCCGGTTCTACCAAATCATCAGCTGCAGTTTGTTTTAGCTGGAACTACTTCCAGTTCTACCTTATGACCACTAATTTCTTCACAAGAAATTCCTTTTCCCAAAGGTGGTATGCTGAGAAAACATCTTTTGTTCCTCAGTTTGGTAGAAGATATTCCCTTGCGAATGCTTGGGATATCCAACAAACTTCCATAGAACTGACCTTGCCTCAAGCTTGTCCGGATTTTGCTTTTGACATAGGCCGGACAACCCAAATCTTAACTTCCTTAAGAGATGGGCTCTTCCCATACCATATCACATATGGAGTGGTAGGCACCTGATTTGGTTGGAACTCTATTCAATACGTATGCTGCTTCTTAAGTGCATAACCCCAAAAGGAAATAGGTAACTCAGTAGTACTCATCATAGAGCACACCTTATCATATAGGGTGCGATTGCTCCGCCCCGATATACCAACACACTGTGTTGTATACGGAGGAGTAATGCTGAGAGAGAATTTCATTCTCCTTTAGAATAGTCCAGGAATTCCATGCTCAAGTATTCTCCTCCTTGATCACATCAAAGGACATAATACTTATACCCGTTTCGGTTCTCTACTTCTGAAGTACAAAGAACCAATCCTGGCATGTGTAGACAGGGGATCTCATACATCATTATGTATCAATCCTAAGAGTTCACTAACTCTTTCTCTGTTTCCAATAAACAGAGCTATGGTCATCTTATCTTTGTGACATGACTGGCAAGTTTCACAAGATGTAAATTCAAACTAATTTAAATATGCATCTAAATGTAACTTAGCTAGTCGGGTCACATTGATATGACCTAGTCTACAAAACCTCAAGAAGGATTCGTTCATTTCTGAACTCTTCCTCTTGTATGTGTTCTGTACATTAAGAACTGTGGTTTGATTTAGAACATCTATGCTTTTAGATAATGTGCCTGAGCCGATCAACTCTTGATATCGGAAATGTTCAAAACATTATCCAACAATATAAAATTATATCCTTCTTTACTAATAAAGAGATTGATATGATGTTGTATATCAGGTTCGGTATCTAATAACATTCGTTTAGAATCAATGTATTCTGGTAATACAGGGTGATAACTGCCAACAGACTTGGCTGCAATACTTGCATCATTTCCAACTCTTGAAACTTATCACCCGTTCTCAGTTCTCTACCTATCTGTAGCCCATGTAACAAATTACATTTGCGGGATCCTGATCCGGTATCTCATACCCAGGACGTAAAGGATACTAAGAAACAGTTCTCGGTAATGAACACACCCGAAGAAGATGCATCAGCATATACTTTCTTCGTTTGGTCGGCACAGGAATTTTGGTAATCCCCTATTTCCTGCTCTGTTTTATAACAATTATAAGTTGCAGCGGGACCAACGTTCCCCAGCGCAGTATAACAAGCGGGTTCGGTCAATACATCCGTATTATTATCTTGATTAAGGCGTGACATGGTCGCTATCTGGAGAGAGAGAGAAGAAAACACTCAGCGTATGCTCTTATAAGATCAGATTGGTTATTAATATATCTAATCAAGATGTCTCCCACTGTTTTAGTCAAATCTTCTTTCAAACCCTAAAAGGAAAGACTAGCCGGGATTAATTACCCTTACAAGTTCGCCAATCTTTCAGCCAGGCAAGTGCCGGTACTTTGAGGGAGGTTCCCCATGTTTTCGCACGGACCTAATTAAAATAAACCTCGTTTTCCTAGGGGCGTAACCCCGTTAACACCTTCCTAGACACCTACTCGATAAGCTAACTGTAATGTGTAAGACTTTCCTAGGAGTAACTCTTACTCGCAGTGGGTATCGGGATCCAACTATCTCATAGGAGGTATGCAATCTCATTGCAAATTTCAACATTTGAAATTCCCGATAATACTTTTACCCCTAACGTGCTATGACCTTGATGAATGCCAAACAACCCATAGTCCGCTAGTCAAGTTCAACCCATACATTTCTTGATTGAATTAAACCCACCCGCACGACCTTTGACGAATGCCAAACAACGCCGTACGAATACTCTAATCCAATCGCATCATATGCTGCAGATAAGCACTAGTTAGCTACCGTACATTACGCCTTGACGAATGCCAAACTACCACAGCACGAATACTAAGTAGTACTTATCTGAAATGACGGAAGGCTACGCAGGTTTTTCAGAAAACCATGAGTGTAATGAACTTGATATCGTTGTAGAATCAAATGATTTAAATGGAGTGTCTTTGAGGCCTTTGCTAGTTTTGCTAAAGAGGTCACTCCCGGTGAAAGGATCTCGGCTCTTTCCTTATCGAATAAGGTGCAGGATATTTCACAAATACCACTATGCAAAGCAAAAACTAGGAAAAAGCAATCAAAAGACAAAACCGAGGGTTGTAGCATTTGCCAGTTATTGCTTAAGAGGTCACTCCTGGTGAAGGGATCTCGGCTCTTTCCTTATCGAATAAGGTGCTGGATGTTCTACAAGGAACACCGCTATGCAAAGTAAGAACTAGAGCTATCTGTTTTTGAAAATTCGATTCCACAATATCTTTAGGTTTCTTTTATTTCATTAATCTCATTAATGAGGTCCCATTTTAATTATGCTTCACAAGCATCACATTTGAAACGAAATCAACAATATATAATATATATCTCATATATATAATATAAATATTCGTTTCAGGCAGTAATATGATCTCATCACAGATCATTGCAGCAGAAGAACATATATGAAATATTGGATATACTAGGAGGTCCGTGTTTTAATACGAGCCTGTATAAAACACGGATTCCACGGTCGCGATGAATAGCCAATCCTACAACCCTAGACCCCTACGAGAGAAGCAAGCAACCCTACCAATTCTAGTGTTAGGACACCCGGTCTTGACTCCTCGAGATGGTCTCCCACTGGACCATAGAACCCGATTACTTGTGCTCCCCACCTTGGGTCTATCCTAATGCGGAAAAAGTAAATAATATACAATGGTGACATCATCCTCAACCCGGAAGTGCCCCAATAAAAGAATATTACATATAATGAATTTTACATGAATGAAAAAGAACAACTCTCATCTCACATAAAACCCCCGGCTATTCAGAACGCGACGATCCAATATAACATATTACAGCAACACATAATATCACATGTCATCAACGTAAGTAAATATGCATATCTCAATTGTTGTTGATGTATAGCAACGAAACCGGCGATACACCACATATTATACTTACGGTCGCAGAAAAGAAAATGTAAAACTACAACAGTTGGAATCCGCAACCTCCTTAGACATCTCATGCCTAACCAAATGAATTCCTTAGACATCGCATGCTTAACAATTATAAACCCCGCATTTTAGTCTTAATATCGAAAACTCTTTTCAATATCAAGTCGGGCAATTCAACAAGATTCCCGACATCCTGATCGAATGCTCGTCGGAAACTTTAGTAGACGGCCGCACCCCCGATGCCGTCGACGAAGTGCACTAAGGTGGAACACCGCCGCCGCGAGCACCCGAACGGATGCTTTTGGCGACGGGGTTCTCCTACAGTCACTTGGTCGGGGCTTGGGGTGTGGCTATCTATTAAGTTTACTCGGCAAGTATCCGCGTACGCTACGTGATTGCGACGGATTTTTGATCACATCAAAATCCCATGGCAACCGATCAAATGAGACTAAAAACTGCTAGATTTATAACATTCAAATTAGTTATCTCATAACTACTTGTGGATTCCAAATATTGTATCACATTCCAGATAAATAGATAATGTTAAACTTTCCGATCGAATAAACAAACACCCAAGATTTCCCTTTAGTTCTCAACACTTGAAATTAGTTTAAAAGCATCCATCACATGCCAGAGTACCAATGGTCCAGCCGTAGAAGGGTAAAACCAACGCCTCACATGTGGCAACACCGTACTGCACAAACCCTAAGCTTTAGAGGCGGTTCAGACGGTCACATAATCGAGCTTCTAGAGGGTCCACCGCGTTACTTGCACGACTGTGAATGTTCTTTAACTAAGGAAAAAATCCAACACTGGGAAATTTTCCGGCAGGGGAAAAAGTGAGTTATTGATATTCGTTCGAACTTTTTAACACGTTCTAAATTACCCGGAAAAACTAAACGATGTTAAACTTTCCGATCGAATCAACGAATTCTTAAGATCTCCAAAACACTCAACACTTGAGTAATATTAAAAATTCCCAAAAGTATGTAGTAATACCTACGGATATTACCTAGAAACATCTATCCCTAATACCCAAGTACGGCCGCGGAACCACCGCGCAAAGCATGGTATTGCCGTGGTTCCGCGGCGACTTGAGGGAATTAGGAGTTCGTATTTCACAGTAATCCTTAGAATTCCCTGCTTAATTTTCTGAGTATTTTTAATACGGAAAAACCAACATTTTAGAAAATTTCCAGAGAGGGGGTCAAAAACGATGTTTCGGGGTTCGATCGGACTTTTAACTTCGTCTAGACAACGCCTAAAGCTCTAGCTTGGCTCTGATACCACTGTAGGGTTAGCTTAGAATCTTATGAAGGATTTGGCAAGCATCAAACATGCTACTTTAAAATTTTTGGGGTGCTAAACAAACCCTAACCAAGATCTTAACTAGAGTATTAGGATTAACAAAGCATGTAAACAAATTTACATCTAAGAGAGAGGGATTACAACTTTTGTAGTCCGCTCCTTTGCTTCATAAGCTCCGTGTTGAGGTCCCTTCACTGCAATCATCAAGTACCCGGACTCTTGAGAGCCTCCATGAAGAGAAAGATGCAAGCTTGCTTCCAATCTTCAACTACTAAGATGATCCACCTTGACGAATCTCAAACCCAAGCTCTTGCTTCACTAATGAAGTATTAGCAAAGCAAACACCCTAATCTAAGTGGCTAGAATAGATGAGGATGATGAAGTAGAAATTTAGCTCTCTTTTGTTTTCTTTATCTCACTCAAAATCATCACAAACCCAAAAGCTAGAAAGCTTTTCAAGAGGAAGAAGAAGAAGAAATCTATTTGTGAGGAATAATGAATTAATTGTCATTGTTACAAATCAACCATGGGTCAATCATGAAGGCTTAACCCATGTAGAGAGTAAACTAAGGTAAAGGGTTTGGGTTGGGTTAATAAATATCAACACAAAATATCAATGGTCAAAGTCAAAGCTTCATGAAGCTTCATGAAATCTTCATCCAAGCTTAACCCTAATCCAAACCCTATCCATGTTTAAACTCCACAAAACATGTTGCATTTGTAACCTTGACTTGTTATAATATTATATATCACATATATAATATATTTTGTAACAAAATAAAATAATACAATTAACATATATCACATATATATCAATGTATTATCCAAGTGAGAAAAAGAATCTTTAAGTGAGCTTATATTAGTTAATGTAACTTAATATATCACATATATAATTATACATTAAATTATCGAGTCAATACTTGATCCGATAATCCGTCTATATCGTATATAACCGACTAATATAATCTGTATCAGTTCATCGAATCAACACTTGATCCGATGACCCGGGTATATCACATATACCCGGCCAATATCTCATATCGTGAGAATCTAATACGGTATCGCATACACGTATTATTCCTGGTCCCGCACATATCACATATGTGCTCCTACTCTATTTTTCCTGAGCCAAGAAACCTCTGTGTAAGATTCTAAAGAATCGTCAATACGCCGGCAGTAGGTGATGATCATATCAAACACCCACAAGCTGCAAGCGGTCAACTAAACGTAACAGCCACCCAGGTATTGAGCGATCAGAAGATCAACAAGTATGCCTGTACATTCTCCTGCGAATCCAATTAGTAACACTCCTGTACAGTCCGGTCTCTTCGTCTGATATGTCGCATATCTCTCCTAGGGGTGGTAAACGTCAGGCCCCAGTAGCTTGATAAGTCGTGTCGATATGAGGTCCATAACAGTTCGAGAAACTATTGATAACACTTACCAGTAAATCTCAGCAACCCTGGCCAGGGATTTCTAGTTATAGCCAATCGAACACAGTGCAACATTAACTCCCTATACCGGGAGAGACGAAACCCCTCCTATCGCTCATTGCCTCCATGTGATTCGGGACTCTATCCAAAAGCCATCGTTTTGCACGCCCTCTTGGACGTGGTATGATGGAAATCAAAGCACAGTGGGAATCACACAAGACTCTATGACGATCTCGGGTCTACAGACTAACCTGTACCAGTGTCACCAGAGAACTGCCATCTGACGTGAGGTATAATACCATCTGGAAGTTCTCGGCGAGTCCGTCCAGTGTACCCAGTCTCCACTGAGCACCCGTATACCTTCTCTGATGTCAAACACCAATGGATATGGGATCATCCATCGCCCATCATATGGGTCAAGAAGCGCATACGCTAGTCTACTCTGGAGTATCGATGCCCTGTCTCGGTACTGCCACGACTAGGAACATTTGAAGGATGTACTTAGCGACTACACTGTCCCCACTAGTATGATCTGCATCATAGTCCTGGTAGTCAAGTACTCATCCTAAGGGCTTTATCAACATGTAACATAGAGACAATCAGAGTACATGTTAAGATAAAGAGTAACCAGATAGCATACTATCATGTTGAGCAAGAAAGTCCTCCCTATATATGTCCAAGCATCTACTAAAATATACATCGTATGTACAGTAATGGTCTCTAGGGCATACATATCACTAACAAAACCTAACGCTCTGATACCAAGTTTGTCACGACCCGAAAAGTACGGAACATGACTGGCACTTAAATTACGAAATATCTCGAGGCGTACGTAATCTAAGTAAGCCAAAACCCAGAAATCAAAACCAAGTAAAGCAGTAGAGTGAAGGAAAACCAATTCAAATCAAGTAGTAGCAACATAAGCCGAAATATGCATTTTTAAAATCACAAGTCTTTTCTGAAAATTTCGGCAGAGTTTCCTTTGTAAATACTGGCCCCGAACGGGGTACAACATGATAAATATATATATGAATGATAAAAGGTATCCCCAAGCGGGAGCTAGCTCTTCGTCAATCGACGACCACAACCACGCAAGCAATATAATATACAACGCCGAAGGGCGAGGATCAAAACTGAAAAGAAAACTGAAACAACATGAAATCCACAATAATACAACGCCTGACTCTAAGGTCCAAAGAATATACATCACTGGTCTCTAAGTCTGAATAAATATACAAGTTTGGTTGGTGGAGTTACTAGATACAACTGAATAAAATAAAGGTACAATAGTGGTCACGATACAAGTGAACCCACCTACTAAAGCAATCACCTGGAAAGGAAGCAGTGTGCCAGCAAAGCCGTAACGGAACCTGTACGGCAAAATCTGCAAGAAACTGTGGCATAACGGGGGTGAGTTGCCAACTCGTGAGTAGAAAACATCACCGAGCAGAAATCGTATGTATGACACAATCCTAGGTCAATACGATCAATAATATATATAACCTCAAATGATAAGTTTGAAGCAAGAAAAGGTGGCAAGGGTAAACATCTATACATATGTGTAATCCCATGTGCTCGTATCAGTGCCTCAGGTAACAACATATCATATGAATGAGGTATGAATCATGAAAACAGAATACATGTAAATGAAGAAACTGCTTTCATAACTTAGTGAGATTTCTGTATATTTAAAACGAGGTATCATCAATGAAATCAACATAATCAATGTCTAGTATCGACACAAAACATAAATCCCAATATCTCAATATCTCAGGCTCCGGCTATCCGGACTGGCCTGTATCATCAAATCTCAATACCTCAATATCTCAAAATCTCAGTGTCTCAAATCTCACTATCTAGGGCTCCGTCAGTCCTAATCGGCCTCTATCATTAATCACACAACCACGAACGGTATCCTCCGGATATCCGATGCGCCAGGCAAAATCACCGGTAGGCAGTTTGCCCCTGCCGGGCTCATCGTCTACACCTCGATCTTCTTGCCCCGGGGTACCTTACCGGGTCCACCATGTACCCGCAGATGGTTCATCCAACTTCTCGAATCAGGTCTCGAAATCCATCTCATAACCGAGAAAACATCATGGTGGACAACTCATACATCACGAGAAAATCACACTTTTCATTTTAAAAAGAGAGAGAAAGAAGTTTATATATATTCTTGCGGTTTTCTCCCAAATCCAGGAATCTCATAAAAATCCGAAATCCAAGAATCGACAGTAAATAAACAGTGAATATCGGTACAAAACTCCATAATACTGCATAACAGTAAATAATAATATGCATGAATTTACAAGTAATAAGTGAAATGTCTAACCTGACATATAAAGTAAGTAGACTAATATCATGTCGAAACTATCAGCTAACAAGCTATGTCAATGAAATAATATTCTCTAAAATGTACGTGACATGGCAATTACCGATGATGATGTGTGTGAGCCGGCAAGTAAGTGTATGCGGAACATACGCATCATCGGTAATGGTGCTGGTGTCCTGACCGCATGATTTCAATATTAATATATGAAAACACAATATAAGTATGCAATGCGATGCGAGCAGCAAGAATATGCGGGAGCTGAATATCAAATACAATGATAATTAATCTACATATGTCTAAGTATGAGTCGTACAGTTTTGCCATTTGAAATAATATGAATCGTGTATTTAGAAAATAGGGACTACGGTGTTTTTAAGAAAATGTACCTCTTTTGAAATATCCGTAGAATCCCTTGTCCTGTCTTTAAAAATACTCACAATTCGTTAGTTTTGAAATAGGTATGACTCGAATCTAATCTATCATTTACAAGTAAACTACCGGCCTAAACTAAAAGGCTGATCAAAAGGTAAGGGAACCGCCTAACGTCTGAGTCGATACATACATACATACATATATCTATATCTATATATATATATATCTATATCTATATATATATATATATATATCTATATATATATATATATATATATATATATATATATATATATATATATATATATATATATAACAGTCGGTGATTCCGCCTCAAAAGTATCCCATACGATACAGTATCTATAATATGACATCCTTAAGTCAAGAGTGCAGATCTATCATCAATATATAGCTCGTACGATAAATCCGTCATATGGTCTCCCAAATCTGGGTACGGGTCAAATGTCACATCTATCACATTATTCATCTGGTATCCTTTTTATCAAATATCATGATCCGGGGTACTGATCTACGTCTAGTATAATACTGATACCACATATGTATATGCATGCCTGTGTATGAAAACACCACATCAAAAGGACCCGCTAAAACATTATGTTGTATCTCCAATACGAACCATGTCACATCACCGATCTCACGGCCTCAAGCCCAATCTCATCGACTCATCTCCAATCCCATGTACTATTCTCATAATCCGTGTATATGTATACGTATATATATATATATATATATATATATATATACATAGCCCATACCCATATGTGTATATATATACATATCCCCATATATGCACGGGTAAAAGAATGAATGTATGCAAGTGTGTGATCGTGTGTGGGTGCAACAACTACTCTAGGGTTTCGTAAGTAACACTACTAATCCATGAACACATAACCATATCCTGAATATCCATGTCTCACATAAAAGATATCCTGAATATCCGATGTCGATGTCGCCATCATCTTCTTCATCGTCTCGAATCATCGTGGGCGTACCTCCATGTCACACGTATCGTATCGCATTAAAAACCAAATCGAAACCAAAACGACACGCGGAACTCACATAGGTCAAAACCTATGGTCTACTCCCGCAAATCAACCCGATATCACTCGATTAGACGTATAAACGTCACGTGATCGAGATAAAGCACAAATACTAAAATCCAGAATCTAAAATACGCAAAAACATAACTCGAATCAAAGCAGCTACACAAGGAAATAGTCCCAGATTTTGTCTAGGGTGAAAACAATGTTCCAAAACAATACTAGGGTGATATATAGGGTACATATGACCTACAGAAGAAACCTGGGGACCAACTTCTACCAGGTGGCCGGCCATACCCTAGGAAAATCCATCCTTCTCGGATTTGGGGTGGAGTTGGGGTCTCGAACTTCTACAGTGGGTGCTTAGTGGTCTAATTGGTTCTCTAGAGTTGTTTATTTTTCCAGTAAATTCCCAGGTTATACCAGATTTCCCTGCACCCTCAAAGTCATCATAAACCGACATGAAAAGTTCTGAAATTCCATATTTTGGATTTTCAGTTGGGTTTGGTCTGGGTTTTTATCATTATAGGGGGTCTAAGGTCATCTTTAAAGCCCAATTACACCATCTCTAATCAAATCAAACCTCAATTCCCAATTTAAGATTCCAAAGTTCACTAAACACCAAAAAATCGATTTTAAACTTGAAAAGAGGCTTAAGCATATGAAACACTACACTAATTGTGAAAGGATTACCTCATTTGGGACCCAAGAATCCCCTACAACACCAAAATGTGATTTTTCTTTGTCCAAAATGCAGCTTGTGAGCTTGTGCACAACTTTTGTGAAGTGGAGATGGGGTTTTGGGTTGTTTTTGATGGTGTTGTGTGGCTTGAAGAGGGGGAGGGAGGAGGTGCTGCTATGGTGAGTGAAGAGGGAGAGAAAGATGAAGAAGATGAAGAGAATGAAGACTTGGTCAAAGAACCCCTCACCTCACTTTCTCCTCTCTCATGCCCATACCCCTTTCTTTAATCATTTTCCTTTTCTTTTTCCTTTTCTTTTCTTTTCATCTCTCTTTAGTTTTCATTAACACCCAAAATGAAATGATCATGAAGGAGAACCATGCTAAAATGTAACAAGTGTTAAAAAAATGACATGTGCACAAAACACGCTTAAAGCCCGATTAGCGATTTTTAATCGCGATTAGCACTAAAATAGTGTTAAATAAATCATAAACTATCATAATTTGCATGAATCACATAAATCACCCTCTTTTTAGTAATTTCTATAATTTTCAAAATTTTTCCCAATTTATCGGTATTTAATTATACCGCCTTATTAAAATATTCAATATTTTATTATTTAAATATAAAAATTCCCAAAAATAATATTTTATTTTTATGAAATATTACATTCGATGCCTCCCGAAACCCAGCGGCGACCTTAGGGAACCATGCAGTGGTATCAGAGCCATGCTAGAGAATTAGACGATATTTGTAGAATTATGAAACCGAAACAACTCCGAAACACTCGAAATAAAAACCAAGTTTCTGTCGAAATTAAGGTGTCTAAATTTTTTTAAGTAATTGCAGAATGTTATATGAGATGTAACATGAACACCATAGAAATTTGAGTCCCCCTCGCCGGATTTTGGCCGGCGACATGTGTTGAAAATCCGAGCTCGCCGGTTTTGTGGTGGAATTTTGGCTTCAAATTTTTATGGTGTTCCAGTCTCTGAGTTTTGGTGTTTCAGGTGTTGCTTGTTTTTGCTAAAATTGCATGTGATTTTATCTTTGAGCAAAGGCAATTTGGAGTGTTTCGTAGTCGTAATTCTAATATCGTTTCGGGTTATTTAGATGACGTTAAAAAGTTCGAACGGATATCAATAACCCATTTTCTCCCTCGCTGGAAATTTTCTAAGAGTTGGATTCTTTTCATGTTTAAAATCTTCAGAAAATCATGCAGGTGTTTTCTATGGACCCTCTAGAAGAACGAAACCCTAGCTCGATTCTGTGACCGTCGGAACAGCCACAAACCCCTAGGGTTTGTGGTAGTTCCGCGGCGCCATCGGTGAGGCAAGGGTTGAACCTTCTACGGTTGGTCCATAGGTGCTGTGGCATGTTTTGGGTATTTTTTAAACTCCGCTCAAGTGTTGAGCTCTTTGGGAAATTTTGGGTGCTTGTTAATTCGATCAAAAAGTTTAACACCGTTTAGCTATCTGTGATTGTGATACAAAACTTGGAATCCACAATATTTAGTTTTGTGAAAACTAATTTGAATTTTATAAATCTAGCAATTTAGTCTCATTTGATTGGTTGCCACGGAATTTTGATGTGGATCAAAAGTCCGTCGCAATCGCGTAGCGTACGTGGATACTCGCCGGGTAACCTTACTAGATAGCCATGCCCCATAGCCCCGACTAAATGACTGTAGGAGAACCCCGTCGCCAAAAGTATCCGTTCATGTGCTCGCGGCCGCGGTGTTCCGCCTAAGTGCACTTCGTCGACGGCATCTGGGGTGCGGCCATCTACTAAAGTTTCCGACGAGCATTCGATCAGGCTGTCGGGAATCTTATTGAATTACCTGACTGGTTATTGAAAAGTGTTTTCAATATCGAGACTAAAATGCGGGGTTTATAATTTTTAGGCATGCGATGTCTAAGGAATTTATTTGGTTGGGCATGAAATCCAAACTATGTGATACATTGGGTTTATAATGTCTAAGGTGGTTGCGGATTCCAATTGTTGTAGTTTTTCACTTTCTTTTCTGCGACCGTAAGTGTAATATGTGGTGTATCGCCGGTTTCATTGCTATATGTCAACGACAATTGGGATACGCATATTTACTTACGTTGATAACATGTGATGTTATGTGTTGCTGTGATATGTTATATTGGATCGTCGTGTTTTGAGTAGTCGGGTTTTTTTTATGTGAGATGAGGGTTTTTAATTTTCATTCATGTAAAAATTTGTATGTAATATTATTTTATTGGGGAACTTCCGGGTTGAGGATGATGTCACCATTGATGTATATTATTTACTTTTCCGCATTAGGATAGACCCAAGATGGGGAGCACAAGTAACCGGGTTCTAGAGTCCAGTGGGAGACCATCTCAAGGAGTCGTGACCGGGTCTCCTAACTCTAGAATTGGTAGGGTTGCTTGCTGCTCTCGTAGGGGTCTAGGGATGTGGGTTTGGCTATTCATCACGACCGTGGAATCCGCGTTTTTTTCTGGCTTAATTTAAAACGTGAAATTCCTAGTATATCCAATATTTCATATGTGTTCTTTTGCTGCTGATATTCTGTGATGTGATCACTTGATATTCTGAGACGAATGCTTATATTATATATATGATATATATAATAAATATTGCTGCTTTCGTTTCTTCTGTGATGCTTAGGAATCATAAATGATGGGACTTCATTAATGAGATTAATGAAATAAAAGAAAGCTAAAGATGTTGCGGAATCTTGTTGTAACACCCTAGTTCATTTATACCAGTTCTATTTTGGGTATTTCTTTATTTATGGCTATTTCTTGATTTATTGTTGTTTGGGTGTGAATAGTATAATTGGCATCTGTATTTGCATCCGACCCGACCCGCTTGCTGGAAACCCGTCTTGATTTCTGTTTATGATTTATCCCGGTTAGTTATAAAAATCCATACACTTTCATGTTCTATATCTTGCATACTTGCATTTTATCTAGCATCTGCATTTTTTTAATAAAACAAGTAAAGTCAAATAAAATATTTTAAATATATCTAGCATGGCCTGTATCAAACCCCTGACCCTGTAGTAGCATCCGTACATCATGTTCTCGTCCCGTTCAGTAAAACAAACTCGTTTGGATAGCTACGTGCACACTGTGTGCATCCGTTCTTGGGGGTATGCATTTTCGTTACCCGGATATCCTATTTTAGTTTTGGCTGAAACGTATATTAACCGTATTTTCAAACCATAATTTTAGACCCGACCTGGGCGTGTTTTGGACTATTTTTTGTATTAGCCAAAATCTCAATTATTATAAATATTATATCTTTACGTGTTTAAACTGTTAAAATTTGATTCCTTATATTTTATTTAGTTTTAAAAATTTTAAAAGATTTTTTTAAAACTTACCCTAACAACCATCTCACCGGCCTCTCTCTCTCTCTCTTATACTATTTAAATATATTAATTATATATATTTTTAACTAACCTCCTGCATTCATACGTCCTCTCTCCCACTTTCTTCTTCACTTCTTTTCTTGTCCCGCCGCCTCTCCTCGCGAACCCTAGCCCCCTGCCCTCGTCTCACGCTCGTCGCCGTCGCCATCACAGACGACCATCGCCGGCATCCTCGTCCACGCCTTGACCTGCTCCCTTCACCTACCCACGTCTCTTCCCCTGCAACCCTCACCGCACCCATCTACCCACGACGAAACTTACTGCACCCATCTCCTCCACTGCCGGAAAACTTCGCCGTCACCCCCTCGCTGTCATCCCCTCCGTCTCCTCACCTCCTCCCGACACCATCACCGTCACCCGCACACCCGAAACCCCGTGCAACCATTATCCACGACCACTGCAGCCTCGCCTGCACGCCTCGCTGCTGGAGTTCCGACCCCGTCGGTCTCACCCCATCACTACGACCTCCTCTGACCCCAGAGCACCAAAACCCCAGAAGCAACCCTCCTCCTCCTCCTCCTTCTCCTTCTTCTTCTTCTTCTTCTTCTCTTCTTGATTCTTGTTTTTCCCGGTGATCGCCAAAGCCGTGACCGTCACCGACGATCCGGGAAATTCTATGGACATCCCCATCCAGCGTGGTCGTGTTCTTGTTTTGCTTAGTTCTGTTCTATGCGCCGTGTGTGCATTACGACGTTTACCCGATGCCGGACGCTGTGTACGCACCCGTATTGAGATCCGATCAGGCAAGTTTATCTTGCTACATGCTATGATATATATTTTGCATCCATATGAATAAAAATATCACATGTTGACTGCATTGTACATCCATGTTATTGTTTTACAGTTTTTCGATACCCGTACGCATCCATATCATTAGTTATATATCTAGCTGCATGCCATATTACATTATTTCATGTTACTGTTATATTAGCACCCCATGCTTGCTAATGTGCATCCTACGTAGTCATGGAGTTGTAGATGTAACCCTCGATAGATATTTGTGCATCCGAGTTTTATTGTGCATCCATATCATTAATTATATATCTAGTTGCATCTACAGATCATATTATTTCATGTTACTGTTATATTAGCACCCCATACTTGATAATGTGCATCCTACGTAGTCATGGAGTTGTAGATGTTAACCCTGATAAACACTTGAGCATCCGTTTGATACCTGTGCACTAACTGTCATGACCTGATAACCACTACTTGACCTGTTACCTGATCCTGTTTCTAATGCCGACAATCCTGACATGTTGTCCTGATGGACATATCCTGTTGTCTATTTTAGACAAACATATACCTGCTTGATCCTGTGTTGGCATTAGCTCCAGATTTATCAATTGAACACATAACTTGGGGGTAAGGGGAAATCAATGATGAAACCTGACTTATAACTCAACAGTTCGACGCTTAGACTGATCAGTTTTATGGGCTTGGCCAGCCCCGGGATGCTGCTGCTGACATCATTCATCCGTATATGTTTCCTGTTTAATGCCTAGCGGCATGTCTCGGATTTCAGCCTGAGAATCTGGACCGTGGTCCCGGGCATGCACGGGATACTATTGAGTTACATCGACGATTCATTATATTGATTTCAAAGACTTAAGAGTAATTAACCCAGTAATTTAGTTCAGATTACTCACCGCACGTCACATGTGTTTATACACTTCACTATTGCTTATTCGTGTTACTGTTATACACTCATTACTGCGCATACTCATTCTTGCATATCTTGTTATCTCCTGATTATATTTTATTGTTTGATATTATGACGCACTGACGTCTGGGTTTTGCATGGCCCAGATCCTCTGTCTCTTTCGCAGGTTGATCAGGAGTTTTTCCGCCGTCAGGCTGAGCAGTGAGGATCCTGTTAGTATCTAGTTTAGTTTAGTTTTATTTCCGTACTTTCATTTCCTGATGTGAGCCCGTATTTGGGACATACTTTCCAGATGTTATTGTTTATTGGATTTATTGCTTCCGCATATTATTTCTTGACTCGTTTATTCTGGCATATGGACATGTATTAGATAGTTTATTTTCATTTTATTGTTCTTGATATCTTATAAACAGCCGTAATGTGACTGTGGAGGGATGTTTCCTAGCCACAGGTAGCATGGTTGGCTCTGTTACGTGCCGATCTTAGCGCATTCTGGGAAGCGGGGCGTGACAGGGTTTGTTTGGTATCAGAGCCATAGGATTTAGGTTAATCGGGTTTGATTCTTTTGTAGTTGGGTATTGGACCCAATACATGAATCAGAATACCCGTAATTAGGAACATGTCCTGCCATATTGTTATCGTGATTCTTGAATCATATCTTTCTCTTGACCCTTGTCTTGACGATATGCAAACAACTTTGCATCTCGACTTGAATCTTTCTGGTTCCCTACTGTTTCTCTCTATTCTGATACTAGGATTTGGGTGACTTGAACAGAGTTATGTGATTGTAACTATGAACTGCAGTATGGTTACAATGCGGTACTCTATTTAAGTAATTTGGAGTCCTAGTCTTGATTCACTTCCTTGATTTATGGTCATTATATTACCTTGCTT
This sequence comes from Agapanthus africanus, assembly GCA_030015575.1. Taxonomy (NCBI): domain Eukaryota; kingdom Viridiplantae; phylum Streptophyta; class Magnoliopsida; order Asparagales; family Amaryllidaceae; genus Agapanthus; species Agapanthus africanus. The sequence continues at coordinate 201,296,454 of CM057350.1, forward strand.
CTCTCGGTTACCAGTTTATAATTTATCGCATGTTTAGATCTTGTTTGTCATGCTGATCCTTTTCGGTGTCTTGGTTTCAGGATCATGGTGGATAGAGAACTACGATCATACCAGAGGCATGTTGACGCCGCCGCATTGCTTGGAGTAATTCGTGGGATGCTGGAGAACCAGTAGCGGTAAATCGAGATAAATCAGCGGCAAGACAAAGCTTTTCAGGAAGGTTTGCGGACCGTCCAGCAGTCCGTAAACACTGTTGCAGCCAAACCAGTACAGCTTGTGGGTACCGTGGCGGATTTCAGGAGACTTGGTCCGTCCACTTTCACTAGTTTGGAGGAGCCGTTGCCAGCGGAGCAGTGGCTAGTTGATACGGAGAATCTGCTCGTTGCAGCACAGATTCCAGAGGACCAGAGAGTGGATGTTGTACGCATCCAATTGATGGACTATGCCCGTAAGTGGTGGCTTGTAGAAGAGACCCGTTTGCCCAAGCCGATCAGTTGGGAAACTTTCTCGCTGAGTTTCTTAGACAAGTTCTTTCTGCAGACTACACGGGAAGAAATGGAAGAAAAGTTTATCAGTTTGAAGCAGAATGGCGGACCCGTGGATGCGCATGTGGCTGAGTGGACACAGCTCAGTCGATTCACCGGACCTTTGGTTACCAACGATGCTGATAGGGCACGAAGGTTCATGCGCAGTTTGGATATGGAAATCCAGAGGCACATTATATCTCTTGGATTGAACACTTTCTCGCAAGTTCTTAAAGCAGCCAGAGAGCAACAGAGCTTATCAGTGAAGACGGGGGGTACGTAGCAGCAAGCAGTTGTGTTACGGAAGCCGGCGTTTACGCCGAACCGAGCTCCTTTACGCAGAGGTGTCCCAGTGGACAGACGTGGCGTGGTGCCGATGAGGAAGCCCATCGTAGCTAATCAGAGAAGGAACGTGATTTGTGACTTTTTCCTTCTACCCGGACACCTAAAGAGAGATTGCCCAAGGATGCGTAGACTTTGTTTGGTTTGCGGATCAGCTGACCATACTGTCAATGCTTGCCCATCGAAGCTTCGGTTGAAAGATGATGCTCAGAGGCCACCGCAGAAGCAGATTCAGGGGCAGAAGCAGATAACTCAAGGGCCCAATCAAGATCGAGCCTTTACTCTGACAGCCGAAGAGGCTAAGGCTTCAGGGGAAGTCGTCTCAGGTATCCTACTTGTTCATGGTTTTTCCGCATTAGCATTATTCGATTCTGGTGCATCCCATTGTTTTATGTCGTCCAAGTTTATTGCTGCACATTCGATTTCTTGCACGACCCTGTCTAGTTGTTAGGACATACACACGGGGAATGGGAAGATCATATCTAGTAGTGAGCGCAAGGATTGTTCTGTTGTTATTTGCGGATGTGAGTTATTCGCAGATTTCTTGGTGATCGATACTGGCAGTTATGATGTTGTCTTGGGAATGGAATTTCTTGACACTTTCCATGATCACATCGATTGTAGGTCAAAGAAAGTGATTTTCTAGATTCCCGGACATTTAGAGTTTGTATTTGCTGGAAGTAGCAGTTCTGTCGGGCCAGTTGAGTTTAGGGCTAGGCCGATAAGCGCCGTCCTTTCGTCGATGGAAGTTGATAAACAGGAAGTGCCAGCTGTAGTTCGAGAATTCATGGATGCGTTCGAGGACATATCGGGTTTACCGCCAAAACGAGATGTGGAGTTCGCGATCGATCTTGTTCCTGGTGCATCGCCAATTTCAGGGGCGTACTATCCGATGGCACCAGTAGAGTTGGAAGAAGTAAGAAGCAGGTTACTGAATTGCTAGAGAAGGGTTGGATTCGCAGTAGTAATTCACCTTGGGGAGCTCCAGTTCTTTTAGTCAAGAAGAAAGATGGCACAAGGAGGATGTGCATCGATTATCGAGAATTAAACCGGGTGACTATTAAGAACAAGTACCCGATCCCTCGCATTGGCGAATTATTCGAGCAACTCAGTGGCGCGAGGATATTCTCGAAACTAGATTTGCGATCCGGATATCATCAAGTTCGAGTTAAATCAGAGGATATTTGCAAGACTGCATTCCGAACTCGATATGGACATTACGAGTATTTAGTAATGCCATTCGGAGTCACGAATGCACCGGCGATATTTATGTACTTGATGAACCGAATCTTTTCACCGTTCTTGGACCAGTTTATAGTGGTGTTTATCGATGATATTTTGGTCTACTTGAGGATCCTAGAAGAGCACGCGGAACACTTGAAAATCGCACTGCAGACATTGAGGTAAGAAAGATTATATGCAAAGATGATCAAGTGCGAGTTTTGGCTTGAAGAAGTGAAGATTTTGGGGCACGTCATATCCGGAGATGGAATCGCCGTTGATCCCGAGAAGATTGCAGCAGTTCAAGATTGTCCGATTTCGAAGAATGTAGCGGAGATCAGAAGTTTTCTTGGTCTTGCAGGATATTACAGAAGATTCATGGAGAATTTTGCTCGATTGGCTGAGCCTTTGACCAAGCTTACGCGGAAGGAAGTACCGTTCGTTTGGACGGATGGTTGTGCATCATTTTTTGAGGTGTTGAAGAAAAGATTGACAACCACTCCTATGTTGACTGTACCAGACAGTTACGGAGGGTTGGTGACTCACAGCGACGCATCTGGGAAAGGTTTGAGATGTGTTCTTATGCAACATGGAAAGGTTATAGCTTACGCATCGAGACAGTTGAAGACCCATGAGAAGAATTACCCAACTTATGATTTGGAGCTAGTAGTAGTGATTTTCGCTTTTAAAATTTGGAGACACTACTTATTGGGCGAAAGGGTCGAAGTATTCACCGATCACAAAAGCTTAAAGTACGTGTTCACGCAGAAAGTGCTCAATATGAGGCAGCGTAGATGGTTGGAGCTGATGGCTGACTATGATCTTGATCTCAAGTACCATCCAGGGAAAGTTAATGTAGTGCCGGATACCCTTAGTCGGTTGCCAGCAATTCGGTTGTTGACTGCACAGAAGGAGCTTGTCGAAGATTTTCGGAGATTCGAATTGGAGATCGTGCTACCGCATTCTTCAGGACAGTTGATGCAGCTGCAAGTACAGTCGTCATTGATCGATAATATTAAAGAAGCGCAGTCACACGATCCAAGGTTGCAGAAGTTTCGAGAATAGGTTGAAGCAGGACTTCGAACGGACTTGTTGATTCATGAAGATGGTTCGTTGCGTTATGGTAGCCGTTTGTGTGTGCCGAAAGGAGACATTCATGAAGAAATTATGAAGGAGGCGCACAGTTCCGCATATTCCGTACATCCAGGAGGAACGAAGATGTACCGTGATCTACGACATCATTTCTGGTGGAAAGGCATGAAAAGGGAGATTGCTCGCTTTGTAGCGAAGTGCTTGGTGTGTCAGCAAGTTAAGGCTGAACATCAAAGAGTAGCTGAATTATTGCAACCACTTCCGATTCCTCAGTGGAAGTAGGAACATATAACCATGGATTTTGTGACAGCTTTACCGTGGAGTCCAAAGGGCAACAATTTTGTTTGGGTGATTGTTGATCGATTGACCAAGGCAGCTCATTTCATACCGTTTCGAGTTGGTCAGTCAACGGAAGCGTTAGCAGAGCGGTACATGCAGGAGATTGTGAGATTGCATGGAGTACCTGCGAGCATCGTTTCCGATCATGATACCTGATTCTTATCGCACTTCTGGAGGAGTTTACAGAAAAGTTTGGGGATGCGATTGAAGTTTAGCACCGCTTATCATCTTCAGACAGATAGCCAGTCGGAGAGAACGATCCAAACTCTTGAAGATATGTTGAGAGCTTGCATGTTGGACTTCAAGGGTTTATGGGAGGATCATCTACACTTGGTGGAGTTTTCTTACAATAACAGCTTTCAGGCGACTATTCATATGGCTCCATTCGAAGTATTGTATGGTCGCAAGTGTCGCTCACCCATTTGTTGGGACGATGTTGGAGAACGAAGATTGTTGGAACCGGATCTTGTCGTGCAAACAGTAAAGAAAGTTAATACTATCTGGAATCACATGAAGGCAGCACAGGATCGACAGAAGAGTTGGGCAGATACATCGAGAAGACCTTTAGAGTTCACTGTTGGTGATCTTGTATTTTTGAAGATATCACCGACTAGAGGAGTGATCGTTTTGGGAGTCGAGGCAAGATTAGTCCTCGATTCGCGGAGCCTTTCGATATTATTGAGCGTGTTGGAGAAGTGGCTTATCGATTGGCTTTACCACCATCTTTGGCGAGTGTTCATGACGTGTTTCATGAATCTCAACTCTGTAAGTATGTTCGAGATGAAACACACGTGCTAGATCATTCGGAGCTGACTGTAAGGGAGGATTTGACCTACGAAGAACGACCGATGTCGATTGTTGATCGAAGAGATAAGGTCCTTAAGAACAAGGTTATCCCTCTCGTACTTGTTTCTTGGGGGAATCGCTCGCACGGAGAATCGACTTGGGAACGAGAAGACGAGATTCGACAGAAGTTTCCACACCTATTCTTGTAGATTCATATTTGTTTATCTTTTCTTGTTCCAGGAATTTCGAGGACGAAATTCTTTTGTAGTTAGGTATAATGCAACACCCTAGCTTATTTATACCAGTTCTATTTTGGGTATTTCTTTATTTATGGCTATTTCTTGATTTATTGTTGTTTGGGTGTGAATAGTATAATTGGCATCTGTAATTGCATCCAACCCGACCCGCTTCCTGGAAACCCGTCTTGATTCCTGTCTATGATTTATCTCGGCTAGTTATGAGAATCCGTACACTTTCATGTTCTATATCCTGCATACCTGCATTTTATCTAGCATCTGTATTTTTTTTAATAAAACAAGTAAAGTCAAATAAAATATTTTAAAAATATCTAGCATGGCCTGTATCAAACCCCTGACCATGTGGTAGCATCCATACATCATATTCTTGTCCCGTTCAGTGAAACAAACTCGTTTGGATAGCTACGTGCACACTGCGTGCATCCGTTCTTGGGGGTATGCATTTTCGTTACCCAGATATCCTATTTTAGTTTTGGTTGACACGTATATTAACCGTATTTTCAAACCATAATTTTAGACCCGACCTGGACGTGTTTTGGACTATTTTTGGTATTAGCCAAAATCTCAATTATTATAAATATTATATCTTTACGTGTTTAAACTGTTAAAATTTGATTCCTTATATTTTATTTAGTTTTAAAAATTTTAAAAGATTTTTTTTAAACTTACCCTAACAACTATCTCACCGGCCTCTCTCTCTCTCTTATACTATTTAAATATATTAATTATATATATGTTTTTTAACTAACCCCCTGCATTCATACGTCCTCTCTCCCTCCTTCTTCCTCACTTCTTTTCTTGTCCCGCCGCCTCACCTCGCGAACCCTAGCCCCCTGCCCTCGTCTCACGCTCGTCGCCGTCGCCATCACAGACGACCATCGCCGGCATCCTCGTCCATGCCTCGACCTGCTCCTTTCTCCTACCCACGTCTCTCCCCTGCAACCCTCACCGCACCCATCTCCCCACGACGAAACCCACTGCACCCATCTCCTCCACTGTCGGAAAACTTCGCTATCACCCCCTCACTGTCATCCCCTCCGTCTCCTCACCTCCCCCCGACACCATCACCGTCACCCGCACACTCGAAACCCCCTGCAACCATTATCTGCGACCACCACAGCCTCGCCTGCACGCCTCGCTGCTGGAGTTCCGACCCCGTCGGCCTCACCCCATCACTACGACCTCCTCTGACCCTAGAGCACTAAAACCCCAGAAGCAACCCTCCTCCTCCTCCTTCTTCTTCTTCTTCTCTTCTTGATTCTTGCTTTTCCCGGTGATCGCCAAAGCCGTGACCGTCACCGACGATCCAGGAAATTCTATGGACATCCCCATCCAGCGTGGTCGTGTTCTTGTTTTGCTTAGTTCTGTTCTATGCGCCGTGTGTGCATTACGACGTTTACCTGATGCCGGACGCTGCGTACGCACCCGTTTTGAGATCCGATCAGGCAAGTTTATCTTGCTACATGCTATGATATATATTTTGCATCCATATGAATAAAAATATCACATGTTGACTGCATTGTACATCCATGTTACTGTTTTACAGTTTTTCGATACCCGTACGCATCCATATCATTAATTATATATCTAGCTGCATGCCATGTTACATTATTTCATGTTACTGTTATATTAGCACCCCATGCTTGCTAATGCGCATCCTATGTAGTCATGGAGTTGTAGATGTAACCCCCGATAGATATTTGTGCATCTGAGTTTTATTGTACATCCGTATCATTAATTATATATCTAGTTGCATCTACAGATCATATTATTTCATGTTACTGTTATATTAGCACCCCATGCTTGATAATGTGCATCCTACATAGTCATAAAGTTTTAGATGTGAACCATGATAAACACTTGAGCATCCGTTTGATACCTGTGCACTAACTGTCATGACCTGATAACCACTACTTGACCTGTTACCTGATCCTGTTTCTAATGCCGACAATCCTGACATGTTGTCCTTATGGACATATCCTGTTGTCTATTTTAGACAAACCTATACCTGCTTGATTCTGTGTTGGCATTAGCTCAAGATTTATCAATTGAACACATAACTTGGGGGTAAGGGGAAATCAATAATGAAACCTGATTTATAACTCAACAGTTCCACGCTTAGACTGATCAGTTTTACGGGCTAGGCCAGCCCCGGGATGCTGCTGCTGACATCATTCATCTGTACATGTTTCCTGTTTAATGCCTAGCGGCATGTCTCGGATTTCAGCCTGAGAATCTGGACCGTGGTCCCGGGAACGCACGGGATACTATTGAGTTATATCGACGATTCATTAAATTGATTTTAAAGACTTGAGAGTAATTAACCCAGTAATTTAGTTCAGATTACTCACCGCACGTCACATGTGCTTATACACTTCACTGTTCCTTATTCGTGTTACTGTTATACACTCATTACTGTTTATACTCATGCCTGCATATCTTGTTACCTCCTGATTATATTTTATTGTTTGATATTATGACGCACTGATGTCTGGGTTTTGCATGGCCCAAATCCTCTATCTCTTTCGCAGGTTGATCAGGAGTATTTCCGCCGTCAGGCTGAGCAGTGAGGATCCTGTTAGTATCTAGTTTAGTTTTATTTCCGTACTTTCATTTCCTGATGTGAACCCGTATTTAGGACGTACTTTCCAGATGTTATTGTTTATTGGATTTATTGCTTCCGCATATTATTTCTTGACTCGTTTATTCTGGCATATGGACATGTACTAGATAGTTTATTTTTATTTTATTGTTCTTGATATCTTATAGACAGCTGTAATGTGACTGTGGAGGGATGTTTCCTAGCCGCAGGTAGCATGGTTGGCTCTGTCACGTGCCGATCTTAGCGCACTCTGGGAAGCGGGGCATGACACTTGTTTTAAAAACTGGTAGCTCTAGTTCTTACTTTGCATAACGGTATTCCTTGTTGAATATCCAGCACTTTATCGATAAGAAAAGAACCGAGATCCCTTCACCCGGAGTGACCTCTTTAGCGAATCTGGCAGATGCTACAACCCTCTCGGTTTTGTTTTTGATTGCTTTTTTAGTTCATGCTTTGCATAGTGGTATTTATAAAATATCCAGCACCTCATTTGATGAGGAAAGAGACGGGATCCCTTCACTAAAAAAACTAGCAAAAGCCTAAAAACACTCTTTTTCAAAATCACTCTATTCTACAACGATATCAAGTTCATTACGCAAAAGGTTTTCTTAAAATCCTGTCGCAGCCCTCCGTCATTTTAGATAAGTACTACTTAGTATTCGTGCTACGTTTGTTGGCCTCTGTCAATGCGTAGTGTGCGGTAGCTAACTAGTGCTTATCTGCAACATAAGATGAGATTAGATTAGGGTAGTCGTGTGACTTTGTTGGCATCCGTCAAGGGTCGTGCGGGTGGGTTTAATTCAATCATGAAATGTACGGGTTGAACTTGACTAGCAGCCTATGGTTTGTTGTCCTCCGTCAAGGTCATATGACGCTACGGGTAAAATATTATTGGGAATTTCAAGTGTTGAAATTTTCAATAAGATTGCATACCTTCTATGGGATAGTTGGATCCTGATACCCACCGCGAGTAAGAGTTACTCCTGCGAGAGTTTTACACATTACAATTAGCCGATCAAGTAGGTGTCTAGAAAGGTGTTAATGGGGTTATGCCCCTGGGAAAATGTGGTTTATTTTAATTAGGTCCATGCGAAAGCACGAGGAATCTCCCTCTAAGTACCGACACTGGCCTGGCCGAAAGATTGGCGAGCTTGTAGGGTGTAATTAATCCCGGCTAGTCTTACCTTTTAGGGTTTGAAGGAAGATTTGATAAAAACAGTGGGAGCCATCCTGATTAGATAAAATCATAACCAATCTGATCTTGCAAGAGCATACGCTGAGTGTTTTCTCTCTCTCTCTCTCTCTCTCCTGGTAGCGACCATGTTGCACCTTAATCAAGATAATAATATGGATGCATTGACCGAACCTGCTTATTATACTGAGCTGGGGAACGTTGGTTCCGCTCTATCTTATAACTGTTATAAGTCCGAGTAGGAAATGGGGGAATATCCAGATTTCCACGCAACCCAATCGAGGAATGAGTATGTTGATGCATATTCTTCGGGTGTGTTCGTTACCGAGAACTGTTTCTCAGTATCCTCTACGTCCTAGATATGAGATACCGGATCAGGATCCCGCATATGTAATATGTTACATGGGCTAAAGAAAGGTAGAGAACTGGGATTGGGTGATATGTCTCTAAGTGTTAGAGAATGGTGCAATTGTTGCTGCCAAATCAGTTGGAAAATATCACCTTATATTACCAAATGGTAAATACATTGATTTTGAACGAATGTTATTACATACCGAACCTAATATACAACATTACATCAGATTCTTTATTAAGTTAAAGAAGGATATAATTCTGTATTGGAGGATAATGTTGTGAACATTTTCCTGAATCAAGAGTTGATTGGATCGGGCACGTTATGTAATGGCATATACGTTCTAAATCAAACCACAGTTCAAAGTATACAGAACACACACAAGAGGAGTAGTTCAGAAATGAAAAAATCCTTCTTGTGGCATTGTAGAGTAGGTTATATCAATGCGACACAACTAGCTAAGTTACATAAGGATGAATATTTGAATCCATTCGAATTTTCATCTTATGATACTTGCCAGTCTTGTTACAAAGGTAAAGTGACCAATACTTCGTTTACAGGAAACAGAGAAAGAGTTATTGAACTCTTGGGACAAATACATGATGATATATACGGTCCTATGTCTATAAATGCCAGGGCTGGTTCCTTTTACTTCATTATATTCACTGACCATCTCTCAAGATTCGGACATATGTTCCTGTTGAAACACAAGTCTGAAACTTTTGAGAAATTCAAGGAATATAAGCTTGAAGTTGAGAACCAGACGGGTAGAAGTATTAAGTCCTTCTATGTGATCGAGGAGGAGAATACTTGAGAACGGAGTGCCTGGATTTTCTAAAAGGAGAATGGGATTCTCTCTCTACTTGCTCCTTCGCGTACACCACAGCACAACAGTGTGTTGGGGAAGAGGTATCGCACCCTATGAGATATGGTGCGCTCTATGATGAGTACTGCTGAGTTACCTGCCTTTTGGGTGTTATGCATTTGAGAAGCTGCATACCTATTGAATGAGGTTCCATCCAAAATCAGTGCCTACCACTCCATATGAGATATGGAATGGGAAGAGACCATGTCTTAAACGAGTTAAGATATGGGGTTGTCCGGCCTATGTTGAAAAGCAAAATCTGGACAAACTCAAGGCAAGGTCAGTTCTGTAAGTTTGTTGGATATCTCGAACATTCGCGAGGGTATATCTTCTACCCCACTGAGGAGCAAAAGCTGTTTTGTTTCTCAGCATGCCACCTTTTTAGAAAAGGAATTTCTTATGAAGAAATTGGTGGTCACGAGATAGAACTGGAATGAGTTCCAGCTGGACAAACTAACAGCTGATGATTTGGTGAAACCAAAGGATTCAATAGTCTCCAACGAGCCTCAGTCTCTCCGCGAATCTGGTAGGGTTCCTCATCCACCTGAAAGATACTACGGTTTCCTCGGTGACGGTGGGAGCGAGGATTGCATCATGGTAGATGATGACCCAACCAGGTTCAGACAGGCCATCACAAGTGGGGACTCTGTGAAATGGCTGGATGCTATGCAATCAGAGATGGAATCCATGTACACCAACAAAGTATGACTTTGAATGTTGCACCTGAAGGGGTAAAACCTATTGGGAGCAAATGGATCTTGAGAAGATTCTTGGTGTAGATGGAAAAGTTGAGACTTTCAAAGCTAGACTTATAGTAAAAGGCTATCGTCAATAACCATGTGTGGTTTATGATGAAACCTTTTCTCCAGTGGCTATGCTTAAGTCTATTAGGATTAAAGCACGCATCGCGGAGTTGGAAAATCTGTTTTGATGTGGCAGTCAAAGTGTTTGACTTCATAAAAAAGGTAGATGAACCTTGTATATATAAGAAGGTTGTAGAGAGGAATGTTGTCTTCTACGTATTGTACATAGATATCATACTCTTGATAGGAAATGGTTTCCTATGCTACACTCGGTGTCACGACCCGAAATCCAGACACATCTTAAGGCGGTATCACTTGATCAGGGAGATCATAGATTGCCGGGAGATCGAGGTCCAGAGAGTTGCTACAGAGGAAAACACTGCAGATCCATTCACAAAGGTCTTACCCCAGACTCAGTTTGAGAGGCTATTCGAGATGATAGGTCTTCGATACGCCAGTACATGGCCCTAGTGCAAGTGGGAGATTGTTAGTGTATATGCCCTAGGGGCCATTATTGTATCATACTGGCTTGTATATTATTTAATGGAAGCTTGGGATATTCACAGTTATATTAACAGTCTTGCTAAACATGGTAGTACGCTACTTGGTTGAAATCTATCTTAATATGTGTATATGTTAGCATATCGAGAATACATATTGATAGAGCCCTTAGGATCTTGCTTGACTACCAGCGTTGTGATGGCAGTCACACTAGTGGGGGCTGGGTAGTCTACAAGCACATCCTTTTTCAGGTCCCTAGTCGTAGGATTTTCGAGACAGGGCATCGATACTCCGGAGTAGACTAGTGTGTACGTTTCTCATCCTAGTTGGGGAGATGGTCTGTCCCACAGCCATCAGTACGTTGTACTGGAGATTGTATACAGGTGCTCGTTTGGTTACGGGTACACTGGACAGGACTCGCAGGGAACTGTTGGTTGGTATTATACCCATCGTCAGTTAACAGTTCCCAGGTGACATGAGTACAGCATAGTCCGCAGACTTGACACTGCTGCTTCGTCTCGAGTGTGTTCCCACTGTTCTTAGATTGCTACCCTACCACGGCTCAAAGGAGTCATGCAAACAGGTAGCAGTTAGCTGCAGTCCCGAAGCACTTGCAGGCAGTGGCGGTTAGATAGGATTCGTCTCTCCCGGTATTGGGAGTTGATATCGCGCTGTGTTTGGAGAGCCATTACGCAAAGTCCCTGGCCAGGGCAAACGAGATTTACTTGTAGGATTTCCAGTAGCTTCTCAAGGTGTAATGGGCTTCACTCCGACACGACTTATACCGCCTTTTAGGGGACTGACGCTTACCGCCCCCTAGGCCCGATATGCGATAGTCATAGACGAACAGACCGGACTGTACGGAGATTGTCACATCAGGCTCAGTAGGAGTTCCGATGGGTTTCCTCATCGGCCTTCTTATCGACATCTACCTGGGGACCGTTACGTACAACTAGTACCGCTTGCGGCCTGTGGTTAAACCCACTGCCAGCGTAAGTGTCGAGTCTTTAGAGTCCCACACAGAGAGTTTTCCTGCTTCAGGCGAAACGATATAGAGGTCGTATGGTTTTACGACAGGGTTCGGACACATACGCGTTTTTACGCACGTACGATGTTCGGACAGTTTGTACTAGCGGGCTTTAGTTTAAGCCAGATTCTAGTATTGGATTATTTGATTTATACAGTCTCAGTATTTCCGTGTTTTCACGGATAGAAAGGCCGTTCTCGTAATTACTCGAGAAGCTTCTAGAAGAAAGGTGACTCATTATTCTTTAATTCATTTATGAATTAATCTTAATGAGGTGGAGGAGATGATGTGTGATTTGCATTAATTACATCATAAGTCATGAGGTGATTCACCTCAAGGTAATTAATGAAGCATGGTTGATATTTTGAGATATTATTTTCTAGATATTTTGATGCTTCATTATTTATCCAAATGACTTAAGATATTTATTCATTCTCACTTACACATTCTCTCTTCTCAAGCTCTCTCTCTTCCACCTTAACCCTAATCCTCTCATGTGTTGAGATCATAGGATTAGCAAGGCTAATAGATCCCTAATCCTCTTCTATATTCTCTACGTTACTTTGATTAGCACTCATAGTCACCTAGTTACCTCAAGTGAGAGGTTAAAGCTTGGAGAAGTAGCTCTCGGGTGGGTCTTCTATCACATCGAGGAGGCCGACGAGGAGGTGGTCAACGAGAACAAGAAGTACTTGATTCATTAGGTATAATCATCTATCTGTTAGTGTATATGCCCTAGAGGCCATTACTGTATCATACTAGTTTGTATATTACTTAATGGAGGCTTGGGATATTCACCTTGTATAAACAATCTTGCTCAATATAGTAGTATGCTACTTGGTTTGTTTCTACTTCAATGTGTACATGTGTTTATTTTGCGATATCACCTATACGCATTAGTGGAGCCCTTAGGATCTTTGCTTGATTACCAGCGTTGTGATGGCAGTCACACTAGTGGGGGCTGGGTAATCTGTAAGCACATCCTTATACAGGTCCCTAGTCGCAGGACTATCGAGACAGGGCATCGATACTCCGGAGTAGACTAGCGTATGCGCTTCTCATCCCAGTGTGGGAGATGGTCTGTCCCACAGCCATCAGTACGTCGTACTGGAGATAGTATACGGGTGCTCGTTGGGTTACGAGTACACTGGACATGACTCGTCGGGAACTGACAGGTTGGTATTATACCTATCGTCAGTTATCAGTTCCCAGGTGACATGAGTACAGCTTAGTCCGCTGACTTGACACTGGCACTTCGCCTCGAGTGTGTTCCCACTGTACTTTGACTACTACCCTACCACGGCTCAAAGGAGTCGTGCAAACAGGTGGTAGTTGGGTGCAGTCCCGAAGCACTTGGAGGCAGTGCCGGTTAGACAGGATTCGTCTCTCCCGGTATTGGGGGTTGACATCGCGCTGTGTCTAGGAGAGCCATTACACGAGTAGTCCCTGGCCAGGGCAAGCGAGATATACTGGTAGGCTTCCAGTGTTATCTCAGGGTGTTTTGGGCTTCACTCCGACACGACTTGTACCGCTATTGGGGGACTGACGTTTTACCGCCCCCTAGGCCCGACATGCGATGTATCAGACGAACAGACCGGACTGTACGGAGAATGTCACATTCAGACTCAGTAGGAGTTCAGATGGGGTTCACCTCGTCAGCCTTCTTGTCGGCATCTACCTGGGGACCGTTACGCACAGCTAGTGCCGCTTGCGGTCTGTGGTTAAACCCACTGCCAGCGTAGTGTCGAGTCTTTAGAGTCCCACACAGAGGGTATTCGCCTCTGGGCAAAACAGAGTAGAGGTCGCATGGTTTTGCGACAGGGTTCGTTCTCATCCGCGCACTTGTGCACGTTTGGAGTCCGGACGGATATTACTGGCTGGCTCTGGTTTGAGTCAGATACCGGTATATGTTTTGGGGTTGCTTTTATCTCTTGGTATTCATGTTCCTCGGAACAAGAATGCGGGTGTGTATGCACAGTTGATTGAGGCGGAGGAAGAGGTTTTTCATTAGGGTTTCGAAACGGGTGCGTATGCACAGTTGACAGTCGTCTTTTTCCAAACCCTAATGGAATTATGATATATCAATTAATAATATTAATAAAATGAAATTGTGTCATGGTTGGTTTTTTGTTGACTTGTTGACCATGGTTGACTTGTTGACCATGGTTGAAGTTTTGACCATCATCATTACAAAAGAAAGATGCTCTTTGATTCTAGCAAATTCATTTAATGTTTGAAATGATAATAGTCATTCCTAAACCTTCCATCAACTATTCCATTTTCATTATTATTATTAATTTGATAATTCTTTTTGCTTTATGTTATGGTTGCAAAAAGAAAAGAGCTCATTCTATCATTTAGCTTCTCTCTCCTCATTTCATCTTCTTCTTCCTCTAGCTCAAGGAGAACCCCTCTCATGAGTTGAGAATCTCTCTCCTTGAAAAGATAAAACCCCAAAAGACACTCTCTACTCACTCTAGGATCAAGGTTTAGCAAGCCGGAGATTCTAGTTCTCTCAAAGTTCGAGAAAGAGCCCGAAGGTTGAACCCTCAGGTGGATCCATCTTCGATGGAAGAAGGCAACGAGGAAAGAACCATCAACCTCTACAAAAGTTTGAAGAAGAAGGAGTTCAAGTTAGGTATAACCATCTATCCTAACTCTCCTTAGCATGTTAGCTAGTTTAGTTTAGAAAAGATCCCGACTTTGTTAGTCCATGTTGCCCCATGCGCTAAAAATTTGATTTTTATACCGTTTCCGCCTCCCCGTAAGAACCGGGGGTCGCAACGTGGACTTACAGTGGTATCAGAGCCTAACTAAACTTAAACTAGCTTGGTAGTGAAGTGTAACGAAGTTCGGAACCGGAAAAATCCAAAAACCAAACTTTTACAAAACCCTAGTTTCTGTTAAATTTTTTTCTGGTCAAAACAAGATTTGTTATACACCTAAATTCGGCTCAGGGTTTTGTGTGAACACCCAAGAAAAACGATCCCCTAATTCGTTCAAACCGCCGCGGATCCGCGGCCTCACCTATTCTTCGAGCCGCGGATCCGCCGCCGTTTAGTGTCTGCTGGTGATCGGGTTTCGTGCAGTGTGTCTCTGTGTTGGTTTTGGGATTTTTAAAATATGTTATATGTGCCCAGATTTTCCAGAGCAGAAATTTACTTTTGGGGTCCTATAATTCCGTATTTTTTTTTCCGAACTTCACTGCACTTTGACTATGATGGTTATATCTGTGATGTTTGCATGTATTGAACGTCGGCTAATCGCTATAAGTCGATTAGTCGGGGTTATACATCTCTGTGATCTGTGTTTGATGTTGGAATATGTATATGAATGTGTTGGACTGTCGCGGGTGAATAGCCGGGGTGGATGTGAGATGAGCTTTTGTTTTTCTTTCATTCATTTGTAAATGTAAATTGATGTAATAATATTATTTGTATGGCCGCACAACCGGGTCGGGGTTGTAGCCGTCATTGTATAATTCTTTTTACTGTTTTTGCTCCTAGGATAGACCCATGGAGGGGTGCACAAACTACCGGGTTCTTGGCGGGTAGTTTGCCGCACCCGTAGGGGTCTTGGGTGGGGTATTTACTATTCACCGCGACCGTGTAATCCGCTTTTCGTTGCAGGTTCGAACGGATTGCGGATTGCTAGTATATCCAATGTATTCATCTGTGATCTGTAATGTCTATCATTGCTTTATATTTAGGCGTTGCTTATGTTTTACAGCCGCGCTAGCCCAGTCCCCGCTCTGTCGTTAGTTAAGTAACCTAACGAGTGATGACGGGACCCCGTGGCGAATGCGAATGGCATAAGCATACGTCATATTTTGGTTGTTTTCTGCAATGGTAGGTTTAAATGATGGGACGCATTAAAAGAACTAATGCAAGAATATCACGCATTAAAAGAACTAATGCAAGATAATAAACCAAACTAAAGTCGTTGGAACACTTTCGAAAAACCACTCGGTTCTTTTCAAAACTAACTTTTAAATGCGGAGCTTGAGCCACTCCTTCTAAAATCTATCTCGTTCCATCGATTATATCAAGTTCACTACGTTCACGGTTTCGTCAAAACCATCCGTAGCCCTCCGTCGTTTCATATGAATATTTAACAGTATTCAAGCTGTGTTTGTTGGCCTTAGTCAAGGCACAGTGTTTGGTAGCTGGTAGGTATTCATATGTTGCATAGATAGAATGCGTTGGTTTGGGACAGTTGTATTGCCTTGTTGGCCATAGTCAAGGGTATATACGGGTGGGTTCAAATTAACCTGGATAACGACGGGAAGAACTTGACATGTGACTTATGATTTGTTGGCCTTAGTCAAGATCATAAGAGCATGGGGCAAAAATCCATATCGGGAGTTTCATAAGTACTGAAACTTGCTAGATTTGCATACCATTTGGAGTGTGATGATTCTGGTAGGATTCCTTCAGTTTCGTCACGCGATGATATTTGGATCCCGATCCTACTGTGAGTATATGCTACTCCTCGGGAAATTTCTCACTAAACGATCAATGCTATAAACCTAGTAGGTGCCTAGAAAGGTGTTAGCGGGGCTACGCCCCCAGGGAAAAGAGGTTCTTAAATTAAGGAACTTCGCGAAAGCGTTGGAAAACCTCCCTCGAAGTACCGACACTAGCCTGGCTGTACGGTTAAGCAAGTATTGTACGGTGGGATTAATCCCGGCTAATTCTTCCTTTGTGGTTTGAGGAGGGATTCGAGAGACAGTGGGAGCCATCCTGTTTAGATAAATTAAAAACCATTCTAAACTTGCAAGAGCATCGTGCTAAGTGTTTCTTCTCTCCCCCTGCAGCGACCAAATTCGAAATGACTGGACTTAAGTTACTTCTAGATAAAAACATACTGACAGGGCCAAACTACAAAGATTGGCTCAGGAATGTCAAATTGGCAATCGCTTACGACAAGCTGGGGTATCTTCTTACCACCAAAGCTCCCCCCCGTCCCAGGTCCCACCTCCAGCGTCGCGGATAAGGAAATCCGTAAGACTTGGGAGATTGATCGCGCGAAGGCCAGGTGCCTCGTGCTTGCCTCTATGGACAACGAACATCAGAGGAGGCATGAGAATATGGACCTTGAGTCCATATTTCTCCATACAAAAGAACTGTATGGAGAGCAGTCTCGTATCGCAAGATACGAAGTGTCGAAGAAGTTATTTTCGACAAAGTTGGCCGTCGGATCATCGGTAGCGGACTACGTGCTTAAGATGATTGGCTACACTGAGGAGCTCGCGGAACTTGGGACCACGTTGGACAGTGAACTCTATACGGATTTAATTCTCCAGTCCCTTCCATCCACTTACGCCCAGTTTATACTGAACTTCAACTTACAAGAAAAGGAAGTTGAACTTTCAGAACTCCTCAACCTGCTGAGGAGCGCAGAGGGCACCCTACAGAAGGGTAGGGAAACACCCGCTTTGTTTGTAGGAGGATCTTCTTCCTCTAGGTCCAAGGCGAAAGCCAAGGGAAAGAGGAAGAAAGCCCCCGCCAAACCAAGAGGCGGTGTTAGTAAAGTGGGTACGAAGGGAAAGGAAAAGGCAACAAAGATTGCGGGGAAGCTTGTTGGAAAGGAAGAATGCTTCTATTGTCATAAGAGTGGACACTGGAATAAAGATTGCAGGGCTTGGAAAGCCAGGACACAGGAACTGAAGCAGGTTGCGGCTTCAGCTTCAGGTGTGTATGTTATTGAAAACTGTCTTTCTATAAACTCTACTTCCTGGGTATTGGATACCGGATCAGGATCTCATATCTGTAATTCTTTGCAGGCATTGAGAAACCGTAGGTTTTTGAAGGAAGGTGACATGACCCTCAGAGTTGCGAACGGAGCTAGCATGGATGCTAAGGCCGTGGGGGACTATCACCTAGGAATGTCAGATGGGCATGTTTTGGTTTTGCGTAATTGCTTTTTTGTACCCAACGCAACTTGTAATATCATTTCTGTATCTTTGGTTTCTAAAGAAGGTTATGAATTTGCGTTTGTAAGTAATGTTGTAAACATTCACCTTAATCAAGTTCTGATTGGGTCAGGTACACTGAGCAATGGTATATACCTATTAAACCAACCACAAATTTTCAATATCCAGAATACACACAAAAGAAAGTCTCCAGATATCAATCAGGCTTTCTTATGGCATTGTAGACTGGGTCACATCAATGAGACACGGTTGACTAAGTTGCATAAAGAAGGATACTTAGATCCGTTCGAGTATCAGTCTTATGCCACTTGTGAATCTTGTCTCATGGGAAAGATGACAAAGACTCCGTTTACTGGACACGGAGAAAGAGCGAGCGAGCTCTTGGGACTCATACACAGTGACGTGTGTGGTCCAATGTCTACACATACGCGAAGCGGTTATTCATACTTCATTACTTTCACAGACGATTTCTCTAGGTATGGACATGTCTTCTTAATGAAGCACAAATCCGAGGCTTTTGAGAAATTTCGGGATTACAAGAATGAAGTTGAAAAACAAACAGGCAAAAGTATTAAGATTCTAAGATCGGATCGAGGTGGTGAATACTTGAGTGCCGAGTTCCTGGACTATTTAAAAGAGAATGGAATTCTCTCTCAGCGTACTCCATACACTCCGCAACATAAACGGTGTATCGGAAAGGAGGAATCGAACCCTATTAGATATGGTTCGTTCCATGATGAGTAAGGCTGAGTTACCGCGATCTTTCTGGGGATATGCACTAGAAACAGCTGCACATCTCTTGAACCAAGTTCCTACTAAGACTGTGCCTACCACACCATATCAGATGTGGAGTGGGAAGAAACCCTGTCTTAAATCCTTTAAGACATGGGGATGTCCGGCTTTTGTAAAAAAGCAGCATGCGGACAAGCTCGAGGCACGCTCAGTACAGTGCAAGTTTGTGGGATACCCAAAGAACTCCAAGGGGTATCTATTCTATTACGCAGAGGAGCAAAAAGTCCTTGTTTCTCGTCATGCCCACTTCTTGGAAACTGAGTTTTTGGAAAATCAGATAAGTGGGAGCGCAGTAGAACTGGATGAAATTCCAGAACCTCAGACTATTACTGAAAGCTTAGTGGAACCAGAGGGTTCAAAAGAACAGGACATTCCTACGCCGCTCCGCAGGAGTAGTAGGCAGTCTCATCCGCCTGAGAGATACTACGGTTTTCTCATAGACGGGGATAGAGAGGATTGCATCATAGATTATGATGAGCCTACTAGCTTCCAGCAGGCCGTTCAGAGCGTTGACTCGGTAAAATGGCTGGATGCAATGCGGACCGAAATGGAGTCCATGTACACCAACAAAGTATGGACATTGGACATTGCTCCAGACGGGGTAAAACCCGTAGGATGCAAGTGGATCTTCAAAAGGAAGATTGGTGTAGATGGACAGGTTGAGACCTATAAAGCTAGACTTGTAGCAAAGGGTTTCCGTCAAAGACCTGGCTTGGACTATGACGAAACCTTTTCTCCAGTGGCTATGCTGAAATCCATTCGGATCCTTCTTGCCATTGCTGCCTTCCACGATTATGAGATTTGGCAGATGGACGTAAAAACCGCTTTTCTAAATGGAAATTTAGAGGAGTGTGTCTATATGGATCAGCCAGAGGGTTTCATTCAGAGTGGGAGCAGCGGAAAGGTGTGCAAGTTGCTTAAGTCCATCTATGGACTAAAGCAGGCATCGCGGAGTTGGAACATCTGTTTTGATGAGACGGTCAAGGAATTTGACTTTATCAAAAATCCAGATGAACCATGCATCTATAGTAGATTTGTAGCGAGAACTGTAGTATTCCTCGTTTTATACGTGGATGACATTCTCTTAATAGGAAATGACATTCCTATGCTACAATCTGTCAAGGGTTTCTTGTCACACAGGTTCTCCATGAAAGACCTGGGTGATGCCTCCTACATCCTGGGGATCCGGATCCATCGTGATAGATCCAAGAGGATATTAGGACTTTCACAGTCCAGGTACATCGACACCGTACTGAAAAGATTCAGTATGGAAGATTCCAAGCGCGGTAACCTACCGGCTTGTCACGGGATCACCCTCTCTAAAGAGATGTCTCCCAAGACTGATTTGGAGAGGGATCGCATGTCTATCATACCCTACGCTTCTGCGGTAGGCTCTATAATGTATGCGATGTTGTGTACCAGACCGGATGTAGCTTATGCACTGAGTGTAGTAAGCCGGTATCAGTCAAACCCTGGGGAGAAACACTGGATAGCAGTAAAGAACATTCTCAAGTACCTGAGAAGGACTAAGGAGAAGTTCTTGGTGTATGGCGGAAAAGACCTCCAGATCGAGGCCTTTGCTGACTCTAGCTTCCAGAGTGACAAGGATGATTCCAAGTCCATGTCGGGTTTTGTCTTTACCCTCAATGGAGTGGCGGTGTGTTGGAAGAGTTCCAAACAGGAAACCGTTGCAGACTCAACTATGGAAGCGGAATACATCGCTGCATCTGATGCCGCAAAAGAAACTGTCTGGATGAGGAAGTTCTTGAAAGAACTTCAGGTGGTTCCGTCCATTGTTGACCCAATACCTCTGTATTGCGACAACAACGGGGCTATAGCTTTAGCGAAGGAACCCAGGTCCCATCAGAGATCCAGGCACATCTTGAGGCGGTATCACCTGATCAGGGAGATCGTGGATCGCAAGGAGATCGAGGTTCGGAAGGTTGCTTCAGAAGAAAACACTGCAGATCCATTCACCAAGGCCCTACCCCAGACTCAGTTCGAGCGGCTGATCGAGATGATAGGTCTTCGATACGCCAGTACATGGCCTTAGTGCAAGTGGGAGATTGTTAGTGTATATGCCCTAGAGGCCATTACTGTATCATACTAGTTTGTATATTACTTAATGGAGGCTTGGGATATTCACCTTGTATAAATAATCTTGCTCAATATAGTAGTATGCTACTTGGTTTGTTTCTACTTCAATGTGTACATGTGTTTATTTTGCGATATCACCTATACGCATTAGTGGAGCCCTTAGGATCTTTGCTTGATTACCAGCGTTGTGATGACAGTCACACTAGTGGGGGCTGGGTAATCTGTAAGCACATCCTTATACAGGTCCCTAGTCGCAGGACTATCGAGACAGGGCATCGATACTCCGGAGTAGACTAGCGTATGCGCTTCTCATCCCAGTGTGGGAGATGGTCTGTCCCACAGCCATCAGTACGTCGTACTGGAGATAGTATACGGGTGCTCGTTGGGTTACGAGTACACTGGACAGGACTCGTCGGGAACTGACAGGTTGGTATTATACCTATCGTCAGTTATCAGTTCCCAGGTGACATGAGTACAGCTTAGTCCGCTGACTTGACACTGGCACTTCGCCTCGAGTGTGTTCCCACTGTACTTTGACTACTACCCTACCACGGCTCAAAGGAGTCGTGCAAACAGGTGGTAGTTGGGTGCAGTCCCGAAGCACTTGGAGGCAGTGCCGGTTAGACAGGATTCGTCTCTCCCGGTATTGGGGGTTGACATCGCGCTGTGTCTAGGAGAGCCATTACACGAGTAGTCCCTGGCCAGGGCAAGCGAGATATACTGGTAGGCTTCCAGTGTTATCTCAGGGTGTTTTGGGCTTCACTCCGACACGACTTGTACCGCTATTGGGAGACTGACGTTTTACCGCCCCCTAGGCCCGACATGCGATGTATCAGACGAACAGACCGGACTGTACGGAGAATGTCACATTCAGACTCAGTAGGAGTTCAGATGGGGTTCACCTCGTCAGCCTTCTTGTCGGCATCTACCTGGGGACCGTTACGCACAGCTAGTGCCGCTTGCGGTCTGTGGTTAAACCCACTGCCAGCGTAGTGTCGAGTCTTTAGAGTCCCACACAGAGGGTATTCGCCTCTGGGCAAAACAGAGTAGAGGTCGCATGGTTTTGCGACAGGGTTCGTTCTCATCCGCGCACTTGTGCACGTTTGGAGTCCGGACGGATATTACTGGCTGGCTCTGGTTTGAGTCAGATACCGGTATATGTTTTGGGGTTGCTTTTATCTCTTGGTATTCATGTTCCTCGGAACAAGAATGCGGGTGTGTATGCACAGTTGATTGAGGCGGAGGAAGAGGTTTTTCATTAGGGTTTCGGAACGGGTGCGTATGCACAGTTGACAGTCGTCTTTTTCCAAACCCTAATGGAATTATGATATATCAATTAATAATATTAATAAAATGAAATTGTGTCATGGTTGGTTTTTTGTTGACTTGTTGACCATGGTTGACTTGTTGACCATGGTTGAAGTTTTGACCATCATCATTACAAAAGAAAGATGCTCTTTGATTCTAGCAAATTCATTTAATGTTTGAAATGATAATGGTCATTCCTAAACCTTTCATCAACTATTCCATTTTCATTATTATTATTAATTTGATAATTCTTTTTGCTTTATGTTATGGTTGCAAAAAGAAAAGAGCTCATTCTATCATTTAGCTTCTCTCTCCTCATTTCATCTTCTTCTTCCTCTAGCTCAAGGAGAACCCCTCTCTTGAGTTGAGAATCTCTCTCTTTGAAAAGATAAAACCCCAAAAGACACTCTCTACTCACTCTAGGATCAAGGTTTAGCAAGCCGGAGATTCTAGTTCTCTCAAAGTTCGAGAAAGAGCCCGAAGGTTGAACCCTCAGGTGGATCCATCTTCGACGGAAGAAGGCAACGAGGAAAGAACCATCAACCTCTACAAAAGTTTGAAGAAGAAGGAGTTCAAGTTAGGTATAACCATCTATCCTAACTCTCCTTAGCATGTTAGCTAGTTTAGTTTAGAAAAGATCCCGACTTTGTTAGTCCATGTTGCCCCATGCGCTAAAAATTTGATTTTTATACCGTTTCCGCCTCCCCGTAAGAACCGAGGGTCGCAACGTGGACTTACACTATCATAGTAGCTAATCACTTCTATATAGTTGTTAGTTAGGGTTTGGCAAAGATCTGTAAAGTTAGTCGATGTTAGTTTAAACAAAATGATTGTTTTACCTATTCTGCCTCCCCGCATCTTGTGGGTTGTCTAACGTCGACTTACAGTGGTATCAGAGCCTCGCTAAACCATAACTAATATGTTAGCAAAGTAGTTAGAAATTCGATCGCAAAACGAACCCTAAAAAACATCATTTTCACCAAGTTTCTGTCGATTTTAAAACGGGGTCTAAAAATTTTCAGGGACCCTTAAAAATACAAGCCGGGAATTCTAAGAATTGTGAAGAAATTTGGTGATGTGACTTGACCATAGCGCTGCGGAACCGCTGCTGATCTAAGCGATCCGCCGCGGATCTGTGGCCGAGTTGACCCCGAGTCAACCCAAACTTCCTCAGTTATTCTTTTGTGTTGATGTTGTGTTTTTTTGGATGATTTGTTTCTGCTCAGGTTTTATGTGCACAGGAAATTATTTGGAATAGATTCATCTGTGTTTGCTTGATCGAAATTCTAAGATGTTTGGCTAACTTGATTATATCTGTGATGTGTTTAATGTGTTCGTAAACCTCCCCTAACTGGTAGTATGTCGGTTAGCAGAGGGTTGCACATTTCTGTAATGGTTTTTACTGGGTTGTGTTTGTGGACTTGTTGGATTGTCGTGAATGGATAGCAGGGGATGTGAGACGAGTGTTTCTTTCATTCAAATGTAATTTGTAAATTGTTGTAATATTCTTTTGCGGGGCACATCCGGGTTGAGGTTGCAGCCACTGTTGTATTATTTCATTTACTGTTTTCTGCTCCTAGGATAGGACCAAGATGGGGTGCACAAACTACCGGGTACTTTGAAGTGTTTAGTGGCCTACTCACGTTGTTGAGGGAGACCGCTTCACTTTGGGTACTTGGCGGGTAGTTTGCCATACCCGTAGGGGTCTAGGGTGGGGTTTTGGCTATTCATCACGATTGTGTAATCCGTCTTTCTTTGCAGGCTCAAAAGGAATGCGGATTCGTAGAAAATCCAATATGTTCATCTGTGATCTGGAATGCCTATTATTGCGTCTGACGAATGTACAATATCTATATATGATAGCTATTAGACGTCACTTATGTTTTACACCCGCGCTAGCCCAGCCCCCGCTCTGTCGTTAGTTAAGTAACCTAACAGGTGAATGACGGGGCCCAGTGGCGAATGTGGATGGCATAAGAGGACGTTGTATTTTCGTTGTTTTCTGCAATGATAGGTTAATTGATGGGACGCATTATATTAATGCAAAAAAAATAAACCAAAGTTGAATCGTTGGAACAGTTTAAAAGAAACCACTCGGTTATTTTTAAAACAGAAGATATTTTTAATTGCGGAGCTTTAACCACTCCATTTAAAAGCTATCAGGTTCCTTCAATCATATCAAGTTTACTACGTTCACGGTTTCGCCAAAACCATTCGTAGCCCTCACTCATTTCATTTGGGTATTCAGTAGTATTTAAGCTATGTATTTTGACCAACGCCAAGGCATAGTGTTTGGTAGCTGCTGGGTATTCATTTGTTGTATAGATAGATGAGTTGGTTTGGGACAGTCGTATTATCATTTGGCCAACGTCAGGGGTATGTACGGATGGGTTCAAATTAACAAGATAATGATGGGTAGAACTTGACATATGACTTATGACATTTTGACCAACGCCAAGGTCATAAGAGCATGGGGCAGAAATTTATATCGGGAATTTCTAAAGAAATTGAAATTTGCTAAGAGTTGCATACTATTTGGAGTGTGATAATTTTGGTAGGATTCCTTCAGCTTTATCATACGATGATATTTGGATCCCGATCCTACTATGAGTATCCGCTACTAATCAGGAGATTCGTCACTTAACGATCAATGCTATAAACCAAGTAGGTGTCGAGAAAGGTGTCAGCAGGGCTACGCCCCCAGAGAAAAGAGGTTATTTAATTAAGGAACTTCGCGAAAGCGTCGTAAAACCTCCCTCGACGTACCGACACCAGCCTGGCTGAACGGTTAAGCAAGTATTGTATGATGAGAATAGTCCTGACTAGTTCTTCCTTTTTGGTTTGAGGAGGGATTCGAGAAACAGTGGGAGCCATCCTGTTTAGATAAACTAAAAATCACTCTAAACTTGCAAGAGCATCATGCTAAAGTGTTCCCTTTCTCTCTCATTGCAGCGACCCAGAACATGACAGGCCTTAAGTTACTATTACATAAAAATATTTTGACAGGGCCAAACTATAAAGATTGGTTCCAGAATGTTAAGATGGCGGTATGTCCTTACAACTAAGGCAACTGCTGTCCCTGGTCCAGAATCCAGTGTCGCGGATAAGGAAATCCGCAAGTCCTGGGAGATTGATTGCGCGAAGGCTAAATGCATCGTGCTTGCCTCTATGAATAATGAACATCAGAGGAGGCACGAAAATATGGATCTAGAATCCATATTTCTCCACACCGAGGATTTGTATGGAGAGCAATCTCATATAGCTAGATACGAGACCTCGAAGAACTTGTTTCAGTCGAGTCTGGCCGTCGGATCATCTGTAGGAGAACATGTCCTTAAGATGATTGGCTATATAGAAGAGCTTGCGGACCTCGGGACAACTTTAGAGAACGAGCTATATACAGACTTGGTTCTTTAGTCCCTTCCTTCCACCTACGCCCAGTTTATTCTGAATTTCAACATTCAAGGAAAAGAAGTTGAACTTCCATAACTCCTTAACATGTTGAGGAGTGCAGAGGGCACCTTGCAGAAAGCAAGGAAAACACCCATTATGTTTGTTCGTGGTGCTTCCTCTTCCAGGTCCAAGGCAAGGGCCAAAGGAAGGAAGAAGAAGGCCGCTACCAAACCGAGAGGTGGTGTTGATAAGGTGGAAGCCAAGGGAAAGGCAAAGGTTGCGGTGCCAGTAGTGGCAAAGGACGAGTGCTTCCTCTGTCGTAGGAAAGGCTATTGGAAGAAAGATTGCAAAGCTTGGATTGCCAAGAACCAGGACACGAAGAAAGCTGTGGCTCCGGCTTCAGGTGTGTTTGTAATTGAAAATTGTCTATCAATCAACTCTACTTCCTGGGTATTGGATACCGGATCAGGATCTCATATATGCAATTCATTGCAGGCACTGAGAAACCGTAGAGTGCTGAAGGTTGGTGATATGACCCTCCAGGTTGCTAACGGAGCTAGCGTGGGTGCTGTGTCCGTAGGGGATTATCATTTTGGATTGACGAGTGGACATATTTTGGTTTTGCTTAACTGTTTTTGTGTACCCAGTTTAACGTGTAATATCATATCAGTATCGTTGTTATCAAAAGAAGGTTATGATTTCACGTTTGTAAGCGATGTTGTTAACATCCACCTTAATCATGGTTTGATCGGTCCGGTACACTAGATAACGGTATATATGTCTTAAACCAATTACAGATTTTCAATGTCCAGAACACACTAAAAGGAAAGTCTCCAGATATAAATCAGGCTTTCTTATGGCATTGTAGACTAGGTCACATCAATGAGACAAGGTTAACTAAGTTACATAGAGAGGGATATTTGGATCCGTTCGAATATCAATCTTATGCCACTTGTCAATCATGTCTCAAAGGAAAGATGACAAAGACTCCATTCAGTGGACATGGAGTAAGAGCGAGCGAGCTCTTAGGACTCATACACAGTGATGTATGTGGTCCAATGTCTACACATGCAAGAGGCGGTTTTTCATATTTCATTATTTTTATGGATGATTACTCTAGGTATGGATTCATTTTCTTGATAAAACATAAATCCGAGGCCTTTGAGAAATTCCAAGAATATAAGAATGAAGTAGAAAACCAAACCGGCAAAGGTATCAAGACACTGAGATCTGATCGAGGTGGTGAAACTTAAGTGCCGAGTTCCTGGGTTACCTAAAAGAGAAAGGAATTCTCTCTCAGCTTACTCCTCCATACACTCCACAGCATAACGGTGTATCGGAAAGACGGAACAGAACCCTATTAGATATGGTACGTTCTATGATGAGTAATGCTGAATTACCACGATCTTTCTGGGGTTATGCACTAGAATCAGCTGCATATCTTTTGAACAGGGCTCCTACCAAGACTGTGCCTACCACGCCATATCAGATGTGGAGTGGGAAGAAACCCTATCGTCAGTATCTGAAGATATGGGGATGTCCAGCATTTGTTGAAAAGCAGCATACGGATAAACTCGAGGCACGATCAGTACAGTGTAAGTTTGTAGGATATCCAAAGAACTCCAAGGGGTATTTTTTCTATTACGTAGAGGAACAAAAGGTTTTTGTTTCTCGTAATGCCCATTTTCTAGAACAACAGTTTTTAGAAAAGGAAACAAGTGGGAGCGCAATAGAACTGGAAGAAATTCCAGAACCACAAACTAGTACTGAAAGTTTGGTAGAACCAGTAATTCCAGAAGAACAGAACATTCCTGCACCCCTCCGCAGGAGTAGTAGGCCGTCTCATCCGCCTGAGAGATACTACGGTTTTCTCATAGACGGGGATAGAGAGGATTGTGTCATTGATAATGATGAACCTACTAGCTTCCAGCAAGCCATCCAGAGCGGCGACTCGGTAAGATGGCTGGATGCAATGCGGACCGAGATGGAGTCCATGTACACCAACAAAGTATGGACTTTGGACTTTGCTCCAGATGGGGTAAAACCCATAGGATGCAAGTGGATCTTCAAGAAAAAGATTGGTGTAGATGGACAGGTGGAAACCTATAAGGCTAGACTTGTTGCAAAGGGTTTTCGTCAAAGACCTGGTTTGGACTATGACGAAACTTTTTCTCCAGTGGCTATGCTCAAATCCATTCGGGTCCTTCTTGCTATTGCCGCCTTCCATGATTATGAGATCTGGCAGATGGACGTAAAGACGGCTTTTCTAAATGGTAATTTAGAAGAATGCGTCTATATGGATCAGCCAGAAGGTTTCAATCAGAGTGGGAGCAGCGGGAAAGTATGAAAGTTGCTTAAGTCCATTTATGGACTAAAGCAGGCATCGCGGAGTTGGAACATTTGTTTTGATGAAACGGTCAAAGAATATGACTTTATCAAAAATCCAGATGAACCATGTATATATAGTAAAATTGTAGCACGAACAGTCGTATTCCTCGTCTTGTACGTGGATGACATTCTCTTGATAGGAAATTACATTCCTATGCTACAATCTGTCAAAGGATTCTTGTCACACAGGTTCTCCATGAAAGACCTGGGTGATGCCTCTTACATTCTGGGGATCCGGATCTGTCGTGATAGATCCAAGAGGATGTTGGGACTTTCGCAGTCTAGGTATATCAACACTATACTAAAAAGATTCAGTATGGAAGATTCTAAGTGCGGTAATTTACCGGCTTGTCATGGAATCACCCTCTCCAAAGAGATGTCTCCCAAGACTGATTTGGAAAGGGATCGCATGTCGATTATACCCTACGCTTCTGCGGTAGGCTCTATAATGTATGTGATGTTGTGCACCAGACCAGATGTAGCTTACGCACTGAGTGTGGTAAGCCGGTATCAGTCAGACCCAGGGGAGAAGCACTGGATAACAGTAAAGAACATTCTTAAGTACCTGAGAAGGACTAAAGATATGTTCTTGGTTTACGGAGGAAAAAACCTTCAGATCGAGGCTTTTGCTGACTCCAGTTTCTAAAGTGACAAGGATGACTCCAAGTCCATGTCAGGTTATGTCTTTACCCTCAATGGAGGGGCGGTGTGATGGAACAGTTCCAAGCAGGATACCGTTGCTGACTCGACGATGGAAGCGGAGTATATCGCTGCTTGCGATGCCGCAAAAGAAGCAGTCTGGATGAAGAAGTTCCTAACAGAACTTCAGGTGGTTCCTACCATTGTTGATCCAATACCGCTGTATTGCGACAACAACGGCGCTATAGCTTTAGCGAAGGAACCCAGGTTCCAACAGAAATCCAGACACATCTTAAGGCGGTATCACCTGATCAGGGAGATCATAGATCGCCGGGAGATCGAGGTCCGGAGAGTTGCTACAGAGGAAAACACTGCAGATCCATTCACACAGGTCTTACCCCAGACTCAGTTTGAGAGGCTATTCGAGATGATAGGTCTTCGATACGCCAGTACATGGCCCTAGTGCAAGTGGGAGATTGTTAGTGTATATGCCCTAGGGGCCATTATTCTATCATACTAGCTTGTATATTACTTAATGGAAGCTTGGGATATTCACAGTTATATTAACAGTCTTGCTAAATATGGTAGTACGCTACTTGGTTGAAATCTATCTTAATATGTGTATATGTTAGCATATCGAGAATACATATTGATAGAGCCCTTAGGACCTTGCTTGACTACCAGCGTTGTGATGGCAGTCACACTAGTGGGGGCTGGGTAGTCTACAAGCACATCCTTTTTTAGGTCCCTAGTCGTAGGATTATCGAGACAGGGTATCGATACTCCGGAGTAGACTAGTGTGTACGCTTCTTAACCCAGTTGGGGAGATGGTCTATCCCACAGCCATTAGTACGTTGTACTGGAGATAGTATACAGGTGCTCATTGGGTTACGGGTACACTGGACATGACTCACAGGGAACTGTTGGTTGGTATTATATCCGTCGTCAGTTAACAGTTCCCAGGTGACATGAGTAGAGCATAGTCCCCAAACTTGACACTGCTGCTTCGTCTCGAGTGTGTTCCCACTATTCTTAGATTGCTACCCTACCACGGCTCAAAGGAGTCATGCAAACAGGTAGCAGTTGGGTGCAGTCCCGACGCACTTGGAGGCAGTGGCGGTTAGATAGGATTTGTCTCTCCCGGTATTGGGAGTTGATATCGCGCTGTGTTTGGAGAGCCATTACACAAAGTCCCTGGCCAGGGCAAACGAGATTTACTTGTAGGATTTCCAGTAGCTTCTCAAGGTGTAATGGGCTTCACTCCGACACGACTTATACCGCATTTTAGGGGACTGACGCTTGCCGCCCCTAGGCCCGATATGCGATAGTCATAGACGTACAGACCGGACTGTACGAAGATTGTCACATCAGGCTCAGTAGGAGTTCGGATGGGTTTCCTCATCGGCCTTCTTATCGACATCTACCTGGGGACCGTTACGTACAGCTAGTATCGCTTGCGGCCTGTGGTTAAACCCACTGCCAGCGTAAGTGTCGAGTCTTTAGAGTCCCACACAGAGAGTTTCCCTGCTTCAGGAGAAACGATATAGAGGTCGTTTGGTTTTACGACAGGGTTCGGACACATACGCGTTTTTACGCACGTACAATATTCGGACAGTTTATACTAGCGGGCTTTAGTTTAAGCCAGATTCTAGTATTGGATTATTGGATTTATACAGTCTCAGTATTTCCGTATTTTCACGGATAGGAGGGCCGTTCTCGTAATTACTCGAGAAGCTTCTAGAAGAAAGGTGACTCATTATGTTTTAATTCATTTATGAATTAATCTTAATGAGGTGGAGGAGATGATGTGTGATTTGCATTAATTACATCATGAGTCATGAGGTGATTCACCTCAAGGTAATTAATGAAGCATGGTTGATATTTTGAGATATTATTTTCTAGATATTTTGATGCTTCATTATTTATCCAAATGACTTAAGATATTTATTCATTCTCACTTACACATTCTCTCTTCTCAAGCTCTCTCTCTTCAACCCTAACCCTAATCCTCTCATGTGTTGAGATCCTAGGGTTAGCAAGACTAATAGATCCCTAATCCTCTTCTATATCCTCTAGGTTACTTTGATTAGCACTCATAGTCACCTAGTTACCTCAAGTGAGAGGTTAAAACTTGGAGAAGTAGTTCTCGGGTGGATCTTCTATAACAATGAGGAGGCCGACGAGGAGGTGATCAACGAGAACAAGAAAGACTTGATTCATTAGGTATAATCATCTATCATAGTAGCTAATCACTTCTATATAGTTGTTAGTTAGGGTATGGCAAAGATCCGTAAAGTTAGTCGATGTTAGTTTAAATAAAATGATTGTTTTACCTATTCCGCCTCCCCGCATCTTGTGGTGTGTCTAACGTCGACTTACATTTAGGTGGTGAAAAAATGAGTGAGAAAAATATTTCTAAAGTGAGCAAAAATCCTACTTCATCATCCTCTACTAGATTAGCCATTTAGTTTATGGTGTTTGCTTAACTAATTCCATATTAGTGAAGAACTAGCTTGAGTTGGTGTCTCCTCGACGTAGATCATCTTCGGCCTCGAAGAATTCAAGTAAGCTTGTTCCGTTCATCTTGTGGAGCCTTTCTAGAGTCTGGGAATTCACTAGTTAGAGTGAAGGGACTACTACACGGAGCTGTTGAAGTGAAGGACCGGTCTACAAAGGGTGTATTCCTTGTTCACTTAGATGTAAAGATGTTTACATTCTTGATTCGTCTAATTCTCTAGTTAAGATTCTAGGTTAGGGTTCTTTAGCACGCCAATTTTTTAAAACGGTATGGTCGATGCCTCCCGAAACCCAGCGGCGACCCTAGGGAACCCTGCACCTTGCACTCAAGGATCCTCATAAAAAGAAAATAAAAAAATTCTCACTCTTCTCTCTTATAAAGGATTCTCTTGCACTCAAGATATTCTCACACAAAGAAAAGAAGAGGGTTACAATTAAGAACAATTACTCACAAAAGAGTTTCTCTAAAAGCTCTCTCTTTAATACTCTAATAAGTATGGATAATCAAATGAAAGCTCTTGATTTTGTATGTAAGAGTGAATTTGGATAGCAAATTGAAAACTCTTTTAAACTCTCACAAGAGATGAGATTTTTTGGCTCAAGATCACTTAGATATTGGCAATTGAAAAGCTCAAGTGATTGCAATTGGTTCACTATAAAAAATTCCAACCAAAACCTATTTATAGCCTCAAGGAAAAAACAACTCAAAACAAATGAAATGAACATTTTTCAGTAAGGTCAAACGTCTGAAACTTAGAAGGTCAGACATCTGCCTTAGTACAAATTGAACCGTTGTGGCATTAAATCCACAGTAACAGTAATATTTTTGAAACACATAAAGCAGCAGATGTTTGAATAGTAAAATGGGCAAACGTCTGACCAAGGAATTTTTGGCCAAAATAAAGCTTCAGAAGTCTACCTCGAAGAATTTTAGACGTTTGGAAAGGGGTCTTAAAAAGGCAGAGCGCAAGGAAAAAAATAAGCAGATGTCTGAAAGCAAATTGGCAGACGTCTGAAGTTTAAAATTGCCATTTTAAAACCCTTATGCAGTCGTCTGGAAATATGAACTGCAGACGTCTGGCAATAGTCCAATAAAACATGTAAGAAACTGATATCAGATATGCTACAGTGGCCAGACATCTGAAGTCTAATAGACAGACGTCTGACCTGGAAAAAACAAAATTCTTAGCTTTTCAAATAAAAATCGTTTTGGACCAAAATCTTTTGCATGGTAAAAACCAAATGTTTCATGCAATGTAAAAAGTTTGTGCATGCATGTGTGAGTGTTTAAGAGCTCTAAATGATATAACCATAATTTATAGAGTACTTACAAAGATTCCTATATCAGTTTCGTAAATCTTCGATTTCTTGAATCCTTGCCGTCTCCAGCTCTTGAGCTTTGGCGATCCACTTCACTTGAAGTTCGGAACTCACCAATCCACTCACTAGCGTCTTAAAGTCAATATCTTGAACTTCAAATATTGGTCTTGACTTTGATGCTTCAACTTAGACTTCGGCTTCTTGAATTCTTGAACTCTTGTTTCTCGACTACGTAGATTGAACTCACGAAGCTTGATATGCAATTTGGGAAGCTCTCGTCCATATCTTCCAACCTCCATTAGATATATCCATTTAAGCTCGATTTCCTCCATCCTCCTTTATACGCTTGTTTCGTGAGATATTCGATATCCTGAAATTCAATCTCAAAGCGACCAAGCACATTATATACAATGTTATGGAATAAACAGGATAATAAACACTATATATGAATAATCATTGTTTGATATTCGAAACTATGAATATGAATATCAATATTGATATGTAAATCACAAGAAAAGCAAGATATATTGATAAACGATATGTATAGACATGTTTATATGAAAACCATGATAAAAAACGCATGTATATACATAAGTATTCATGTTTTGAATATCAAAGCAATGAACGAGAATAATATATCAATATCAACAAATATATCAAATGCAAAGAATGAGATATCAATATATTATTCGACATACACAAGATATAAGATATGTAAGCTAATAAACAAGTGTATGCAAATTTAGTGTCGATAATGAAAACAAGATAAAGTATGTGGCACTAAACACCTATTCATGTTTTGAATCACATCATCAAAACCATAAAACCTTAAGTCACCAGGTTTCTCGATTTACCAAATCCATCACTAAACGGATAATCTTCATAAACATGAAAGGCATCTTCACAGCTAGTGCAAAAAGTTTGAAAAGATGGATTACTAGAAACCATATATTTATTCTCAAAAGCCTTAATCTTGTTGGATATAGGTGCCCTCAAGGCAATTATTGGAATTAAAAGAGGACCTATACGGGGAACAATCTTACACGAGATGATAGTATGCTATCTGGTTTGTCTTTATTTGTCATGTGTATACGTTTTACATGTTACATCGATAATACATGAGATAAATCCTTTAGGATTTTTCTTGATTATCAAGACTATGATAGAGATCATATTACTGGGGCCCGGTGGTCCATAAGCACATCCTTAAAAGTCTCTAGTCATAGGAGTATCGAGATTGGGTATCGGTATTCCAGTTTAGACTAGTGTATACGTTTCTTGACCCTGTACAGGGCAATGGTTGGTCCTATAACCATTAGTGTTTGGCACCAAAGATTGCATATAGGTGCTCATAGGAGTATGAGTTACACTAGACGGACTCACCGAGAACTCTTAGATAGTATTATACTAATGTCAGGTAGCAGTTCTCTGATGATGATAGTACATGGTAGTCCCTTGATATGAGATTGCCACAGTGTCTTGTGTGTGTTCCTACTATACTTTGATTGCCACAGTGTCTTGTGTGTGTGTGTGTGTGTTCCCACCACCCTACCATGACTCTACTGAGTCATGCAAACAAGTTTTAGTTGGGTATAGTCCCGAAGCATATAGAGACAGTGAGCGATTGAGGGGATTCGTCATTCCCAGTATAGGGAGTCAATATCGCGCTGTGTAGGATATGACTATAACCAGAAGTCAGTGTCCACTGCAGTAGAGATAAACTGATAATTGTTATCAGTTGTACCTCCGTTGGTTATGAGTTCTCTGTTAGCACGACTTATCGAGTTATTGGGGTCTGACATTTTCCACCCCTAGATCCGGTATGTGATACTCTTTGACAAAGAGACCGGACTGTATGGTATTCGTCGTTTATAGACTTTGTCGGGTCTGGATGAGTTCGCTCATCGACCTGCCTTTATCTTGCTCATACCTGGGTAGCCGTTACGTGCAGTTAGTACCACTGACGTGCTTGTGGGTTAACCCGTGAGGTGATTGAATCTGAAAGTGTTTCGGATTCAATCGATGTGATCATGTTTAACCTACTGCCAGCGTATTGACAGGTCTTTAGAGTCCCGCAATGAAAGTGCCTGTCCGGGCAAAATGTGATGTGGCGTGCGTATGGGATATGTGCAGGAGTTCGATTAAATGTTTGATTTAATCAAACGTCCGGATATACTAACCGGTTTAAAAGCTGGAACATTAAGTTATTTGTTGACTTGATAACCGTATTTAGATGAGGTTTCTAGTATTGTGTATTTGACACACACACTCTCTATAGTATATGATACTGATATGATATTGATGGCCGGTCGTGTATTTGATAAATGATATGTATGTGTATATGATTCATATACTTATCTCATTTAATATATATATTAATCCCACTCTTTTAATGTTATATAAATATGTGCGCGCATGCGTATTTATATATATTATGTTAACATAAGTGGTGGGGCCCTCCCCCTCTCTTTTTTGTGTGACAACATATACGAGAGAGAGAGAGAGGGAAAAGTGATGTGTCATATATTATATGACAAATGAATTAAAAGAAGAAGGATTATTCTTTTAATTAGCCATCTCTTTTATCATCTTCTTCTTCCTCCAAGCTTAGAGCTTGCTCTCTGCATTAATGACAAGTATAGAAATAGTGAGGGAAATGGAAAAAGAGAGAGTACCCATTATTCACATCACCTCTCTCTACATCTAGCAAGTCTCTAGATGGAGTTTTCTCTCATTCAATGAGAAGTTGGAGCTTTGGGCATGTCACATTCATTGCAGATTATCTACGGCGAGACAGTCGGCTTGTACGCTCTCCGGAAGCTCATGAAGTCTAACACGTGTTTTCCGATGGTGATCGAACATGCTACAAAGTTTGTAGCCCCCAAACTTGTCTCTAGTTTATTTGTTTTGCAACCACTAGAATTTGATATGATATATGATTGGAATTGGTGCTAAGTTTGCATAAATTTTTGTTATCTTTTCCAACGCGGTCCGCTAATGTAGTGACCTTAGCACTGATCCCTACAGTGGTATCAGAGCCTAATCAAATACTAGTAGTTGTGTTTGCGGAAAATTGACTCACAAAATCCAAGCTTTCTCCAAAACAACTCACTATTTTTTGTACTAGTTGCTGTCCAGAGTTTTTCATGCATAAATTCCGAGCCCCGAGAGTTTTCGGTTTGAACCAAAACCTTCGTACGGGCTCAAAGACAACCTAGGACAACCCCGGGGGATAGGGTGGGTTTCCTAACCCGAGACCATCACATGGTGGTCTCGGTTTGGGGGTCCAAACAAAGATCAACCTTATGTCTGATCTTGATTTGGCCAGCCAGCCCAAGGCAACTTTGTTGTGGCCTTAGGTTGGGTGGACCCCACCCAAAGCCCTTATTGGACCCTAGGGTCGTGCCCGAGCCCCCCGGGTCTCGGGCAAGTTTCTGGTCATTTCAAGCTCATTTTATGCAAAAATGAAAGGATTTTGGACAGCCCGAGTGCACTCGAAATTCAGTTTTTGGAATTTCGATTTTGCGATTCCGTGGGTTGTGAATTAGTTTGCCGCGGCTTAAAATTAACTCAACCAAGTGTTCGATTGAGTTGGTTGATTGCATATGTTGATATATGGTGTTTAACGCCGACGAATTGACGCGATCAATTCGACAGGGTTGCACATGTGAGTCTGAGATGTCGGTTTGCTTGGTTTGGTTCAGATTGTCGCATCGAATAGCCCCGCGTGTGTTTGCTATTAATATAAAGTTGTTGTATGTAATTCATTCATATAATAATCAATTGTATATTCTTTTATTCGGGACGAGCGGTCGACATGAGGTCATCGTTTCCGTGGTTGTATTATTAGTTGTCGGGAATCGATCAGGATGCGATCGATGTTGTCGTTGTATAACACAGGTTATAGGATTACCCCACGGCGAAGCGCTCAAAACATCGGAATCTAGAATGCAGCGGGTGACCATCTCAAAGAGTTGAGACCTGGGTCGCCTCATTCTAGGATTGGCTGGTGGTTCACCGCGCTTGTAGGGGGTTAGGTGAGACCCGCGGTGGAGTGCTCAAGTTACCGGATCCTAGAAAATGCCGGGTGACCCCCTCACGGTGATGATGCCGGGTTGTCCCCTTTCTAAGATTAGCAGGTGGCTTGCTGCACTGGTAGGGGTCTTCAGTTGGCTATGTACAGGCTATTCACGCGACCGGGAAATACCGTGTTTCGTTTTTGGCTCAAACAAAACACGGGATTCCTAGGAAATTCGACCATTCTATTTCTATGATGTTCATTGCATGCTTGTAAAGTGATTACCTGCTTGTGATGATATTTATAGCTTGCCTGTAATATTGATTATATGCCTGCGATGATATATAAATAAATGCTTATATATGTTTTACATCCTTACTAGTCCTGTCTCCGCTCTGCCGTAAGTTAAGTAATCTTACGGTGAAGACCTGAGACCCCGTGGCGAATGTAGATGGCATATATAGTATTCTATTTTCTTTTCATACTTTTTCTGTGATTGTGTGAAAAGATAATAGATAATATGTAATTATCTAAATGATGGGATTGCACTAATTCGGATTAATGCAAAGAAAACAAGCCTAAAACACATTGTTGGAACCTATCTATTTTTCAAAATAAACTATAACCATATTCTTTTGCTTTGCACTGAGGTATTTGGTTAGGAATTTCCTGCACCTCATTTGATAAGGTAAGAGCCCTGATCCTTTCACAGGGAATCCACACTTAAGTAAAAGTCTACGTAACTAAAAATTTGCAAAAAACCACTCGGTTTCTTCAATGATATTAAGTTCATTACGTTAAAGGTTTTCTTCAAAACCAGCCGTAGCCCTCTGTCATTTCAGGAAGTAGAGCACTTAGTATTCGTGCTGCATTTGTTGATCTCTGTCAAAGCGTAGTGTACGGTAGCTAAGTGATGTCTTCCTGTTTGCATATTGATGCGATTGGCAAGAACAATCGTACGCCTTGTTGACCTCTGTTAAGGGTAGTGCGGGTGGGTTTAAATCAATCACGAAATGATGGGTAAAACTTAAATAGCGACTTATGGTTTGTTGACCTCTGTCAAGGTCATAAGATACTAGGGGTAAAATCCAATATCGGATGTTTCAAGTGTAGAAACTTGCAATGAGTTGCATACCTTCTATATCATAGTTTGGGTCCCGATTTCCACTATGAGTAAGAGTTACTTTCGGGAGATTTTCACTTCATAATTAGCTAATAGATTAGCGAACTTGTGAGTGTATATGACCCCGGCTAATTTTTCTTTTAGGGTTTTAAGGAGGATTTGACGAAACAGTGGGAGCCATCCTGATTAGATGAATTAATAAACCAATCTAATCTTAATAGAGTGCACACCGAGTGTTTCTTTTCTCTCCCTGGTAGTGACCTAAGACACATCTTAAACTAAAACTCGTTAACCAAGTTAACCGACCTTTTTACAATTTATGGCTTTGGAATTTCTGGATTGCCCTAATTCATGACAAGTCGCATATGTCCTTGCATATCCTACTTCCTCTTTAGCTTACTCCAGAACCCTCTATATCTGGTACAGAGATCTATATTGAATGGATGGCTATCATGTATAGTTAGATACAAACTCGAAAAAATTGTTTCAGTATGAGGATGATCACTGGTTCTGAAATAGATGAATTGTTCATTTGTCTCTCCCCTCCATCTTATCTCAAGTTCGAGATCTCCTTTAATAAGGAGAATATACCAGTTACGCTTGTTGGATAGTCTTCTTCCAATCCCTAGGCTGGAGCTAAAAGGAAGGGTGAGAAGAAAACCAACTAGTATAAGTTCGGCATACAGTGAAAGTGTGTCTTAGTACCTCTACCCGGTTTCCACATGCATCAAGTATGCAATTTTAAAAAATCTAGAGGTCTAAGCTACACTAACCTAGAATCGAACTAGAGAATTAGGGTTTGTAAGCAAGTAAACAAGTTTTAAACTAAGTGAAGAGGGTTACAACCTTTGTAGACCAAGTCCTTCACTTTAATAGGCCCAAGTAGTAGTCCCTAAGCTTCAAGTAGTACTCCCTAGAATTCTTCTTAGACTCCACTTGGTGAAAGAAACAAGTTTGCTTCATCGTCTTCGAAGCCGAAGATGATCCACCTTGAAGTTTCTCTAACTCAAACTCACTCTTCACTAATCAAGAAATTAGTGAAGCAAACAACCTAATTTTATGGGCTAGATGAGAGTGGGTTGATAAAGTAGGAATTTTACTCACTTAGAAATTTATTTCTTTTTCTCTTTTCCTACTCTAGAAAAAACTAGTGAGCTCAAGAGAGGGAAGAAGATGAACTTAGGTGAAGAAATATCTCAAGTAATAAGTAGAGAGAGTTAACCATGGGCTAAAGATAATGGTTGGGTTATAAAATATCAAGAGTAAAACAAAATTAGTGGAATGAGTCATGGCTTCTACATACTTCTAGAAGCATCTAAGCCATGCTCATTATCCACTAATTTTTATTTCCTCTTAATAAATAATCACCCAATAATCTTTAGGTCATGGTATGAGTCTTATACACCCATATTCCATTTATCATCAAGCATGATACAATATATAAATACATATATTAATACATATCACATATATATTAAATGTATTAGAAGAGAAGAAAATCTTTAGTAAGCACAATATTAGTTAATATATAAATATATCAAATATAAATATATATTAAATTATTAAATCAATACTTGATTCAATAATCCGGTTATATCATATATAACCAACTAATATCATTTATATGTATATCAAATTATTGTTGGCTATAGTCACCTCAAGGAAATTATCATAGTCGCAGGCAGGTGATTATGATGATTGAGGGAGGACCTATACCGGTAGAACAATCTTACTTGAGATGATAGTATGCTATCTGATTTGTCTTTATCATCATGTACAGCATTAGGTGGCATTACAGATCTCTATTACATATAGTATGCTATCGATAGAGTCCATAGGATTCTTGCTTGACTACCAGAATTATGATGGCGATCATATACGTGGGAGCTGGGTAGTCTATAAGCACATCCTTAAATGTCTCTAGTCGTGGGAGTTTCGAGACTGGGCATCGATACTCCAGAGTAGACTAGTGTATACTGATTGAGACCCCGATGAGGGGCGGTGGCCGGTCTCACAAGCCATTAGTGTCAGTTTGTTCACCTAAGATGTATATGGGTGCTCATTGGGTTATGAGTACACCGGACGGACTCTCCGGGAACATACTAGTTGGTATTATACCTATTGTCAGATAGCAGTTCCGAGGTGACATGTGTACATGTTAGTCTATCGAACTGAGATCGTCATTTATCTCGTGTGAGTTCCCACTGTGCTTTGATTACTACCCTACCACGGCTTAAAGGAGTCGTGCAAACAGCTTTTAGTTGGGTACAGTCCCGAGCCATATGGAGGCAGTGAGCGGATCGTCAGGGGATTTGTACCGACACTACCATCACCAAAAATCCTTGGCCAAGGTAGTCGAGAATTACTGATTCGGATCAGTAGTTTCTCAGTGGATGACGGGCTTCATACCGACACTAAATGTCGCATTGTTAGGGGTCTGACTTTATCCACCCCCTAGACTCGATATGCGAGATTCATAGACGAATGGACCGGACTGTATGGATATTGTCACTATCAGGCTCAGTAGGGGTTTCAGGATGAGTTTGCTCATCGGCCTCCCTTTCGCTCAATACCTGGGTAGCCGTTACGTATAGCTAGTGCCGCTGATGTGCTTATGGTTAAACCCACTGCCAGCGTATTGACGAGTCTTTAGAGTCCCATACAGAGGGTGTCCCTGCTTTGGACGAAATGATGTAGAGACCGTATGGTTTTACGGCAGGGCTCGATCACATACGTGTACTTGTGCACGGATGATGTTCGGACGGATAATACTAGTGGGCTTTGGTTTAAGCCAGATCCTAGTATTATAGTGTTGGATTATTTTCGTCTCATTGTATTCGTATTCTTCGGAATACGAATGTGGGTATTTATATACGGATGGGGGCTATTCTTGTAATTTCTTATAAGATTACTTTTAGAAGATTACACCTCATTATGGTTTAGACCTTTTTGGATTAAAATGCTATTGAGGTGTAGGATGAGGTGTTTGTTGCATTTTTGGTGGCATGGCTTATTAGAGACTCATGGCTACTTTTCTAAGCATGATTAAGTTTTTGTTTGTTGTGAGATTTTGTTGACTTGAGATATTTTGGTTGACTCTAGATATTTTGCAGCCATGAGATATTTATGTGGATGGCTTCAATTATTGAAAAGGATTAACACAAAAAGAAATCTCACAACAAAGAAAAAGACTTAGACATTTTCTTTCTTGAGTTGCCTTACTCTCATCCTCATGGCATCTTCTTCTACCTCCATCCAAACCCTCTCATATGTTGAGAAACCTTGGGTTTCTTGAGGCAAATTAATTCTTCATCACTCTCTACTTCTTCTACGGTATCTAGTGTAGCGATCTAGGTGCCCTAGTTACCTTGAATATGAGGTTGGAGCTTGATTCATAGACTCTCGGGTAGATCATCTTCGATGAAGGGAGACCGAAGATCAAGCTTGATCAAGGAGGTCTCTAGGAGCTTGGGAAGATGGTTCAAGACTGAAGGATACGGATCATTCGGTATAACCATTCTAACTCCTTTGCATGTTTTGTTATTTAGGGCTTATGGGTCGATTTGGGTTATCGGGTTGTTCTAGCGCCGATTTTTGAAATTTTTTGTTCCGCCATGGCCACGGTTTGATGGCCGAGATGCTTGCATAACCCAACATGGTATCAGAGCCACTCCATATGCTTTAGTTAACTCTTTGTGACATTAGAAATCCGCCATTTTTTCGTGCAAAAACTGCCGACAAAAACAGTTCTGAAAACTGAAAGTTTGAGATGTTTGCATAATCCGCGGGCTCACGGTTTGAACTGAGAAGCCGCGGAGTGGTGCATGGGCACCCCGGGGAATCCCCGGGGGGACCGAACTAAAAGCTGCTTTATGTGTTTCAAAAATATGGCGGAACTGCCACACCTTGGGCTGTTTCGGGTCTGCCTCACCCCTTAGCCACTTCGTGGTGGCCTCGGGGGTGGGGTACCCCCTATAGGCCCCCCGACTCGAAGTTAATTTTGTGCTCTAACTCCCCGTGAAGGTTCGGGTGCGTTTCGTTTTGATTCGGACTTCCGAATTGACTTTAAACAGTCGGTTTTTGGAACTTTAGCACACTGCTTTTTCATGGTTTTGGAAATTGGTTTAGTTTGCTAATTGCGTGCGGAATTCTAATGTCATAGTTTTAGTACATACATTACTATATGCAACCGTGAATGTCATTAGAGCGGTACAATTCGTCTATTTGCTATATGACTTTTAGACGGGTTTGCGAATGTGACATTCACGTTGATATTCTGTGTTGTGCTGTGGTTGTGGTTGGATCGTCGTGGTGGATAGCTTGGGTGAAATGGCAGTACAGTTTAGTTTCATTTGTACATTTGATATTGCGGGGTGAGCGTTCAACATGTGGACTGCCTGTTTGTATATTATTTGTTTGGGGCACGACCGGGTTGAGGTCGATATCACCCTTGTACTTATTTTCTTTTCTGTACTAGGATTACCCCGCGGTGGAGTGCACGAATAGCCGGGTTCTATAGGGCAACGGGCCCACATCTCATGGCAGTGAGACGGAGGGGGCCTCACTCTAGAATTGGCGGGCTATTCGCCGC
The DNA here is from genome assembly GCA_030015575.1 of Agapanthus africanus. Classification (NCBI taxonomy): domain Eukaryota; kingdom Viridiplantae; phylum Streptophyta; class Magnoliopsida; order Asparagales; family Amaryllidaceae; genus Agapanthus; species Agapanthus africanus. The sequence continues at coordinate 201,338,478 of CM057350.1, forward strand.
ACTCGTAGGGGGTATAGGTTGACCCAAGGAGAGGTGCTCAAGTTACCAGATTCCGTGGAGTGTTGGGTGGCCCATTCACGTTGTTGATTGGGGTTGCCTCGCTTCTGGGATTGGCGGGTAACTTGCCGCGCTCGTAGGGGTTTAGATTTTCATTGCACAGGCTATCCACATGATAGGGAACGTCGGGTTTCATTTGCGGCTCAAATGAAACACGAGGCTCCAGGATTCTCCACCACTCTGTGTTGCTTGGCTGAGATTATGAGATGTTACTTTATATCATGCCTGGGACGAATGTTATATATATTTATATATACACTAGTAGATGTTGTATATGTTTTGCACCGGCGCTAGTCCAGCCCCCGCTCTGTCGTTAGTTAAGTAACCTAACAGGTGATGATGGGGCCCAGTGGCGAATGCGGGTGGCATATATGTACATCATATTTTTCGTTCCTTTCTATGGTATGATATGTTTAATTGATAGGACTGCATTGATTCTGATCAATGCAAAGATAAAACAAAACTATTTGATATTGTTGGAACTAAGTATTTTTAAAAACAGAAATTACAGACGTTTTCTTTTGTTTTGCACATTGGTATTCGATTGGGAATATCCTGCACCTCATTCGACGAGGCAAGGGCCGAGATCCCTTCATCGGGAGTGACCCCTTGGGCAATAGTTTGCGTCATCGTAATAACTTTACTATAGCCAATTCTTTTGCTTTGCATTGAGATATTCAGTTTGGAATATCCTGCACCTCATTCGACGAGGAAAGAGCTGAGATCCCTTCACTGTGAGTGACATCTTTAGCAAAAATTTTTGCTACTATACTTTTGTAAAACCACTTGGATTCCTTCAGCGATATCAAGTTCATTACATTAAAGGTTTTTCGCTAAAAACCACCCGTAGCCTTCCGTCATTTCAGATAGGCAGCGCTTAGTATTCATGCTATGTTTGTTGGCCATCATCAAGGCATAGTGTATGGTAGCTATGTGTTACTTTTCTGTTGCATGGATTTGCATTAATCTAGGACAGTAGTACAGTCTTGTTGGCCTTCGTCAAGGGCGAGTACGGGTAGGTTTGGATTAATCTGGACAATGACGGGTAGAACTTGACATGTGACTTATGATTTGTTGGCCTTTGTCAAGGTCATAAGAGCATGGGGAAAAAATCCACATCGGGAGTTTCTAAAGAAACCAAAACTTGCCAGGCATGCGCATACCTTCTGGAGTGTGATAACTTGAGTGGCTTCCATCAAGTTATCATACGATGATAGTTGGATCCCGATTCCCACTGATGAGTTGGTTTACTCCTCGGGCGATTTTAGATGATCCCGACTAATTCTTCTTTTGGGTTTGGAGGAGAATTCGAGGAAACAGTGGGAGCCATCCTGATTAGATAAACTGATTAACCATTCTGATCTAGGTTAGAGTATACGCCGAGTGTTTCTTTTCTCTCTCTCTCTCTGGCAGCGACCATGGCTCGACCCTGGACTAAAACTCATGAACCAAGTTAACCAAACCTTCTTAAATCACATTGCCTTTTGGATTGTCATAGTTGTATATATCATTGCCACTCCTACTTTTACCCTTTGAATTTCTCCGGAACATTCCGTATCACTATGAAGATCTACATTTATTGGATATGACCATCGTATAGTTACATACGAACTCGATGAAACTTGTTTTAGATTCGAGGATGGTTTCCGGTTATGGAGAAATTGAATAGGATTATTCAGTTGTCTTTTCCCTTTATATTTTCTCAGGTTGCGTGGGCTCCTGGTATTAGGAGAGTACACTTATTACGCTTATTGGATAGTCTTTTTCCAAACCATAGGCTGGTGCCGAAGGGTAAGGAAGAAAGAAAACCAATTGGCCTAAGTTTGGTGTACAGAAGGTAATAAGTAAAGACAAATAAAGGGATTAGAAAGAGGGCAAAGTAAATTGCGATGCTATCATTCACGACGAAGCCACATATATCATCGCCAATCCTACTTCACCTTTGCATTTCTCCGGAACATTCCGTATCACTACGAAGATCCACATTTATTAGATAAGCCATCGTATAGTTACATACGAACTTGAAGGAACTTGTTCCAGTTCGAGGATGGATTCCGGTTCAGGAGAAATCGAATAGGATTATTCGAGTTGTCTTTTATTTTTTACCTTCTCTCAGGTTGTGAGGGCTCCTAGGATTAGGAGGGTACACCTATTACGCTTATTGGATAGTCTTCTTCCAAACCATAGGCTGGAGCCGAAAGGTAAGGAAAGAAGAAAACCATTTAGCCTAAGGGCGGTGTACAGAAGGTAATAAGTAAAGACAAATAAAGGGATTGGAGAGATGGAAAGGAAATATATGGTTATAGTTATGAATCTGGATAGTGGAAGAGGTATTACTAGGAATACTCGGATACCCCTTCGAAACATTTTCATGTTTCAGTTTCACTTTGTGTTGTTAATTGAAAACTGATTTCCCAATTAGATTCTTACTCCACGATATGTATTTACCAGACTTGATTCTCACATCTGTATAGTATTACAGATGATGAGTGTGAGTAAGATATTGGGAATTAGGTGATTATATCCTCATTATATAGGAATTCGTTGTAATTGGTGATATTTGAAGAAATCACCTGGGGTTTTTCCTGACAGCAAATATTTGGTTTTGAATATCCGTTGTTATGCACCAATTTCAAACTGATATATCTGTATGTTTATTTTATAAAGTAAGATATAACTTTTTGAAATTATGTCTATGACATTTACCTATATCAGTAGGTGATTGGGTAAGGAGTATTCAACAACGGTGTAATTCTTCTTAACCATAGTACAGTTTTCAACCTACGACGCACAAAGTATGAGTTATTTAACTCAGGGGACTTATACAGTGTATTGTATGTTGTCTAGTATCCACTAGGACAAAGGGGTTGGTACTCGTACTATATTCTGTTTACTTGTGACTTCTCTAGTTTTTAGATATGCGTTTCACTGAAATACAAGGTCTAAATTTTGAGAAGTTATAGGTATATGTATAAAGTAAAGAACCACATGTTGCAAGTATCAGGATTCTTCAAGGTGATTGAAGATGTAGATACTTGTCCTAGGTATTCCGTTGATAGTAATGGTTTTGAGAACTTGCTTCTCTTTCAGGTGACTCATATGTGGATGCACTCCTAGATGAGTAATACTGCTTGGCCTCATTCCACTTAGTTGACATGCACTGGAGACAGCTGTATGATTTGAAGCTGGTTCCAATTAAATTAGTGCCTCTGTTTCTATATTGTATATAGAATGGTTCATATCTTAACGATGTTAAGGTATATGGAGTTGTCTGGCTTATGCTTAAAACCGGACTCTGGATAAACTCAAGCCACGTTTCAGTAATGGCTGTTTGTGGGTTATCCCGGGCTATGTCGAGGGTTAACTTTCTACCATCTGGAAGATCAATAGATATATTGTTCTTCACTCGCCACAGTTTTAGTAAAATGGATTCTTTTCAGAAAACATAAGTGGGAGTATGGTAGAACCGAAAGTGATTCCAGAACCACAACGATTACTGAAAATTTAATAGAACCTAAAAATTCAATTGGTTTTGACATTCCATTAGCCACTCCGCAGATATGGTGGGTAACTTCAGGCACCCGAGAGGTACTTCGGTCTTCTCAGAGACGGTGACAGGGAGGTTCTTGTTTACCCAGACTTTCCATTGCTGCTGTTCTAGACTATGAGACCCGGCAAGAGGATGAGTATCGCGTCGTTCTAAACTAGTTTTAGAAGTGCACGTGTATATGACTCTGCCAGAGGGTTGTTGTAGTCAGTCGGAGCAGCGGAAGAATAGTGGACAAGTAGCTTGTGTCTATTTATAGACTAAAGCAAATATAACAGAGATAGATAATCTATTTTTGATATGACAGTCATAGGCTTTGACCTCATCATAATAGGAGATGGATCTGGTAAGAAGGTATTACGGTGTGATGTCCTAGTATTTGGATAACATGCACTTTATAGGAAGTGAAATTCCTATACTATGATCGGTTATACTGTGGTTGTCACAAAGTTGTTTCTCCACATAGGATATTGATATAATATCAGGGTTTCTAGTCACTAGATCTATGGTTTTAGATTTAGATTTGGGAAGTGTCCCAATCTGGGTACTTTGACATTATTCTAAAGGTATTTTAGAATGGTTTACTCCTAGCATGGTGGTGTACCTGCAGGTGATGGAGTCACCCTCTCTAGAGGATGTCTTTCAGACTAAAGGGAAGAGGGATTTGCATGATTGACATATCACTTGCTTAGGCAATTAAGTCAATCATGTGATGTCAAGTACCACACCAGATGTTGTTTTTACACTAGTTACAATAAGCATATATATTAATCTAATCCTGGAGAAACATTAGGAAGCAGTTTATGAACATAAGTGGATGTTCTAGGGATTTGGTAATGGCAGTCTCTTTCGGGAGACGGTTATCATTCCAGGCTTCCAAGATGACCTGGATGACAGAGTGACTGTCAGAGTTTTAGTTTTCCCTCTTTTGAGGGACAGTATGTTGGACAGGTGGTCCAAACGGATACTGAGGAAGGCATGGCGCAGGATACTGATTAAATCCAGTGGACAATACATTCTAAGAAGTTTGCTGGATTTGGAGTTTATTTGTGAACTGGGTCCCATAAGATATCCAGACATATTCTAAGAAAGGTATTGCTCATTTCGGGAGATAGCTTTCTCCGCGAAGTTGAGATATAGAAAGATACAGAAAGAAACATTGGAGCGGATCCACTTACTGAGGCTATTTCTCGAACACAATAGTTTCGCAAACGAGCTTTGCAAGACTAATTAGTAGAGAAGTTGGGTGTTCGGTATCACACGGGCTGTCAGTATGCGACATCGCAATAATTAGCCTTAAGTGCAAGTGGGAGATTGTTGGCTATAGTGCCCTTAAGGCAATTATCATAGTCGCAGGTGTTAGTGTATATGCCCTAGAGGCCATTACTGTATCATACTAGTTTGTATATTACTTGATGGAAGCTTGGGATATTCACCTTGTATAAACAATCTTGCTCAATATAGTAGTATGCTACTTGGTTTGTTTCTACTTCAATGTGTACTTGTGCTTATTTCAGTATATCACTTATACGCATTAGTGGAGCCCTTAGGATCTTTGCTTGATTACCAGCGTTGTGATGGCAGTCACACTAGTGGGGGCTGGGTAATCTATAGGCACATCCTTATACAGGTCCCTAGTCGTAGGACTATCGAGACAGGGCATCGATACTCCGGAGTAGACTAGCGTATGCGCTTCTCATCCCAGTGTGGGAGATGGTCTGTCCCACAGCCATCAGTACGTCGTACTGGAGATAGTATACGGGTGCTCGTTGGGTTACGAGTACACTGGACAGGACTCGTCGGGAACTGAAAGGTTGGTATTATACCTATCGTCAGTTATCAGTTCCCAGGTAACATGAGTACAGCTTAGTCCGCTGACTTCACACTGGCACTTCGCCTCGAGTGTGTTCCCACTACACTTTGATCACTACCCTACCACGGCTCAAAGGAGTCGTGCAAACAGGTAGTGGTTGGGTGCAGTCCCGAAGCACTCGGAGGCAGTGCCGGTTAGACAGGATTCGTCTCTCCCGGTATTGGGGGTTGACATCGCGCAGTGTCTAGGAGAGCCATTACACGAGTAGTCCCTGGCCAGGGCAAGCGAGATATACTGGTAGGCTTCCAGTGTTATCTCAGGGTGTTTTGGGCTTCACTCCGACACGACTTGTAACGCTATTGGGGGACTGACGTTTTACCGCCCCCTAGGCCCGACATGCGATGTATCAGACGAACAGACCGGACTGTACGGAGAATGTCACATTCAGACTCAGTAGGAGTTCAGATGGGGTTTCACCTCGTCAGCCTTCTTGTCGACATCTACCTGGGGACCGTTACGCACAGCTAGTGCCGCTTGCGGTCTGTGGTTAAACCCACTGCCAGCGTAGTGTCGAGTCTTTAGAGTCCCACACAGAGGGTATTCGCCTCTGGGCAAAACAGAGTAGAGGTCGCATGGTTTTGCGACAGGGTTCGTTCTCATCCGCGCACTTGTGCACGTTTGGAGTCCGGACGGATTATACTGGCAGGCTCTGGTTTGAGCCAGATACTGGTATATGTTTTAGGGTTGCTTTTATCTCTTGGTATTCTTGTTCCTCGGAACGAGAATGCAGGTGTGTATGCACAGTTGCTTGAGGCGGAGGATGAGGTATTTCATTAGGGTTTCGGAACGGGTGCGTATGCACAGTTGACAGTCTTCATTTTCCAAACCCTAATGGATTTATATATTATCTATTAATAATAGTAATTAAATGAGAATTTTGTTATGGTAGATTTTGTTGACTTGTTGACCATGGTTGACTTGTTGACCATGGTTGAATGTTGACCACCATCATGCTTTGAAAGATCCTCCTTGATTCATGCTTACACTTCATTTAAAGAAGCATGATAGTGGTCATTCCAAATTACCATCAACTATTCTTATTTTCAATTATTATTATTTAGATAATTCTTTTCTTTTGGCATTATGGTTGCAAGAAAGAAAAAGATTGCTCATTATCTCATTTAGCTTCTCTCTCCTCACTTCATCTTCTTCTTCCTCTAGCAAAGAGAAACCTTCTCATGTGTTGAGAATCCTTCTCTTTAAAAAGAAAAGCAAACCCTAGTCACTCTCTACTCATTCTAGGTTCAAGGTTTAGCAAGCCGGAAACCCTAGTTCACTCAAAGATCGAGGAAGAGCCCAAAGGTCGAACCTTCGAGGTGGATCCATCTTCGACGGAAGAAGGCGACGAAAAGAGAACCATCAACCTCTACAAGATTTCAAGAAGGAGTTCAAGTTTAGGTATAACCTTCATCCGAGTAGCTAACTCCTTTTAGCGTATTTGCTAGTTTAGTTTAGACACGATCCCGACCTTGTTTAGTCCATGTTGCCTCTTGCGATAAAAATTTGTTTTTTATACCGTTTCCGCCTCCCCATAAGCACCGGGGGTCGCAATATGGACTTACAGTGGTATCAGAGCCTAACTAAACTTAAACTAGCTTGGTAGCGAAGTGTATGGAAGTTCGAAACCGAAAAATCGCAAAACCGGAAAAACCAAAACCCTAAGTTTCTGTTGAATTTTTTTCTGCTCTAAATGAAAAACTTTATACTTGTAAATTCGGCTCAGGGTTTTGTTTGAACAGCCAAGAAAAACGATGCACTAATTCACTTAAACCGCCGCGCTTCCGCGGCACGAGGTAGGCATGTGCCGCGGAAGCGCCGCAGTTTATTTTCCTCTCTGCATCGATTTTCGTGCAGTGTTCTTCTGGTGGGGTTTTGGGATTTTTCAGATGTATTATATGTACCCAGATTTTCCAGAACAGAAATTCACTTTTGGGGTCCTATAATTCCGTATTTTTTCCGAACTTCACTGCACTTTGGCTATGTTGGTTATATCTGTGATGTTTGCATGTATTGAACGTCGGCTAATCGCTATAAGTCGATTAGTCGGGGTTATACATGATCTGTGTTTGATATTGGATTGTGTATATGAATGTGTTGGACTGTCGCGGGTGAATAGCCGGGGTGGATGTGAGATGAGCTTTTGTTTTTCTTTCATTCATTGTAAATGTAAATTGATGTAATAATATTATTTGTTTGGCCGCACAACCGGGTCGGGGTTGTAGCCGTCATTGTATAATTCTTTTTACTGTTTTTGCTCCTAGGATAGACCCATGGAGGGGTGCACAAACTGCCGAGTACTTGGCGGGTAGTTTGCCGCACCCGTAGGGGTCTTGGGTGGGGTATTTGGCTATTCACCGCGACCGTGTAATCCGCTTTTCATTGCAGGCTCGAAAGGATTGCGGATTGCTAGTATATCCAATGTATTCATCTGTGATCTGTAATGTCTATCATTGCTTTCTATTTAGGCGTTGCTTATGTTTTACAGCCGCGCTAGCCCAGCCCCCGCTCTGTCGTTAGTTAAGTAACCTAACGAGTGATGACGGGACCCCGTGGCGAATGCGAATGGCATAAGCGTACGTCATATTTTGGTTGTTTTCTGCAATGGTAGGATTAATTGATGGGACGCATTAAAAGAACTAATGCAAGAATATCACGCATTAAAAGAACTAATGCAAGATAATAAACCAAGCTAAAGTCGTTGGAACACTTTCGAAAAAACCACTCGATTCTTTTCAAAACTAACTTTTAAATGCGGAGCTTGAGCCACTCCTTCTAAAAGCTATCTCGTTCCATCGATTATATCAAGTTCACTACGTTCACGGTTTCGCCAAAACCATCCGTAGCCCTCCGTCGTTTCATATGAATATTCAACAGTATTCAAGCTGTGTTTGTTGGCCTTAGTCAAGGCACAGTGTTTGGTAGCTGGTGGGTATTCATATGTTGCATAGATAGAATGCGTTGGTTTGGGACAGTCGTATTGCCTTGTTGGCCATAGTCAAGGGTATATACGGGTGGGTTCAAATTAACCTGGATAACGACGGGAAGAACTTGACATGTGACTTATGATTTGTTGGCCTTAGTCAAGGTCATAAGAGCATGGGGCAAAAATCCACATCGGGAGTTTCATAAGTACTGAAACTTGCTAGATTAGCATACCATTTGGAGTGTGATGATTATGGTAGGATTCCTTCATTTTCGTCACGCGATGATATTTGGATCCCGATCCTACTGTGAGTATATGCTACTCCTCGGGAAATTTCTCACTAAACGATCAATGCTATAAACCTAGTAGGTGCCTAGAAAGGTGTTAGCGGGGCTACGCCCCCAGGGAAAAGAGGTTCTTAAATTAAGGAACTTCGCGAAAGCGTTGGAAAACCTCCCTCGAAGTACCGACACTGGCCTGGCTGAACCGTTAAGCAAGTATTGTACGGTGGGATTGATCCCGGCTAATTCTTCCTTTGTGGTTTGAGGAGGGATTCGAGAGACAGTGGGAGCCATCCTGTTTAGACAAATTAAAAACCATTCTAAACTTGCAAGAGCATCGTGCTAAGTGTTTCTTCTCTCCCCCTGCAGCGACCAAATCGAAATGACCGGACTTAAGTTACTTCTAGATAAAAACATACTGACAGGGCCAAACTACAAAGATTGGCTCAGGAATGTCAAATTGGCAATCACTTACGACAAGCTGGGGTATCTTCTTACCACCAAAGCTCCCCCCGTCCCAGGTCCCACCTCCAGCGTCGCGGATAAGGAAATCCGTAAGACTTGGGAGATTGATTGCGCGAAGGCCAGGTGCCTCGTGCTTGCCTCTATGGACAACGAACATCAGAGGAGGCATGAGAATATGGACCTCGAGTCCATATTTCTCCATACAAAAGAACTGTATGGAGAGCAATCTCGTATCGCAAGATACGAAGTGTCGAAGAAGTTGTTTTCGACAAAGTTGGCCGTCGGATCATCGGTAGCGGACCACGTGCTTAAGATGATTGGCTACACTGAGGAGCTCGCGGAACTTGGGACCACGTTGGACAGTGAACTTTATACAGATTTAATTCTCCAGTCCCTTCCATCCACTTACGCCCAGTTCATACTGAATTTCAACTTGCAAGAAAAGGAAGTTGAACTTTCAGAACTCCTCAACCTGCTGAGGAGCGCAGAGGGCACCCTACAGAAGGGTAGGGATACACCCGCTTTGTTTGTAGGAGGATCTTCTTCCTCTAGGTCCAAGGCGAAAGCCAAGGGAAAGAGGAAGAAAGCCCCCGCCAAACCAAGAGGCGGTGTTAGTAAAGTGGGTACGAAGGGAAAGGAAAAGGCAACAATGATTGCGGGGAAGCTTGTTGGTAAAGAGGAATGCTTCTATTGTCACAAGAGTGGACACTGGAAGAAAGATTGCAGGGCTTGGAAAGCCAGGACACAGGAACTGAAGCAGGTTGCGGCTTCAGCTTCAGGTGTGTATGTTATTGAAAACTGTCATTCTATAAACTCTACTTCCTGGGTATTGGATACCGGATCAGGATCTCATATCTGTAATTCTTTGCAGGCGTTGAGAAACCGTAGGGTTTTGAAGGCAGGTGACATGACCCTCAGAGTTGCGAACGGAGCTAGCATGGATGCTAAAGCCGTGGGGGACTATCACCTGGGAATGACAGATGGGCATGTTTTGGTTTTGCGTAATTGCTTTTTTGTACCCAACGCAACTTGTAATATCATTTCTGTATCTTTGGTTTCTAAAGAAGGTTATGAATTTGCGTTTGTAAGTAATGTTGTTAACATTCACCTTAATCAAGTTCTGATTGGGTCAGGTACACTGAGCAATGGTATATACGTATTAAACCAACCACAGATTTTCAATGTCCAGAATACACACAAAAGAAAGTCTCCAGATATCAATCAGGTTTTCTTATGGCATTGTAGACTGGGTCACATCAATGAGACACGGTTGACTAAGTTACATAAAGAAGGATACTTGGATCCGTTCGAGTATCAGTCTTATGCCACTTGTGAATCTTGTCTCATGGGAAAGATGACAAAGACTCCGTTCACTGGACACGGAGAAAGAGCGAGCGAGCTCTTGGGACTCATACACAGTGACGTGTGTGGTCCAATGTCTACACATGCGCGAAGCGGTTATTCATACTTCATTACTTTCACAGACGATTTCTTTAGGTATGGACATGTCTTCTTAATGAAGCACAAATCCGAGGCCTTTGAGAAATTTCGGGATTACAAGAATGAAGTTGAAAAACAAACCGGCAAAAGTATCAAGATTCTAAGATCGGATCGAGGTGGAGAATACTTAAGTGCCGAGTTCCTGAATTACTTAAAAGAGAATGGGATTCTCTCTCAGCGTACTCCTCCATACACTCCGCAACATAACGGTGTATCGGAAAGGAGGAATCGAACCCTATTGGATATGGTTCGTTCCATGATGAGTAAGGCTGAGTTACCGCGATCTTTCTGGGGATATGCACTAGAAACAGCTGCACATCTCTTGAACCAAGTTCCTACTAAGACTGTGCCTACCACACCATATCAGATGTGGAGTGGGAAGAAACCCTGTCTTAAAGCCTTTAAGACATGGGGATGTCCGGCTTTTGTAAAAAAGCAGCATGCGGACAAGCTCGAGGCACGCTCAGTACAGTGCAAGTTTGTGGGATACCCAAAGAACTCCAAGGGGTATCTATTCTATTACGCAGAGGAGCAAAAAGTCCTTGTTTCTCGTCATGCCCACTTCTTGGAAACTGAGTTTTTGGAAAATCAGATAAGTGGGAGCGCAGTAGAACTGGATGAAATTCCAGAACCTCAGACTATTACTGAAAGCTTAGTGGAACCAGAGGGTTCAAATGAACAGGACATTCCTACGCCGCTCCGCAGGAGTAGTAGGCAGTCTCATCCGCCCGAGAGATACTACGGTTTTCTCATAGACGGGGATAGAGAGGATTGCATCATAGACTATGATGAGCCTACTAGCTTCCAGCAGGCCGTTCAGAGCGTAGACTCGGTAAAATGGCTGGATGCAATGCGGACCGAAATGGAGTCCATGTACACCAACAAAGTATGGACGTTGGACATTGCTCCAGACGGGGTAAAACCCGTAGGATGCAAGTGGATCTTCAAAAGGAAGATTGGTGTAGATGGACAGGTTGAGACCTATAAAGCTAGACTTGTAGCAAAGGGTTTCCGTCAAAGACCTGGTTTGGACTACGACGAAACCTTTTCTCCAGTGGCTATGCTGAAATCCATTCGGATCCTTCTTGCCATTGCTGCCTTCCACGATTATGAGATTTGGCAGATGGACGTAAAAACCGCTTTTCTAAATGGAAATTTAGAGGAGTGTGTCTATATGGATCAGCCAGAGGGTTTCATTCAGAGTGGGAGCAGCGGAAAGGTGTGCAAGTTGCTTAAGTCCATTTATGGACTAAAGCAGGCATCGCGGAGTTAGAACATCTGTTTTGATGAGACGGTCAAGGAATTTGACTTTATCAAAAATCCAGATGAACCATGCATCTATAGTAGATTTGTAGCGAGAACTGTATTATTCCTTGTTTTATACGTGGATGACATTCTCTTAATAGGAAATGACATTCCTATGCTACAATCTGTCAAAGGTTTCTTGTCACACAGGTTCTCCATGAAAGACCTGGGTGATGTCTCTTACATCCTGGGGATCCGGATCCATCGTGATAGATCCAAGAGGATATTAGGACTTTCACAGTCCAGGTACATCGACACCGTACTGAAAAGATTCAGTATGGAAGATTCCAAGCGCGGTAACCTACCGGCTTGTCACGGGATCACCCTCTCTAAAGAGATGTCTCCCAAGACTGATTTGGAGAGGGATCGCATGTCTATTATACCCTACGCTTCTGCGGTAGGCTCTATAATGTATGCGATGTTGTGTACCAGACCGGATGTAGCTTATGCACTGAGTGTAGTAAGCCGGTATCAGTCAAACCCTGGGGAGAAACATTGGATAGCAGTAAAGAACATTCTCAAGTAACTGAGAAGGACTAAGGAGATGTTCTTGGTGTATGGCGGAAAAGACCTCCAGATTGAGGCCTTTGCTGACTCCAGCTTCCAGAGTGACAAGGATGATTCTAAGTCCATGTCGGGTTTTGTCTTTACCCTCAATGGAGGGGCGGTGTGTTGGAAGAGTTCCAAACAGGAAACCGTTGCAGACTCGACTATGGAAGCGGAATACATCGCTGCATCTGATGCCGCAAAAGAAGCTGTCTGGATAAGGAAGTTCTTAAAAGAACTTCAGGTGGTTCCATCCATTGTTGACCCAGTACCTCTGTATTGCGACAACAACGGGGCTATAGCTTTAGCAAAGGAACCCAGGTCCCATCAGAGATCCAGGCACATCTTGAGGCGGTATCACCTGATCAGGGAGATCGTGGATCGCAAGGAGATCGAGGTTCGGAGGGTTGCTTCAGAAGAAAACACTGCAGATCCATTCACCAAGGCCTTACCCCAGACTCAGTTCGAGCGGCTGATCGAGATGATAGGTCTTCGGTACGCCAGTTCATGGCCTTAGTGCAAGTGGGAGATTGTTAGTGTATATGCCCTAGAGGCCATTACTGTATCATACTAGTTTGTATATTACTTGATGGAAGCTTGGGATATTCACCATGTATAAACAATCTTGCTCAATATAGTAGTATGCTACTTGGTTTGTTTCTACTTCAATGTGTACTTGTGCTTATTTCAGTATATCACTTATACGCATTAGTGGAGCCCTTAGGATCTTTGCTTGATTACCAGCGTTGTGATGGCAGTCACACTAGTGGGGGCTGGGTAATCTATAGGCACATCCTTATACAGGTCCCTAGTCGTAGGACTATCGAGACAGGGCATCGATACTCCGGAGTAGACTAGCGTATGCGCTTCTCATCCCAGTGTGGGAGATGGTCTGTCCCACAGCCATCAGTACGTCGTACTGGAGATAGTATACGGGTGCTCGTTGGGTTACGAGTACACTGGACAGGACTCGTCGGGAACTGAAAGGTTGGTATTATACCTATCGTCAGTTATCAGTTCCCAGGTGACATGAGTACAGCTTAGTCCGCTGACTTGACACTGGCACTTCGCCTCGAGTGTGTTCCCACTACACTTTGATCACTACCCTACCACGGCTCAAAGGAGTCGTGCAAACAGGTAGTGGTTGGGTGCAGTCCCGAAGCACTCGGAGGCAGTGCCAGTTAGACAGGATTCGTCTCTCCCGGTATTGGGGGTTGACATCGCGCAGTGTCTAGGAGAGCCATTACACGAGTAGTCCCTGGCCAGGGCAAGCGAGATATACTGGTAGGCTTCCAGTGTTATCTCAGGGTGTTTTGGGCTTCACTCCGACACGACTTGTACCGCTATTGGGGGACTGACGTTTTACCGCCCCCTAGGCCCGACATGCGATGTATCAGACGAACAGACCGGACTGTACGGAGAATGTCACATTCAGACTCAGTAGGAGTTCAGATGGGGTTTCACCTCGTCAGCCTTCTTGTCGACATCTACCTGGGGACCGTTACGCACAGCTAGTGCCGCTTGCGGTCTGTGGTTAAACCCACTGCCAGCGTAGTGTCAAGTCTTTAGAGTCCCACACAGAGGGTATTCGCCTCTGGGAAAAACAGAGTAGAGGTCGCATGGTTTTGCGACAGGGTTCGTTCTCATCCGCGCACTTGTGCACGTTTGGAGTCCGGACGGATTATACTGGCAGGCTCTGGTTTGAGCCAGATACTGGTATATGTTTTAGGGTTGCTTTTATCTCTTGGTATTCTTGTTCCTCGGAACGAGAATGCAGGTGTGTATGCACAGTTGCTTGAGGCGGAGGATGAGGTATTTCATTAGGGTTTCGGAACGGGTGCGTATGCACAGTTGACAGTCTTCATTTTCCAAACCCTAATGGATTTATATATTATCTATTAATAATAGTAATTAAATGAGAATTTTGTTATGGTAGATTTTGTTGACTTGTTGACCATGGTTGACTTGTTGACCATGGTTGAATGTTGACCACCATCATGCTTTGAAAGATCCTCCTTGATTCATGCTTACACTTCATTTAAAGAAGCATGATAGTGGTCATTCCAAATTACCATCAACTATTCTTATTTTCAATTATTATTATTTAGATAATTCTTTTCTTTTGGCATTATGGTTGCAAGAAAGAAAAAGATTGCTCATTATCTCATTTAGCTTCTCTCTCCTCACTTCATCTTCTTCTTCCTCTAGCAAAGAGAAACCTTCTCATGTGTTGAGAATCCTTCTCTTTAAAAAGAAAAGCAAACCCTAGTCACTCTCTACTCATTCTAGGTTCAAGGTTTAGCAAGCCGGAAACCCTAGTTCACTCAAAGATCGAGGAAGAGCCCAAAGGTCGAACCTTCGAGGTGGATCCATCTTCGACGGAAGAAGGCGACGAAAAGAGAACCATCAACCTCTACAAGATTTCAAGAAGAAGGAGTTCAAGTTTAGGTATAACCTTCATCCGAGTAGCTAACTCCTTTTAGCGTATTTGCTAGTTTAGTTTAGACACGATCCCGACCTTGTTTAGTCCATGTTGCCTCTTGCGATAAAAATTTGTTTTTTATACCGTTTCCGCCTCCCCGTAAGCACCGGGGGTCGCAATATGGACTTACAGCAGGCAGGTGATTATGATGATTGAGAGATGATCTATACCGGTAGAACAGTCTTACTCGAGATGATAGTATGCTATCTGGTTTGTCTTTATTATCATGTACAGCATTAGGAGGCATTACAAATCTGTATTACATATAGTATATGCTATCGATAGAGCCCATAGGATTCTTGCTTGACTACCAGTATTATGATGGCGATCATATACGTGGGAGCTGGGTAGTCTATAAGCACATCCTTAAATGTCCCTAGTCATGAGAGTTTCGAGACTGGACATCGATACTCCAGAGTAGACTAGTGTATACTGATCGAGACCCCGATGAGGGGCGGTGGCCGGTCTCACAAGCTATTGGTGTCAGTTTGTTCACCTAAAATGTATACAGGTGCTCATTGGGTTATGAGTACACCGGGCAGACTCGCCGGGAACATGCTAGTTGGTATTTGTAAGTCCACGTTGCGACCCCCGGTTCTTACGGGGAGGCGGAAACGGTATAAAATCAAAATTTTAACGCAAGAGGCAACATGGACTAAGCAAGGTCGGGATCTTTACCTAAACTAAAACTAGCAAACTAAGCTAAAGATATTTAGCTACTCGGATGAAGATGGTTATACCTAAACTTGAACTCCTTCTCTTCAAGCTCCGATGGTGGTTCGATGGCTCCTTCTCGTTGTCTCCGTACGCCGAAGATAGATCCACTTGAAAGCTCCAACCTTTAGCTCCTTCTTCGTTCTTTGAAGAAAACTAGTTCACTTGGTTTGCTAAACCTAGTGAACTAGAATGAGTAGAGATGAAATAGAATGGGATTTTATCTATGGTTCTTGATTCTCAACTCATGAGACAAGAGAACCATAGATCAAGAGAGGGAGCAAGAGGTTGAGGGTGAGAGCAAGAGGAGAGCTCAAGAACAAGAGAGAGAATGAGCAAGAAAGAATGAGCAACTCTTTTGTCTTTCACCCTCTCATAATCCAAAGCAATGATAACTCATCATATCAACAAAAGTCTTATGTGATGGTTGAAGTAACCATAACCTTATCATGTCATGCACTCATTTTACTCAAATGAACAAGCAAGAAAAAGTCTTTGGCATGAAATGATAACCATGGTTATCATGATGGTCAACTAGTCAAGCCTAGTCAACCGGTCAACAAGTCAACAAAAGTCAACAAGTCACCAAAGTCAACAAGTCAACAAAAGTCAACAAGTCAACAACCATATCACCATAATACTTAATTAATATAATAGTTAATCACATATCATATTCTCATTAGGGTTGAGCATAAAGTCAAAAAGTCAACGGTCAACTGTCAACAACCCTAATGAGAATCCGCTGCCTCTGCCTCCCTGTCATTTGTGCATACACACCCGCATCCGCGTTCCGAGGAACACGAATGCAAACTGGATAAATCCAATCCCATAAGGTACACTAGGATCTGGCTTAAACCAAAGCCCGCTAGTGTAAACTGCCCGGACACTGTACGTGCACAAGTGCACGGATGTGACCGAACCCTGTCGCAAAACCATGCGACCTGTCGCAATACCATGCGACCTCTACTCTTTTGCCTAAAGGCGAAAAGCTTTCTGTGTGGGACTCTAAAGACTCGACACTACGCTGGCAGTGGGTTTAACCACAGACCGCAAGCGGCACTAGCTGTGCATAACGGTCCCCAGGTAATGCCGACAAGAAGACCGACGAGGCGAAACCCATCTGAACTCCTACTGAGCCTGAGTGTGACATTCTCCATACAGTCCGGTCTGTTCGTCTGATACATCGCATGGCGGGCCTAGGGGGCGGTAAACGTCAGTCCCCCAATAGCGGTACAAGTCGTGCCGGAGTGAAGCCCAATACACCCTGAGATAACACTGGAAACCTACCAGTATATCTCGTTTGCCCTGGCCAGGGACTACTCGTGTAATGGCTCTCCTAGACACAGCGCGATGTCAACCCCCAATACCGGGAGAGACGAATCCTGTCTAACCGTCACTGCCTCCAAGTGCTTCGGGACTGCACCCAACCACTACCTGTTTGCACGACTCCTTTGAGCCGTGGTAGGGTAGTGATCAAAGTACAGTGGGAACACACTCGAGGCGGAGTGACAGTGTCAAGTCAGCGGACTAAGCTGTACTCATGTCACCTGGGAACTGATAACTGACGATAGGTATAATACCAACTAGTCAGTTCCCGACGAGTCCTGTCCAGTGTACCCGTAACCTAACGAGCACCCGCATACTATCTCAAGTACGACGTACTGACGGCTGTGGGACAGACCGTCTCCCACACTGGGATGAGAAGCGCATGCGCTGGTCTACTCCGGAGTATCGATGCCCTGTCTCGATAGTCCTGCGACCAGGGACCTGCATAAGGATGTGCTTATAGATTACCCAGCCCCACTAGTGTGACGGCCATCACATCGCTGGTAATCAAGCAAAGATCCTAAGGGCTCTACTAATGTGTATAGGCGATATACAAAAATAAACACATGTACACATTGAAGTAGAAACAAACCAAGTAGCATACTACTATTTTGAGCAAGATTGTCAATACAAGGTGAATATCCCAAGCTTCCATTAAGTAATATACATACTAGTATGATACAGTAATGGCCTCTAGGGCATATACACTAACAATCTCCCACTTGCACTAAGGCCATGTACTGGCGTATCGAAGACCTATCATCTCGATCAGCCGCTCGAACTGAGTCTGGGGCAAGGCCTTGGTGAATGGATCTGCAGTGTTATCTTCTGATTTTACTCTCTTTACCTCGATCTCCTGGCGATCAATGATCTCCCTGATCAGGTGGAACCGCCTCAAAATGTGCCTGGACTTCTGATGGGACCTTGGTTCCTTCGCTAAAGCTATAGCGCCGTTGTTGTCACAATACAGCGGTATTGGATCAACACTGGTAGGAACCACCTGAAGTTCCGTGAGGAACTTCTTCATCCAGACAGCTTCCTTTGCGGCATCGCAAGCAGCTATGTACTCCGCTTCCATGGTTGAGTCAGCAACGGTTTCCTGCTTGGAACTCTTCCAGCAAACCGCCCCTCCATTGAGGGTAAAGACATAACCCGACATGGACTTGGAGTCATCCTTGTCACTCTGGAAGCTGGAGTCAGCAAAGACCTCAATCTGGAGGTCTTTTCCGCCATACACCAAGAACATCTCCTTAGTCCTTCTCAGGTACTTGAGAATGTTCTTTACTGCTATCCAGTGTTTCTCCCCTGGGTCTGACTGATACCGGCTTACAACGCTCAATGCGTATGCTACATCTGGTCTGGTACATAACATCGCATACATAATAGAGCCTACCGCAGATGCGTAGGGTATTGATGACATGCGAGCCCTTTCCAAATCAGTCTTGGGAGACATCTCTTTGGAGAGGGTGATTCCGTGACAAGCCGGTAGATTACCGCGCTTGGAATCTTCCATACTGAATCGTTTCAGTATGGTGTCGATGTACCTTGACTGTGAAAGTCCCAACATCCTTTTAGATCTATCACGATAGATCTGGATCCCCAGAATGTAGTTGGCATCGCCCAGGTCCTTCATGGAGAACCTCTGTGACAAGAATCCTTTGACTGACTGTAGCATAGGAATATCATTTCCTATTAGGAGAATGTCATCGACGTACAAGACGAGGAATACCACATTTCTCCCTACAATCTTACTGTAAATGCATGGTTCATCTGGGTTTTTGACAAAGTCGAATTCTTTGACAGTATCATCAAAGCAGATGTTCCAACTCCGCGATGCCTGCTTAAGTCCATAGATGGACTTGAGCAACTTGCACACTTTACCGCTGCTCCCACTCTGATTGAATCCCTCTGGCTGATCCATATAGACGCACTCTTCTAAATTTCCATTTAGGAAAGCCGTCTTAACGTCCATCTGCCAGATCTCATAATCGTGGAAGGCAGCAATGGCAAGAAGGATCCGAATGGATTTAAGCATGGCTACCGGAGAAAAAGTCTCGTCATAGTCCAAACCAGGTCTTTGACGAAAACCCTTTGCAACGAGCCTAGCCTTATAGGTTTCAACCTGCCCATCTACACCAATCTTCTTTCTGAAGATCCATTTGCAGCCTACGGGTTTTACCCCTTCTGGAGCAAAGTCCAAAGTCCAAACTTTGTTGGTGTACATGGACTCCATCTCGGTCCGCATTGCATCCAGCCATTTTACCGAGTCACCGCTCTGAATGGCTTGCTGGAAGCTAGTAGGCTCATCATAATTTATGATGCAATCCTCTCTATCCCCGTCTATGAGAAAACCGTAGTATCTCTCGGGCGGATGAGACTGCCTACTACTCCTGCGGAGCGGCGTAGGAATGTCCGGTTCCCCTGAACCTTCTGGTTCTACTAAGGTTTCAGTAATAGCTTGTGGTTCTGGAATTTCTTCCAGTTCTATTGCGCTCCCACTTATCTGATTTTCTAAAAACTCAGTTTCCATGAAGCGGGCATGACGAGAAACAAGGACTTTTTGCTCCTCTGCGTAATAGAAAAGATACCCCTTGGAGTTCTTTGGGTATCCCACAAACTTGCACTGTACTGAGCGTGCCTCGAGCTTGTCCGCATGCTGCTTTTTTACAAAAGCCGGACATCCCCATGTCTTAAAGGATTTAAGACAGGGTTTCTTCCCACTCCACATCTGGTATGGTGTGGTAGGCACTGTCTTAGTAGGAACTTGGTTCAAGAGATGTGCAGCTGTTTCCAGTGCATAACCCCAGAAAGATCGCGGTAACTCAGCCTTACTCATCATGGAACGAACCATATCTAGTAGGGTTCGATTCCTTCTTTCCGATACACCATTGTGTTGTGGTGTGTATGGAGGAGTACGCTGAGAGAGAATTCCATTCTCTTTTAAGTAGTCCAGAAACTCGGCACTCAAGTATTCACCACCTCGATCCGATCTTAGGATCTTGATACTTTTGCCTGTTTGTTTTTCTACTTCATTCTTATATTCTCGAAATTTCTCAAAGGCCTCGGATTTGTGCTTCATTAAGAAGACATGTCCAAACCTAGAGAAATCATCTGTGAAAGTAATGAAGTATGAATAACCGCTTCGCGCATGTGTAGACATTGGACCACACACGTCACTGTGTATAAGTCCCAAGAGCTCGCTCGCTCTTACTCCGTGTCCAGTGAACGGAGTCTTTGTCATCTTTCCCATGAGACAAGATTCACAAGTGGCATAAGACTGGTACTCGAACGGATCCAAGTATCCTTCTTTATGTAACTTAGTCAACCGTGTCTCATTGATGTGACCCAGTCTACAATGCCATAAGAAAGCCTGATTTAATTCTGGAGACTTTCTTTTAAGTGTGTTCTGGACACTGAATATCTGAGCTTGATTCAATACGTATATACCGTTATTTAATGTACCTGACCCAATCAGTGCTTGATTTAGGTGGATGTTTACTACATCGCTTACAAAAGCAAAATCATATCCTTCCTTAGAAAGTAAGGATACAGATATGATATTGCAAGTCGCACCTGGTACATACAAACAGTCACGCAGAATCAATATCTGCCCAGTTGTCAGTCCTAGGTGATATTCCCCTACGGATACAGCATCCATGCTCATTCCGTTAGCAACCCTGAGAGTCATATCACCTTTCCTGATAACCCTACGGTTTCTCAGACCCTGTAACGAATTACAGATGTGAGATCCTGATCCGGTATCCAATACCCAGGAAGTAGGGTTAACTGACAAACAGTTCTCAATTACAAACACACTCGAAGCCGAAGCCACAACATGCTTCGAATTCTGGCTACTGGCTTTACAAGCCCTGCAATCTCTCTGCCATAGTTCATTCCCGTTACAATAGGAACGTCCCTCTTTAATCATATCCAGTCCCGAAACTTTTGCCCTTGTTTTTCCTTTTTCTTCCCTGGTTTCTTTCAGGGTATAAGCAGAGGGCAGGGACTGTAGAATTAGGTCAGTACTTGACCCATTCTCCAACGTGGTCTCCAGGTCCGTGAGCTTAAAATAGCTGGTCTCTGTAAGGACGTTGCCCCCCTACAGATGACCCGACAGCCAACCTCGCTTGAAGCAATTCGTTCGAGGTCTCATATCTTGCGATACGAGATTGCTCTCCATATAAAACTTTGTTATGGAGGAAGATAGAAACTGAGTCCATCTTCTCGTGCTGCCTCTGGTTTGCACCATTAACTGAGGCTAACACGAGGCACTTGGCTTTCGCACAATCCTTTTCCGGTGTCCTGCGGATGTGAACATCCGTGACAGGGGAAACTGGACCTGAGACAGCAGGGATTTGATTAGTTAAGAGGTGTCCCAGCTTGTCATGGGCAATGGACATCTGGACAGACCTTTGCCAGTCATAACAGTCAGGTTCAGTCATATTTTTATCTAGATGTAACCTAGGTGCGGTCACAGGGTCGCTGCAATTAAGAGAGAGAAGAAGAAACACTCAGCATGATGCTCTTGCAAGTTTAGAGTGGTTTTTAGTTTGTCTAAACAGGATGGCTCCCACTGTTTCTCGAATCCCTCCTCAAACCATAAAGGAAGAATTAGTCGGGATCAATCCCACCGCACAATACTTGCTTAACCGTTCAGCCAGGCCGGTGTCGGTACTTCGAGGGAGGTTTTCCAACGCTTTCGCGAAGTTCCTTAATTAAAGAACCTCTTTTCCCTGGGGGCGTAGCCCCGCTAACACCTTTCTAGGCACCTACTAGGTTTATAGCATTGATCGTTTAGTGAGAAATTTTCCGAGGAGTAGCATATACTCACAGTAGGATCGGGATCCAAATATCATCGCGTGAAGAAACTGAAGGAATCCTACCAGAATCATCACACTCCAAATGGTATGCAAATCTAGCAAGTTTCAGTACTTATGAAACTCCCGATGTATATTTTTGCCCCATGCTCTTATGACCTTGACTAAGGCCAACAAATCATAAGTCACATGTCAAGTTCTACCCGTCGTTGTCCAGGTTAATTTGAATCCACCCGTATATACCCTTGACTAAGGCCAACAAGGTAATACGACTGTCCCAAACCAACGCATTCTATCTATGCAACATATGAATACCCACCAGCTACCAAACACTGTGCCTTGACTAAGGCCAACAAACACAGCTTGAATACTGTTGAATATTCATATGAAACGACGGAGGGCTACGAATGGTTTTGGCGAAACCGTGAACGTAGTGAACTTGATTTAGTCGATGGAACGAGATAGCTTTTAAATGGAGTGGCTCAAACTCCGCATTTTAAAAGTTTGTTTTGAAAAGAACCGAGTGGTTTTTCGAAAATGTTCCAACGACTTATACTTGGTTTATTTTCTTGCATTAGTTCTTTTAATGCATGTTTTGCTTGCATTAGTTCTTTTAATGCGTGATATTCTTGCATTAGTTCTTTTAATGCGTCCCATCATTTAATCCTACCATTGCAGAAAACAACCAAAATATGACGTACGCTTATGCCATTCGCATTCGCCACGGGGCCCCGTCATTACCCGTTAGGTTACTTAACTAACGACAGAGCGGGGGCTGGGCTAGCGCGTCTGTAAAACATAAGCAACGCCTAAATTATATCATATATAGATATACTGCAATGATAAACATTTCAGATCACAGATAAATACATTGGATATACTAGCAATCTGTAATTTGTACGAGCCTGTAACAAAAACAGATAACACGGTCGCGGTGAATAGCCAAAACCCCACCCAAGACCCCTACGGGTGCGGCAAACTACCCGCCAAGTACCCGAAGCGTAGCAACCTCCCTCAACTCCATGAGTAGGCCACTCGACACTTCGGCATACCCGGTAGTTTGTGCACCCCTCCATGGGTCTATCCTAGGAGCAAAAACAGTAAAAAGAAATTATACAATGACGGCTACAACCCCTTCCCGGTTGTGCGGCCATACAAATAATTATTACATCAATTTACAAATTTACATGAATTGCAAGAAAAGAAAACTCTCGTCTCACAACCCCCGGCTATTCACCCGCGACAATCCAACATATTTATATACACATTCCAGCACATTACAGATCATGTATAACCCCGACCAATCGACTTATAGCGATAAGCCGACGTTCAATACATGCAAACATTACAGATATAACCATCATAGTCAAAGTGCAGTGAAGTTCGGAAAAAATACGGAATTATAGGACCCCAAAAGGAAATTTCTTTTCTGGAAAATCTGGGCACATATAATATATTCCAAAAATCCCAAAACCAACACAGACACACACTGCACGAAAAACGATGCAGAGAAGACAACAACTAGCGGCGGTTCCGCGGCGGCTAAGAAGGCTCACGCGGCGGAAGGGCGGCAGTTTAGACGAATCACTGTATCGTTTTTCTTGGGTGTTCACACAAAACCCTGAGCCGAATTTACAAGTATAAATTTTTTCATTTTGACCAGAAAATATTTCAACAGAAACTCAGGTTTTTGTAAAGTTTGGTTTTTGGATTTTTCCGGTTCCGAACTTCGTTACACTTCACTACCAAGCTAGTTTAAGTTTAGTTAGGCTCTGATACCACTGTAAGTCCACGTTGCGACCCCCGGTTCTTACGGGGAGGCGGAAACGGTATAAAATCAAAATTTTAACGCAAGAGGCAACATGGACTAAGCAAGGTCGGGATCTTTACCTAAACTAAAACTAGCAAACTAAGCTAAAGATATTTAGCTACTCGGATGAAGATGGTTATACCTAAACTTGAACTCCTTCTCTTCAAGCTCCGATGGTGGTTCGATGGCTCCTTCTCGTTGTCTCCGTACGCCGAAGATAGATCCACTTGAAAGCTCCAACCTTTAGCTCCTTCTTCGTTCTTTGAAGAAAACTAGTTCACTTGGTTTGCTAAACCTAGTGAACTAGAATGAGTAGAGATGAAATAGAATGGGATTTTATCTATGGTTCTTGATTCTCAACTCATGAGACAAGAGAACCATAGATCAAGAGAGGGAGCAAGAGGTTGAGGGTGAGAGGAAGAGGAGAGCTCAAGAACAAGAGAGAGAATGAGCAAGAAAGAATGAGCAACTCTTTTGTCTTTCACCCTCTCATAATCCAAAGCAATGATAACTCATCATATCAACAAAAGTCTTATGTGATGGTTGAAGTAACCATAACCTTATCATGTCATGAACTCATTTTACTCAAATGAACAAGCAAGAAAAAGTATTTGGCATGAAATGATAACCATGGTTATCATGATGGTCAACTAGTCAAGCCTAGTCAACCGGTCAACAAGTCAACAAAAGTCAACAAGTCACCAAAGTCAACAAGTCAACAAAAGTCAACAAGTCAACAACCATATCACCATAATACTTAATTAATATAATAGTTAATCACATATCATATTCTCATTAGGGTTGAGCATAAAGTCAAAAAGTCAACGGTCAACTGTCAACAACCCTAATGAGAATCCGCTGCCTCTGCCTCCCTGTCATTTGTGCATACACACCCGCATCCGCGTTCCGAGGAACACGAATGCAAACTGGATAAATCCAATCCCATAAGGTACACTAGGATCTGGCTTAAACCAAAGCCCGCTAGTGTAAACTGCCCGGACACTGTACGTGCACAAGTGCACGGATGTGACCGAACCCTGTCGCAAAACCATGCGACCTGTCGCAATACCATGCGACCTCTACTCTTTTGCCTAAAGGCGAAAAGCTTTCTGTGTGGGACTCTAAAGACTCGACACTACGCTGGCAGTGGGTTTAACCACAGACCGCAAGCGGCACTAGCTGTGCGTAACGGTCCCCAGGTAATGCCGACAAGAAGACCGACGAGGCGAAACCCATCTGAACTCCTACTGAGCCTGAGTGTGACATTCTCCATACAGTCCGGTCTGTTCGTCTGATACATCGCATGGCGGGCCTAGGGGGCGGTAAACGTCAGTCCCCCAATAGCGGTACAAGTCGTGCCGGAGTGAAGCCCAATACACCCTGAGATAACACTGGAAACCTACCAGTATATCTCGTTTGCCCTGGCCAGGGACTACTCGTGTAATGGCTCTCCTAGACACAGCGCGATGTCAACCCCCAATACCGGGAGAGACGAATCCTGTCTAACCGTCACTGCCTCCAAGTGCTTCGGGACTGCACCCAACCACTACCTGTTTGCATGACTCCTTTGAGCCGTGGTAGGGTAGTGATCAAAGTACAGTGGGAACACACTCGAGGCGGAGTGACAGTGTCAAGTCAGCGGACTAAGCTGTACTCATGTCACCTGGGAACTGATAACTGACGATAGGTATAATACCAACTAGTCAGTTCCCGACGAGTCCTGTCCAGTGTACCCGTAACCTAACGAGCACCCGCATACTATCTCAAGTACGACGTACTGACGGCTGTGGGACAGACCGTCTCCCACACTGGGATGAGAAGCGCATGCGCTGGTCTACTCCGGAGTATCGATGCCCTGTCTCGATAGTCCTGCGACCAGGGACCTGCATAAGGATGTGCTTATAGATTACCCAGCCCCACTAGTGTGACGGCCATCACATCGCTGGTAATCAAGCAAAGATCCTAAGGGCTCTACTAATGTGTATAGGCGATATACAAAAATAAACACATGTACACATTGAAGTAGAAACAAACCAAGTAGCATACTACTATTTTGAGCAAGATTGTCAATACAAGGTGAATATCCCAAGCTTCCATTAAGTAATATACATACTAGTATGATACAGTAATGGCCTCTAGGGCATATACACTAACAGTATTATACCTATTTTCAGATAGCAATTCCTAGGTGATATGTGTACAGGTTAGTCTATCGACTTGAGGTCGACATTTGTCCCGTGTGAGTTCCCACTGTGCTTTGATTACTACCCTACTACGGCTCAAAAGAGTCATGCAAATAGGTTTTAGTTGGGTACAGTCCCGAGCCACATGGAGGCAGTGAGCGGATCGTCAGGGGATTCGTCTCTCCCGGTATTGGGGGTTGATGTCGTATTGTGCACGGGTGGCCATCACCAGAAATCCTTGTCCAAGGTAGTCGAGAATTACCGATTCGGATCATTAGTTTCTCAGTGGGTGATGGGCTTCATACCGACACTAAATGTCGCATTGTTAGGGGGTTGACTTTATCCACCCCCTAAACTCGATATCCGAGATTCATAGATGAACGGACCGGACTGTACGGATATTGTCACTGTCAGGCTTAGTAAGGGTTTCAGGATGAGTTTGCTCGTCAGCCTCCCTTTCACTCAATACCTGGGTAGCCGTTACGTACAGCTAGTGCCGCTGACGTGCTTTTGGTTAAATTCACTGCCAGCGTATTTATGAGTCTTTAGAGTTCCACAAAAAGGGTTTCCCTGTTTCGGGCGAAACGATGTAGAGGCCGTATGGTTTTACGGTAGGGTTCGATCACATACATGTACTTTTGCACGGATGATGTTCGGACGGATAATACTAGTGGGCTTTGGTTTAAGCTGTATCCTAGTATTATATTGTTGGATTATTTTCGTCTCATTGTATTCGTATTCTTCGGAATACGGATGCGGGTATGTATATACGGATGAGGGGTATTCTTGTAATTTCTTACAAGATTACTTTTAAAAGATTACACCTCATTATGGTTTAGAACTTTTTGGATTAAAAGGTTATTGAGGTGTAGGATGAGGTGTTTGTTGCATTTTTGGTGGCATGGCTTATTAGTGACCCATGGTTACTTTTCTAAGCATGATTAAGTTTTTGTTTGTTGTGAAATTTTGTTGACTTGAGATATTTTTGGTTGACTCTAGATATTTTGGAGCTATGGGATATTTATATGGATGGATTCAATTATTGAAAAAGGATTATCACAAAAAGAAATCTCACAACAAATAAAAAGACTTAGCCATTTTCTTTCTTGAGTTGTCTCATTCTCATCCTCATGGCATCTTCTTCTACTTTCACCCAAACCCTCTCATGTGTTGAGAAACCTTGGGTGTCTTGAGACAAATTAATCCTTCATCACTCTCTACTTCTTCTACGGTATCTATTGTAGCGATCTAGGTACCCTAGTTACCTCGAATATGAGGTTGGAGCTCGATTCATAGACTCTCGGGTGGATCATCTTTGATAAAGGGAGACCGGAGATCAAGCTTGATCAAGGAGGCCTCTAGAAGCTTGGGAAGATGGTTCAAGACCGAAGGACATGGATCATTCGGTATAACCATTCTAACTCCTTTGCATGTTTTGTTATTTAGGGCTTATGGGTCGATCCGGGTTATCGGGTTGTTCTAGCGCTAGTTTTTGAAAATTTTTGTTCCGCAATGGCCACTGTTTGATGGCCGGGGCGTTTGCGTAACCCAACAATTATCAAATCAACACTTGATTCGATAACACGGTTATATCATATATAACCGAAAATATTCAATATTCATTATTAAATCAACATTTGATTCAATAATTCGGTCATATCATGTATAACCGACCAATATCATATATATATATATATATAACAAATCATTGAATCAACACTTGATTCAATAATCCGGTTATATCACATATAACCTAACCGATATCATATATCGCGATATTAGAATACGGTATCACATACTCGTATTTAATCAAGCTCCTGCACATATCACCATATGTGCCCTACTTCGTTTTGCTTGAGCTAGGAAGCCTCTGTGTGGGGATCTAAAGAATCGTCAATACGCTAGCAGTAGGTAATGATCACATCAGTCACCCACAAGCCGTCAGCGGTACTAGCTGGACGCAACGGCTACCCAGGTATTGAGCGAATAGAAGATCAACAAGAAAGCTTGTCCAAACTCTCTCAAAACCTATAAGTAACACTTACCATATAGTTCAGTCTCTTCGTCTGATATGTCACATATCAAGTCTAGGGGTGGAATCGTCAGACCCCAGTAACTTGATAAGTCATGCCGATGTGTAGCCTATAACCGTTCGAGAAACTACTGATAACACTTACCAGTAAATCTCATCAACCCTGCCCAGGGACTTGCTGTTATAGCCAATCAAGCATAGCGCAACATCAACTCCCTATACCGGGAGAGACGAAACCCCTTCTATCGCTCATTGCTTCCATGTGACTCGGGACTGTACCCAAAATCCACCTTTTTGCACGACTTCTTTAAGCCGTGGTAGGGAGGAAATCAAAGCATAGTGGGAACCACACAAGTCTCTATGATGATCTCGGGTTTACAAACTAACCTGTACAAGTGTTACCAGAGAAATGCTATCTGACGATATATATGGTACCAACTAGGAGTTCTCGGCGAATCCTATTCGGTGTACCCATTCTCTAATAAGCACCCGTGTACAATCTTTGATGTCAAACACCAATGGATATGGGATCAACCATCGCCCCATACAGGGTCAAGAAACGTACACACTAGTCTACTCTGGAATATCGATGCCCTGTCTCGATATTCCCTTGACTAGGAACTCTTAAAGGATGTGCTTGTGGACTACAAAAGCCCCACTAGTATGATCTGCATCATAGTCCTAGTAGTCAAGCTAACATCCTAAGGGCTTTATCAACATGTATTAGAGAGACAGTATAACAATACAAGTGTACATGTTAAGATAAAGAGCAACCAGATAGTATACTATCATGTCGAGCAGAAAGTCCTCTATATTTATGTCCAGGCATCCACTATATAAGGCATACATATTCCTAACAATCTCTCACTTGCACTAAGACCATTTGTTGTAGTATCTCATACCCAACATCCTAAAAAGTCTCTCAAATTGCGTCTGGGGGAGGGCCTTTGTTAGTGGATCCGCTGTGTTATCATTCGTGTCAACTCTCCTGACCTCGATCTCCCGGCGATCAACTATCTCCCGGATCAGGTGATACCGCCTCAGAATATGTCTGGATCATTGATGGGACCTGGGTTCCTTAGCCAAAACCACAGCTCCATTGTTATCACAATACAAGGGTATTGAATGCTCTATAGATGGAACCACATCATGTTCAGCAATGAACTTCTTCATCCAGACAGCTTCTTTGCAGTATCGTTGGCAACGATGTATTCAGCCTCCATCGTCGAGTCTGCTGCGGTAGCTTGCTTGGAACTCTTCCAACATACCGCTGCTCCATTGAGGGTGAAGACAAAACCCGAGACCGACTTACTGTCGTCCTTATCACTCTGGAAGCTCGAATTGGTAAAGGACTCCATCTGGAGTTCTCCATTACCATACACTAAGAACATTTCTTTAGTCCTTCTCAAATACTTAAGAATGTTCTTTACAGCTGTCCAATGCTTCTCTCCAGGATCTGATTGATACCTACTTACCATACTAAGTGCGTAAGCTACATCCGGTCTGGTACATAACATCGTGTACATGATTGATCCAACTGCAGAAGCATAGGATATCTCTTGCATGCGAGCACTCTCCAAATCAGTCTTGGGAGACATCTCTTTGGAGAGAGTGATTCCTGAGCAAGCGGGTAAATTACCACGCTTAGAATCTTCCATACTAAACCTCTTTAGTATGGTGTTTATGTACCTGGATTGGGAAAATCCTAACGTCCACTTAGATCTATCTCTATAGATCTTAATCCCCAGGATGTAGGAGGCATCTCCTAGATCTTTCATGGAGAACTTTTGTGATAAGAAGAGCTTGACTGAGTGTAGCATAGGAACATCATTTCCTATCAAGAGTATGCCATCCATGTACAATACGAGGAAGGCAACCTTACTCTCTACAACCTTCTTGTATATACAAGGTTCATCTACGTTTTTGATGAAGTCAAACTCTTTGACTGCCGCATCAAAACAGATGTTCCAGCTCCGCGATGCCTACTTTAATCCGTAGATTGATTTAAGCAGCTTGCACACCTTTCTGCTGTTCCGACTGTCTACGAAGCCCTCTGGCTGTGTCATGTACACGTTCTTTTCTAAATCACCATTTAGAAAAGTGGTCTTGACGTCCATCTGCCAGATTTCGTAGTCATGGTATGCAGTAATGGTATGCAGCAATTGTAAGTAGGATCCTGATGGACTTAAGCATAGCCACTGGAGAAAAGGTTTCATCATAGTCGACACCTGGTCGTTGATGAAAACCTTTTGCTACAAGTCTAGCTTTGAAGGTCTCAATCTTTCCATCTACACCAAGTTTCTTCTTAAAGATCCACTTGCTCCCAATGGGTTTTATCCCTTCAGGAGCAACTTCCAAAGTCCATACTTTGTTGGTGTACATGGATTCTATCTCAGATCGCATAGCATCCAGCCATTTCACAGAGTTCCCACTTGTGATGGCGCGTTCGAAACTAGTTGGGTCATCATCTTCCATGATGCAATCCTCGCTCCCACCGTCTATAAGAAAATTGTAGTATCTCTCAGGTGGATGAGGAACCCTACTAGATTTGCGGAGTGGCTGAGGTTCATCGGGGACTATCGAATCCTCCGGTTCTACCAAATCATCAGCTGTAGTTTGTGTAGCAGGAACTTCTTCCAGTTTTACCTCATTGGCATAAATTTCTTTTTTTAAGTCGATGTCGCGCACCCCACGTGTTTGCGGGGAGGTGGAAATAGCAAATAATTATTTTTACGCGCTTCACAACACCGACTTGAACCAAGGATCGAACATAAAACCCTAGCTAGCATACTACTTGAGGTTTAACTACTCGGATGAATGTTATACCTCATAGTATCGTGTCCTTCTTGTCTTCTTACTGTCTTCTTTCTCTTCTTGCTGTCCTCTGTCACTTCGTGAGCTCCTTGGAGTGAAAATGGATAGCGCCTCCTCGTCGGCTTCTCGAAGTCGAAGAAGATCCACCCGAGACTTCCAACCTTGAGCTTTAACCTCTAAGATGAGCTAACTAGGTCACTTGGTGTGCTAAAATAAGTATCCTAGAGTGAGTAGAGAGTGATTTTGGGTAGCTAAGTCTCATTAACTCTTGGATTCTCAACACATGAGATAATAAGAGTTGAGATTTAAGAGGGAGAAGAAGAGAGTGAACCTGAGGAAAGAGAAAATGTTTTTGATAATGATAATTGAGATGGCTCACTTGATATGACTACAAGTATGGCAAGAAAAATATCTCACCCAAAATATCTAGTGCCACAAAATATCTCACAAAAATATCTAAGTCAAATAGTCAAACCAAGTAGCCATGGCACAATTATCATTTACAAAAATAACAAATAATTTTCTCCACCTCATAATTGTTTTAATCAAGTCAATAGTCAAACCCCTAATGAAGTGTCTCCTTCTAAAACAATCTTGAGTAATTATAAGAATGCCCCTCTCATCCGTATATACATACCCGCATTCGTGTTTCGAGAAACACGAATACAATGAGACGAAACTAATCCAACAATCTAATACTAGGATCCGGTTTAACCCAAAGCCCACGAGTATTGTCCGCTCGAACATCACACGCGCACAAGTACACGTATGTGATTGAATCCTGTCGAAAAATCATACGACCTCTACATCGTTTCGGCCGAAGCAGGGAAACCCTCTGTGTGGGACTCTAAAGACTTGACAGTACGCTGGCAGTGGGTTTAACCACAAGCACGTCAGCGGTACTAGCTGCACATAACGGCTACCTAGGTATCTGTCGATAAGAAGGCCGACGAGCAAACTCATCCGAACTCCTACTGAGCCTGTCTGTGGTAATCTCCGTACAGTCCGGTCTGTTTGTTTAAGAGTATCGCATATCGGGCCTAGGGGGTGGTAAACGTCAGACCCCTAATAGCGCAATAAGTCGTGTCGGAGTGCAGCCCAAAACACCTTGAGAAACTACTGGAGTACCTACCAGTAAATCTCGCTTGCACTGACCAGGGACTTTGTGTAATGGCTTTCCGAACAGAGCACGACATCAACCCCCAATACCGGGAGAGACGAATCCTATCTAACCGCCACTGCCTCCAAGTGCTTCGGGACTACACCCAACTACTACCTGTTTGCATGACTGAATAGAGCCGTGGTAGGGTAGTAATCTAAGAACAGTAGAAACACACTTGAGGCGAAGTAGCAGTGTCAAGTTGATGGACTAAGCTGTACTCATGTCACCTAGGAACTACTACCTGACGATATGTATAGTACCAACCGGCAGTATCCCATGAGTCCGTCTGTAACATTTCATAAAAATAAAATATTATTTTTGGGAATTTATATAATTAAAATAAGAAATATTATGAATATTTTAATGATATTGTATAATTATATACCAATAAATTGGAAAATATTGGAAAAATACCTTGAATGTTGATTTTTAATGAATTTATATGATTTAGACATTTTTATAAATTTTATCCAATTAATTATATACAAGTTTATGTTTAATTTTGATTAATATCTACTAATGTTTCATTAAGTATATTTATGTGCATGATATGCACCACAACTTATTACATTCTTTTTATTGTTTGCAACCATGCTTTTTTTTTCAATTGTTAATTGGTTTAGTTTTGATGGAATTTTTAAAAAATTAAAAATGAAAAGAAAAAGAGAAAAGAACAAAAGGAAAGAAAACGAAAAGAAACTTGTGCACCACCTTGTACACCATTCTTGATATTTTGACCTTGGGCCATTTTATCATCACTTCATCCTCTCTTCTTCTTTTCCTCACTCTCTCATGGCTGCCCACTCACTCCCCTCTCCTCTACTCTTTCATTTACCATAAAAACCACATCAAAAACATGCACCCTCTTTACAAAAATTGTGCACCACCTTGCTACAAAGACAATGAGGTGATCAAGTTGAGGTTTTGAAGAACTTGTGCAACTCAAGAAAATTCTTGAGTTGCCTAATGAGATAATCCTTTCACTAATTATGTAGTATTTGATTTCTTTTAGCCTTTAAATTAGTTTAGAATCCATTAAGTGTAGTTTTGTGAGCTTTGAAAATTCTTAGATGTGGATTAGGGATTCTTGAGTTGTGAGGATGCAATTGAGGTGTAATTGGTGACCTTAAACCCCCTTAGGGTTTAGAAACCAAATCAAACAGAGCCTAGACCATACAATTGAACTAGACGTTTCGATATCGGTTTTGTGTGCAATTGGTGCCTACAGGAAATCTGGAGTGAACTGAGAACTTTTTAGGAAAATCAAACAACCTCAGAGACCTAGTTAAACCAATAGGAGGCCACCCTGCAAATATGAACCAAACAAAGAAATTTGGACCGGTGAGCTCGGAATTTTGGCCTATATGGCCGGCCATGCAGTGTGGGATCATGTTAAAATTGGTTTTGTAGCTCATATACCCATTATACATCACCCCAGTACTGTTTGATTAACTTAATTTCACCTGAACTAAAATCTGGAATAAGTTTTCAAAGTTGTTGTTTTGGTTTCGTGAATTTCGATAATTTGGTTTTGGTATTCGAACTATGGATTTGGTAGTCGGACGTTTGTACGTCGACGACGAGGGTTATTTGGATGTTTTTGCTTGCGTAAGCTATAGGTTTTAACCTATAGTCCACTCGCGTGTTGTTTTGATTTTTAATCAGATTTTAATACGATACGATATGTTATGACGTATAGATACCTCCACGTGAACTTCGGGACGACAAGCAAGAGCACGGCGGCACTGACTTCGGCAAGCAAGGACCAGGTGAGTAGATGTATATCTACAGGGGAAGTCGGGTGGATGGCGTATAGTACCCACGCAAACGTAGAATAAGGTTATTACGTATTATTATTAGGAAGTCGGACATGACCTTGGATTCTTGGCGAGTAGGGTACTATTGAAGACCTTAAGTTGGATTAGATTGATTTAGAAAGACTTAACCAAAGAATGATTACCTTGGAAGGAATTTGTAGGTTTCATTTAGACACACACACACGCAATACATAAACTTGACTTGGTGTATATGTGTGTGTGTGTGTGTGTGTGTGTGTGTGTGTGTGTGTAGGTTTATACACACACACACACACACACACACTAGGTTTATACACACACACACACAACATATACACGTGATTGAGATATGTTATGATATTATAGCGGATCGTTGAACAATGATACCATGCAATTGATGATATATATATGATAGTTGATTTATGATCGAGATATGATATGAGATGTGTTATGATATTTATAATGGATCGCTTGTGTAATTTATATTTATATATGATAATATGTGTTGATGATATCGGATTACACAAGACTCTAGGTCAGTAACCAGATCATGATATTGTTTGATGATGATACATTATGAATGATGATGTATATATGATAGTTGATCCGTACCCCGATTTTGGGATGCCGTACGATGGATTTTACCGTACGAGGTATAGATATGATGATTGATTCGCACTCTTAACTCGAAGAAGTCGTACTATGTACACGACACTATTGAGGCTGGATCGCCGACTCTTAGAGGTATCGACTTGGACTTTAGGTGGACTTTTCTTACCTTTCGACCAGTTCCTTAGTTAGTTTATCAGTGGGTTAGGTAGATGCTAGTTTAGGCTCGAGTCATACATATTTTCAAAACCAACGAATCATGAGCATTTTTCAAAAAAGACAACTGGGTGATACTACGGATTTTCAAAGGATTTATCTTTTCTCAAAAACACCGTAGCCCCTATTTTTCTAAAAACCATGATTCGTGCTATTTCAAACACCAAAACGGTATGACTCGTATAGTAGAAATGTATATTCTTCGGTATTGCGGTTATTACTCCCTCTCTGTTATATTCATGTTATTCTCATTTCACTGCATGTTTATATACATGTTTCCTTAGCTGTTATGATTCCACCTGTTAGGACACCAGCACCATTACCGATGATGCGCATGTTCCACGTACACATATTTGCCGGCTCACATACATCATCATCGGTAATTGCCATGTCACGTACACTTTAGAACATATTACTTCATCGATATAACCGGCTAAACTCTAGTTACAACATAATATTTGTGTGATTACCCTCATGTGTTAGCTTAGAGATTGCATTCTTTACTTAGATACTTCATGCATTCATATATTCATTTGGTTATGTACTATTATGGGGCTTTATGCCGATATTCACAGTTTACTCACTCTTGATTCTTGGATTTCGGATTCTCATGAGATTTCTGGATTTTGGGGCCGTCTTACTCGAGGCCAAATTGCGGAATCAAAATTTTTCCTTACTCGGAAACCGGCGCTACCGCGGACAAAGAAAACCCGGATCGAAACCATTAACCTAATACTAGCAATCAAGAGATAGGGTGAGAAGTATACCGAGTGATCCGAGTCCTCCGGTCTTCTCTTCATCGTCCCGATCTCCCGCGGATAGTCTTGTCTCCATATCGTCGCCTCCTCGCCGGAAAGGGCACCACATCGCCTGCGTCTTTTACGGGCTCCCGCCTCAATACCGAGGCAACTCGAGCATGAAGCCGGCAACTCGACATGCTCAAGATGTGCTGTAGAATGTAGTGTAGAAGATACTTGTCTCATTTGGGGTTTGTTGCCATGGTGATGGAGAAATCAAGAATAGAAAAATGGTGCTTGCATTTTTCTAGCAAGAAAATGAGATCATGAATGAAACTCTCAAGATGAAGCTCTCTCTTCTTCTTCTCTCTTTCTTTTTCCTCTCATGAAAAACTTATCATCTCAAATGAGAATGGTGGAGGAGGTAATATGAAGCAAGAAGGGAGGTGAGTGTAGGGTAAAGCAAGTGGTGACCACATCAAGACATAATCATCACAAAATCACATCAACTCTAATCCACTTCTTATCACAATAAAGCATGAAAAGAATGGTATCTAAAAAGGTTATCATAATAAATCATCTTACAAATAAAACCTCCACCAAATGTAATTTGCAAAACTGCAAATTACCCCCTCCATCAGAAAAGTCCGGCCGGGAAAGAACAAAGAAAAACCGGCCGGAACGGAATACAAACTGGCAACTCCAGAAAACTGGTCCCGTAATAAATTACAGGAAAACCCCTATACTGTGCATACACACCCGCATCTGTATTCCGTCCGGATACAAATGCAATGAGACAAAATCTACACTGTACTAAACTAGGACCGGCTTAAGCCAAAGCCGGCTAGTAAAAACCGTTCGATCCTGATCCGTGCAATACCGCATGTATCAGATCAAACCCTGCCATATAACTATACGGCCACTAGTACAAAACTGTCCGATCCTGATCCGTGCAATACCGCACGTATCTGATCGGACCCTGCCATATCTCCATACGGCCTCTACAGCGTTTCGCCCGAAAGCTGAGTAACTGAAAGTGTGGTGGAATCTAAAGACTCGTCAATACAATGGCTGTGGATTTAACCACTAGCACGTCAGAGGTATAAGCCAATACGTAACGGGCCACCAGCTATTGACCAAAAGGGACGTCGATGAGCGAACTCATCCTGACACCCTACTGAGCCTGTCAGTGACAATATCCGTACAGTCCGGTCCGTTCGTCTATGAGTATCGCATGGCGGGCCTAGGGGGTTGGTAAAAGTCAGACCCCCAAAAGCGGTACAAGTCGTGTCGGAGTGTAGCCCAGAACGCCCTGAGATACTACTGGAATACCTACCAGTAAATCTCCTGCCTCGGCCGAGGGCTTTGCGTAATGGCTCTCCTAGACACAGCGCGACCTCACCCCCAATACCGGGAGAGACGAACCCCTGAAGATCCGCTCACTGCCTCCATGTGGCTCGGGACTGTACCCAACTAAAACCTGTTTGCACGACTCCTTTGAGCCGTGGTAGGGTAGTAATCAAAGCACAGTGGGAACTCACACGAGACAAATGACGATCCACAGGTTGATGAACTAACCTGTACACATGTCACCAGGGAACTGCTATCTGACGTCAGGTTTAAGCCCAACTAGCAGGTTCCCGGCGAGTCCTGTCCGGTGTACTCATAACCCAATGAGCACCTGTATACATCTTAGGTGAACCAACTGACACCAGTGGCTTGTGAGACCGGCCACCGCCCCTCGTCGGGGTCTCGACTGTATACACTAGTCTACTAATGGAGTATCGATGCCCTGTCTCGAAACTCCTACGACTAGGGACCTTTTAAGGATGTGCTTATAGACTACCAGCTCCCACGTATATGATCGCCATCATACTGCTGGTAGTCAAGCAAGAATCCTAGGGGCTCTATCAACGTGTAATAGCGACATGTCAGGTCACCTAAAATAGTACACGATGATAAAGGTAAACCAGATAGCACACTATCATCTCGAGTAAGACTGTCCTACCGGGATAGGTCCTCCCTCAATCATTGCAATCACGTGCCTGTGATCCAATAATTGACTCTGAGGGCACTATCTCCAACAATCTCCCACTTGCACTCAAGGCTAATTATTGCGATGCCGCATACTCACAGCCCGTGTGATACCGAACACCCAACTCCTCTACTAGTCAGTCTCACAAAGCTTGTTTGCGAAACTATAGCGTTCGAGGAATAGCCTAAGTGAGTGGATCCGCTGTGATGTTTCTTTCTACGTCTCTCTATATCTCAAGTTCGCGGAGAAAGCCATCTCCCGAAATGAGCAATACCTGTCTTAGAATGTCTGGATGTCTGATGGGACCTAGCTCATAAATGAACTCCAAATCCAAACTTCTTAGACTGTATCGTCAACTGAACTTAATCAGTATCCTGCGCCATGCCACCCTCAGTATTGCCTTGGACCACCTTTCCAAAATACTGCCCCTCGTCAGAAGGAAAAACTATAACTCTGACAACCTCCTTGTCGTCCATGTCACTTTGGAAGCCTGGAATGATAACTGTCTCCCAAATGAGGCTGTCGTTATCATATCCCTAGAACATCCACTTATGTTCTAAAACTGCTTCCGACTGTTTCTCCAGGATTGGATTAATATCAACTTATTGCACCTACTGCAAGAACAACATCTGGTGTGGTACTTGACATCTCATGATTGACTCAATTGCCTAAGCAAGTGATCTGTCAATCATGCGTATCCCTCTCCTCTTTAGTCTATAAGACACCTTTAGAGAGGGTGACTCCATCAACTGCAGGTGCACTACCGTGTCAGGAGTCGTCCATTCTAAATACTCATAGAATGCTGTCAAGGTACCCAGATTGGGAAACCACCCAAATCTAGATCTAAAACTATAGATCTAGTAACCAGTATGTTTGATATAATATCCAAGTCCCTTGTGGAGAAACCACTGTGTGACGACCAAAGTATAACCGATCGTAGTATAGGAATATCACTTTCTACTATCTTCTCAACGGATCCATCCCCTATTCTGATGACGTCAAACCTATGACTGTCACATCAGAAATAGATGATCTATCTCCGCTACATCTGCTTTAGTCTATAAATAGACATAAGCCTGATGTCCACCAATGCTTCCGCTGCTCCCACTGACTACGACAACCCTCTGGCAGAGTCATATAGACGTGCACTTCTAAAGCTAGTTTAGAACGACGCTATACTCATCCTCCTGCCGGGTCTCGCAGCCTGGAACAACAACAATGGCAAGTGTGGGTAAACAAGAACTTCCCTGTCACCGTCCTTGAGGCTACCGGAGTACCTCTCGGGTGCCTGAAGTTACCCACCTTATCTGCGGAGTGGCCAATGGAATGTCAAATCAGATTGAATCTTTAGGTTCCTTATCAAATCTTCAGTAATCGTTTGCGGTTCTGGAATCACTTCCAGTTCTACCATACTCCCACTTCTGTTTTTGAAAAAATCCATTTTTAATAAAACTGTGGCGAGTCTAGAACAATATCACTATTGATCTTCCAGATGGTAGAAAGTCAACCCTCGTCATAGCCTGTGTCAACCCGCAAACAACCATTACAGAAACGTGCCCTGAGTTGTCCAGTGTCTGGTTTTAAGCATAAGCCGGACAACTCCCCGTACCTTAACATAGTTAAGATATGAACTGTTCTATATCCAATATAGAACCAGAGGCACTGATTTAATTGAACCAGATTCAAATCATGCAGCTATCTCCAGTGCATGTAAACTAAATGGAGAGAGGCCGATCAGCGTTACTCAACATAGGAATGCTTCCAATTATGAGTAACCTGAAAGAGAAGCAATTTCTCTTAATCATTACTATCAACTGAATACCATATACAAGTATCTACATCTTCGATCACTTTGAAGAATCCCGATACTTGCAATACCTGGTTCTCTACTCTATTCAAATACCTATAACTCCTCAAAAACTTAGACCCTGTGTTTCTACGAAACACATGTCTAAGAACTAGAGAAGTTAAAAGTAAACAGAATATAGTATGAGGACCAACCCCTCTGTCCTAATGGACACTGGACAACATACAATACTCTGTATAAGTCCGCTGAGTCTAACAACTCTTTCACTGTGCGTCGTAGGTTGAAAACTGTACTTATGGTTAAGAAGAATTACACCGCTGTTTAATGCTCCTTACCTAACCATCCACTGATATAGGTAAATGTCATCGACATAATATCAAAAGGTATATCTCACTCTATGAAAATAGACGTACAGATATATCAATTTGAAATTGGTGCATAACCGCGGATATTCAAAACCAAAAAAATTGCCGTCCGGCAAACAACCCAGGTGACTTCCTCAAATATCACCGATTACAAAGAATCCTGATATAGTGAGGATGATCACCCAATTCCCAATAACTTACTCCCACTCATCATCTGTAAAACCATACAGATGTGAGAATCATACCTGGTAAATACATACCCTGGAGCAAGTGTCTAACTGAGAAATCAGTTTTCTATTAACAGTACACAGTGAAACTGAAACATTGAAATGTTTCGTCGGGGTATCCTGGTATTCCTAGTAATGCCTCTTCCATTATCCAGATTCACAACTGTAACCGTATAATTCTTTGCCATCTTTCTTAATCCCTTCATATATCTTTAGTCATTACCTTCTGTACACCCCTTTAGGACAAATGGTTTTCTTCCTTCCCTACCGTTCGGCACCAGCCTATGGTTTGGAAGAAGACTATCCAAAAGGCATAAAGGGTGTACTGTCCTAATCCTAGGAACACTCGCAATGCGAGAGAAGGTGAAGATAAAAGGCGCCTGAATGTACTTTATTCCTATTTCTCCTGAACCAGAATCCATCCCCGAACTGGAACAAGTTCCTTTCGAGTCCGTATATAACCATACGATGGAGTATCCAATAAACTGTGGATCATCGTAGTGATATGGAGTGTCCTGGAGAAATACAAAGGTGATTTAGGATTGGCGAAGAAATACTTGGTTTGGTCGTGAATATCAGTCGCAATTTACTTTGCCCTCTTACTAATCCCTTGCTTTGTCTTAACTTAATACCTTCTGTACACCGTTTAGGCTAACTGGTTTTCTTCATTCCCTACCGGTCGGCACCAGCCTATGGTTTGGAAGAAGACTATCCAATTTGCGTAATAGGTGTACTACTCCTAAACCAAGGAGTACTCGCAACCTGAGAGAAGGTGAAAAGAAAAGACAACTGAATAGTCCTATCCGTTTTCTCCAGAACCAGAAACCATCCTCGAAGTCCTTCGAGTTCGTATATAACCATACGATGGTTTTGTCCAATGGAAGTGGACATTCGTAGTAATAC
The DNA here is from genome assembly GCA_030015575.1 of Agapanthus africanus. Taxonomy (NCBI): domain Eukaryota; kingdom Viridiplantae; phylum Streptophyta; class Magnoliopsida; order Asparagales; family Amaryllidaceae; genus Agapanthus; species Agapanthus africanus. The sequence continues at coordinate 201,379,010 of CM057350.1, forward strand.
GGGGTGTCCTGGAGAAAAGGGTAAAAGTAGGAGTGGCAATGAGGTCTGCAACTCTGACAATCCAAAAGCCTGTGTTAAGAAGGTTTGGTCAACTTGGTCACTGAGTCATAGTCCAGGGTCGGGTCAATGGTCGCTGCCAAAGAGAGAGAGAAAAGAAACACTCAGCGTGCACTCTAACCTAGATCAGAATGGTTATCACTTTATCTAATCTGGAAACCTCCCACTGTACCTCAAATTCTCCTCCAAACCTGAAAGAAGAATTAGTCGGGATCACCCGAGGAGTAAACCAACTCATCAGTGGGAATCGGGATCCAACTCTCATCGCATGATAACGTGACGGAATCCACTCACGTCACCACACTCCAGAAGGTATGCTCATGCCTGGCAAGTTTCAGTTCTTTTGAAACTCCCGATGTGTGTTTTTACCCCTAGGACCCAAGTGACCTTGACTGAGCCAACATATCAAAGGATCCTAGTCAAGTTCAACCCGTCATTATCTTGATTGCATTAGACCCACCCGCACGAGTCCTTGACTGAGCCAAAATGACCGTACGACTGTCCTAACCAATCACATATCCATGCAACAGAAAAGCACTACATAGCTACCGAACACTACGCCTCGGCTGAGCACGACATACGCAGCACGAATACTAAGTAATACTAATCTGAAATGACGGAGGGCTACGACTGGTTTTTGGCGAAAAACCTTTAACGTAATGAACTTGATATCGTTGAAGGAACTGGATAACCTTTTAGAAAATATAGTGACGAAAACCTTTACTAAAGAGGTCACTCCCGGTGAAGGGATCTCGGCTCTTTCCCCGTAGAATGAGGTGCAGGATATTCCAAATGAATACCACGATGCATAGCAAAAGTAATCGGCTATAGTGAAGTTAATGCCCTGACGCAAACTTCTGTCCAAGGGGTCACTCCCGGTGAAGGGATCTCGGCCCTTGCCTCGTCGACTGAGGAGCAGGATATTCCAAATGAATACCACGATGCAAAACAAAAGTGAACGTCCTTGCAATAACAGCTTTTTGAAAAGTGTTCCAACAACATAAGATTAGGTTTGTTTATCTTGCATTGATCCGAATCAATGCATTCCCATCAATTGATCACACCATAAAGAACGAAAATATACTGACGTACGTATATGCCATCCGCATTCGCCACTGGGTCCCGTCATCACCCGTTAGGTTAGCTAACTAACGGCAGAGCGGGGACTGGACTAGCGCGGATGAAAAACATATACAACATCTACTAATATATATACCAATATATAGTATTTCGCTCAAGGCGTGAATAAAATGCAACATCACAGAAATGTACAGCATCACAGAACGATACAGATATCTGGAAGCCCCGGGTTTCACAGAGCCGCTGCTGAAACCCGACGTTCCCCTGGTCGTGTGGATAGCCTGTGCAATGAAAACCTAGACCCCTACGGGCGCGGCAAGTCACCCGCCAAAACATGAAGCGAGGCAGCCCCCTTCAGCACCGTGAATGGACCACCCAGCACTTCACGGAATCCGGTAACTTGGGCACCCCTCCTGGGTCAACCTGTACCCCCTACGAGTGCGTCGAACAGCCCGCCAATTCCAGACTGAAGCCCCCTTCGTCCCAATGCCATGAGATGCGGGCTTGTTGCCCTCCAGAACCCGGCTATCCGTGCACCCCCCCGCGGGGTAATCCTAGTACAGAAAGTAAAATATACATTCACCGGGTACATCGACCGCAACCAGGTCGTGCCCCAAAAGAATAATACAAACAGGCAGTGACGGCAGTCCACATGTCGGACGCTCGCCCCGCAATATCAAATGTACATAATACAACAAAACTGTACTAGCATTGCATCCAGGCTATCCCCCACGACCGATCCGCAACATCACAGCATAAACATAGAACATCAACGTGAAAGTCACGTTCGCAAATCCGTCTAACCGGGCTATAGCAGTTAGACCGGATTTACCGATCGAGTGACATTCACGGTCGCAGATATAATGTAAACACTGTGAAATAATGTGTTTAAAATTTTCCGATTGACCAAAAATTAACAAGTGGGCCCCCAATCAAAACTGTAGCACTCACAGAAAACCTGGGCCCAATTTTAATATTCCAAAACCCATAATATAAGCCCATAAGCCCACTGCAAAAAACTAAGCACACGAACCCACACTCCTGCGGCGGAAGCGCGGCCAAAAGGGGGTTTTGGCCGCCCTTCCGCGGTCGTACGGAGGATTCATGTCACCAAATTTTTGCAGTGTTCTTACGACTCCCTGCACATCATTCTGAGACCACCTGAAAAATTTTTAGACTTCAAAAAATTTCGACAGAAACTGATTGTGCTAGAAAAATACGGTTTTTGGAAATTTTGGTCGATCGGAAACGCAAACACATCAAACGAAGCTAGGTAAGGTTAATGGCGTGGCTCTGATACCATGTTGCGCCACGGCAGCGCCACGGCAGCGCCCCGGCCGTCTTACTCGAGGCCAAATTGCGGAATCAAAATTTTTCCTTACTCGGAAACCGGCGCTACCGCGGACAAAGAAAACCCGGATCGAAACCATTAACCTAATACTAGCAATCAAGAGATAGGGTGAGAAGTATACCGAGTGATCCGAGTCCTCCGGTCTTCTCTTCATCGTCCCGATCTCCCGCGGATAGTCTTGTCTCCATATCGTCGCCTCCTCGCCGGAAAGGGCACCACATCGCCTGCGTCTTTTACGGGCTCCCGCCTCAATACCGAGGCAACTCGAGCATGAAGCCGGCAACTCGACATGCTCAAGATGTGCTGTAGAATATAGTGTAGAAGATGCTTGTCTCATTTGGGGTTTGTTGCCATGGTGATGGAGGAATCAAGAATAGAAAAATGGTGCTTGCATTTTTCTAGCAAGAAAATGAGATCATGAATGAAACTCTCAAGATGAAGCTCTCTCTTCTTCTTCTCTCTTTCTTTTTCCTCTCATGAAAAACTTATCATCTCAAATGAGAATGGTGGAGGAGGTAATATGAAGCAAGAAGGGAGGTGAGTGTAGGGTAAAGCAAGTGGTGACCACATCAAGACATAATCATCACAAAATCACATCAACTCTAATCCACTTCTTATCACAATAAAGCATGAAAAGAATGGTATCTAAAAAGGTTATCATAATAAATCATCTTACAAATAAAACCTCCACCAAATGTAATTTGCAAAACTGCAAATTACCCCCTCCATCAGAAAAGTCCGGCCGGGAAAGAACAAAGAAAAACCGGCCGGAACGGAATACAAACTGGCAACTCCAGAAAACTGGTCCCGTAATAAATTACAGGAAAACCCCTATACTGTGCATACACACCCGCATCTGTATTCCGTCCGGATACAAATGCAATGAGACAAAATCTACACTGTACTAAACTAGGACCGGCTTAAGCCAAAGCCGGCTAGTAAAAACCGTTCGATCCTGATCCGTGCAATACCGCATGTATCAGATCAAACCCTGCCATATAACTATACGGCCACTAGTACAAAACTGTCCGATCCTGATCCGTGCAATACCGCACGTATCTGATCGGACCCTGCCATATCTCCATACGGCCTCTACAGCGTTTCGCCCGAAAGCTGAGTAACTGAAAGTGTGGTGGACTCTAAAGACTCGTCAATACAATGGCTGTGGATTTAACCACTAGCACGTCAGAGGTATAAGCCAATACGTAACGGGCCACCAGCTATTGACCAAAAGGGACGTCGATGAGCGAACTCATCCTGACACCCTACTGAGCCTGTCAGTGACAATATCCGTACAGTCCGGTCCGTTCGTCTATGAGTATCGCATGGCGGGCCTAGGGGGTTGGTAAAAGTCAGACCCCCAAAAGCGGTACAAGTCGTGTCGGAGTGTAGCCCAGAACGCCCTGAGATACTACTGGAATACCTACCAGTAAATCTCCTGCCTCGGCCGAGGGCTTTGCGTAATGGCTCTCCTAGACACAGCGCGACCTCACCCCCAATACCGGGAGAGACGAACCCCTGAAGATCCGCTCACTGCCTCCATGTGGCTCGGGACTGTACCCAACTAAAACCTGTTTGCACGACTCCTTTGAGCCGTGGTAGGGTAGTAATCAAAGCACAGTGGGAACTCACACGAGACAAATGACGATCCACAGGTCAATGAACTAACCTGTACACATGTCACCAGGGAACTGCTATCTGACGTCAGGTATAAGCCCAACTAGCAGGTTCCCGGCGAGTCCTGTCCGGTGTACTCATAACCCAATGAGCACCTGTATACATCTTAGGTGAACCAACTGACACCAGTGGCTTGTGAGACCGGCCACCGCCCCTCGTCGGGGTCTCGACTGTATACACTAGTCTACTAATGGAGTATCGATGCCCTGTCTCGAAACTCCTACGACTAGGGACCTTTTAAGGATGTGCTTATAGACTACCAGCTCCCACGTATATGATCGCCATCATACTGCTGGTAGTCAAGCAAGAATCCTAGGGGCTCTATCAACGTGTAATAGCGACATGTCAGGTCACCTAAAATAGTACACGATGATAAAGGTAAACCAGATAGCACACTATCATCTCGAGTAAGACTGTCCTACCGGGATAGGTCCTCCCTCAATCATTGCAATCACGTGCCTGTGATCCAATAATTGACTCTGAGGGCACTATCTCCAACAGGGGAAAACCGCAAGAATTTTATAAAACTTTTATCATTATTTAAAACTAGAAATTTGCGGTTTTCTCGTGATATGATTTGTGTGGCGTCCACCATGAGTTTTCTCGGTTCTTGAGCTATATCGTATACTCGATTCGAGGAGGGGGATGCATTGTCTGCGGGTACATGGTGGGCCCGGTGCGGTACCCCGGGGCAAGAAGATCGCAGATGATGGCGTTGAGCCCGGCAGGGGAGCACTACCGATCGGTTATTGTTGTTATTTTTGTCGTGGCGGATATCCGGAGGATACCGACCGTAGTCGTGAGATTGATGATATGGGCCGATCCGGACTGCTGGAGCCCGAGATATTAAGATATTGAGACATTGAGATATTAAGACATGAGATATTGAGATATTGTGTCGATGCTTGACACGGATTTCTGTCGATTTCACTGATAATGTTTCAGCTTTATTGTACAAATTTTACTAAGATAAAACACAGGTTTTATTTTATCAGAATTATTCAGATTTCGTGGTGGATTTCTCATTCATGATGCATTCATAGATCAGATATGTGATTCATTACTATTTAGTGACACTGACACGATGCACTGAGTATTGTACTTATGCATAGATTATTACCCTGTCACTACTAGATGTCTAGTGTTAGATATGTACATTATTATGACCTAGGAGATCGTCGTGCATGCGATTTCTACCCACAGATGTCTTCTACTCACGAGTTGGCAACTCACCCCCGTTGTGCCAAATTTTTCTTGCAGGATTAGATGTACAGGTTTCCTTGGCGGCTTTCTGGCACACCATTTCTTTCAGGGTGATTGCTTGGTAGGTTGGTTCACTTGTATCGTGACCACCGTTGTACTTTTATTTATTTCAGTTGTATCTAGTAATCTCCATTAACCAGACTTGTATTATTGATAGACTTAGATGACTAGTGGTTTATTCTTTCGACCTTAGAGTCGTGCTTGTATTATTATGGTTTTCTAGTGGATTTGGTTTTCTTCTGAGTTTTGTTCCTCGCCCTTCGGCATTGTATATTATATTGCATTGCGTGGTTGTGTCCGCCAATTGGCGAAGAGCTAGCTCCTGCTTAGGGATGCCTTTTATTATTTCTTATGTATATTATTCTTGTTTGTACCCGTTTGGGGCCAGTTTTTACAAAGGAGACCCTGCCGAAATTTTTTAGAAAATTTGATGTTTCTTTTAAAACTTGTTTTTCTACACTTCTTCTTTTAATGGTTTTGATTTCCGGGCTTCGGCTTGCTTAGATTACGTTACACCTTTAGACATTTCGTAATTTAAGCGCCGGTCACGTTCCGTACCTTCGGGTCGTGACAAAGTTGGTATCAGAGCGTTAGGTTTTACCTTTCTAGTGTAGAATGACTCTTGGTTGATGGAGTAGATGACTAAAGTAGAGTGACGTACTGTAGGTATGTTCCGCGGCATACTTACGATACGTTACTCCGCTTAAGGAGCCTTAGGATGTACATTTCCTGCACCGTATTTCTATTGATTCCTTTGATCTATCTTCGTCGATATCAGATGGTGGTTCTGTTACCACGGTTGCATGGGCAGAGAGAGAACTACGGCTAGAGTTGCGGTCAGCATGAGCGTTCGATATGTCGTTTACTATGTTTTCTCGGGGACACGAGCGTCTGTTATCTACACCAGATGATCGGGCCACTGCTAGAGACCGGCTAGAATGTAATGACCATTAGTGTATCGTCTATTCTTGAAGATCGAGGCATTCTTTTGCGTGCGGACGAAGGGTATTCACATGTGGTCTAGGCGAAGTTAAATGGTTCGAACGAATGTCAGAAACCTATTTCCCCAAGTTTAAGGTATTCGGAAGAACATGCAGGTAATTCTATGGACCCTCTAGAAGAATGAAACCCTAACTCGACATAATGACCATAAGAACGCCTTTGAATCTTAGGGTTTGCAGCAGTTCCGCGGCGCCATTAGTGAGGCTTGGGTTTGCCCTTCTACGGCTGGTCCGCAGGTGCTGTGGTATGTACTGGATATTTTAAAACTGTACTTGAGTGTTGAGCTCTCGGGGAATTATGGGACTTTGATGAATCGATCGAAAAGTTTAAGGAAGTCCAGATATTATATGATAGGATACATTACTTGGAAAACTCTAGATATGAGTATAGCCATTTGTAGCGCCGTTCATACAGCTACGAAGAGACGAGTTCGAATCAGTCGACACCAGAGGAAAGAGGAGCACATTGACGTCGGTGTTACGATTTGCGATTTGGTGATTTGAATTTCACATTTCCGTTGTTTGGATTTTGGTTTTTCGAGGATTTAGTTTTATGATTGGTATTTCCTACGTGCACATTCATTGCACTCGATTAGTGTTCTATATATCAGCTATATTGATGTTCGTTTTGTGCATACCCATTGCAATTGATTTGATTTTATATATTCTGAGAGACTAATTTGATTTCGTGTATATGGGTTGCACATGATTTTGGACTTATACTTTTGGTATAGATTTCATGCACTTTTCATACTTTTATTTGGTTTTGTGCACACTGATGCATGTGGTTGTTAGTTTATCTATCGCGGTATACTTGATTTTGATTTGGTGTATGTCGTATACCGCCGATTTCGATTTTGATATTTGATTTATGTTTTCGTGCACCATGTGCACTTGATTGAGATTCTTGCGCACACTTGATGCGATTTTGTGCACACCAGATGCACTAAATCGAGGTTTTGTGTAGATTAGATGCACCTGATATTGTTTTCGTGCACACCCGTTGCACTTGACAGATGTTTTTGGTGCACACCCGTTGCACTCAGTTTTGTTTCTGTGCATAGTCATGGCATATGTATTTGATTTCGATTTTCGTGCGCACCGGACGCACGTGGTACCTTGTATACTGCATTTGAGATTGATTTCATTTTGAGTAGTACGTTTTTATGATATTTACTGATTGGTTTTGTAACCGAGCAGGACTGTTCTGAGGGAAGTACCAAGGTGTTTTGCATGCATTGATAGTTACCGAAGGGATTTCCAAAAAGGAGCTATAGTCTCAATATTTTTCTTATGTGTCCGAGATGACACGAACCATTTTACAAAGGAAACCTTTCTAGATTATTTTCAAAAATGGCGGGACGTGTATGTTAAAAGATATGTATATACGTATAACCATTTTCCTTAAATGAACGTCCGCTACTTTGACCGTGATACGCTTATCGCACGACGATTTGAAAAAGGTTTTGCATGTATTTCTTTTCGGATGTTTGGACGGTTTTACAACGATGTGTACAATATACAAGTTATAGTCTTGAGTATATCATATTGGTTTTTCGTATTGGATTTTGATATTGTATTACCACCATAACTCCGATGATTGCGTGAGGCTTGATGAAGTTTTGATTTGAGTTATATACTCGTTTCCATGCGCATGCATTGCGCTACGGTGTGTTTTATGTATTTATGATTTCGGAACCCTGACGACTTGATCATTTTACTGAAATATTTTAGAATTTTGGGGAGTTTTAAATTTAAATTCGGGGACCGAATTTATTTAACGGGGGAAGACTGTAAAATTTCAGAAAAATAAAATATTATTTTTGGAAATTTATATAATTAAAATAATAAATATTATGAATATTTTAATAATATGGTATAATTATATACCAATAAATTGGAAAATATTGGAAAAATACCTTGAATGTTGATTTTTAATGAATTTATATGATTTAGATATTTTTATAAACTTTATCCAATTAATTATATACAAGTTTATGTTTAATTTTAATTAATATCTACTAATTTTGCATTAAGTATATTTATGTGCATGATATGCACCACAACTTGTTACATTCTTTTTATTGTTTGCAACCATGCTTTTTTTTTCAATTGTTAATTGGTTATGTTTTGTTGGATTTTTTTAAAAATTAAAAATGAAAAGAAAAAGAGAAAAGAGCAAAAGGAAAGAAAAAGAAAAGAAAAGAAAATGATAAAGATTAAAATATGTGACATGAGTGAGAGAGAGAGAGAGTTGGGGAAACTTCTACACCATTCTTGATATTTTGACCTTGGGCCATTTTATCTTCACTTCATCCTCTCTTCTTCTCTTCCTCACTCTCTCATGGCTGCCCTCTCACTCCCCTCTCCTCTACTCTTTCATTCACCATAAAAACCACATCAAAAACATGCACCCTCTTTACAAAAATTGTGCACCACCTTGCTACAAAGACAATGAGGTGATCAAGTTGAGGTTTTGAAGAACTTATGCAACTCAAGAAAATTCTTGAGTTGCTAAATGAGGTAATCCTTTCACCAGTTATGTAGTATTTGATTTTCTTTAGCCTTTAAATTAGTTTAGAATCCATTAAGTGTAGTTTTGTGAGATTTGAAAATTCTTAGATGTGGATTAGGGATTCTTGAGTTGTGAGGATGCAATTGAGGTGTAATTGGTGATCTTAAACCCCCTTAGGGTTTAGAAACCAAATCAAATAGTGCCTAGACCATACAATTGAACTAGACGTTTCGATATCGGTTTTGTGTGCAATTGGTGCCTACAAGAAATCTGGAGTGAACCGAGAACTTTTTAGGAAAATCAAACAACCTCAGAGACCTAGTTAAACCAATAGGAGGACACCCTGCAAATACGAACCCCAACAAAGCAATTTGGACCGGCGAGCTCGGAATTTTGGCCTATGTGGCTGGCCATGCAGTGTGGGATCATGTTGAAATTGGTTCTGTAGCTCATATACCCATTATACATCACCCCAGTTTGTTTAACTTAATTTCACCTGAACTAAAATCTGGAATAAGTTTTCAAAGCTGCTGTTTTGGTATCGTGAATTTCGATAATTTGATTTTGGTATTCGAACTGTGGATTTGGTCGTCGGACGTTTGTACGTCAACGACGAGAGTTATTTGGATGTTTTTGCTTGCGTATGCTATAGGTTTTAACCTATAGGCCACTCGCGTGTCGTTTTGATTTTTAATCAGATTTTAATACGATACGATATGTTATGACGTATAGGTACCTCCACGTGAACTTCGGGACGACAAGAAAGAGCACGGCGGCACTGACTTCGGCAAGCAAGGACCAGGTGAGTAGATGTATATCTACTGGGGAAGTCGGGTGGATGGCGTATATCACCCCCGCAAACGTAGAATAAGGTTATTACATATTATTATTAGGAAGTCGGACGTGACCTTGGATTCTTGGCGAGTAGGGTACTATTGAAGACCTTAAGTTGGACTAGATTGATTTAGAAAGACTTAGCCAGAGGATGATTACCTTGGAAGGAATTTGTAGGTTTCATTTAGAAACACACACACGCAACACATAAACTTGACTTGGTGTGTGTGTGTGTGTGTGTGTGTGTGTGTGTGAATGTGTGTAGGTTTATACACACACACAAAACATATACACGTGATTGAGATATGTTATGATATTATAGCGGATCGTTGAACAATGATACCATGCGATTGATGATATATATGATAGTTGATTTATGATCGAGATATGATATGAGATGTGTTATGATATTTATAATGGATCGCTTGTGCAATGTATACTCATATATGATAATATGTTTTGATGACATCGGATTGCACGAGACTCTAGGTCAGTAACCAGATCATGATATTGTTTGATGATGATACCTTATCAATGATGATGTATATATGATAGTTGACCCGTACCCCGATTTTGGGATGCTGTACGATAGATTTTACTGTACGAGCTATAGATATGATGATTGATCCGCACTCTTGACTCGAAGAAGTCGTACTATGTACGCGACGCTATTGAAGCTGGATCCCCGACTCTTAGAGGTATCGACTAGGACTTTATGTGGACTTTTCTTACCTTTCGACCAGTTCCTTAGTTAGTCTATTAGTGGGTTAGGTAGATGCTAGTTAAGGCTCGGGTCATACATATTTTCGAAACCAACGAATCGTGAGCATTTTTCAAAAACGAAAACTGGGGGATACTATGGATTTTCAAAGGATGTATCTTTTCTCAAAAACACCATAGCCCCTATTTTTCTAAAAACCACGATTCGTGCTATTTCAAACACCAAAACAGTATGACTCATATAGTAGAAATGTGTTAGTGTGTATGCCCTAGAGGCCATTACTGTATCATACTAGTTTGTATATTACTTAATAGAAACTTGGGATATTCACAGTTGTATAGACAATCTTGCTCAAAATGGTAGTATACTACTTGGTTTGTTTCTACTTCAATATGTACATATGTTTCTTTTAGCATATCGCTTATACATATTAGTGGAGCCCTTAGGATCTTTGCTTGATTACCAGCGTTGTGATGGCAGCCACACTAGTGGGGGCTGGGTAATCTACAAGCACATCCTTATACAGGTCTCTAGTCGTAGAATTATCGAGACGGGGCATCGATACTCCAGAGTAGACTAGTGTATACGCTTCTCATCCCAGGAGGTGAGATGGTCTGTCCCACAGCCATCAGTACGTCGTACTAGAGATAGTATGCAGGTGCTCGTTAGGTTACGAGTACACTGGACATGACTCGCTGGGAACTGTTGGTTGGTATTATACCTATCGTCGGTTATCAGTTCCCAGGTGACATGAGTACAGCTTAGTCTGTTGACTTGACACTGTCACTTCGCCTCGAGTGTGTTCCCACTGTTCTTAGATTACTACCCTACCACGGCTCAAACGAGTCATGCAAATAGATAGTAGTTGGGTGCAGTCCCGAAGCACTTGGAGGCAACGATGGTTAGACAGGATTCGTCTCTCCCGGTATTGGGAGTCGATATCGCGCTGTGTCTAGGAGAGCCACTACACAAAGTCCCTGGCCAGGGCAAGCGAGATTTGCTGGTAGTGTTTTCAGTAGTTTCTCAGGGTGTTCTGGGCTATACTCCGACACGACTTGTACCGCTATTAGGGGACTGACATTTACCGCCCTTAGGCCCGACATGCGATACTCTCAGACGAACAGACCGGACTGTACAGAGATTGTCACATTCAGGCTCAGTAGGAGTTCGGATGGGTTCACCTCATCGGTCTTCTTATCGGCATCTACCTGGGGACCGTTACGTACAGCTAGTACCGCTTGCGGCCTGTGGTTAAACCCATTGCCAGCGTAGTGTCGAGTCTTTAGAGTTCCACACAGAGAGTTGTTCGCCTTTGGGCAAAACAGAGTAGAGGTCGCATGGTTTTGCGACAGGGTTCGTTCACATACGCGCACTTGTGCACGTTTGGTGTCCGGGCAGTTATTATTAGCGGGCTTTGGTTTAAGCCAGATCCTAGTATTTGTTTTGGGATTGGTTTTGTCTCATTGTATTCATGTTTCTCGGAACATGGATGCGGGTGTGTATGCACAGTTGACAGAGGCAGAGGAACCTCATTAGGGTTTTTGACCGTTGACTTTTTCTAAACCCTAATGAGAATGAGAAATATGATTAATAATATTGATTAAGGATAATTGTGCCATGGTTAGGCTTGGGTTGACCGTTTGACTTGTTGACTTTTGTTGACCATGATGATTTCTTTTGCAAAGATGCTTCTTGAAGCTTGCATTAGCATTTAATGTGAAATGATAATGGTCAAATCAACTAACCATCATAATTTTCTTAATTATTATTATTATTCTTATATCTTTCTCATATGAGAACAAGGTTGAGATTACTCTCTCATTCTCTCTCTTGTAAAGCTCTCCCTCTTCCTCTCTCTAAAAGCTCTCTTGTTTCATGAGTTGAAAAACATGAGCTTTGTGAGATAAAACCATCAAGACAACTCTCTACTCATTTTAGGGTTCTTAGTCTAGCAAGCCAAGCACTCTAGTTACCTCTTGGTTAAGGTAGGAGCTCAAGGTAGAGGCCTTCGGGTGGAACTTTTTTCGGCAAAGAGAAGACGAAGAGGAGGATCTGTCTACACCACTCCAAGGAGCTAGCAACAAGGAGGACCACAACAAGAAGAGAAGGAGTTCAAGAACTAGGTATAACCATCTTACCTAGTAGCTAGAACTTGTAGTTAGTTTGTTAGTTTTTGTTTAGCAAAGATCCTTCATGGTTAGTCTATGTTTCCTTGTGATAAAAATCCGTTTTTTACTCTTTCCGCCTTCCCGTAAGTACCGGGGTGGGTTACATAGCCTTACAGTAGTATCAGAGCCTAGCTAAACAACAACTAACATGTTAGCAAAGTCTTTAGAACTTCGATCACGGAAAAAATCCCGAAAAGACACCGAAACTTGTATTTTCTGTCGATTTTTAAAACAGGCCTAAAAATATTTTCAGTGACATGAAAAATACAAGCAGGCTTTTTAGAGAAAACTGAAAACATTTGGGCGCCTGAATCACTCATAAGACCGCGGATCCGCGGCTATCCAAGCGATCCGCCGCGGATCCGCGGCCGAGTCAACTCGGCCGCGCACCAAATTTCTTCTGGGTTCTCTTGGTTGGTTTTGTGTATTCTGGGAATTTTTGTTTCTGCCCATATTTGTCAGAGTACTGGATTTTACTTGGGGTAGTTTCAAATTGGAATATTGATCGAAATTCTATAAAATTTAGCTAATTGATTATATCTGTGATGTGATATATGTACTGAACGTCGACTAATCGCTATACGTCGATTAGTGGGGGTTGTACATTTCTGTGATCTGTGATATTGGATTGTGTATATGAACTTGTTGGATTGCCGCGAATGAATAGCCGAGGTTGTGAGATAGGTGTTTATTTATCTTTCATTTGATATAAATTGTAAATTGATGTAATATTATTTTTATGGCCGCACATCCGGGTTGAGGTTGTAGCCGCCATTGTATATTATTTCTTTTACTGTTTTTGCTCCTAGGATAGACCCAAGGTGGGATGCACAAACTACCGGGTACTTTAAAGTGCCGAGTGGCCTACTCACATTGTTGAGGGAGGTTGCTTCACTTTCGGTACTTGGCGGGTAGTTTGCCGCACCCGTAGGGGTCTAGGGTGGGGTTTGGCTATTCATCGCGACCGTGTAATCCGTCTTTCGTTGCAGGCTTGAACGAAACGCGGATTCCTAGCATATCCAATATGTTCATCTATGATCTGGAATGGCTATCATTGCGTCTGACGAATGTATATATCTATATATGATATCTAGTAGGCGTTGCTTATGTTTTGCATCCGCGCTAGTCCAGCCCCCGCTCTGTCGTTTGTTAAGTAACCTAACGGGTGATGACGGGGCCCCGTGGCGAATGCGGATGGCATAAGTGTACGTCATATTTTCGTTGTTTTCTGCAATAGTAGGATTAGTTGATGGGACGCATTACATTAATGCAAAGAAAACAAACTAAAGTTAAATCGTTGGAACAATTTCAAAACCACTCGGTTTTTTCCAAAACAGAAAACTTTTAAAAATGCGGAGCTTAAACCACTCCTTTTAAAAGCTATCAGGTTCCTTCGATTATATCAAGTTCACTACGTTCACGGTTTCGCCAAAACCATTCGTAGCCCTCCGTCATTTCATATGGATAGTCAATAGTATTCAAGCTGTGTTTGTTGGCCAAAGTCAAGGCATAGTGATTGGTAGCTATTGGATATTCATATGTTGCATAGATAGATGCGTTGGTTTGGGACAGTCGTATTGCCTTGTTGGCTAAAGTCAAGGGTAGGTACGGGTGGGTTCAAATTAACCTGGAAAATGACGGGTAGAACTTGACATGTGACTTATGATTTGTTGGCCAAAGTCAAGGTCATAAGAGCATGGGGCAAAAAATCAACATCGGGAGTTTCTAAAGAAACTGAAACTTTCTAGTGTTGCATACCATTTGGAGTGTGATGAGTTTGGTAGGATTCCTTCAGCTTTGTCACACGATGATATTTGGATCCCGATCCTACTGTGAGTATATGCTACTCCTCGGGAAACTTTCTCACTTAACGATCAATGCTATAAACCAAGTAGGTGTCTAAAAAGGTGTTAGCGGGGCTACGCCCACAGGGAAAAGATGTTATTTAATTAAAGAACTTCGCGAAAGCGTTGTAAAACCTCCCTCGAAGTACCGACACTGGCCCGGCTGAACGGTTAAGCAAGTATTGTACGGTGAGATTGATCCCGACTAATTCTTCTTTTATGGTTTGAGGAAGGATTCGAGAAACAGTGGGAGCCATCTTGTTTAGACAAACTAAAAACCACTCTAAATTTGCAAGAGCATCATGCTAAAGTGTTTCTTCTCTCTCTCCTAATTGCAGCGACCAAATATCATGACCGGCCTTAAGTTACAACTAGATTAAAATATACTGACAGGGCCAAACTACAAAGATTGGCTTAGGAATGTCAAAATGGCAATCACTTATGACAAGTTGGGGTATCTCCTTACCACCAAAGCCCCCGCCGTCCCAGGTCTACAATTTAGCGTCGCGGATAAGGAAATCCGTAAGACCAGGGAGATTGACTGCGCGAAGGCCAAGTGCTTCGTGCTTGCCTCTATGGACAATGAACATCAGAGGAGGCATGAGAATATAGACCTTGAATCCATATTTCTCCATACTAAGGAACTATATGGAGAGCAATCCCGTATCGCCAGATACGAAACCTCGAAAAAGTTGTTTTCAGCGAGGTTGGCCGTCAGATCATCTGTAGCGGAACACGTGCTTAAGATGATTGGCTACATTAAAGAGCTCGCGGACCTTGGGACCACGTTAGAGAACGAACTCTACACTGACTTAATTCTCCAGTCCCTTCCTTCCACCTACGCCCAGTTTATCCTGAACTTCAACATGCAAAGAAAAGAAGTTGAGCTTCCGGAACTCCTCAACATGTTGAGGAGTGCAGAGGGCACCTACAGAAAGTCAGGGAAACACCCGCTTTGTTTGTTGGTGGAGCTTCCTCTTCTAGGTCCAAGGCGAAAGCCAAAGGAAAGAAGAAGAAGGCCCCCACCAAACCAAGGGGTGGTGTTAGTAAGGTGGAAGCCAAGGGAAAGGCAAAGGTAGCAAAGGTAGCGGGACAGCTTGTGGTAAACGAAGAGTGCTTTTATTGTCACAAGAAAGGACACTAGAAGAAAGATTGCAAGGCTTGAAAGGCCAAGAACCAGGACCCGAAGCAAGTTATGGCTTCGGCTTCAGGTGTGTATGTTATTGAAAACTGTCTATCAATCAACTCTACTTCCTAGGTATTGGATACCGGATCGGGATCTCATATCTGTAATTCTTTGTAGGCACTGAGAAGGCATAGAGTTTTGAAAGTAGGTGATATGACCCTCAGAGTTGCAAACGGAGCAGGCATGGATGCTGAGTCCGTGGGGGACTATCACTTGGGATTGACAGATTGACATGTTTTGGTTTTGCGCGACTGTTATTTTGTATCCAGTTCGACTTGTAATATCATATCTGTATCTTTAATGTCTAAAGAAGGCTATGATTTTGCATTTGTAAGCAATGTTGTAAACATTCACCTTAATCATGTTCTGATTGGGTCGGGTACATTAAGCAACGGTATATACGTATTAAACCAACCACAAATTTTCAATATCCAGAATACATACAAAAGAAAGTCTCCAGAATTAAATCATGCTTTCTTATGGCATTGTAGACTGGGTCACATCAATAAGACAAGGTTAACTAAGTTGCATAAAGAAGGATATTTGGATCCGTTCGAATATCAATCATATGCAACTTGTCAATCATGTCTCAAAGGAAAGATGACAAAGACTCCGTTTACTGAACACGGAGTAAGAGCGAGCAAGCTCTTGGGACTCGTACACAGCGATGTGTGTGGTCCAATGTCTACACATGAGCGAAGTGGTTATTCTTACTTCATTACTTTTACGGATGATTTTTCAAGGTATGGACATGTCTTCTTAATGAAGCATAAATCTGAAGCCTTTGAAAAATTCCAGGAATACAAGAATGAAGTAGAAAAACAAACAGGCAAAAGTATCAAAACACTGAGATCTGATCGAGGTGGTGAATACTTGAGTGTCGAGTTCCTGGGTTACCTAAAAGAGAATGGAATTCTCTCTCAACTTACTCCTCCATACACACCACAACACAATGGTGTATCAGAGAGATGGAACCGAACCCTATTGGATATGGTACGTTCCATGATGAGTAACGCTGAGTTACCGCAATCTTTCTGGGGATATGCACTAGAATCAGCTGCATATCTTTTGAACCGAGTTCCAACTAAGTCAGTGCCTACCACACCATATAAGATGTGGAGTGGGAAGAAACCCTATCTTAAACACATTAAGAGATGGGGATGTCCAGCTTTTGTCAAAAAGCAGCATGCGGACAAACTCGAGGCACGCTCAGTACAGTGCAAGTTTGTGGGATATCCAAAGAACTTCAAGGGATATTTCTTCTATTACGCAAAGGAACAAAAGGTTTTTGTTTCTCGTCATGCCTGCTTCTTGGAAACTGAATTTTTAGAAAATCAGATAAGTGGGAGCGCAATAGAACTAGAAGAAATTCCAGAACCACAAGCTATTACTGAAAGCTTAGTAGAACCAGAAGGTTAGAAAGGACAGGACATTCCCGCACCACTTCGCAGAAGTAGTAGGCAGTCTCATCCTCCCGAGAGATACTACGGTTTTCTCATAGACGGGGATAGAGAGGATTGCATCATTGATAATGATGAGCCGACTAGCTGCCAGCAGGCCATTCAGATCACTGACTAGGTAAAATGGCTGGATGCAATGCGGACCGAGATGGAGTCCATGTACACCAACAAAGTATGGACTTTGGACGTTGCTCTAGAAGGGGTAAAACCCATAGGCTGCAAATGGATCTTCAAAAGGAAGATTGGTGTAGATGGACAAGTTGAGACCTATAAGGCTAGACTTGTTGCAAAGGGTTTTCGTCAAAGACCTGGTTTGGACTATGACAAAACCTTTTCTCCAGTGGCTATGCTCAAATCCATTCGGATCCTTCTTGCCATTGCTGCCTTCCACGATTATGAGATTTGGCAGATGGACGTAAAAACCGCTTTTCTAAATGGTAATTTAGAGGAGTGTGTCTATATGGACCAGCCAGAGGGTTTCATTCAGAGTGGGAGCAGCGGGAAGGTGTGCAAGTTGCTTAAGTCCATTTATGGACTGAAGTAGGCATCACGGAGTTGGAACATCTTTTTTGATGAGACGGTCAAAGAACTTTTCTTTATCAAAAATCCAGATGAACCATGTATTTATAGTAAGATTGTAGTGCGAACTATCGTATTCCTCGTTTTATACGTGGACGACATTCTCTTGATAGGAAATGACATTCCTATGCTACAATCTGTCAAAGGGTTCTTGTCACACAGGTTCTCCATGAAAGACCTGGGTGATGCCTCTTATATTCTGTGGATCCGGATCTATCGTGATAGGTCCAAGAGGATATTAGGACTTTCATAGTCCAGGTACATCGACACCATACTGAAAAGATTCAGTATGGAAGATTCCAAGAGCGGTAATTTACCGGCTTGTCACGGGATCACTCTCTCCAAAGAGATGTCTCCCAAGACTGATTTGGAAAGGGATCGCATGTCTATTATATCCTACGCCTCTGCGGTAGGCTCTATAATGTATGCGATGTTATGTACTAGAGCAGATGTAGCTTATGCACTGAGTGTAGTAAGCCGGTATCAGTCAAACCCTGGGAAGAAGCACTGGATAGCGGTAAAGAACATTCTGAAGTACCTGAGAAAGACTAAGGATATGTTTTTGGTTTACGGCGGAAAAGACCTCCAGATCGAGGCCTTTGCTGACTCCAGCTTCTAGAGTGACAAGGATGACTCCAAATCCATGTCGGGTTATGTCTTTACTCTCAATGGAGGGATGGTGTGTTGGAAGAGTTCCAAACAGGAAACCGTTGCTGACTCGACAATGGAAGCTGAATATATCGCAGCATCTGATGCTGCAAAAGAAGCCGTCTGGATGAGGAAGTTCTTGACAGAATTTTAGGTGGTTCCGTCCATTGTTGATCCAATACCTCTGTATCGCGACAACAACGGGGCTATAGGTTTAGCAAAGGAACCCAGGTTCCATCAGAAGTCCAGACACATCTTGAGGCGGTATCATCTGATCAGGGAGATCGTGGATCGCCGGGAGATCGAGGTTCGGAGGGTTGCTACAGAAGATAACACTGCAGATCCATTCACAAAGGCCATTCCTCAGACGCAGTTCGAGAGGCTATTCGAGATGATAGGTCTTTGATACGCCAGTACATGGCCCTAGTGCAAGTGGGAGATTGTTAGTGTATATGCCCTAGAGGCCATTACTGTATCATACTAGTTTGTATATTACTTAATGGAAGCTTGGGATATTCACAGTTGTATAGACAATCTTGCTCAAAATGGTAGTATGCTACTTGGTTTGTTTTTACTTCAATATGTACATATGTTTCTTTTAGCGTATCGCTTATACATATTAGTGGAGCCCTTAGGATCTTTGCTTGATTACCAGCGTTGTGATGGCAGTCATACTAGTGGGGGCTGGGTAATCTATAAGCACATCCTTATACAGGCCCCTAGTCATAGGATTATCGAGACGGGGCATCGATACTCCAGAGTAGACTAGTGTATACGCTTCTCATCCCAGGAGGGGAGATGGTCTGTCCCATAGCTATCAGTACGTCGTAATGGTGATAGTATGCAAGTGCTCGTTAGGTTACGAGTACACTGGACAGGACTCGCTGGGAACTGTTGGTTGGTATTATACTTATCGTCGGTTATCAGTTCCCAGGTGACATGAGTACAGCTTAGTCCGTTGACTTGACACGGTCACTTCGCCTCGAGTGTGTTCCCACTGTTCTTAGATTACTACCCTACCACGGCTCAAATGAGTCATGCAAACAGGTAGTAGTTGGGTGCAGTCCCGAAGCACTTGGAAGCAGCGACGGTTAGACAGGATTCGTCTCTCCCGGTATTGGGAGTCGATATCGCGCTGTGTCTAGGAGAGCCACTATACAAAGTCCCTGGCCAGGGCAAGCGAGATTTGCTGGTAGTGTTTCCAGTAGTTTCTCAGGGTTTTCTGGGCTACACTCCGACATGACTTGTACCGCTATTAGGGGACTGCCGTTTACCGCCCCTAGGCCCGACATGCGATACTCTTAGACGACAGACCGGACTGTACGGAGATTGTCACATTCAGGCTCAGTAGGAGTTCGGATGGGTTCACCTCATCGGTCTTCTGATCGGCATCTACCTGGGGACCATTACGTACAGCTAGTACCGCTTGCGGCCTGTGGTTAAACCCACTGCCAGCGTAGTGTCCAGTCTTTAGAGTCCCACACAGAGGGTTGTTCGCCTTTGGGCAAAACAGAGTAGAGGTCGCATGGTTTTGCGACAGGGTTCGTTCACATACGCGCACTTGTGCACGTTTGGTGTCCGGGCAGTTATTACTAGCGGGCTTTGGTTTAAGCCAGATTCTAGTATTTGTTTTGGGATTGGTTTTGTCTCATTGTATTCATGTTCCTCGGAACAAGGATGCGGGTGTGTATGCACAGTTGACAGAGGCAGAGGAACCTCATTAAGGTTTTTGACCGTTGACTTTTTCTAAACCCTAATGAGAATGAGAAATATGATTAATAATATTAATTAAGGATAATTGTGCCATGGTTAGGGTTGGGTTGACCATATGACTTATTGACTTTTGTTGACCATGATGATTTCTTTTGCAAAGATGCTTCTAGAAGCTTGCATTAGCATTTAATGTGAAGTGATAATGGTCAAATCAACTAACCATCACAATTTTCTTAATTATTATTATTATTCTCTTATCTTTCTCATATGAGAGCAAGGTTGAGATTACTCTCTCATTCTCTCTTGCTCATTCTCTCTCTTGCAAAGCTCTCCCTCTTCCTCTCTCTCAAAGCTCTCTTGTTTCATGAGTTGAAAAACATGAGCTTTGTGAGATAAAACCATCAAGACAACTCTCTACTCATTCTAGGGTTCTTAGTCTAGCAAGCCAAGCACTCTAGTTACCTCTTGGTTGAGGTAGGAGCTCAAGGTAGAGGCCTTCGGGTGGAACTTTTTTCGGCAAAGAGAAGACGAAGAGGAGGAGCCGTCTACACCACTCCAAGGAGCTAGCAACAAGGAGGACCACAACAAGAAGAGAAGGAGTTCAAGAACTAGGTATAACCATCTTACCTAGTAGCTAGAATTTGTAGTTAGTTTGTTAGTTTTTGTTTAGCAAAGATCCTTCATGGTTAGTCTATGTTTCGTTGTGATAAAAATCCATTTTTTACTCTTTCCGCCTCCCCGTAAGTACCGGGGTAGGTTACATAGACTTACAAAATGTATATTCTTCGGTATTGCGGCTATTACTCCCTCTCTGTTATATTCATGTTATTCTCATTTCACTGCATGTTTATATACATGTTTCCTTAGCTGTTATGATTCCACCTGTTAGGACACCAGCACCATTATCGATGATGCGCATGTTCCACGTATACATATTTGCCGGCTCACACACTTCATCATCGGTAATTTCCATGTCATGTACACTTTAGAACATATTACCTCATCGATATAACCGGATAATGCTAGTAACAACATAATATTTGTGTGATTGCCCTCATGTGTTAGCTTAGAGATTGCATTCTTTACTTAGATACTTCATGCATTCATATATTCATTTGGTTATGTACTATTCTTGGGCTTTATGCCGATATTCACAGTTTACTCACTCTTGATTCTTGGATTTCGGATTCTCATGAGATTTCTGGATTTTGGGGAAAACCGCAAGAATTTTATAAAACTTTTATCATTATTTAAAAATAGAAATTTGCGATTTTCTCGTGATATGATGTGTGTGGCGTCCACCATGAGTTTTCTCGGTTCTTAAGCTATATCATATACCCGATTCGAGGAGGGGGATGCATCGTCTGTGGGTACATTGTGGGCTTGGTGCGGTACCCTGAGGCAAGAAGATCGCAGATGATGGCGTTGAGCCCGGCATGGGAGCACTACCGACCGGTTATTGTTGTTATTTTTGACACGGCGGATATCCGGAGAATACCGACTGTGGTCGTGAGATTGATGATATGGGCCGATTCGGACTGCCAGAGCCCGAGATATTGGGATATTGAGACATTGAGATATTGAGACATGAGATATTGAGATATTGTGTCGATGCTTGACACGGATTTCTGTCGATTTCACTGATAATGTTTCAGCTTTATTATACAAATTTTACTAAGATAAAAACACAGGTTTTCTTTTATCAGAATTTTTCAGATTTCGTGGTGGATTTTCTCATTCATGATGCATTTATACTTCAGATATGTGATTCATTACCGTTTAGTGACACTGACACGATGCACTGAGTATTGCACTTATGCATAGAACTGTAGGCGCGCAAAAGGCCTATACTTGGTTTGTGGCGCGTCTAATCACGGAATTGGAAACTGTCCTTATAGACACAACCCAGCACACCCACCCATCAACTATCCGCAGCAGCCAGTTATCCAGGCTCCTGCAACCCGTCCTACACTCCCAGCACCACCTCCACGTGGATTTCCTGCTCAGCCAAATCGCCAATTCCATCAGGCACTGAGAAACATGCCTCGAGTACAGGGGAATATGCCTCCAGCTAGGAGGAACGTGCCACGGCGACAGGCTTTTACCTTAGCAGCCATAGAACCTGAAACTGTGAACCAAGGTAACCCAAGTAACTCCCTCACAACTTTGACCACAACTTCTTTACAATCTTTAGTTCTGTCATCAAACTATTACACTTTCCTTTTACAAATTTCGAGGACGAAATTTTTATAAGGAGGGTAGAATGTAACAACCCTAATTTTTCCTATACACTTTTCTACACAAAATTTTAAATTTTTTTTTCAAAATCATAAAGGGGTATTTTAGACTGAGCACAAGATATAAGTAATTATTTTGTTTTTAATTACAAGTTACAAGAATGTAATAACTCCATTTTTAGTGTACAAGAAATTACTTTAAATTTAATGTATACTTGGAGTATTTACTATTGCTGCTATCATTTTAAGTAATTAAATAACTCCATAATTACAAGAAGGAGCTTGTAGCTCATTGGTAATACCTTGCACTGTTGAACCAAGCCACCAGAGTTCAAATCCCATACCCCACATTATTTTTAATATTAATTTTTTTTAAAACCTTTAGAATACCAAGAGTTTACATGTGCATATCTCACAAAAACCCCACTACACCCAAACATGTAACACTTGCAGGAGTTAGATGAACCGTCGGGGGGGATCCAGGCCACCGGACTCGGCTGGGAATCGGCCAACTCGGCCTTGACTCGGCCGACTCAGTGCTCCGACCGAGTCACGGCCGAGTCACCCCAGATTCGGCCGATTCCGGCGATGGTCACAACATAAAATTTGTGTCTTTTCATATTCCCTACGCACATGCAAAGTTTCAGCCTCATACTGCTTCCAGAGCTCTTTAAAAACCCCAATTACTCCACTTTTAATACATTTTTATTACATTTTATCACATTTTTATTTTTTAACTTTTCATCTACCCTAACCCTAGCCTAACACTATAAATACCAACCCTACACACTACCCTCTCACCCCCAAAATCTTAAGCCACTCTCTCAAAAGTTTTCCAAGAAGTGTGTGCTTTGAAAACAAGTTCGCGGCGAAGCTCCAACGAGATTCCGGCGGGAATTCCGGCGACGTTTTTAGAAACAACCGGCGACGAAGCAACGCCTCGGCAACTTCTTTAGTTTCCCTATACTCTTTAGTATAGATCGAAACCCGTAAGTCCCATTCTATGTTCCTTTCTAATTCTCAAAAATACGAAATTACGAAACCCGACGGAATCGGAAAAAATCCGATTTTCGATTCGGTTTTCTATAAAATTTCACTTATAATCAATTCAAACATGTCTAAACATCTTTATCATGATTATTAAACTTGTAAAAATCAATTTGAATAAGTTTTCACACATGAAATGATAATCTTTTTAACTTACCGTATTTTTTCACTTTAATACCATTATGTTTCAATTTCACATTTAACCCGTTAACATTGCTATACCTTAAAATAGATCACGAGGTAATGACCTACCTCCTCATACACACACATGCAACCATAATACGCTATCTTGAAAACTCCTAATACGATAAAACAAGATTTTACATCAAAATACCATTTCCTTAATAAAACCTTTTATAAAAGTTTAGGTTTGATACATTTGTTTAAACAATATCTTTAATAGGAAAAATACGATAAGTTGTGGACATCGATCGTTAATCTAAACCTGAGTTTGTGGTGTCTAGGCAAGTGTGTCTAAGGCAAGTGGTTACTTAATTAGGGCCACTACTTGTAGTGGAGAGCCTCCCACTTACCTGGCACTCACCTGGCCGTAATTGGCGGGGAAGAGGCGATTTGAGATTTCTAACGACTTGTCGTTTAGACCTTTTAGAAATAGGCTAGTTGGCTTAGGAAAACCTAGAATCTAAAATACGGAAAATTACACTTTGCAAATAAATACCTTTTACTTTATAAAACCGTTTTCTAAAGGATTAGTATTTTACAATCTTTGCAAAGCACCGCTATAACCCATCTTTGGGGAACCCGTTCGGGATCGTGCGGTTTATCATGTACCCTCGGGCTAGTAGTTCGAGATTCAGACCTCCGCAAGGAGCATTCGGTCTCGAAAGGATTAAAATACGACATCTTAAGAAAATGAGATTTTTGGAATATAAAATATTTATTAAAACTATTTTTGTATAAATATATGTATATTTATCATTTAAATATCTATTTTATTATAATATAAATATTCCACCTTTTTCTAAAAATCACAAGAATAAATTTTACACTAAAATACCATGAACTTCAAATAATCAATATTACAGATAAATACCCTTATTTATAAAACTAGGATATTTTCACTAGAAATGTCACAACATAAAATCCACTCTCATTACAACTCTAAAGACGAACAATAAATACTTGAGGCGTATTTTGAAAAGTATATAAAAGTATTTTTACATAAACCCCCCTCAAGTTTTATAAATTACCCTAAGAACCCTAGCAATTATAAGACTTCGATTCACATTTCTGATTGTCTGACTCGGGTTTGAGTCTGATTAATCTGACTTGAATATGATTTAAGTCAATTTATAATCTACAAGATTCTAAGTCAATATGAACACATGAATCCATGAATACAATCATCAATTTACACAACTTGACTGAACCGAACCATGGATATATATTCCTTTTACATGATTCTCAGTATTCCATTTACATGACTCTACAGTTATAACCGTTTCCTGATATCATGGTTTCGGTCAGTCAGTCAATCAATCTTACAATCAATACAATTCACAAGATAACAATACAAACAAGACATCGCGGGGTTTAAGGGGTAGACTGGTACGGAATATGTTAAAGGTGGCACGAGGTGGTCACTTAAGACGTAATTACATCTATGCTGTTGTTCCGTGGTATTATCGACGGAGCCTTGTACTACAGGTTACCAAGGTCCCCGGTGTAAGTGGGACTCCCCTCGTATACACTGGCATCTTCTGTACCAGGCTACAAACAACAGCGTTAATACAACATTACAATATTATAATACAACATTAAAAGATACTCTCTCTTTCTCTTACTCTCTATCTATATTTCTCCCTTATCTTTGGGACTTACCGAGTGACCTGTTCGCTGACGACATTCTATTTCTTTCTTCTTTGAATGTCGACAGTAGTTTGGACCCAGCGGAGATCGAGCCATCTCAAGAAGACTTGGAGCAGTTTGCCGAAGACCCTGCACTTTAGTTTCATTGTACACTTTTCGTTTCTGTATTTTTCATTCCCTGTTATGCCACTGTTTAGGCATCTTTTTATTTCAGTTGTATTTCCTTTACATGTATTGTACGAAAGAATGTTAATAAATAAAAGTTGCTGTTTTATTATCCCTTGTCTCTTGTGTATTTATTTTATATTGCTTAGATACGCTTAGCGTATGTACTTCTGAATACATACGTAGCGGGCCTCGTCGCGTCCCCTTCGCCGTATACCGGGAAGCGGGGCGTGACAGGTTTTGTTGGTGGCCCATGCAGGTCAGAGCTGTATGAAACCCTATCATGCAGTTCTGTTCTGCATGAACAACCTAAGCAATATAACACAAGATCCAGCAACTAAAACATTCTTTACAATTCATGTTCCTTGAATCTTATCATTTCATTTGAATCTGTCCTAACCCAAATTTTTCTTCAGGGTTATGGATTCCCCGAACAACACCAGCACCAATGTCAACAACACACCTCCAACTCCAGCACTACCTCTCACACCAGCTGTTCCTGCTCCACTCAATGATCAAACGGTTCTGTTTGAGGCAATCCGCAGCCTCCTAGAGGGACAACAGCAACTCCTGAACCATCCCGAGACTGACGCACCTGGGGTGAAGCAATTCAGAGCTTTACATCCCAAACAGTTCTAAGGAAAGGGGAGCCCACTGGAAGCTGAGGAATGAGCTCAAAGCACAGAGGATGATCTAACGGCAGCACAAGTGCCAGAAATAGCTTGGGTCCGAGTTGCAAAGCTGCAACTCACGGACAATGCACAGAACTGGTGGAAGGCGGAAGAAAGCCGTCTTGAACAGCCTATTGAATGGAAGACTTTTCACGAGAAGTTTGACGCGAAGTACTTCCCTGTGACTGCCAGGTTTGCCATAGAACAACAGTTCATTCATCTACAACAAGGTTCGATGTGAGACAAGTCAGTAGATGAGTCTGACGCTGAATTCACCATGCTCAGTCGGTAAGATATGTCACAGTATTTCAAATTTTTGATATCACATACTATACAACTAACACAAGACCATAACAGATTTGCGGCACACCTGATACCGACGGATGAGATCAGAGCCCGTCGATTTCAACAAGGTTTGGACACGGAAATCCAGGCTGCACTAGCCACAGGGAAATTTCCAACTCATGAAGATGCTCTGGAAGCTGCCCGCAGTTATGAGGCAGTGATAAAGGCAAGGGGCAGACCTCAGTCTGCAGGAGTGAAACGCCCTGCCACTCAAATGGCAGGAGGGGCCTCTTCAAGGCCAGCTGTCGAACTCAGAAGACTGGAAGAAGCCAAGGATCAGCTAAGACCTGATTTTTGCTTTTATTGCAAGAGGGAAGGACACTTGTGGAAGAACTGTAGGCGCGCAAAAGGCCTATGCTTGGTTTGTGGCACGTCTAATCATGGAATTGGAAACTGTCCTTATAGACACAACCCAGCACACCCACCCATCAACTATCCGCAGCAGCCAGTTATCCAGGCTCCTGCAACCCGTCCTACACTCCCAGCACCACCTCCATATGGATTTCCTGCTCAGCCAAATCGCCAATTCCATCAGGCACTGAGAAACATGCCTCGAGTACAGGGGAATATGCCTCCAGCTAGGAGGAACGTGCCACGGCGACAGGCTTTCACCTTAGCAGCCATAGAACCTGAAACTGTGAACCAAGGTAACCCAAGTAACTCCCTCACAACTTTGACCATAACTTCTTTACAATCTTTAGTTCTGTCATCAAACTGTTACACTTTCCTTTTACAAATTTCGAGGACGAAATTTTTATAAAGAGGGTAGAATGTAACAACCCTAATTTTTCCTATACACTTTTCTACACAAAATTTTAAATTTTTTTTTTCAAAATCATAAATGGGTATTTTAGACTGAGCACAAGATATAAGTAATTATTTTGTTTTTAATTACAAGTTACAAGAATGTAATAACTCCATTTTTAGTGTACAAGAAATTACTTTAAATTTAATGTATACTTGGAGTATTTACTATTGCTGCTATCATTTTAAGTAATTAAATAACTCCATAATTACAAGAAGGAGCTTGTAGCTCATTGGTAATACCTTGCACTGTTGAACCAAGCCACCAGAGTTCAAATCCCATACCCCACATTATTTTTAATATTGATTTTTTTAAAACCTTTAGAATACCAAGAGTTTACACGTGCATATCTCACAAAAACCCTACTACACCCAAACATATAACACTTGCAGGAGTGCTCCGACCGAGTCACGGCCGAGTCTCCCCAGATTCGGCCGTGACTCGGCCGACTCAGTGCTCCGACCGAGTCACGGCCGAGTCTCCCCAGATTCGGCCGATTCCGGCGATGGTCACAACATGAAAGTTATGTCTTTTCATATTCCCTACGCACCTGCAAAGTTTCAGCCTCATACCGCTTCCAGAACTCTTTAAAAACCCCAATTACTCCACTTTTAATACATTTTTATTACATTTTATCACATTTTTATTTTTTAACTTTTCATCTACCCTAACCCTGGCCTAACCCTATAAATACCAACTCTACACACTACCCTCTCACCCCCAAAATCTTGAGCCACCATCTCAAAAGTTTTCCAAGAAGTGTGTGCTTTGAAAACAAGTTCGCGGCGAAGCTCCGACGAGATTCCGGCGGGAATTCCGGCGACGTTTTTAGAAACAACCGGCGACGAAGCAACGCCTCAGCAACTTCTTTAGTTCCCCTATACTCTTTAGTATAGATCGAAACCCATAAGTCCCATTCTATCTCCCTTTCTAATTCTCAAAAATACGAAATTACGAAACCCGACGGAATCGGAACAAATCCGATTTCCGATTTGGTTTTCTATAAAATTTCACTTCTAATCAATTCAAACATGTCTAAACATCTTTATCATGATTATTAAACTTGTAAAAATCTATTTGAATAAGTTTTCACACATGAAATGATAACCTTTTTCACTTACCGTATTTTTTCACTTTAATACCATCATGTTTCAATTTCACATTTAACCCGTTAACATTGCTATACCTTAAAATAGATCACGAGGTAATGACCTACCTCCTCATACACACATATGCAACCATAATACGCTATCTTGAAAACTCCTAATACGATAAAACAAGATTTTACATCAAAATACCATTTCCTTAATAAAACCTTTTATAAAAGTTTAGGTTTGATACATTTGTTTAAACAATATCTTTAATAGGAAAAATACGAAAAGTTGTGGACATCGATCGTTTATCTAAACCTGAGTTTGTGGTGTCTAGGCAAGTGTGTCTAAGGCAAGTGGTTACTGTAAGTCCACGTTGCCCACCCCGGTGCTTACGGGGAGGCGGAAAACGGAATAAAAATCGGATTTTTATGAACTTAGGCAACATGGACTACACTTTGAAGGATCTTTGCTAAACAAAAAACTTGCTAAAGCTAACTAGTAACTAGCTAAGTGCTAGAAAGGTTATACCTTGGGCTTTAAGTCCTTCTCTCCTTGCTCCTTGGAGTGGTGGAAGGAGGTCACCTTGGTCGTCTTCTCACGTCGAAGAAAGATCCACCCGAAAGCCTCAACCTTTGGCTTCAACTTCAAGCTAGAAGTAACTAGGGTGCAAGAAGTGCCAGTCCTTGAACCCTAGATGAGAGTAAAGATGATCAAGAGAGGGTTTTTCTCAAGCTCAAGTGTTTCTCAACACATGAGAGGGAGAGAGCTTGAGGGAGAGGAAGAACAAGAGAGAGAAAGGATATGATAGAATGAGAATTATGTGAACCATTCTCACTAATATGTGTATATTATTTTAATTGAATAATTAGCTAGATAATTGTCATGGCTAATCATGACATGACCATTATCATTTCAATTTGCAAGGATCAAAAAGCATCTTCCAAAAGAAATGATGATGGTCAAAGTGTCAACCTAGGTCAACAAGTCAAGGTGGGTCAAATGGTCAACAACCATAACCATGCACAATTATTAAACTAATATCAATTAACAATAATACACACATAAGCATTAGGGTTAATAAAATGACAATAGTCATTAACCCTAATCAAAGTCCTCTCCCTCAGTCTCAAGCAACTGTGCATACGCACCCGTATTCGTGATCCGAGGAACACGAATACAATGAGAAAAACCAATCCCAAATCATATACTAGGATCCGGCTTAAACCAAAGCCCGCTAGTATAAACTGTCCGGACAGCAAACGTGCACAAGTGCGCGAATATGAACGAACCCTGTCGCAAAACCATGCGACTTCTACTCATTTTGCCTAAAAGCGAATAGCTCTCTGTGTGGGACTCTAAAGACTCGACACTACGTTGGCAGTGGGTTTAACCACAGACCGCAAGCGGCACTAGCTGTACGTAACGGTCCCCAGGTAGATGCCGATAAGAAGACTGACGAGGTGAACCCCATCTGAACTCCTACTGAGCCTGTATGTGACAGTCTCCGTACAGTCCGGTCTGTTCGTCTGATACATCGCATGGCGGGCCTAGGGGGGCGGTGAACGTCAGTCCCCTAATAGCGGTACAAGTCGTGTCGGAGTGTAGCCCAGAACACCCTGAGATAACACTGGAAACCTACCAGTATATCTCGCTTGCCCTGGCTAGGGACTACTCGTGTAATGGCTCTCCTGGACACAGCGCGATGTCAACCCCCAATACCGGGAGAGACGAATCCTGTCTAACCGTCACTGCCTCCAAGTGCTTCGGGACTGCACCCAAAAACTACCTGTTTGCACGACTCCTTTGAGCCGTGGTAGGGTAGCAATCAAAGTGCAGTGGGAACACACTCGAGGCGAAGCGACAGTGTCAAGTCAGCGGACTAAGCTGTACTCATGTCACCTGGGAACTGATAACTGACGATAGGTATAATACCAACCAACAGTTCCCGACGAGTCCTGTCCAGTGTACTCGTAACCTAATGAGCACCCGCATACTATCTCAAGTACGACGTACTGACGGCTGTGGGACAGACCGTCTCCCACACTGGGATGAGAAGCGCATACGCTAGTCTACTCCGGAGTATCGATGCCCTGTCTCGATAGTCCAACGACTAGGGACTTGTATAAGGATGTGCTTATAGATCACCCAGCTCCCACGAGTGTGAGCGCCATCACAACGCTGGTAATCAAGCAAAGATCCTAAGGGCTCTACTAATATGTATATCAGCGATATGCTAAAAGAAACACATGCACATATTAAAGCAGAGACAAACCAAGTAGCATACTACCATTTCGAGCAAGATTGTATATACAACTGTGAATATCCCAAGCTTCCATCAAGTAATATACAAAGTAGTATGATACAGTAATGGCCTCTAGGGCATATACACTAACAATCTCCCACTTGCACTAAGGCCATGTACTGGCGTATCGAAGACCTATCATCTCGATCAGCCGCTCGAACTGAGTCTGGGGTAGGGCCGTTGTGAGTGGATCTGCAGTGTTGTTCTCCGTATTTACTCTCTTCACCTCGATCTCCTGGCGATCTATGATCTCCCTGATCAGGTGGTACCGCCTCAAAATGTGCCTGGACTTCTGATGGGACCTGGGTTCCTTCGCTAAAGCTATAGCTCCGTTGTTGTCGCAATACAGCGGTATTGGATCAACAATGGTAGGAACCACCTGAAGCTCCGTGAGGAACTTCTTCATCCAGACAGCTTCCTTTGCGGCATCGCAAGCAGCTATGTACTCCGCTTCCATAGTTGAGTCAGCAACGGTCTCCTGCTTGGAACTCTTCCAGCAAACCGCCCCTCCATTGAGGGTAAAGACATAACCCGACATGGACTTGGAGTCATCCTTGTCACTCTGGAAGCTGGAGTCAGCAAAGGCCTCGAGCTGGAGGTCTTTTCTGCCATACACCAAGAATATCTCCTTAGTCCTTCTCAGGTACTTGAGAATGTTCTTTACCGCTATCCAGTGTTTCTCCCCTGGGTTTGACTGATACCGGCTTACAACGCTCAATGCGTATGCTACATCTGGTCTGGTACACAACATCGCATACATTATAGAGCCTACCGCAGAAGCGTAGGGTATAATAGACATGCGATCCCTTTCCAAATCAGTCTTGGGAGACATCTCTTTGGAGAGGGTGATCCCGTGACAAGCCGGTAAATTACCGCGCTTGGAATCTTCCATACTGAACCTTTTCAGTATGGTGTCAATGTACCTTGACTGTGAAAGTCCCAACATCCTCTTAGATCTATCACGATAGATCTGGATCCCCAGAATGTAGTTGGCATCGCCCAGGTCCTTCATGGAGAACCTCTGCGACAAGAATCCTTTGACTGACAGTAGCATAGGAATATCATTTCCTATTAGGAGAATGTCATCCACGTACAAGATGAGGAATACCACAGTTCTCCCTACAATCTTACTGTAAATGCATGGCTCATCTGGATTTTTGATAAAGTCGAATTCTTTGACAGTATCATCAAAGCAGATGTTCCAACTCCGCGATCCCTGCTTAAGTCCATAAATGGACTTGAGCAACTTGCACACTCTACCGCTGCTCCCACTCTGATTGAATCCCTCCGGCTGATCCATATAGACGCACTCTTCCAAATTTCCATTTAGGAAAGCCGTCTTTACGTCCATCTGCCAGATTTCATAATCGTGGAAGGCAGCAATGGCAAGAAGGATCCGAATGGATTTCAGCATAGCCACTGGAGAAAAGGTCTCGTCATAGTCCAAACCAGGTCTTTGACGAAAACCCTTTGCAACAAGTCTAGCTTTATAGGTCTCAACCTGCCCATCTACACCAATCTTCTTTCTGAAGATCCATTTGCAGCCTACGGGTTTTACCCCTTCTGGAGCAAAGTCCAAAGTCTAAACTTTGTTGGTGTACATAGACTCCATCTCGGCCCGCATTGCATCCAGCCATTTTACCGAGTCATCGCTCTGAATGGCTTGCTGGAAGCTTGTAGGCTCACCATAATCCATAGTGCAATCCTCTCTATCCCTGTCAATGAGAAAACCGTAGTATCTCTCGGGCGGATGAGACTGCCTACTACTCCTGCGGAGTGGCGCTGGGATGTCCTGTTCTTTCGACCCCTCTGGTTCTACCAAGCTTTCAGTAATAGCTTGTGGTTCTGGAATTTCTTCCAGTTCTATTGCGCTCCCACTTATCTGATTTTCCAAAAACTCAGTTTCCAAGAAGCGGGCATGACGAGAAACAAAAACCTTTTGTTCCTCTGCGTAATAGAAAAGATACCCCTTGGAGTTCTTTGGGTATCCCACAAACTTACACTGTACCGAACGTGCCTCGAGCTTGTCCGCATGCTGCTTTTTTACAAAAGCTGGACACCCCCATGTCTTAAAGTGTTTAAGACTGGCTTTCTTCCCACTCCACATCTGATATGGTGTGGTAGACACTGACTTAGTAGGAACTTGGTTCAGAAGATATGCAGCTGTTTCTAGTGCATAACTCCAGAAGGATCGCGGCAACTCAGCCTTACTCATCATGGAACGAACTATATTCAATAGGGTTCGATTCCTTCTTTCCGATACACCGTTGTGTTGTGGTGTGTATGGAGGAGTAAGTTGAGAGAGAATTCCATTCTCTTTTAAGAAGCCCAGAAACTCGGCACTCAAGTATTCGCCACCTCGATCAGATCTCAGTGTCTTGATACTTTTGCCTGTTAGTTTTTTAACTTCATTCTTGTATTCCTGAAATTTCTCAAAGGCCTCAGATTTGTGTTTCATTAAGAAGACATGCCCATACCTAGAGAAATCATCTGTGAAAGTAATGAAGTATGAATAACCACTTCGCGCATGTGTAGACATTGGACCACACACATCACAGTGTATGAGTCCCAAGAGCTCGCTCGCTCTTTCTCCGTGTCCAGTGAACGGAGTCTTTGTCATCTTTCCCATGAAACATGATTCACAAGTGGCATAAGACTGGTACTCGAACGGATCCAAGTATCCTTCTTTATGTAACTTTGTCAACCGTGTCTCATTAATGTGACCCAGTCTACAATGCCATAAGAAAGCCTGATTTAATTCCGGAGACTTTCTTTTAAGTGTGTTCTGGACACTGAAGACCTGAGCTTGATTCAAAACGTATATACCGTATTTCAATGTACCTGACCCAATCAGCACTTGATTTAGGTGGATGTTTACTACATCGCTTACAAAAGTAAAATCATATCCTTCCTTAGAAAGTAAGGATACAGATATGATGTTACAAGTCGCACCTGGCACATAAAAACAGTCACGCAGAATCAATATCTGCCCAGTTGTCAGTCCTAGATGATATTCCCCTACGGATTCTGTTAGTTATATGTATGCCCTAGAGGCCATTACTGTACATAGGATGTATATTGTAGTGGATGCTGGGACATATATAGGGAGGACTTTCTTGCTCGACATGATAGTATGCTATCTGGTTGATCTTTACCTTAACGTGTACACTAATTGTCTCCCTGTTACATGTTGGTAAAGCCCTTAGGATCTATACATGACTACCTGGACTATGATGCGGATCATACTAGTGGGGACATGGTAGTCCATAAGTACATCCTTCAAAGTCCCTAGTCGAGGGTGTATCGAGACGGGGCATCGATATACCAGAGTAGACTAGCGTATACCTTCTCGACCCATACAGATGGGCGATGGATGATCCCATATCCATTGGTGTTTGACATCAGAGATGATATACGGGTGCTCAGTAGAGACTGGGTACACTGGATGGACTCGCCGAGAACTCCCAGATGGTATTATATCTCACGTCAGATGGCAGTTCTCTGGTGACACTGGTACAGAGTAGTCTGTTGACCCGAGATCGTCATAGAGTCTTGTGTGGTTCCCACTGTGCTTTGATTTCCATCTTACCACGTCCAAGAGGGCGTGCAAAACGGTGGTTTTTGGGTACAGTCCCGAGTCACATGGAGGCAATGAGCGATAGGAGGGGATTCGTCTCTCCCGGTATAGGGAGTTGATGTTGCGCTGTGTTCGATTGGCTATAACAGGAAATCCCTAGCCAGGGTTGCTGAGATTTACTGGTAAGTGTTACCAGTAGTTTCTCGAATTGTTATAGACCTCATATCGACACGACTTATCGAGCTATTGGGGTCTGACGTTTACCACCCCTAGGCGAGATATGCGACAGATCAGACGATCAGACCGGACTGTACGGTAGTGTTACTGGTTGGATTCACAAGAGTGTGAGCGGGCTTGCTCGTCGATCTTCTGATCGCTCAATACTCGGGTGGCCGTTACGTTTAGCAGACCGCTTGCGGCTTGTGGGTGTTTGATATGATCATCATCTGCTGCCGGCGTATTGACGAGTGTTTAGAGTCCTACACAAAGGTTTCCAGGCTCAAGCAAAACGAAATAGGAGCGCATATGAGATATGTGCAGGACCGAGAATAATGCATGTATGTGATACCGTATTCTATTCTCACGATAAATGTATCGAATGGTTGTATGCGATATAACCTAGTTATCGATTCAAGCGTTGATTCGATAAGCCGATATATTGTATACTAGTCGGTTGTGTGCGACATGACCGGATCATTGAATCAAGTGTTGATTTAATGATTTAATGCATATTTATATATTTGATATATTACTTTGCATCAACTAGTATCGGTTTACTTAAGATGGATTTTCTCACTCGGATGTGCACATTGTATATTCGATATAGTTTTGTGCACTTGATTGTATCATGTTTGATGATACATGTTTACTTGGTTAAGTGTAAAGAATTAAACCATGGTTAAGTTTATGATTAGGGTTCTCTTTTTCTTACTTATTTATTTGTTTATTTATTTTTGGAAAAGATGAGAAAAGAATGGTTGCTATTTTTGTTTTTAGTTGAAGTTTCTTGAAGCATTGACTTAGTCTTCATTCTTGTCTCATGCTTAACCCTAACCATCCAAGTTAACCATGGTCCATTCTCTACAATTAACCAAGGGTTAATATATGATAAGTATTGATTTATTTATCCAATAATTCAAGATTTATCATAAGACTTTCTTCTTCTTCTTCATTTTCTTCCATGAAGAATAGCAAGCTCCATCAATGGTGATTGATGGAAATGAGTGAGAAATCCAATTCTAAAGTCTACCCACTTCCTATTTCTTCATCCTCTACCTCTTGCCAAGTAGTAGAGTGTGTTTTCTTCACAAGTTTCTTGACTTGGTGAAGTCGGAACTTGATTTAGCGATGCCTCGACGTAGATCATCTTCGGCATGGACATCGATGACCTAGCCCGTTCATTCTCCGATGAAGCCGACGCTAGAGCCCGAGGTTCGACTTGGACAGCGAGGAGACTTCATTGCGGAGCTATGGAGGTGGAGCACCGGATCTACAAAGGTTGTATTTCCGTATTCTAGTAGTTAAGTGTTAACTAGTTTCATTTTCGCCTAAACATCTAGCCGACGATCCGTAGTCGGGTTTCTCGGCACCGTTAAAATTCGAAATTGGCATGGTTGATGCCTTGTGAGACCTCATTAGGGTGCCTAGGAACCCTACAGTGGTATCAGAGCCTAGCTAGAGCCTTAGGCGAAGTCCAGACGAAGTTTGAAACCCGAACGAACCCGAAACCCCAACTCAAATGTGCTCTCTGTCCTTTTTCTAAAAACAGGGATTTTTCAGTATTAAAAATATGCAGAAAATCAAACAGGGTTTTCTAAGAATTACTGTAAATTTCGTGGACCTAATTCAACTTTCCCACCGCGGTTCCGCGGCATGAGCAAGGCTCATGCGGCGGATCCGCGGCCGTACGGCCACAGTATTTAAATTATTTTGCACAGTAATTCTTAGTTTGCAGTGGTGATTTTTCTGGGAATTTTTAATATTTTTTCTAGAGTTGTATTTTCTGGGATTGATTTGGGGATTCGGTGTTTCGATCGGAGTATCAAATTTTGTCTGTGTGGCTTTCCGGATAATTTTTAGAATATGTTAAAAAGTTCAACCGGATATAAATACCCAATTTTCCCCTGTCGGGAAATTTCCAAGTGTTGGATTTTTCCGTAGTTTAACGACGTTCTAAGTAGTGCAAGTAACTCGATGGACCCTCTAGAAGACAACAAACCTTAACTCGATTATGTGACCGTCTTGAACTGCCCTTTGAACCTTCGGGTTTGGGGCAGTACGGCGTGCCACATGTGAGGCGCTGGCTTGACCCTTCTACGGCTGGACCGTTGGTACTGAGGCACGAACGGAATGTTGTTAGACTTATTTCATGTGTTGAGCTGTATTGGGAAAACTTGGGTGTTTGACTGTTCGATCGAAAAGTTTAACATTTTCTGTTTATCTGGAATGTGATACAATAATTGGAATTCACAATAAGTTATGAGATAACTAAATGAATGTTATAAACGTAGCAGTTTAGTCTCACATGATCGGTTGCCACGGAATTTTGATGTGATCAAAAGTCCGTCGCAATCACGTAGCGTACGCGGATACTCGCCGGGTAAACTTAATAGACAGCCTCACTCCATATCCCTGACCAAGTGACTGTAGGAGAACCCCGTCGCCGAAAGCATCCGTTTCGGTGCTCGCGGTGGCGGTGTTCCGCCTTGGTGCACTTCGTCGACGGCGTCGGGGGTGCGGCCGCCTACTGAAGTTTGCGACGAGCATTCGATCAGGATGTCGGGAATCTTGTTGAATTCCCCGACATGATATTGAAAAGTGTTTTCGATAATGAGACTAAAATGCGGGGTTTATAATTGTTAGGCATGCGATGTCTAAGTAATTCATTTGGTCAGGCATGCGATGTCTGAGGTGGTTGCGGATTCCAACTGTTGTAGTTTTACACTTTCTTTTCTGTGACCGTAAGTGTAATATGTGATATCGCCGGTTTCGTTGCTATATGTCAACGACAATTGGGATGCGCATATTTACTTACGTTGATGACATGTGATGTTATGTGTTGCTGGATATGTTATATTGGATCGTCGTGTTTGAATAGCCGGGTGTTTTTATGTGAGATGAGTGTTTTTTATTTTCATTCATGTAAAAACTTGTATGTAATATTCTTTTATTTGGGGCACTTCCAGGTTGCGGAAGATGTCACCGTTTGTATATTATTTACTTTTCCGCACTAGGATAGACCCAAGGAGGGGAGCACAAGTAACCGGGTTCTAGGGTCCAGTGGGAGACCAACTCGAGGAGTCGAGTCCGGGTCTCCTAACTCTAGAATTGGTAGGGTTGCTTGCCGCTCTCATAGGGGTCTAGGGGTGTGGGTTTGGCTATTCATCGCGACCGTGGAATCCGTGTTTTATACTGGCTCGTATTGAAAACACGGACGTCCTAGTATGTCCAATATTTCATATGTTTCTTCTGCTGCGATATCTGTGATGTGATCATGTGATGTTCTTTGATAGATACTGTATATAGTATATATGATATATTATATAGACGTTACTTATGTTTTACACCCGCGCTAGCACTGCCCCGCTCTGCCGTTAGTTACCTAACCTAACGGTGCACGAGGGGACATCGAGGCGAATGCGGATGGCATAAGTGTACGTCGTATTTATCTGTGATGTTTAGGTATTCAAATGATGGGACTTCATTAATGTGATTAATGAAATAAAAGAAACCTAAGATGTTGTAGAATCGAATTTCAAAATAAAACAGGTAACTACAGTTCTTGCTTTGCACAGCGGTATATGTGATATATCCTGCACCTTATTCGATGAGGAAAGGACCGAGATCCCTTCACCGGGAGTGACTCCTTTAGCAATAACTGGCAGATGCTACACACTCGGTTTGTCTTTTGATTGCTTTTAAGAGTTTTTGCTTTGCACAGTGATAAATATGATATATCCCGCACCTCATTCGACGAGGAAAGGACCGACGATCCCTTCACCGGGAGTGACTCCTTTAGCAAAACTAGAAAAGCCTCAAAAGCACTCCATTTCAAAATTCATTCGATCCTACAACGATATCAAGTTCATTACGCAATAGGTTTTCAGAAAAACCTGTCGTAGCCCTCCGTCATTTCAGATAAGTTGTATATAGTATTCGTGCTGCATTTGTTGGCTTTCGTCAAGGTGCAGTGTGCGGTAGCTATATGCTGCTTATCTGCAGCATACGATGCGATTGGATTAGGGTAGTCGTGCGGCTTTGTTGGCTTTCGTCAAGGGTCGTGCGGGTGGGTTTAATTCGATCAAGAAATGTACGGGTTGAACTTGACTAACAGGCTATGGTTTGTTGGCTTTCGTCAAGGTCATAGCACGTTAGGGGCAAAAGATTATCGGGAATTTCAAGTGTTGAAATTTGCAATGAGATTGCATACCTTCTATGAGATAGTTGGATCCCGATACCCGCTGCGAGTAAGAGTTACTCCTGGGAGAGTTTTATACATTACAATTAGCCAATCAAGTAGGTGTCTAGAAAGGTGTCAACGAGGTTACGCCTCTGGAAAAACGAGGTTTACATTAATTAGGTTCGTGCGAAAGCACGGGGGACCTCCCTCAAAGTACCGACACTGGCGTGGCTGAAAGATTGGCGAACTTGTAGTGTGTAATTAATCCCGGCTAGTCTTTCCTTTTAGGGTTTGAAGGAAGATTTGATAAAAAGCAGTGGGAGCCATCCTGATTAGATAAAATAATAACCAATCTATTCTTGCAAGAGCGCACGCTGAGTGTTTTCTTCTCTCTCTCTCCAGGTAGCGACCATATCACGCCTTAATCAGGATAATAATACGGAATATTGACCGAACCCGCTTGTTATACTGAGCTGGGGAACGTTGGTCCCGCTCCAACTTATAATTGTTATAAGACAGAGCAGGGAATAGGGGAATACCAGATTTCCCGTGCCGCCCAAACGAAGAAAGTGCATGCTGATGCATCATCTTCGGGTGTGTTCATTATACAGAACTGTTTCTCTGTAACCTCTACGTCCTGGGTATGTGATACCGGATCAGGATCCCAGATATGTAATCTGTTACATAGGGCTACAGATAGGTAGAGAACTGAGAACGGGTGATAAGTTTCATGAGGCAGAAAACGGGGCAAATGTTGCAGCCAAGTCTGTTGGTCACTGTCACCCTGTATTACCAATACATTGATTCTGAACGAATGTTATTAGATACCGAACCTGACATACAAAATCATATCTGTCTCTTTATTAGTAAAGAAACGGTAAAATTTTGTATTGTTGGATAATGTTTTGAACATTTCCTATATCAAAAGTTGATCGGTTCAGGCACGTTATCTAAAAGCGTTGATGTTCTAAATCAAACTACAGTTCTTAGTATACGGATCACACACAAGAGGAAGAGTTCAGAAATGAACGAATTCTTCTTGAGGTATTGTAGACTAGGTCAGATCAATGCGACCCGACTGGCTAGAGTTACATAAAGATGCATATTTAAATTAGTTTGAACTTACATCTTGTGAAACTCGCCAGTCATGTCACAAAGATAAGATGACCATAGCTCCGTTTACTGGAAACAGAGAAAGAGTTAATGAACTCTTGGGATGATACATGTTGATGTATGTAGGTCCCCTGTCTACACATGCCAAGACCAGTTCTTCGTACTTCATTACATTCTCTGATGATCTCTTTAGATTCAGACATATGTTCCTGTTGAAACACAAGTCCGAACCTTTTGAGATATTCACAGAATATAAGCGAGAAGTAGAGAACCAGAATACGGGTATAAGTATTATGTCCTATGATGAGATCAAGGAGGAGAATACTTGAGCACGGAAATACTGGACTATTCTAAAGGAGAATGAGATTCTCTCTCAGCATTACTCCTCCGTATACACCATTGCACGATGGTATGTCGGGGCGGAGCAAATACACCCTATATGATATGGTGTGCTCTATGATGAGTACTGCTGAGTTACCTTTTTCCTTTTGGGAGTTATGCACTTGAGAAGCTGCATACCTATTGAATAGGGTTCCAATCAAATCAGTTGCCTATCACTTCATATGTGATATGGAAAGGGAAGAGCCCATGTCTTAAGCTAGTTAAGATTTGGGGTTGACCGGCCTATGTCTAAAAGCAAAATCCGGACAAGCTCGAGGCAAGATCTGTTATGTAGAACTGGAAATGTTCCAGCTATACAAACTGCAGCTGATGATTTGAAAGAACCAAAAGATTCAATAGTTACCAACGAACCTCAGCCTCTCCGCCGATCTAGTAGGGTTCCTCACCCACCTGAGAGATACTTCTGTTTCTCTATGACAGTGGGAGCGAGGATTGCATCATGAGATGATGACCTAACTAGTTTCGAGCTGGCCATCAGGAGTAAGACTCTATAAGAATGGCTGGATGCTTAGTGATCTGAGATGGAATCCTTATACACCAACAAAGTATGGACTTTGGTTGCTATATCTGAAGGGTTAAATCCCCATCAGGAGCAAGTATATCTTGAGAAGATTACTTGGTGTAGATGGAAAAGTTGAGACTTTCAAAGCTAGACTTGTTAAAGCTTTGCATCATTGACCAGGTGTGGATAATGATGAAACCTTTTCAAGTAGCTATGCTTAAGTCCATCCAGATCCTACTTGTCACGGCTACATACCATGACTTCGATATCTGGTGGTTGGGTGTCTTGACTGCTTTTCTAAATGATGATTTAGAAGAGAGCGTCTATAAGTACACAGCCAGAGGGCTTCGTAGACAGTGGGAGCAGCGGAAACGTGTGCAAGATGCTTTATAGGATAAAGTAGGCATCGCGGAGTTGGAACGTCTGTTTTGATGAAGTAGTCAAAGAGTTTGACATCATCAAAATGGTAGATGAACCTTGTATAAACAAAAAGGTAGTAGGGAGTATGGTGACGATCCTCGTAGAGTACGTGGATGACATACTCTTGATAGGGAAGTAGTTTCCTATGCTACGCTCAGTCAATCTCCGCTTATCACAATGATTCTCCATATAGGATCAAAATGATACCTCCTAAATCCTGAGTTTTGGATCTATGAGATAGATTTAATTGGATGTTAGGATTCTCACTAGTTGTAGTGAGATGGTATCAATCGATCCTGGGGGGGAATCACTGGAAGGGTTCCAGGGTGATAAAAACGACTGAGTGTCAGTCACAGGCATTGTCTTAACCCTCAGTAAAGGGACGGTATGTTGGAAGAGTTCCAAGCTAGATACCGTGACATACTAGACGATAAAGGCAGGATACATCGCTACTTAAGATGCTACCAAAGAGGCTGTTTGGGTGTATATTGGTTCATGAGATGAACTACGTTCCTTCCATTGTGTGAAAATGGAGTTGTGGCTTATGCCAAGGAACGCCGGTCCCATCAGTGATCCAGACATATTCTAAGGCAGTATCACCTGATCATGGAGATGGTTGATCTCCAGGGAGATCGAGGTAAGGAGAGTAGACTCAGAGGAAAAACACAGCGGATCCACTCACGAAAGGTCTTTTCCCAGAGAGAGACTTTTATGGGATGGTTGAGTATGAGATACTGCAACCACTGCTACAGATGGCCTTAGTGCAAGTGGGAGATTGTTAGTTATATGTATGCCCTAGAGGCCATTACTGTACATAGGATGTATATTGTAGTGGATGCTGGGACATATATAGGGAGGACTTTCTTGCTCGACATGATAGTATGCTATCTGGTTGATCTTTACCTTAACGTGTACACTGATTGTCTCCCTGTTACATGTTGGTAAAGCCCTTAGGATCTGTACTTGACTACCTGGACTATGATGCGGATCATACTAGTGGGGACATGGTAGTCCATAAGTACATCCTTCAAAGTCCCTAGTCGAGGGTGTATGGAGACGGGGCATCGATATACCAGAGTAGACTAGCGTATACCTTCTCGACCCATACAGATGGGCGATGGATGATCCCATATCCATTGGTGTTTGACATCAGAGATGATATACGGGTGCTCAGTAGAGACTGGGTACACTGGATGGACTCGCCGAGAACTCCCAGATGGTATTATACCTCACGTCAGATGGCAGTTCTCTGGTGACACTGGTACAGAGTAGTCTGTTGACCCGAGATCGTCATAGAGTCTTGTGTGGTTCCCACTGTGCTTTGATTTCCATCTTACCACGTCCAAGAGGGCGTGCAAAACGGTGGTTTTTGGGTACAGTCCCGAGTCACATGGAGGCAATGAGCGATAGGAGGGGATTCGTCTCTCCCGGTATAGGGAGTTGATGTTGCGCTGTGTTCGATTGGCTATAACAGGAAATCCCTGGCCAGGGTTGCTGAGATTTACTGGTAAGTGTTACCAGTAGTTTCTCGAATTGTTATAGACCTCATATCGACACGACTTATCGAGCTATTGGGGTCTGACGTTTACCACCCCTAGGCGAGATATGCGACAGATCAGACGATCAGACCGGACTGTACGGTAGTGTTACTGGTTGGATTCACAGGAGTGTGAGCGGGCTTGCTCGTCGATCTTCTGATC
The DNA here is from genome assembly GCA_030015575.1 of Agapanthus africanus. Lineage (NCBI taxonomy): Eukaryota > Viridiplantae > Streptophyta > Magnoliopsida > Asparagales > Amaryllidaceae > Agapanthus > Agapanthus africanus. The sequence continues at coordinate 201,421,716 of CM057350.1, forward strand.
GCTCAATACCCGGGTGGCCGTTACGTTTAGCAGACCGCTTGCGGCTTGTGGGTGTTTGATATGATCATCATCTGCTGCCGGCGTATTGACGAGTCTTTAGAGTCCTACACAGAGGTTTCCTGGCTCAAGCGAAACGAAATAGGAGCGCATATGAGATATGTGCAGGACCGAGAATAATGCGTGTATGTGATACCGTATTCTATTCTCGCGATAAATGTATCGAATGGTTGTATGCGATATAACCTAGTTATCGATTCAAGCGTTGATTCGATAAGCCGATATATTGTATACTAGTCGGTTGTGTGCGACATGACCGGATCATTGAATCAAGTGTTGATTTAATGATTTAATGCATATTTATATATTTGATATATTACTTTGCATCAACTAGTATCGGTTTACTTAAGATGGATTTTCTCACTCGGATGTGCACATTGTATATTCGATATAGTTTTGTGCACTTGATTGTATCATGTTTGATGATACATGTTTACTTGGTTAAGTGTAAAGAATTAAACCATGGTTAAGTTTATGATTAGAGTTCTCTTTTTCTTACTTATTTATTTGTTTATTTATTTTTAATACTGAAAAGATGAGAAAAGAATGGTTGCTATTTTTGTTTTTAGTTGTAGTTTCTTGAAGCATTGACTTAGTCTTCATTCTTGTCTCATGCTTAACCCTAACCATCCAAGTTAACCATGGTCCATTCTCTACAATTAACCAAGGGTTAATATATGATAAGTATTGATTTATTTATCCAATAATTCAAGACTTATCATAAGACTTTCTTCTTCTTCTTCATCTTCTTCCATGAAGAATAGCAAGCTCCATCAATGGTGATTGATGGAAATGAGTAAGAAATCCAATTCTAAAGTCTACCCACTTCCTATTTCTTCATCCTCTACCTCTTGCCAAGTAGTAGAGTGTGTTTTCTTCACAAGTTTCTTGACTTGGTGAAGTCGGAGCTTGATTTAGCGATGCCTCGACGTAGATCATCTTCGGCATGGACATCGATGACCTAGCCCGTTCATTCTCCGATGAAGCCGACGCTAGAGCCCGAGGTTCGACTTGGACAGCGAGGAGACTTCATTGCGGAGCTATGGAGGTGGAGCACCGGATCTACAAAGGTTGTATTTCCGTATTCTAGTAGTTAAGTGTTAACTAGTTTCATTTTCGCCTAAACATCTAGCCGACGATCCGTAGTCGGGTTTCTCAGCACCGTTAAAATTCGAAATTGGCATGGTTGATGCCTTGTGAGACCTCATTAGGGTGCCTAGGAACCCTACAGATTCAGCATACATGCTCATTCCGTTAGCAACCCTGAGAGTCATATCACCTTTCCTGATAACCCTACGGTTTCTCAAAGCCTGTAACGAATTACAGATATGAGATCCTGATCCGGTATCCAATACCCAGGAAGTAGGGTTAACTGACATACAGTTCTCAATCACACACACACCCGAAGCCGAAGCCACAACATGCTTCGAATTCTGGCTACTGGCTTTACAAGCCCTGCAATCCTTCTGCCCATGTTCATTCCCGTAACAATAGGAACATCCTTCTTTTACTACATCTGTTCCTGAAACTTCTGCCCTTCCCTTTCTTTCTACTTCCCTAGTTTCCTTTAGGGTAGTAGGTAGAGACTGTCGAACTGAGTCAGCATCTGACCCGTTCTTCAACGTGGTCTTCAGGTCCGAGAGCTCAAAAGAGCTGGTCTCTGTAAGGACGTTGCCCCCTACAGATGACCCGATAGCCAACCTCGCTGGAAGCAATTCTTTTGAGGTCTCATATCTTGCGATACGAGATTGCTCTCCATATAAAACTTTATTATGGAGGAAGATAGAAACTGAGTCCATCTACTCGTGCTGCCTCTGGTATATACCATCAACTGAGGCTAACACGAGGCACTTGGCTTTCGCACAGTCTTCTTTCGATGTCCTACGAATATCAATATCCGTGACATGGGAAACTGGACCTGAGACGGCAGGGGTTGGATCAGTCAAGAGGTGTCCCAGCTTGTCCTGGGCAATGGACATCTGGACAGACCTTTGCCAGTTATAACAGTCAGATTCAGTCATTTTATTATCTAGATGTAACCTAGGTGCGGTCACTGGGTCGCTGCAATTAAGAGAGAGAGAAGAAAACACTTAGCATGATGCTCTTGCAAGTTTAGATTGGTTTTTAATTTATCTAAACAGGATGGCTCCCACTGTCTCTCGAATCCCTCCTCAAACCACAAAGGAAGAATTAGTCGGGATCTTTCTCACCGTACAATACATGCTTAACCGTTCAGCCAGGCCAGTGTCGGTACTTCGAGGGAGGTTTTCCAACGCTTTCGTGAAGTTCCTTAATTAAGTAACCTCTTTTCCCTGTGGGCGTAGCCCCGCTAACACCTTTCTAGACACCTACTAGGTTTATAGCATTGATCGTTAAGTGAGAGTTTTCCCGAGGAGTAGTATATACTCACAGTAGGATCGGGATCTAAATATCATCGCGTGATAAAACCGAAGGAATCCTACCAGAATCATCACACTCCAAATGGTATGCAGCGCTAGCAAGTTTCAGTACTTTTGAAACTCCCGATGTAGATTTTTGCCCCATGCTCTTATGACCTTGACTAAGGCCAACAAATCATAAGTCACATGTCAAGTTCTACCCGTCGTTATCCAGGTTAATTTGAACCCACCCGTATATACCCTTGACTATGGCCAATAAAGCAATACGACTGTCCCAAATCAACGCATTCTATCTATACAACATATGAATACCCAGCAGCTACCAAACACTGTGCCTTGACTAAGGCCAACAAACACAGCTTGAATACTGTTGAATATTTATATGAAACGACGGAGGGCTACGGATGGTTTTGGCGAAACCGTGAACGTAGTGAACTTGATATAATCGATGGAACGAGATAGCTTTTAAAAGGAGTGGTTCAAGCTCCGCGTTTAAAAGTTTAGTTTTGAAAAGAACCGAGTGGTTTTCAAAGTGTTCCAATCGACTTTTACATGGTTTATTTTCTTGCATTAGTTCTTTTAATGCGTCCCATCATTTAATCCTACCATTGCAGAAAACAACCAAAATATGACGTACGCTTATGCCATTCGCATTCGCCACGGGGCCCCGTCATCACCCGTTAGGTTACTTAACTAACGACAGAGCGGGGGCTGGGCTAGCGCGGCTGTAAAACATAAGCAACGCCTAAATAGTTATCATATATAAATATATAGCAATGATAGACATTACAGATCACAGATGAATATATTGGATATACTAGGAATCCGCAATCCGTTCGAGCCTGCAATGAAAAGCGGATTACACGGTCGCGGTGAATAGCTAATACCCCACCTAAGACCCCTACGGGTGCGGCAAACTACCCGCCAAGTACCCGAAGCGAAGCAACCTCCCTCACCACCGTGAGTAGGCCACTCGGCACTTCGAGATACCCGGTAGTTTGTGCACCCCCTCCATGGGTCTATCCTAGGAGCAAAAACAGTAAAAAGAATTATACAATGACGGCTACAACCCCGACCCGGTTGTGCTGCCATAACAAATAATAATATTACATCAATTTACATGTTACAATGAATGAAAGAAAAATCAACACTCATCTCACATCCACCCCGGCTATTCACCCGCGACAATCCAACCCATTCATATACACAAGCCATCATCAATCACAGATCACAGATATGTATAACCCCGACTAATCGACATATAGCGATTAGCCGACGTTCAATACATATAAACATTACAGATATAACCTTTTAGTCAAAGTGTATTGAAGTTCCGGAAAAAAATATACGGATTTATAGGCCCCCAAAAACAAATTTTTATTCTGGAAAACCTGGGCACATATAAACCATCTTAAAAATCCTAAAACCAAGCCAGAAATACACTGCAACAAACTCGACCCAGTGATGAGCCAAGACGGCCGCGGTTGCGCGACAATAGCTTGCTATTGCCGCGGAACCGCGGCTCTTTGGTCGACTCACTGGATCGTTTTTGGTGGTGTTCTTTAAAAAACCCTGAGATGATTTTTGGAGTATGACAAATTTTGTTTTGAACAGAAAAAATTTTAACAGAAACTTAGGGTTTTTAAAACTTGGTTTTTTCGATTTTTACGTTTCGAACTTCGATACACTTCACTACATAGCTAGTTTATGTTTAGTTAGGCTCTGATACCACTGTAAGTCCACGTTGCCCACCCCGGTGCTTACGGGGAGGCGGAAAACGGAATAAAAATTGGATTTTTATGAACTTAGGCAACATGGACTACACTTTGAAGGATCTTTGCTAAACAAAAAACTTGCTAAAGCTAACTAGTAACTAGCTAAGTGCTAGAAAGGTTATACCTTGGGCTTTAAGTCCTTCTCTCCTTGCTCCTTGGAGTGGTGGAAGGAGGTCACCTTGGTCGTCTTCTCACGTCGAAGAAAGATCCACCCGAAAGCCTCAACCTTTGGCTTCAACTTCAAACTAGAAGTAACTAGGGTGAAAGAAGTGCCAGTCCTTGAACCCTAGATGAGAGTAAAGATGATCAAGAGAGGGTTTTTCTCAAGCTCAGGTTTTTCTCAAGCTCATGTGTTTCTCAACACATGAGAGGGAGAGAGCTTGAGGGAGAGGAAGAACAAGAGAGAGAAAGGATATGATAGAATGAGAATTATGTGAACCATTCTCACTAATATGTGTATATTATTTTAATTGAATAATTAGCTAGATAATTGTCATGGTTAATCATGACATGACCATTATCATTTCAATTTGCAAGGATCAAAAAGCATCTTCCAAAAGAAATGATGATGGTCAAAGTGTCAACCTAGGTCAACAAGTCAAGGTGGGTCAAATGGTCAACAACCATAACCATGCATAATTATTAAACTAATATCAATTAACAATAATACACACATAACCATTAGGGTTAATAAAATGACAATAGTCATTAACCCTAATCAAAGTCCTCTCCCTCAGTCTCAAGCAACTGTGCATACGCACCCGTATTCGTGATCCGAGGAACACGAATACAATGAGAAAAACCAATCCCAAATCATATACTAGGATCCGGCTTAAACCAAAGCCCGCTAGTATAAACTGTCCGGACAGCAAACGTGCACAAGTGCGCGAATGTGAACGAACCCTGTCGCAAAACCATGCGACCTCTACTCATTTTGCCTAAAGGCGAATAGCTCTCTGTGTGGGACTCTAAAGACTCGACACTACGCTGGCAGTGGGTTTAACCACAGACCGCAAGCGGCACTAGCTGTACGTAACGGTCCCCAGGTAGATGTCGATAAGAAGACTGACGAGGTGAACCCCATCTGAACTCCTACTGAGCCTGTATGTGACAGTCTCCGTACAGTCCGGTCTGTTCTTCTGATACATCGCATGGCAGGCCTAGGGGGGCGGTGAACGTCAGTCCCCTAATAGCGGTACAAGTCGTGTCGGAGTGTAGCCCAGAACACCTTGAGATAACACTGGAAACCTACCAGTATATCTTGCTTGCCCTGACCAGGGACTACTCGTGTAATGGCTCTCCTGGACACAGCGCGATGTCAACCCCTAATACCGGGAGAGACGAATCCTGTCTAACCGTCACTGCCTCCAAGTGCTTCGGGACTGCACCCAAAAACTACCTGTTTGCACGACTCCTTTGAGCCGTGGTAGGGTAGCAATCAAAGTGCAGTGGGAACACACTCGAGGCAAAGCGACAGTGTCAAGTCAGCGGACTAAGCTGTACTCATGTCACCTGGGAACTGATAACTGACGATAGGTATAATACCAACCAACAGTTCCCGACGAGTCCTGTCCAGTGTACTCGTAACCTAACGAGCACCCGCATACTATCTCAAGTACGACGTACTGACGGCTGTGGGACAGACCGTCTCCCACACTGGGATGAGAAGCGCATACGCTAGTCTACTCCGGAGTATCGATGCCCTGTCTCGATAGTCCAATGACTAGGGACCTGTATAAGGATGTGCTTATAGATCACCCAGCTCCCATGAGTGTGAGCGCCATCACAACGCTGGTAATCAAGCAAAGATCCTAAGGGCTCTACTAATATGTATATCAGCGATATGCTAAAAGAAACACATGCACATATTAAAGCAGAGACAAACCAAGTAGCATACTACCATTTCGAGCAAGATTGTATATACAACTGTGAATATCCCAAGCTTCCATCAAGTAATATACAAACTAGTATGATACAGTAATGGCCTCTAGGGCATATACACTAACAGTTACTTAATTAGGGCCACTACTTGTAGTGGAGAGCCTCCCACTTACCTGGCACTAACCTGGCCGCAATTGGCGGTGAAGAGGCGATTTGAGGTTTCTAACAACTTGTCGTTTAGACCTTTTAGAAATAGGCTAGTTGGCTTAGGAAAACCTAGAATCTAAAATATAGAAAATTACACTTTGCAAATAAATACCTTTTACTTTATAAAACCGTTTTCTAAAGGATTAGTATTTTACAATCTTTGCAAAGCGCCTCTACAACCTATCTTTGGGGAACCCGTTCGGGATCGTGCGGTTTATCGCGCACCCTCGGGCTAGTAGTTCGAGATTCAGACCTCCGCAAGGAGCATTCGGTCTCGAAAGGTTTAAAATACGACATCTTAAGAAAATGAGATTTTTGGAATATAAAATATTTATTAAAACTATTTTTGTATAAATATATGTATATTTATCATTTAAATATCTATTTTATTATAATATAAATATTCCACCTTTTTCTAAAAATCACAAGAATAAATTTTACACTAAAATACCATGAACTTTAAATAATCAATATTACAGATAAATACCCTTATTTATAAAACTAGGATATTTTCACTAGAAATATCACAACATAAAATCCACTCTCATTACAACTCTAGAGACGAACAATAAATACTTGAGGCGTATTTTGAAAAGTATATAAAAGTATTTTTACATAAACCCCCCTCAAGTTTTATAAATTATTCTAAGGACCCTAGCAATTATAAGACTTCGATTCATATTTCTGATTGTCTGACTCGGGTTTGAGTCTGATTAATCTGACTTGAATATGATTCAAGTCAATCTATAATCTACAAGATTCTAAGTCAATATGAACACATGAATCCATGAATACAATCATCAATTTACACAACTTGGCTGAACCGAACCATGGATATATATTCCTTTTACATGATTCTCAGTATTCCATTTACATGACTCTACAGTTATAACCGTTTCCTGATATCATGGTTTCGGTCAGTCAGTCAATCAATCTTACAATCAATACAATTCACAAGATAACAATACAAACAAGACATCGCGGGGTTTAAGGGGTAGACTGGTACGGAATATGTTAAAGGTGGCACGAGGTGGTCACTTAAGACGTAATTATATCCATGCCGTTGTTCTGTGGTATTATCGACGGAGCCTTGTACTACAGGTTACCAAGGTCCCCGGTGTAAGTGGGACTCCCCTCGTATACACTGGCATCTTCTGTACCAGGCTACAAACAACAGCGTTAATACAACATTACAATATTATAATATAACATTAAAAGATACTCTCTCTCTCTTACTCTCTATCTATTTCTCCCTTATCTTTGGGACTTACCGAGCGACCTGTTCGCTGACGACATTCTATTTCTTTCTTCTTTGAATATCGTCAGGTAGTTTGGACCCGGCGGAGATCGAGCCATCTCAAGAAGACTTGGAGCAGTTTGCCGAAAACCCCGCACTTTAGTTTCATTGTACACTTTTCCTTTCTGTATTTTTCATTCCCTGTTATGCCACTGTTTAGGCATCTTTTTATTTCAGTTGTATTTCCTTTTCATGTATTGTACGAAAGAATGTTAATAAATAAAAGTTGATGTTTTATTATCCCTTGTCTCTTGTGTATTTATTTTATATTGCTTAGATACGCTTAGCGTATGTACTTCTGAATATATACGTAGCGGGCCTCGTCGCGTCCCCTTCGCCGTATACCGGGAAGAGGGGCGTGACAGATGGGACTGCGTTGATTCAGATTAATGCAAGAAAAACAGACCTATTCTGATGTTGTTGGAATAATTTTCAAAAAGCTGTTATTACAAGGACGTTCTCTTTTGTTTTACACAGTGGTATTCGGTTATGAATATCCAGCATCTCATTCGACGAGGCAAGGGCCGAGATCCCTTCATCGGGAGTGACCTCTTGGGCAGAAGTTTACGTCAGGGTAATAACTTCACTATACTCGATTACTTTTTGCTTTGCATCGCGGTATTCAGTTAGAATATCCTGCACCACATTCTACGGGGAAAGTGCTGAGATCCCTTCACCGGGAGTGACCTCTTTAGCAAAGGTTTTTGCCACTATATTTTTATAAAAAGCTATCCAGTTCCTTTAACGATATCAAGTTCATTATGTTAAAGGTTTTTCGCCAAAAACCATTCGTAGCCCTCCGTCATTTCAGACGGCTAGCACTTAGTATTCATGCTATGTTTGTTGACCTTCGTCAAGGCATAGTGTATGGTAGCTGCTTGTTACCTTTCTGTTGCATAGATAGATGCGTTGGTTTGGGACAGTCGTACAACCTTGTTGGCCCTAGTCAAGGGCTTGTACGGGTGGGTTCAAATTAACCTGGACAATGACGGGTAGAACTTGACATGTGACTTATGATTTGTTGGCCTTAGTCAAGGTCATAAGAGCATGGGGTAAAAATCACATTGGGAGTTTCAAACATACAGGAAACTTGCCAGATATGCGCATACCTTCTGGAGTGTGATAACGTGAGTGGATTCCATCACGTTATCATACGATGATAGTTGGATCCCGATTCCCACTGATGAGTTGGTTTACTTCTCGGGTGATCCCGACTAATTCTTCTTTCAGGTTTGGAGGAGAATTTGAGGATACGGTGGGAGGTTTCCTGATTAGATAAATTGATAACCATTCTGATCTTGGTTAGAGTGCACGCAGAGTGTTTCTTTTCTCTCTCTCTTTGGCAGCAACCATGGCCCGACCCTAGACTATGACTCAGTGACCAAGTTAACCAAACTTTCTTAAAACATTGACTTTTGGATTGTCTGAGTTGCATACATCATTGCCACTCCTTCTTTTACCCTTTGCATTTCTCCAGGACACCCCATATTACTACGAACATCCACTTCCATTGGATAAATCCATCGTATGGTTATATACGAACTCGAAGGAACTTGTTCCAGATTCGAAGATAGATTCTGGTTCTGGAGAGATTGAATAGGACTATTCAGTTGTCTTTTCCTTTTACCTTCTTTCAGGTTGTGAGGGCTCCTAAGATTAGGAGAAGGGTACACCTATTACGCTTATTGGATAGTTTTCTTCCAAACCATAGGCAGGTGCCGAAAGGTAGGGAATGAAGAAAACCAATTAGCCTAAGTGTGGTGTACAGAAGGTAATAAGTAAAGACAAATAAAGGGATTAGAAAGAGGGCAAAGTAAATTGCAACTGCTATCATTCACGACCAAACCGTGTATTTCATCGCCACTCCTACTTCACCTTTGCTTTTCTCCGGTTCAGGAGAAATAGAATAAGGTTTATTCAGTTGTCTTTTATCATCACCTTCTCTCAGGTTGAGAGTACTCCTAGGATTAGAAGAGTACACCTATTATGCTTATTGGATAGTCTTCTTCAAATCATATGCTGGTGCCGAACGGTAGGGAATGAAGAAAACCATTTAGCCTAAGTGTGGTGTACAGAAGGAAATGAGTACAGACAAATAAAGGGATTTGGAGAGATAGCAACGAAATATACGGTTACAGTCATGAATCTGATAATGGAAGAGGCATTACTAGGAATACCCGGATACCCCTACGAAACATTTTAATATTTCAGTTTCACTGTGCATTGTTAATTGAAAACTGATTTTCCAATTAGACCCATGCTCCAGGGTATGTATTTACCAGGTTTGATTCTCACTTCTGTATGGTTTTATAGATGATGAGTGGGAGTAAGTTATTAGGAATTAGGTGATCATCCTCATTATATCAGAATTCGTTGTAATTGGTGATATTTGAGGAAATCGCCTGGGTTTCTGCCGGACGGCAAATATTTGGTTTTGAATATCCGTTGTTATGCACCAATTTCAAACTGATATATCACTACGTTTATTTTATAAAGTGAGATATAACTTTTTGAAATTATGTCCATGACATTTACCTATATCAGTTGATGGTTAGGTAAGGAGCATTCAACAGCGGTGTAATTCTTCATAACCATAATACAGTTTTTAACCTACGACGCACAGGGTTTGAGTTATTCAACTCAGGTGACTTATACAAAGTATTGTATGTTGTCCAGTGTCCATTAGGACAAAGGGGTTGGTCCTCTTACTATATTCTGTTTACTTGTAACTTCTCCAGTTTTAGACATGTGTTTCGTAGAAATACAAAGTCTAAATTTTGAGAAGTTATAGGTACAAGAATAAAGTAGAGAACCATGTGTCGCAAGTATCGGGATTTTTCAAGATAATCGAAGATGTAGATACTTGTGTTTGGTATTCAGCTGATAGTAATGATTTTGAGAAACTTGTTTCTCTTTCAGGTTACTCATGTTTGGATGCACTCCTAAGTTGAGTAATGTTGATCGGCCTCTCTCCATTTAGTTGACATGCACTGGAGACAGCTGCATGATTTGAATCTGGTTCCAATTAAATCAGTGCCTCTGTTTCTATATTGTATATAGAATGGTTCATATCTTAACGATGTTAAGGTACGGGGAGTTATCCGGCTTATTCTTAAAACCAGACTCTGGATAACTCAAGGCACGTTTCTGTAATGGCAATTTGTGGGTTATCCCAGGCTATGACGAGGGGTGACTTTCTACCAACAGGAAGATCAATAGTGATATTGTTCTTGACTCGCCACAGTTTTTGTAAAATGGATTTTTTCAGAAAATAGTAGTGGGAGTATGGTAGAACTGGAAGAGATTCCAGAACCACAAACGATTACTGAAAATTTAATAAGAACCTAAAGATTCAATCAGGTTTTACATTCCATTAGCCACTCCGCAGATATGGTGGGTAACCTCAGGCATCCGAGAGGTACTCCGGTAGCCTCAAGGACGGTGACAGGGAGGTTCTTGTTTACCCAGACTTGCCATTATTGCTGTTCCAGACTATGAGACTCGGCAGAAGGATGAGTATAGCGTCGTTCTAAACTAGCTTTAGAAGTGCACTTGTATATGATTCTGCCGGAGGGTTGTTGTAGCCAGTGGGAGCAGCGGAAGCATAGTGGATAAGTAGCTTATGTCTATTTATAGACTAAAGCAGATATAGCAGAGATAGATCATCTATTTCTGATGTGACAGTCATAGGTTTGACTTCATCAGAACAGGGGATGGATCTTTTAAGAATGTAGTAGTGTGTGATGTCCTGGTATTTGGATGACATACACATAGTAGGAAGTGAAATTCCTATACTACGATCGGTTATACTTTGGTTGTCACACAGTGGTTTCTCCACATAGGGCTTGGATATTATATCAGACATTCTGGTTACTAGATCTATGGTTTTAGATCTAGATTTGGGCAGTTTCCCAATCTGGGTACTTAGACAGCATTCTAAAGGTGTTTTAGAATGGATGACTCCTGGCACGGTAGTATACCTATAGGTGATGGAGTCACCCTCTCTAAAGGTGTCTTGCAGACTAAAAAGGAGAGGGATGTGCATGGTTGGCATATCACTTGCTTAGACAATTGAGTCGATCATGAGATGTCAAGTACCACACCAGATGTTGTTTTTGCACTAGCTGCAGTAAGTTTATAATAATCCAATCCTGGAGAAACATTCGGAAGCAGTTTTAGAACATAAGTGAATGTTTTAGGGATTTGATAACGACAGCCTCCTTCGGGAGACGGTTATCTTTTCAGGCTTCCAAGGTGACCTGGATGACAGAGTGACTGTCAGAGTTATGGTTTTCCCTCTCACGAGGGCAGTAGTTTGGATAGGTGGTCCAAGAGGATACTAAGAGAGGCATGGCGCAGGATACTGATTAAATTCAGTTGACGATACAGTCTAAGAAGTTTGCTGGATTTGGAGTTCATTTGTGAACTAGGTCCCATCAGATATCCATATGGATTCTAAGACAGGTATTGCTCATTTCGGGAGATGGCTTTCTCCGCGAACTTGAGATTAAGAGAGACATAGAAAGAAACATCAGAGCGGATCCACTCACTAAGGCTATAGAAGGGTTTTCTATAGCACCACTACTAGGGTTTGGTAGCATCACACATACCATATTAAAAATTTATAGGGTGCTAAAGAAACTATCCTAAGGATCACGCTAGAAAAGCTAGGGTAACAAAAGATTTAACACATTCCACAAGTAGTAAAGGGCCAGGGTTAGAGAATACAACCTTTGTAGCTCCCTTCGCTAGACTCCTTGGCCACTTGAGGGTTGAATGAAGCTTGCTTGAGATCGTCCAAGTCCACGATGATCCATCCGGAGTCCTCTTTGTCCAAGCTGGAAGCTCCACTTGATCAAGAGAAGAACTAGAAGCCAACACTCTAAACTAATGGGCAAGAGTAGTGTAGAATGGTGATGTGGTTTGTTTTCTCACTTCACAACCCTAACTTGATCACTCCTTCACTCACTATCAAAACCTAGAAAGCGAGAGAGAGAGAGAGAGAGAGAGAGAGAGAGAGAGAGAGAGAGAGCGCAAGAAGAAGATGACAAATGAGAGCTCAAGAGATAATGATAAGCTTATGGATAAAAATGAGAAAAGAAAATATATATATTTTCTTGTTCTCATTCTTAACCCCAGTTTATAAATATCTAGATATTTCTCTTTGGATCAAAAATGGCCATGGAAAATGACTCATGGTTAACACAAAGGTTAGTGGAATAATAAAATAATCAACCATGATAAATTTTCCATTTCCATTTTCTTTTCCAAAAATAAATATCAACATATATATATTGTTAGTTATATGTATGCCCTAGAGGCCATTACAGTACATTGGATGTATATTGTGGTGGATGCTGGGACATATATAGGTAGGACTTTCTTGCTCGACATGATAGTACGCTATCTGGTTGCTCTTTGTCTTAACGTGTATACTTTCCGTCTCTCTGTTACATGTTGATAAAGCCCTTAGGATGTGTACTCGACTTCCAGGACTATGATGCAGATCATACTAGCGGGGCCTGGATAGTCCATGAGTACATTCTTGAAATGTTCCTAGTCGAGGGAATATCGAGACGGGGCATCGATATTCCAGAGTAGACTAGCGTATATCTTCTCGACCCATGCGATGGGCGATGGATGATCCCATATCCATTGGTGTTTGACATCGAAGATGGTATGCGGGTGCTCAGTGGAGACTGGGTACACTGAACGGACTCGCCGAGAACTCCCAGATGGTATTATACCTCACGTCAGATGGCAGTTCTCTGGTGACACTGGTACAGCTTAGTCTGTTGACCCGAGATCGTCATAGAGTCTTGTGTGTCTCCCACTGTGCTTTGATTTCCACCCTACCACGGCTCTACTGAGTCATGAAAACAGGTGGTTTTTGGGTACAGTCCCGATTCACATGGAGGCAATGAGCGATAGGAGGGGATTCGTTTCTCCCGGTATTGGGGGTTGATGTTGTGCTATGCTCAACTGGCCATAACAGGAAATCCCTGGCCAGGGTTGCAGTGATATACTGGTAAGAGTTATCAGTAGTTTCACGAATGTTATGGACCTCAAGTCGGCATGACTTATCGAGCTATTGGGGTCTGACGTTTACCACCCCTAGGCGAGATATGCGACATATCAGACGAACTGACCGGACTGTACGGTAAGTGTTACTGGTTGGATTCACAGGAGTGTGAGCGGGCTTGCTCGTCGATCTTCTGATCGCTCAATACCCGGGTGGCCGTTACGTTTAGCAGACCGCTTGCGGCTTGTGGGTGCTTGATATGATCATCATCCGCTACCGGCGTATTGACGAGTCTTTAGAGTCCTACACAGAAGTTTCCTGGCTCAAGCAAAACGAAATAGGAGCGCATATGAGATATGTGCGGGACCGAGAATAATGCGTGTATGTGATACCGTATTTCATTCTCGCGATGAATGTGTCGAATGGTTGTATGCGATATAACCTAGTTATCGAATCAAGGATTGATTCGATAAGCCGATACATTGGATACTAGCCGGTTATATGCGATATGACCAGATCATTGAATCAAGTGTTGATTTAATGATTTGTATAATTATATATTTGATATATTACTTTGCATTAACTAGTATTGGTTCACTTTAAATGGATTTACTCACTTGGTTTGTGCACATTGCATATGTGATATATTTTGTGCACATGATTGTATCATGTTTGATGATACATGCAAGCTAGGGTCAGTGTAAAGAATTAGACCATGGTTAAGATTATGATTAGGGTTTTCTTTTTTCTTATTTATTTATTTATTTATTTTGGAAAAAGATGAGAAAAGAATGGTTGCTATTTTTGTTTGCTAGTTGAAGATTCTTGAAGCTTTGAATTAGTCTACCATTCTTGTCTCATCCTTAACCCTAACCATTCAAGTTAACCATGGTCCATTCTCTACAACTAACCAAGGGTTAGTAAATGATAATTATTGATTTATTTATCATTTACATAATACTTATCATATTCTTTTTCTTCATCTTCTTCTTCTTCAACATGAGAAAAAAGCTTGCTACATCAATGGTGATTGATGAAAAAGTGTGGGAAATCCAAAACTAAAGTCTACCCAATTCCTATTTCTTCATCCTCTACCTCTTGCCAAGTAGTATAGGGTGTTTCCTTCACAAGTTTTCAAGGCTTGGTGATGTTGGAGCTTGTTCTTGTGATGCCTCGACGTAGATCATCTTCGGCATCGAACCGACGATCAAGCCCGCCCATTCTTCGATGATGCCAATGCTAGAGTCAAGGGTTCGATTTGGACAGCGGAGGGAGATCATCGTGGAGCTTAGGAAGTGGTGGACCGGATCTACAAAGGTTGTAGCCCCTTTCTTTTAGCTATATTTCCGTTTACTTACTCGCTTCGCCTATATATATCTAGTTAACGATCCGTTCTAGGGTTTCTCGGCACCGTAATTTTTAGAAATGAGCATGGATGATGACTTGTGAGACCTCACTAGGGTGCCTAGAAACCCTACAGTGGTATCAGAGCCTAGCTAGAGCCTTAGGCGAAGTCCAGACGGAATTTGAAGTCCGATCGATCCAATACCCTAACTCCAAACTTGTTCTCTGTACTTTTTTCAAAACTGTGCATTTTTCCACATTAAAAATATGCAGAAAATCCAGCAGGCAATTTTAAGAGTTACTGTGAAATTCGATGAACCAATTCGATCAAACCGCCGCGGTTCCGCGGCACGAGCATGGCTCGTGCGGCGGTTCCGCGGCGGAATTGTCTCTTTACCCAATTTTCTTTGCATAGTATCTCTTATTTTGTTATTCTGGTTTTCCTGGGAATTTTTAATCTGAACTCAAGAGTTGAGTTTTCTGGGTTGTATTGGGGACTCGGTGTATCGATCGGATTGTCTAATTTTGTCTGTGTGTTTTTCCGGGTAATTTTTAGAATATGTTAAAAAGTTCGACCGGATATAAATACCCACTTTTTCCCCTACTGGGAAATTTCCAATTGTTGGATTTTTCCGTAGTTTAACAACGTTCTAAGTAGTGCAAGTAACGTGATGGACCCTCTAGAAGACAACAAACCTTAACTCGATTATGTGACCGTCTTGAACTGCCCTTTGAACCTTAGGGTTTGGGGCAGTACGGCGTGCCACATGTGAGGCGTTTGCTTGACCCTTCTACGGCTGGACCGTTGGTACTGAGGCACGAACTGAATGTTGTTAGACTTATTTCATGTGTTGAGCTGTATCGGGAAAACTTGGGTGTTCGATTGTTCGATCGAAAAGTTTAGCATTTTCTATTTATCCGGAATGTGATACAATAATTGGAATTCACAAATTGTTATGAGATAACGGAATGAATATTATAAACGTAGCAGTTTAGTCTCACTTGATCGGTTGCCACGGAATTTTGATGTGATCAAAAGTCCGTCGCAATCACGTAGCGTACGCGGATACTCGCCGGGTAAACTTAATAGACAACCTCACTCCATAGCCCCGACCAAGTGACTGTAGGAGAACCCCGTCGCCGAAAACATCCGTTCGGGTGCTCGCGGCAGCGGTGTTCCGCCTTGGTGCACTTTGTCGACGACGTCGGGGGTGCGGCCGCCTACTAAAGTTTGCGACGAGCATTCGATCAGAATGTCGGGAATCCTGTTGAATTGCCCGACTTGATATTGAAAAGTGTTTTCGATAATGAGACTAAAATGCGGGGTTTATAATTGTTAGGCTTGCGATGTCTAAAGAATTCATTTGATCAGGCATGCGATGTCTGAGGAGGTTGCGGATTCCAACTGTTGTAGTTTTACACTTTCTTTTCTGTGACCGTAAGTGTAATATGTGATATCGCCGGTTTCGTTGCTATATGTCAACGAAAATTGGGATACACATGTTTGCTTACGTTGATGACATGTGATGTTATGTGTTGCTGGATATGTTATATTGGATCGTCGTGTTTGAATAGCCTGGGTATTTTTATGTGAGATGAGTGTTTTTCATTTTCATTCATGTAAAAACTTGTATGTAATATTCTTTTATTGGGGCACTTCCAGGTTGCGGAAGTTGTCACCGTTGATGTATATTATTTACTTTTCTGCACTAGGATAGACCCAAGGAGGGGAGCACAAGTAACCGGGTTCTGGGGTCCAGTAGGAGACCAACTCGAGGAGTCGAGTCCGGGTCTCCTAACCCTAGAATTGGTAGGGTTGCTTGCCGCTCTCGTAGGGGTCTAGGGGTATGGGATTGGCTATTCATCACGACCGTGGAATCCGTGTTTTATACTGGCTCGTATTGAAAACACGGACGTCCTAGTATATCCAATATTTCATATGTTTCTTCTGCTGTGATTTATCTGTGATCATGTGATGTTCTGTGACAGATATTATATATAGTATATATGATATATTATATAGACGTTGCTTATGTTTTACACCCGCGCTAGCCCTGCCTCGCTCTGGCGTTAGTTACCTAACCTAACGGTGCAGACGGGACATCAAGGCGAATGCGGATGGCATAAGCGTACGTTATATTTATCTGTGATGGTTAGGCGGACTTAAATGATGGGATATTCATTAATGAGATTAATGAAAGAAAATAAACCTAATTGATGTTGTGGAATCGAATTTCAAAATAAAACAGGTAGCTACAGTTCTTGCTTTGCATCGCGGTGTTCCTTATAGAACATCCTGCACCTTATTCGATAGGGAAAGGACCGAGATCCCTTCACCGGGAGTGACTCCTTTAGCAATAACTGGCAGATGCTACATCACTCGGTTTGTATTTTGATAGCTTCTATAGTTTCTGCTTTGCACAGTGATATATATGATATATCCCGCACCTCATTCGACGAGGAAAGGGCCGACGATCCCTTCACCGGGAGTGACCCCTTTAGCAAAACTAGAAAAGCCTCAAAAACATTCCATTTAAAAACCATTTGATTCTGCAACGAGATCAAGTTCAAAGCGTTAAAGGTTTTCATAAAAACCAGCCGCAACCCTCCGTCATTTTAGGAAGTAGAGTACTTAGTATTCGTGCTGTGTTTGTTGACTTTAGTTAAGGCACAGTGTACGGTAGCTAAGTGATGTCTTCCTACACCGCATATGATGCGATTAGTTAGGACAGTCGCGTGACTTTGTTGACCTTAGTTAAGGGTCATGTGGGTGGGTCTAATTAATCACGAAATGACGGGTAGAACTTGACTAGTACTTATGATTTATTGACCATAGTTAAGGTCATAGGTGCTAGGGGTAAAAACCTTTATCGGGAGTTTCAAGTGTTGAAACTTGCAATGAGATTGCATACCTTCTATATGATAGTTGGATCCCGATACCCACTGTGAGTAATTGTTACTTTTGGGAGTGTTTTGCACTTTGCAATTAGCCGATCAAGTAGGTGTCTAGAAAGGTGTCAACGGGGTTACGCCTCTGGGAAAACGAGATTTACTGTAATTAGGTCCGTGCGAAAGCACGGGAAACCTCCCTCAAAGTACCGACACTGGCCTGGCTGAAAGATTGGCGAACTTGTAGAGTGTAATTAATCCCGGCTAGTCTTTCCTTTTAGGGTTTGAAGGAAGATTTGATAAAAACAGTGGGAGCCATCCTGATTAGATAAAATACATAACCAATCTAATCTTGCAAGAGCGCACGCAGAGTGTTTTCTTCTCTCTCTCTCCTGGTAGCGACCATATCACGCCTTAATCAAGATAATAAAATGGATGTATTGACTGAACCCGCTTGTTATACTGAGCTAGGGAACGTTGGTCCCGCTCCAACTTATAATTGTTATAAGACAGAGCAGGAAATTGGGGAATACCAGAATTCCTATGCTGCCCAAACGAAAAAAGTGCATATGATGCATCTCCTTCGGGTGTGTTCATTATAAAGAACTGTTTCTCAGTATCCTCTGCATCCTGGGTATATGATACCGGATCAGGATCCCAGATATGTAATCTGTTACATAGGGCTACAAAAAGGTAGAAAAACTGAGAACGGGTGATAAGTTTCATGAGACAGAAACAGGGGCAAGTGTTGCAGCCAAGTCTGTTGGTCACTGTCACCCTGTATTACGAATACATTGATTCTGAACAAATGCTATTAGATACCGAACCTGATATACAAAATCATATCAGTCTCTTTATTAGTAAAGAAATGATATAATTTTGTATTGATGGATAATGTTTTGAATACTTCCTATATCAAAAATTGATCGGTTCAGGCACGCTATCTAAAAGCATTGACGTTCTAAATCAAACTACAGTTCCTTGTATACAGAACACACACAAGAGGAAGAGTTCAGAAATGAACGATTCGTTCTTGTGGCATTGTAGACTAGGTCATATCAATGCGACCCGACTGGCTGAAGTTACATTTTAGATGCATATTTAAATCAGTTTGAATTTACATCTTGTGAAACTTGCCAGTCATGTCACAAGATAAGATGACCATAGCTCTGTTTAAAGGAAACAGAGAAAGAGTTAGTGAACTCTTAGGATGATACATGTTGATGTATGTAGGTCCCCAGTCTACACATGCCAGGACTGGTTCTTTATACTTCATTATATTCTCTGATAATCTCTCAAGATTCAGTCGTATGTTCCTGTTGAAACATAAGTCCGAAGCTTTTGAGGTATTCACAGAATATAAGATATGGAAGTAGAGAACCAAAATACGGGTATAAGTATTATGTCCTTTGATGTGATCGAGGAGGAGAATACTTGAGCACGGAATTCCTGGATTATTCTAAAGGAGAATGAGATTCTCTCTCGGCATTACTCCTCCGAATACACCATAGCACGATGGTATGTCGGGGCGGAGCAGATACACCCTATTTGATATGGTGTGCTCTATGATGAGTACTACTGAGTTAACTTTTTCCTTTGGGAGTTATGCACTTGAGAAGCTGCATACCTATTGAATCAGGTTCGAATCAAATCAGTGCCTACCACTCCATATAAGATATGGTGCGGGAAGATCCTATCTCTTAAGTAAGTTAAGATTTGAGATTGTCCGTCCTATGTCAAAAGCAAAATACGGACAAGATCGAGGCAAGATCAGTTCTGTAGAACTGGAAAGGTTCCAGCTGTACAAAACTGCTAATGATTTGACAGAACCAAAGGATTCAATAGTTTCCGACGAACCTCAGCCTCTCCGCCGATCTAGTAGGGTTCCTCACCCACCTGAGAGATGCCTCGGTTTCTTGATGACAGTTGGAGCGAGGATTGCATCATGAGATGATGACCCAACCAGTTTCGAGCAGGCCATCGAGAGTAGGGACTCTGTAAGAATGGCTGGATGCTTAGTGATCTGAGATGGAATCCTTATACACCAACAAAGTATGGACTTTGGTTGCTATAACTGAAGGGTTAAATCCCCATCAGGAGCAAGTATATCTTGAGAAGATTGCTTGGTGTACATGGAAAGGTTGAGACTTTCAAAGCTAGACTTGTTAAAGGTTTTCTTCATCAACCAGGCACGGATAATGATGAAACCTTTTCCAGGGACTATGTTTAAATCCATCCAGATCCTACTTGCTACGGCTACATACCATGACTACGATATCTGGTGGTTGGGTGCCATGACTACTTTTTTAAATACTGATTTAGAAGAGAACGTCTATAAGAACACAGCCAGAGGTCTTCGTAAAACAGTGGGAGCAGCGGAAACGTGTGCAAGTTGCTTTACATAATGAAGCAGGCATCGCGGAGTTGGAACGTCTGTTTTGATGTGATAGTCAAAGTGTTTGACTTCATCAAAATGGTATACGAACCTTGTATATACAAAAGGGTAGTAGAGAGTAAGGTGGTCATCTTCGTATTGTACGTAGACAACATACTCTTGATAGGAAAAGAGTTTCCTATACTACGATCGGTCAATCTCCTATTATCACTAGGATTCCCCAAATAGGATCAAAGTGATACCTCCTAAATCCTGAGTTTTCATCTATGAGATAGATGTAATTGGATGTTAGGATTCTCACTAGATGTACTGAGATGGTATCAATCGATCCTGGGGGGAATCACTGGAAGAGTTCCAGGGTGATAAAGACGACTGAATGTCAGTCACGGGCATTGTCTTTACCCACAGTAGAGGGACGGTATGTTGGAAGAGTTCCAAGCTAGATACCGTGGCAAACTAGACGATAAAGGCTGGTAACATCGCTATTAAAGATACTACCAAAGAGGAAGTTTGGGTGTATATTGGTTCATAAGATGAACTAGGTTCCTGCCATTGTATGACAATGGAAGTGTGGCTTTGGCCCTGGAACCCTGGTCCCATCAGTGACCCAGACAAATTCTGAGGAAGCATCACCTGATCATGGAGATAGTTGATCTCCGGGGTGATCGAGGTTAGGAGAGTAGACTCAGAGGACAACACGGCGGATCCACTTACGAAGGCCTTTTCCCAAAGAGAGACTTTTAGGGGATGGTTGAGTATGTGATACTGCAACCACTGCTACAGATGGCCCTAGTGCAAGTGGGAGATTGTTAGTTATATGTATGCCCTAGAGGCCATTACTGTACATTGGATGTATATTGTGGTGGATGCTGGGACATATATAGGTAGGACTTTCTTGCTCGACATGATAGTACGCTATCTGGTTTCTCTTTGTCTTAACGTGTATACTTTCCGTCTCTCTATTACATGTTGATAAAGCCCTTAGGATGTGTACTCGACTTCCAGGACTATGATGCAGATCATACTAGCGGGGCCTGGATAGTCCATGAGTACATTCTTGAAATGTTCCTAGTCGAGGGAATATCGAGACGGGGCATCGATATTCCAGAGTAGACTAGCGTATATCTTCTCGACCCATGCGATGGGCGATGGATGATCCCATATCCATTGGTGTTTGACATCGAAGATGGTATGCGGGTGCTCAATGGAGACTGGGTACGCTGAACGAACTCGCCGAGAACTCCCAGATGGTATTATACCTCACGTCAGATGGCAGTTCTCTGGTGACACTGGTACAGCTTAGTCTGTTGACCCGAGATCGTCATAGAGTCTTGTGTGTCTCCCACTGTGCTTTGATTTCCACCCTACCACGGCTCTACTGAGTCGTGCAAACAGGTGGTTTTTGGGTACAGTCCCGATTCACATGGAGGCAATGAGCGATAGGAGGGGATTCGTCTCTCCCGGTATTGGGGGTTGATGTTGTGCTATGCTCGACTGGCCATAACAGGAAATCCCTGGCCAGGGTTGCAGTGATATACTGGTAAGAGTTATCAGTAGTTTCATGAATGTTATGGACCTCAAGTCGGCATGACTTATCGAGCTATTGGGGTCTGACGTTTACCACCCCTAGGCGAGATATGCGACATATCAGACGAACTGACCGGACTGTACGGTAAGTGTTACTGGTTGGATTCACAGGAGTTTGAGCGGGCTTGCTCGTCGATCTTCTGATCGCTCAATACCCGGGTGGCCGTTACGTTTAGCAGACCGCTTGCGGCTTGTGGGTGCTTGATATGATCATCATCCGCTACCGGCGTATTGACGAGTCTTTAGAGTCCTACACAGAGGTTTCCTGGCTCAAGCGAAACGAAATAGGAGCGCATATGAGATATGTGCGGGACCGAGAATAATGCGTGTATGTGATACCGTATTTCATTCTCGCGATGAATGTGTCGAATGGTTGTATGCGATATAACCTAGTTATCGAATCAAGGATTGATTCGATAAGCCGATACATTGGATACTAGCCGGTTATATGCGACATGACCGGATCATTGAATCAAGTGTTGATTTAATGATTTAATGTATAATTATATATTTGATATATTACTTTGCATTAACTAGTATTGGTTCACTTTAAATGGATTTACTCACTTGGTTTGTGCACATTGCATATGTGATATATTTTGTGCACATGATTGTATCATGTTTGATGATACATGCAAGCTAGGGTTAGTGTAAAGAATTAGACCATGGTTAAGATTATGATTAGGGTTTTCTTTTTTCTTATTTATTTATTTATTTATTTTGGAAAAAGATGAGAAAAGAATGGTTGCTATTTTTGTTTGCTAGTTGAAGATTCTTGAAGCTTTGAATTAGTCCACCATTCTTGTCTCATCCTTAACCTTAACCATTCAAGTTAACCATGGTCCATTCTCTACAACTAACCAAGGGTTAGTAAATGATAAGTATTGATTTATTTATCATTTACATAATACTTATCATATTCTTTTTCTTCATCTTCTTCTTCTTCAACATGAGAAAAAAGCTTGCTACATCAATGGTGATTGATGAAAAAGTGTGGGAAATCCAAAACTAAAGTCTACCCAATTCCTATTTCTTCATCCTCTACCTCTTGCCAAGTAGTATAGGGTGTTTCCTTCACAAGTTTTCAAGGCTTGGTGAAGTTGGAGCTTGTTCTTGTGATGCCTCGACGTAGATCATCTTCGGCATCGAACCGACGATCAAGCCCGCCCATTCTTCGATGATGCCAATGCTAGAGTCAAGGGTTCGATTTGGACAGTGGAGGGAGATCATCGTGGAGCTTAGGAAGTGGTGGACCGGATCTACAAAGGTTGTAGCCCCTTTCCTTTAGCTATATTTCCGTTTACTTACTCGCTTCTCCTATATATATCTAGTTAACGATCCGTTCTAGGGTTTCGCGGCACCGTAATTTTTAGAAATGAGCATGGATGATGACTTGTGAGACCTCACTAGGGTGCCTAGGAACCCTACATATATAACAAGGTGTGAGTCTTATATTGCCACCATCTCATGTATCAACAACCATGGTAGAATTGTGTATGCATGTATGAGTGCATGCACATCCATATGTGCATCAATGTAAACATGTGCATACATGCATGCATACACCAAAAACAATAGGGTCTAAAGTGAAAAGCTAATGGTCAATGTTAAATCAACACTTGATTTAGCAAACCGATCATATCTCATATGACCCGACCAATAGCAAACCGCCCGATTAATATACGGTATCACATACGCGCATTTAATCGGGTCCCTGCGCATATCTCATATGCACACCATATCATTTCTCCTGGGCTAGGCAACTCTATTGTGGGACTCTAAAACTCGTCAATACGCCGGTAGTGGGTGATGATCATATCAAGCACCCCCAAGCCGCAATAGGTCAGCTAAATGTAACGGCCACCTGGGTATCGAGCGATCAGAAGAAAACAAGCGAACTTGTCACAACTCCCGTCGAGCCAACAGGAAACACTACCGTACAGTCCAATCTCTTCGTCAGATATGCTGCATATCGAGTCTAGGGATGGTAACGTCGACCCCAATAACTCAATAAGTCATGCCGATTAATGGCCTATAACAGATCGAGAAACTACCGATAACACTTATCAGTAAATCTCAACAGCCCTGGCCAGGGACTTACTGATATAGCCAATCGAGCACAACACAATATCAACTCCCAATACCGGGAGAGACGAAACCCCTCCTATTCCTCACTGTCTCCATGTCTCTCGGGACTGTACCCAAAAGCCACCTGTTTGCATGACTCAGTAGAGCCGTGGTAGGGTGGTACTCAAAGTACAGTGGGAGAACACACAAGTCTCTATGACGATCTCGGGTCTACAGACTAACCTATACCAGTGTCACCTGAAAACTGCTATCCGACAATAGATATAATACCATATAGGAGTTCTCGGCAAGTCCGTCCAGTGTACCCAGTCTTCATTGAGCACCTGCATATGATCTTGATGTCAAACATCAATGGATATGGGAACATCCATCGCCCATCATATGAGTCTAGTATCATATACGCTAGTCTACTCTGGTATATCGATGCCCCATCTCGATACACCTACGACTAGGGACATTTCAGGATATGCTTATAAACTACAGATGTCCCTCTAGTATGATCTCCATCATAATCACAGTACTCAAGCAAATAACCTCAGGGCTTTATCAACATGTGTAAATGAATAAAAGCATGATCAAGTCAACATGTCAGATAAGGAAGAACCAGATAGCATACTATCATGTCGAGCAAGAATGTACACTGAATATATATACATGTATAAATACATCCACTATCATATAATGGTCTCTAGGGCATACATATATCCAACAATCTCCCACATGCACTAAGGCCAGTTATTGGCGTATCTCATACCCAACATCTCAAAAAGTCGCTCATGTTGCGGCTGAGGGAGGGCCTTGGTGAGTGGGTCCGCGGTGTTATTTTTTGTGTCTACTCTCCTAATCTTGATCTCACGGTGATCTATAATCTCCCGGATCAAATGTAAGCGCCTCAGGATGTGTCTCGACCGCTGATGGGACCTGGGCTCCTTGGATAACGCCACAGCCCCATTATTATCACAATACAATGGTATTGGATTAATAATGGTTAGAACTACTTCTAGCTCCGAGACGAACTTCCTCATCCAGACGGCTTCCTTGGCGGCATCATTCGCAGCAATGTACCCAGCCTCCATCGTAGAGTCTGCAACGGTATCCTGTTTGGAACTCTTCCAACTTACCGCCCCTCCATTGAGGGTAAATACAAACCCGGAGATAGATTTGCCGTCGTCCTTATCGCTTTGGAAGCTCGAATCAGTAAAGGCCTCCATTTAGAGATCTCCATTACCATACACCAAGAACAATTCTTTAGTGTTTCGCAAGTACTTAAGAATGTTCTTCACAGCTATCCAGTAATTCTCCCCTGAGTTGGATTGATACCTGCTTACTACACTAAGTGCATAAGCTACATCTGGGCTTGTACATAACATCGCATACATTATAGATCCTACCGCCGAAGCATAGGGTATAATGCTCATGCCAGCTCTCTCTTCATCGGTCTTTGGGCAAAAGTCCTTGGAGAGAGTAACTCCATGGCAAGCGGGTAAGGCATCCCGCTTGGAGTCTTCCATACTAAACCTCTTTAGGATGGTGTTGATGTACCTGGTTTGGGACAATCCCAATAACCTCTTGGATCTATCCTTATAGATCCTAATGCCCGGAATGTATGTGGCATCACCCAGGTCCTTCATGGAGAACCTTAGTGATAAGAAAGATTTGACTGATTGTAGCATAGGAATATCATTTCCTATCAGAAGAATGTCATCCACGTATAATACGAGGAATGTGACAGCTCTCCCTACAGCCTTCTTATAAACATAAGGTTCATCCGAATTTTTGATAAAATCAAACTCTTTGATAACATCATCAAAACAGATGTTCCAACTCCGTGATGCGTGCTTTAATCCATAAATGGATTAAGCAATCTACACGCTTTCCCGCTGCTCCCACTATCAATGAAGCTCTCTGGCTGATCCATATAAATGCATTCTTCTAAATCTCCATTTAGAAATGCTGTTTTAACGTCCATCTGCCAGATTTCATAGTCGTAGTGAGCAGCAATAGCAAGTAGGATCCGAATGGATTTAAGCATGGCTACGGGAGAAAAAGTTTCGTCATAGTCCAGACCTGGTCTTTTACGAAAACCCTTTGACACAAGTCTTGCCTTATAGGTCTCTACCTGCCCATCTACACCAATCTTTCTTTTAAAGATCCATTTGCACCCTACAGGTTTTACCCCAGGGGGTACAATGTCCAAAGTCCACACTTTGTTGGTGTACATAGACTCCATTTCAGATCTCATGGCATCCAGCCACTTCACCGAGTCTTCACTCGTGATAGCTTGCTGAAAACTGGTAGTATCATTATCCTCCATGATGCAGTCTTCTCTATCACCATCAATGAGGAAACCGTAGTACCTCTCCGGTGGGCGAGAAGTCCTACCAGACCTACGGAGTGGCCAAGGTTCATCAGTTTCTGTTGCAACAGCCGGTTCAACCAAATCGTCATTCGTAATTTGTGTTTCTAGAACTTCTTCTAGGTCTACCACACTGCCAACTGTATCATTTGTGAAAAACTCTTTTTCCAAGAATGTGGCATACTGAGAAACAAACACCTTTTGTTCCTCCTTATTGTAGAAAAGATATCCATAAGAATTCTTTGGATATCCCACAAAATTACACACGACCGACCGTGTCTCGATTTTGTCCGGATTCTGCTTTTTAACATAGGCCGGACAACCCCAAATCTTAATTCGTTTAAGAGATGGTCTCTTCCCATGCCATATCTCATATGACGTGGTAGACACGGTTTTGGTTGGGACCCTGTTCAGTAGAAATGCTGCAGTCTCCAATGCATGCCCCCAAAATGAGACGGGTAACTCAGCATCATTCATCATGGAACAGACCATATCTAATAGGGTCCAATTCCATCGTTCTGACACATCGTTGTGCTGTGGTGTGTAAGGAGGAGTGAGCTGAGAGAGAATCCCATTCTCTTTTAGGAAGTCTGCAAACTCTGTACTGAGGTACTCTCCACCTCGATCTGATCGAAGCATTTTAATGCTCAAGCTGGTTTGTTTTTCTACTTTGAGTTTATATTCAGTGAATTTCTCGAAAGCTTTGGACTTGTGCTTTAATAAAAATACATGACCGAATCTTGAGAAATCATCAGTGAAAGTAATGAAGTAAGAAAAACCGCCTCTAGCATGTGTAGACATTGGACCGCATACATCACTATGTATGAGGCCTAAGAGCTCAGCAGCTCTTTCTCCGTGTCCGGTAAACGGAGTTTTGGTCATTTTACCTTTGATACAAGACTGGCAAGTTGCATAAGATTTATATTCAAAAGGGTTTAAATATCCATCTTTATATAGCTTGTTCAGTCTTGTTTCGTTAATATGACCAAGTCTACAGTGCCAAAGAACAGCTTCATTTATTTCTGAAAATTTTCTTTTATAAGTGTGTTGTATGCTGAAAACTGTGTGTTGATTTAGGACGTATATCCCGTCATTAAGTGTATCATACCCAGCCAACATTTGATTCAGGTGAATGTTCATAACATTGTTCTGCAATATAAAATTATATCCTTCATTGTCTAACAAAGAAACGGATATTATATTACAAAGCATACTAGGTACATAATAACATGTGTTCAAAACCAATATACATCCAGACGGCAACCCCAAGTGATACTCTCCCACTGCAACTGTATGTACATTGGAACCATTTCCAACGCGGAGAGTATGGTCACCTGTCTTCAAAACCTTGCTATTTCTCAGCCCCTGCATAGAATTGCAAATGTGAGAATCTAAACCGGTATCTAATACCCAAGAAGCATAGTTTATTGAAAAACATTTTTCTGTCACAAACACACCTGAAGCGGAAGCATCCCCATGCTTCTTCTTGAGATCCAAGTACTCCGTGCAGTTGCGCTTCCAGTGTCCTGTTTTGTGGCAGTGATAACATTCTCCTTTCCCCGATTCCCCAGCCTTGGACTTGTCTTTCCCCTTAGCCTTTTTGACTCCACTCTTAGGTTTGGTGGGTTTCTACTTCATCTTTCCCTTGGCCTTAGCCTTCGGGCGAGAGGAGGAAGATGACCCAACACTCAAAACAGGAGTCTTCACTGACTTCAGCGTGCTCTCTACACACCTTAACATATTAAGGAGTTCAGGTAGTTCCTTCTCCATGTTGTGCATGTTGAAGTTAACTATAAATTGAGCAAAGGTGGATGGGAGAGACTGCAGAATAATATCAGTGTATTGCTCATTGTCCAATTTCCACCCAGGGTCCTCAAGCTCTTCTATGAGAGCTATCATCTTCAGAACATGGTCTCCTACTAGTGTGACAGGGGCCATTCGTATCTGAAACAACTTTCTGGATGCTTCGTATCGTAAGACACGAGATTGCTCTCCATACAACTCCTTTGTATGGAGAAATATGTCTTGGACGTCCATATTCTCGTGCTGCTTCTGATGTGTGTTATCCATCGATGCAAGCGTGATGCATTTGGCCGTGGCACAGTCAGTGTCCCATGTCTTGCGGACTTCCTTATCCGCAACCAAAGATTTAGGACATGGGACGGGCGGGGCTGGAGCCGTGAGGACATATGATACCTTATCATAAGTCAAGGCAATGTTAAGGTTCCTCAGCCAGTCTTTATAATTGGTCTCATTCAGTTTATTTTTATTTAGTAGAAGCCTGAGTCCTGTCATTGGTATCTGCCATTAAGAGAGAGAAAAGAATACACTCAGCGAAAGCTCTTGCAAAGATCAGATTGGTTATTATCTTATCTAATCGATGTCTCCCACTGCTTTTATCAAATTTCCCCTCAAACCTTAAAAGGAAAACTAGCCAGGATTAATTACAGTCTACAACTTCGCTAACCGTTCAGCCAGACCAGTGTCGGTACTTGAGGGAGGTTCCCCGTGCTTTCGCACGGACCTAATTAATATAAACCTCGTCTTCCCAGAGGCGTAGCCTCGTTAACACCTTTCTAGACACCTAATAGGTTAGCTAATTGTAAACTTCAAAACTCTCCTGGGAGAAACTATTTCCCACAGTGGGATCGGGATCTGTTCATATCATAATTTTGTATTATTATATTCCCCATTCTTAGTCATTTTACAAATAAACAGGTGCTTTTGATCCATGTTTGCTACATAGTTGCAGGTTACAGGTTCTCGGAACAAAAACAGTGAAATTGACGAAAAGATGATACAAAAGTGAGACTACGACCGATAAATGGTGGAATCTTGATCGTGCCTAAATTTTGAGGGACAATGAAGATCAATGAACAAGTTCGCAAAGCACAAAGGCAGCACAAGGTTCAAGACTTCGACACGAAGCAAATGGTAAAGTCCACGACATTGTTCACTGTAGAAATCTGGAAGAAAACTAGAAGACAATCTGAGAAACCAAGTGAAGAAACAAATAGGAAAATGCAACAGGAAGATTACCAAAGAAGCAGAGCCAACAAGCCCTTTTTTTGGCCGCGGAACCGTGGCCAAACATGGCACTTGGTCGCGGTTCCGCGGCCGTGCTAAGGCCGTATTGGTGAAAAAATTTGTGGCGGCTGGCGGTGCGTTGACTAGGTTTTTATTAGGGGGTAAAATTGTAAATGCAGACGTGAATCGATTGTAACCCTAGGGTTTCTATGTTCTATAAATAGAAACCCTAAAACCTGTTTTAGGTTATGCCTCTTCTTGTGCCTCATTGTATTTATCAAAATTCAGATCCTGTAAATGTTGGAAGAGAGCATCAAATAAAAATTAGAGTAAGTTTTCTTTTCATTGCCCTAGTTAATTTTATTATCTGCCTTAGGTAATTTTTATTATCCGCCTTAGTTAATTTTTATTATCTGCCCTAGTTAGATAGTTAGAACATGTTTTTCAATTCCCTAATGAGAGAGTAGTTCCTCACTTGTTAGGGTTAGGAATAGAGAAGGCTTGAGAGATGAAGATCTCTCACCCCTTTCTTGCCCATCACATCTTTTTATAGGACTCCATGCATACATACACACACCGCTCCCTACGGCACCCTATCCCACGAGGTAGCGGTGATACCGTAGTTTAAAAGATCGGTTGTGAATGTTTTCCATGGAGGTTAGGGTAAGAATTAAGAAAGGAAGGACAAGAACCTAGAGGAAGAAATATTGTTTCGTCCCGATGGTACTAATCCACTTTATTAATTATTACCATAACACCTCATAGATCTTAATTAGGGCATTAAAAGCGGTGAGGAATATTCACTTTCCAAACTTAACCTAAACCTAACTCTAGCAAGATTTTAATACTAGTCTAGATCACCTTAGTTTTTAGGAATAATCAATCCGACAACAATCGGAATTAACTTGTTAGAACAAATTGAGAATACACAAAATCCCTGTGGACCGCCCCGTACTCACCGGCTAGCTACCAAGCGACGCCATTCTTGATTGCGGTTAACAAATTATTTGATAAATCAAATGGCGCCGTTGCCGGGGATGGCGTAGTTATTTTATTTTTGCAATTTCGGGTTAATATAAAATCATAAAACTTATAAAAACTAAAAAATAAAAAAATTATAAATTTTTTTTATCATCTTGTTATTTTGTGAAGGGTATTTTCGTTTGAATTTTGCAGGACCGACGAACGAATTCAGATCTGGAAAAATCCAGAGAGAAAAACAGAAAACAGCAAATCTGAACAAACAGAGGAGGATCGTAACAGAGCAACAGAAGAAGTTTGGAGAGTTGAGTCAACGAGTCAACCGCGTTTCCGCCGCGCAAGGCATACCTTGACCGCGCATCCGCGGCGCCCTTGTGACGTCAGCACCTGAAATTTTCACTGTAAGCTTCCTCTTCTTCTCTGCAACCCCAATATCTCTTCTGTAAAAATTTCCTGCAGGATTCTTTGCGCCAAAAAATTTCTCCCCCTTCCAATAATTGATCTTGTGCAGGATTCTTTGCGCCGCGTTTAAAATTTTTTTTTGTTTGCAAGTGATTGTGTTTACTGCTTTGCATATTTTAAATTGACTTTAAGAGGCTTATACACCAATCCAGATTGGGTGGGGATTTCATTACCCTTCCCAGGACCCCAAAAATCACATAAGGCATATTGCATTGACCATCAATTAATTAAAAAAGATTAGACTTAGCCTTAAGGACTTCGCGCTCAATAGGACAAAGGACTAGTTGTAGGTATCGACCGTTGATCCTAACCTAACTTTGTGGTGCCTAGGCTAGACAGGTAGGGAAGGGTAACTTTAAAAGGCCCATCTCACGGTGATTCGTGAGCGGATCCCTCCTTTCTCTACTTGTGCTTACCTGGCCACAATTGGCGGTGAAGAGGCGGTTTGAGGTCCTACTTCTTGCCCTTTGGAACAGTTAGGAGCTGTCTAGCTGACCTAGGTGACCCTAGATCTAGGTTTGATTGTGCATTTGTGATTGATTGAATGTGTGTCTAAACCTTTTATCGAAAATCTTTTTTGCAAAGAGCTCCACATAAAAAAAACCACAAAAAGAAAAAAGAAATTTTTTTTTACAAAAACTTGCAACTTGTCGCTAAGAAATCCGTGCACCCCACATTCTTTTTCTTCTCCTTCTTACATCATAGGTACCCCACCTCTCAAAACTCTTGCCGAACTTTGGTACCCTCATCCAAACATTGCATCCTATGCAAATTGTTTTGGTCGAATTACGGACGACCCCTCCATGCCCAAAATTTCTTTGAAAGATCGGATAGAAGCGTCTAGGAAAAACAATTTGACTCCACAATCCACTTTGTATCAACCATTTCAACCTTCACCACCTTCTTTCGTTGATACCCCTTTTTCGAGTCCTGTTGTAACTCCGAAACCCTTGTCTATAGCTGAACATATTGAACAATCTCGTAACCGATCTTTCACTCCATTCAACACTTCCAGTTCTTGGGATCAACAAGTCCATTCACCTTTTTATCCAAATGTCGATCCTACTCCTGTCCAACCATTCAATTCCTACCAGTCCTACCCGACTTCCGCACCTTCCCTAGACATTGCTTCTACACAACCATTTGGGAGTTTCACGTATCCAAATAACTTTGAATCTTTTACTGAAAGCCCTTCACAATCCATGTCTAGTCTAGAACAGTCGTTGGAAGCTTATATTGCAGCAACAAACCGACAGATGAGGAATTTGGATGCGTCTATTGCCGCCCTAATGCAACCTAGTGACCCGGTAGCTAGTTTCTAACTAGCTCCAAATTTTCCAATGTATAATGAGGCGGTTGGACAGATTGGGAATTTGAGTGGAAAGAGTGAGCTGTGCACCCTTCCAAATCAAACCTACCCATCACCAATTGAATCCCACAACTCCGGTTTTCAATCAAGTGTCCCAAATGATTCACCAGTTGACAATAAAACGTTTAATGAGTTGTGCGACTTTGTAGTGTTTGATTTACCTGATTGTGAAGATCCCTTTTCGAGTGAAACCATCACCAATCCTTTTAACCTCTACACCTCCAATCTAGAACCTGAATTGATAAATATCCATGCTTTTGATGAGGTGTCTAAAAAAATTGATTTTCACTTGATTGAGGATATTGACGCCGGGAATATTTTGGATGATGAACCCGTAGATTTGACTGAAATTTTATCTCCAATTCATCATCCCGAGTCATTAAATGTTTCTCCCGAACTTCATATGCGTCTTGATTTTGATAATAATTGCATGGATGAGATAACTTTTGAGGAGAATTATGAGGATAGTATTGAGGAGAGTATTGAGGATAGTATTGAGGATGAACCAGTTTTGTTTGATATGTCGGATTTTCCAATTCATCCTCCTGAACCTTTAACTGTTATACTTCCTAAATCACCCCCTCATCCTTCTAATCGTTCCGACCACGCAAAAGATCACGCAGGAGGACTGTGAGCTTGAAAAATTTCTGTTCGATCACAGCAGTTTTGACGCCACTAGTGCGTTCCTCCTTGAATCTGACACAGTTCTCACAACCGATATCGATTATGAGTGTTTCACTTTTGCGGACGATTTTGAAAACTCACCGCCCGAGTTTGAGTCCTTTGAATTTTCAGATGAGTTAGTTGAACCATCAGACTCGGTTGCTTACAGTCATTTCGAACCATTGATGGAATCCTTCGAGTTCGAGACAGATTACTTAGGTGAAAATAAGACTATCCCTAAATCACTCCCCTTCGTCCTTTCTATCGTTTCGACCGCGCAAGAATCCGTCGCGTTTCCATTTTCAATGGATGGTTTACCAAGTTCAATGTACCCATGTTTTCTCGCGAATCTTAAGGGATTTGACCCCATTTCTTGACGGGTTGATAAATTAGCACAATCGCTTTTAACACATCGGTCATCACAATTTGCGCTAATTTATTCACTCGATTTACACCCTCAAGTTCGTACTATACTTCTTTCTCTTTTCTGCCATTCTCCTCCTCCACCGAGACCATATTCCACCATTCTTCCCATACGGTCTCGTGTGTTTCTCAACCCCTTTCTTTACACTCCATTCTTTCACCAACCCTACCATTATCACGATAGAATTTTTGAATGGTTGGTGCTAACCTTTGGCCTATGTAAGGCCTTTTATAGTTTGATTTTTCTCCTCCCTAACTCTGAACTTTAATGCTTAAAACAGTGGAAACACTGTTTCACTTAAGTTTGGGGAGGGGACCTTTTTGTATATATATTTTTTGTTTTTCTTTTAACAATAATTTTTTTTTGTAAATAAATAAACAGGGCAGCGCCGACATTTTCGACCCTCTTGGTGTAGCCTGACAGTGAGGACACTGTCAAGTTTAAGTTTGGGGGTGTGCTCGGTAAGCTTTCTTCCTTCACATTCATGTGTATATTTTTGCATTAGCATACTTATTTTAAAAACCATAAAAATTGAAAATTTTCAAAAATTATAAAAATTGAAAAGTTCAATTTTGGCCACATTTGACTTAACTTTGACATGACGGTTGACTAGCTAGGAAAAACTAGATCCTAAACTTAGTAAATTAAAAACCCTAAAAAATAACCTTTCTTAAAATTTAACGGTAGAAAGTATATGTCTTTGTAGTTTACTTAGAAATAGGCAAATTTTGAGTTCACTTCTTGGGCTAAATTAAAATAAGGGAAAAGTATTGATATTTTTATTAAAATATAAGTCTGAAAAATAATCCCTAAGTTTAAGTCTAGAATTTAAAAATTTATACCCTACAAATTGCACAAACACGAGCCTTGAAACTTGGAATAGTAGAAGAGACCTTGAAATGCTCTTGTCTAAAGTCCTTAGTACGAAGAAAAATAAAATAAAATACAAGTGTGAATAAAGAGATAAAAAAATGAAGACTGGTTTTTGTAATTACTTAAGGCTGCATAAATAGAAAAAAATATTTAGCGAGGGTGTGCTTTATCACCTAGTGCCTTAGACCAACTGGTTTGGGAGTCACTGCTAAAAGCCTTAGGGATTACAAGACTAGGAATTACGCTTTAATGTGTGAACACATTTTGTAATCGGTCGTTGGTACCTCAAGAAGTATTAACGGTCGCATGAAGAATGTGTGAGCAATTTCATCTAAAAATTCACCAATTGAAAAGTATTTTGGACGATGGACAAGAGTATAATAGCTTGATTTGAATTTCCAAATGTAGGGGTGATATATACACACACGTAGGGGTATGTGATTGGGGTTTAGATAAGAGATAGGAATGAAAGATAAGACTTATATCTTTAAAAGAGATGATAAAAATTCCTAAGTTGAGATGGAACCCTAGAAGGAAAACTTAAAAGATGCCAAAAGCTAAGTAAATTCACAAGTATATATATAATCTTAAGTTAAATGATAAGGAAACGTGAAGAATACGGGTGGATAATTTATGAGTCAAAGATAATAGAATTCCTTGTTGGAAAACCTAATTGGAGAATAAAAATTAATAGGCCAAGTTGATGGGATTTTGTGGGTAGTATCCGCTGAAAACCCTCAGGAGACAACACTCCTCCTACTAGGGACATCTAGAGGTTTAACGGCTTGTTGCACGAGCTCAGTGCAATCGCGTTTCCCTGTGAAAGTGAGGCCAGGTCTTTTTCGAGAATAAAACTAGGTTTGCTCGAGGACGAGCAAAAGATAAGTTTTGGGGTATTTGTTCATATCATAATTTTGTATTATTATATTCCCCATTCTTAGTCATTTTACAAATAAACAGGTGCTTTTGATCCATGTCTGCTACATAATTGCAGGTTACAGGTTCTCAGAACAAAAACAGTGAAATTGACGAAAAGATGATACAAAAGTGAGACTACGACCGATAAATGGTGGAATCTTGATCGTGCCTACATTTTGAGGGACAATAAAGATCAACGAACAAGTTCACAAAGCACAAAGGCAGCATAAGGTTCAAGACTTCGACATGAAGCAAACGGTAAAATCCACGACATTGTTCACTGTAGAAATCTGGAAGAAAACTAGAAGACAATCTGAGAAACCGAGTGAAAAAACAAGTAGGAAAATGCAACAGGAAGATTACCAAAGAAGCAGAGCCAACAAGCCCCTTTTTTGGCCGCGGAACCGCGGCCAAACATGGCACTTAGCCGCGGTTCCGCGGCCGTGCTAAGCCCGTATTGGTGGAAAAATTTGTGGCGGCTGGCAGTGCATTGACTAGGTTTTTATTAGGGGGTAAAATTGTAAATGCAGACGTGAATCGATTGTAACCCTAGGGTTTCTAGGTTCTATAAATAGAAACCCTAAAACCTGTTTTAGGTTATGCCTCTTCTTGTGCCTCATTGTATTTATCAAAATTCAGATCCTGTAAATGTTGGAAGAGAGTATCAAATAAAAATTAGAGTAAGTTTTCTTTTCATTGCCCTACTTAATTTTATTATCTGCCCTAGGTAATTTTTATTATCCGCCCTAGTTAATTTTTATTATCTGCCCAAGTTAAATAGTTAGAACATGTTTTTCAATTCCCTAATGAGAGAGTAGTTCCTCACTTGTTAGGGTTAGGAATAGGGAAGGCTTGAGAGATGAAGATCTCTCACCCCTTTCTTTCCCATCACATCTTTTTATAGGACTCCATGCATACATACACACACCGATCCCTACGGCACCCTATCCCACGAGGTAGCGGTGATACCGCAGTTTAAAAGACCGGGTGTGAATGTTTTCCATGGAGGTTAGGGTAAGAATTAAGAAAGGAAGGACAAGAACCTAGAGGAAGAAACATCGTTTCGTCCCGATGGTACTAATCCACTTTATTAATTATTACCATAACACCTCATAGATCTTAATTAGGACATTGAAAGCGGTGAGGAATATTGACTTTCCAAACTTAACCTAAACCTAACCCTAGCAAGATTTTAATCCTAGTCTAGATCACCTTAGTTTTTAGGAATAATCAATCCGACAACAATCGGAATTAACTCGTTAGAACAAATTGAGAATACACAAAATCCCTGTGGACCGACCCGACTCACCGGCTAGCTACCAAGCGACGCCGTTCTTGATTGCGGTTAACAAATTCTTTAATAAATCAGGATCCAACCATCATATGGAAGGTATGCAATCTCATTGCAAATTTCAACTCTTGAAATTCCCGATATGGTTTTTACCCCTAGTACCTATGACCTTAACTATGGTCAACAAATCATAAGCACTAGTCAAGTTCTACCCGTCATTTCTTGATTAATTAGACCAACTCACATGACCCTTAACTATGGTCAACAAAGTCGCATGAATGTCCTAATTAATCTGCATCATATGCAGTGTAAGAAGACATCACTTAGCTACCGTACACTATGCCTTAACTATAGTCAACAAACGTACCAGGAATACTAAGTACTCTACTTCCTAAAATGATGGAGGGTTGCAGATGGTTTTTAAGAAAACCTTTAACGCTTTGAACATGATATCGTTGTAGAATCAGATGGTTTTCAAAAAGAGTGGCTTAAGCTCCGCAAGTTTGAAATGTAGCTTTTTCATAAAAAAGCCGAGTGGTTTTCAAATCCGATTCTACAACATCTTTTTAGGTTTATTTTCTTTACATTAATCATATTAATGTAGTCCCATCATTTAAGTCCTTAAGCCAATCACAGAAACGAAACGAAAATACAACGTACACTTATGCCATCCGCATTCGCCGCAATGTTCCTTTATGCACCGTTAGGTTACTTAACAAACGGCATAACAGGACGGGACTAGCGCGGGTGTAAAATATAAGCAACATCTATTATATATCTCATATATAATATAGCATTCGTCTCAGATATATTAAGCGATCACATCACAGAATATAGGCAGCAGAAACACAGATATGATAATATAGGATATACTAGGACGTTCGTATTTAGTATTTAGCCAACAATAGAAAATACGGATTCCACGGTCGTGATGAATAGCCAATCCCACACCCTAGACCCTTACGAGAGCGGCAAGCGACCCTGCTAATTCTAGAGTTAGGAAACCCGGTCTTGACGCCTCGAGATGGTCTCCCAATTGACCCCAGAACCCGGTTACTTGTGCTCTCCACCTTGGGTCTATCCTAATGCGGAAAAGTAAATAATATACAACAATGGTGACATCATCCTCAACTCGGAAGTGCCCCAAATAAAAGAATATTACATTACAAAAGAATTTTACATGAATGAAAAATAAAACTCTCATCTCACATAAAACCCTCGGCTATTCGATCACGACAATCCTATACATCACAACACAGCAACACATAACATCACATGTCATCAACATAAGCAAGTATGCGTACCCCAATTGCCGTTGACATATAGCAACGAAACCGGCGATATGCATACTGCACTTACGGTCGCAGAAACAAGTATCACATACTACTAGGTGATGTTAAACGCTTCGATCGAATTAACGAACACCCGCATTCCCCAGCAAGCTCAACACTTGAGCGCCGTTAAACAATACCCAAAGTCTATGCCATAATATTTAATGGACCAGCCGTAGAAGGGCAAACCAAGCCTCATTTGTGGCGCCACTAACTACGGTAAACCCTAAGGTTTAGTCACAGTTCTGTGGTCACATCTCGAGTTAGGGTTTCATTCTTCTAGAGGGTCCATAGGAATACCTGCATTATATATCGAGTACGTTCAACCTGGAAAATACCAGCGTTTGATAATTCGTTCGACCTGTTTAACGTTGCCAAAGTTACCATTGCAATACTATAAAAATACAAATACGAAATACTCCGCAAAGATCCCATTTCCAAACTAACATCACAAGCAATTTTGGACTTCAAAACAATACCAGAAACCCCAAATCATGATGTATAGAGCACTGGTGAAATACGATGAGGAGGGGAGCAAAATGGGTCGGCGTCGCCGGAAAAATTGGCTTGGTCGCCGGTTTCTATCCGAGCCCCCCTTCGTAATTCACCAGTGTTCTTATATCATCATAAATGTCATTCTGCAGTAGCTAAAATAATTTTTAAACCACCTTTAAAAAAATTTCCAGAGAGCAATTCCAAGGGTTTCTAAAATCGTATTTTTTGCGGAGTTTTTCGTTTTCGGATAATCGTAACATCGTCTAGGTTTCTAGTTAGGCTCTGATACCATGAAGGGTTTTCTATAGCACCACTACTAGGGTTTGGTAGCATCACACATGCCATATAAAAAATTTATAAGGTGCTAAAGAAACTATCCTAAGGATCACACTAGAAAAGCTAGGGTAACAAAAGATTTAACGCATTCCACAAGTAGTAAAAGGCTAGGGTTAGAGAATACAACCTTTATAGCTCCCTTCGTTAGACTCCTTGGCCACTTGAGGGTTGAAAGAAACTTTCTTGAGATTCTCCAAGTCCACGACGATCCACCCGGAGTCCTCTTTGTCCATGCTTGAAGCTCCACTTGATCAAGGGAAGAAGTAGAAGCCAACACTCTAAACTAATGGGCAAGAGTAGTGTAAAATAGTGATGTGGTTTGTTTTCTCACTTCAAAACCCTAACTTGATCACTCCTTCACTCACTATCAAAACCTAGAGAGCAAGAGAGAGAGCAAGAAGAAGATGGCAAATGAGAGCTCAAGAGATAATGATAAGCTTATGGATAAAAATGAGAAAAGAAAAAATATATATTTTCTTGTTCTCATTCTTAACCTTAGTTTATAAATATCTAGATATTTCTCTTTGGATCAAAAATGGCCATGGAAAATGACTCATGGTTAACACAAAGGTTAGTGGAATAATAAAATAATCAACCATGATAAATTTTCCATTTCCATTTTCTTTTCCAAAAATAAATATCAACATATATATATATATATATATATATATATATATATATATATATATATATAAAACAAGGTGTGAGTCTTATATTTCCACCATCTCATGTATCAACAACCATGATAGAATTGTGTATGCATGTATGAGTGCATGCATATCCATATGTGCATCAATGTAAACATGTGCATACATGCATGCATACACTAAAAACAAAAGGGTCCAAAGTGAAAAGCTAATGGTCAATCTTAAATCAACACTTGATTTAGAAAATAGGTCATATCTCATACGACCCGACCAATAGCAAACCGCACGATTAATATACGGTATCACATACGCGCATTTAATCGGGTCCCCGCGCATATCTCATATGCACACCATATCGTTTCGCCTGGGCAAGGTAACTCCATTGCGGGACTCTAAGACTCGTCAATACGCTGGCAGTGGGTGATGATCATATCAAGCACCCCAAGCCGCAAGAGGTCAGCTAAACATAACGGCCACCCGGGTATTGAGCGATCAGAAGAAAACAAGCGAACTTGTCACAACTCCCGTCGAGCCAACCGGCAACACTACCGTACAGTCCGGTCTCTTCGTCAGATATGCTGTATATCGAGTCTAGGGATGGTAACGTCGACCCCAATAACTCAATAAGTCATGCCAATGAATGGTTTATAACAGATCGAGAAACTACTGATAACACTTATCAGTAAATCTCAACATCCCTGGCCAGGGACTTACTGATATAGCCAATCGAGCACAGCACAGCATAACTCCCAATACCGGAAGAGATGAAACCCCTCCTATCGCTCACTGTCTCCATGTGTCTCAGGACCATACCCAAAAGCTACCTGTTTGCACGACTCAGTAGAGCCATGGTAGGGTGGTAATCAAAGTACAGTGGGAGAACACACAAGACTCTATGACGATCTCGGGTCTACGACTAACCTGTACCAGTGTCACCTGAGAACTGCTATCCGACGATAGATATAATACCATATAGGAGTTCTTAGCGAGTCCGTACAGTGTACCCAGTCTCCACTGAGCACCCGCATAAGATCTCGAGGTCAAATATCAATGGATATGGGAACATCCATCGCCTATCATATGAGTCTAGTATCATATACGCTAGTCTACTCTGGTATATCAATGTCCCATCTCGATACACCCACGACTAGGGACATTTCAGGATATGCTTATAAACTACAGACGTCCCACTAGTATGATCTCCATCATAATCACAGTATTCAAGCAAATATCCTCAGGGCTTTATCAACATGTGTAAATGAATAAAAGCATGATCAAGTCAACATGTCAGATAAAGAAGAACCAGATAGCATACTATCATGTCGAGCAAGAATGTACACTGAATATATATATACATGTATAAATACATCCACTGTCATATAATGGCCTCTAGGGCATACATATATCCAACAGCTATTTCTCGAACGCAATAGTTTCACAAACGAGCTTTGTGAAACTGATTAGTAGAGGAGTTGGGTGTTCGGTATCACACGGGCTGTGAGTATACGACATCGCAATAATTAGCCTTGAGTGCAAGTGGGAGATTGTTGGATATAGTGCCCTCAAAGTCAATTATTGGATCGCAGGCACGTGATTTCAATGATTGAGGGAGGACCTATATGTAGGGTTCCTAGGCACTCTCAAGAGGTCTCACAAAGAATCAACCATGCCAATTTCAAAATTTAACGGTGCCGAGAAACCCTAATACGGATCGTTGGCTAGAAATTTAGGCGAAACAACGAGCTAGTTAACAACTTAACTAAAGTGTAACGGAAATACAACCTTTGTAGATCCGGTTCTCTACCTCCATAGCTCCGTGATGATGTCTCCTCGCTGCGATCATCGGATCCCGGGCTCTAGTGCCGGCTTCATCGGAGAAATGGGCGGGCAAGGTCGTCGGCTTCGTGCCGAAGATGATCTACTTCGAGGCATCGCAAGATCAAGCTCCCACTTCACCAAGTCATGAAACTTGTGAAGAAAACACACTCTACTACTTGGCAAGAGGTAGAGGATGAAGAAATAGGAAGTGGGTTCACTTTAGAATTGGATTTCTCACTCATTTCATCAAGTCACCATTGATGAAGTCTGGGTTTTCTTCTTGAAGAAGAAGAAGAAGATGATGATAATATTATGATAAGTTAATCCTAAAATGAAAAGAATAATGAATTCTTATCATAATAGAACCATGGTTAGGTGTAGAGAATTAATTAGGGTTAAGTGGAATGGTTAGGGTTAAGGATGAGACAAAGTGGTCACAAAGTCAAAGTATTCATGAAGCTTCATGAAAGAACAAAGAATGCCACCATTTTATCATTTCCTTTTCTTTTTCCAAAAGAATAAATAAATGAATAAAATGAATAAGCAAATAATAAACCCTAACCATTTCATTAACCAAGGTTTAATTCTTTATACTTAACCAATTTTACATGCACCATCAAACATGATACAAGCATGTGCACAAAATCATATCACATATATAATGCGCACATCCGAGCGAGAAAATCCATTTAAAGTGAACCGATACTAGTTAATGCAAAATAATATATCAAATATATAATTATACATTAAATCATTAAATCAACACTTGATTTAACGATCCGGTCATATCGCATATAACCGACTAGTATCAAATGTATCGGCTTATCGAATCAATCTTCGATTCGATAACTAGGTTATATCGCATACAACCATTCGACACATTGTTCGCGAGAATGAAATACGGTATCACATACACGCATTATTCTCGGTCCCGCACATATCTCATATGCGCTCCTATTTCGTTTCGCTTGAGCCAGGAAACCTCTGTGTAGGACTCTAAAGACTCGTCAATACGCCGGCAGCAGATGATGATCATATCAAACATCCACAAGCCGCAAGCGGTCTGCTAAACGTAACGGCCACCCGGGTATTGAGCGATCAGAAGATCGACGAGCAAGACCGCTCACACTCCAGTGAATCCAACCAGTAACACTACCGTACAGTCCGGTCTGATCGTCTGATATGTCGCATATCTCGCCTAGGGGTGGTAAACGTCAGACCCCAATAGCTCGATAAGTCGTGTCGATATGAGGTCTATAACAATTCGAAAAACTACTGGTAACACTTACCAGTAAATCTCAGCAACCCTGGCCAGGGATTTCCTGTTATAGCCAATCGATCACAGCGCAACATCAACTCCCTATACCGGGAGAGACGAATCCCCTCCTATCGCTCATTGCCTCCATGTGACTCGGGACTGTACCCAAAAACCACCATTTTGCACGCCCTCTTGGACGTGGTAAGGTGGAAATCAAAGCACAGTGGGAACCACACAAGACTCTATGACGATCTCGGGTCTACAGACTAACCTGTACCAGTGTCACCAGAGAACTGCCATCTGACGTGAGGTATAAAACCATCTGGGAGTTCTCGGCGAGTCCGTCCATTGTACCCAGTCTCCACTGAGCACCCGTATATCATCTCTGATGTCAAACACCAATGGATATGGGATCATCCATCGCCCATCTGTATGGGTCGAGAAGGTATACGCTAGTCTACTCTGGTATATCGATGCCCCGTCTCGATATACCCACGACTAGGGACTATGAAGGATGTACTTATGGACTACCATGTCCCCACTAGTATGATCCGCATCATAGTCCTGGTAGTCAAGTACATATCCTAAGGGCTTTACCAACATATAACAGAGAGACAATCAGTGTACACGTTAAGGTAAAGAGTAACCAGATAGCATACTATCATGTCGAGCAAGAAAGTCCTCCCTATATATGTCCCAGCATCCACTACAATATACATCCAATGTACAGTAATGGCCTCTAGGGCATACATATAACTAACAATCTCCCACTTGCACTAGGGCCATCTGTAGCAGTGGTTGCAGTATCACATACTCAACCATCCCCTAAAAGTCTCTCTTTGGGAATAGGCCTTCGTGAGTGGATCCGCCATGTTATCTTCTGAGTCTGCTCTCCTAACCTCGATCACCCTGGAGGTCAACTATCTCCATGATCAGGTGATACTGCCTTAGAATATGTCTGGATCACTGATGGGACCTGCGTTCCTTGGCATAAGCC
This sequence comes from Agapanthus africanus, assembly GCA_030015575.1. NCBI lineage: Eukaryota > Viridiplantae > Streptophyta > Magnoliopsida > Asparagales > Amaryllidaceae > Agapanthus > Agapanthus africanus. Next base: position 201,464,903 of record CM057350.1, read on the forward strand.
ATAACTCCATTGTCACACAATAGGAGGAACATAGTTCATCTCATGAACCAATATACACCCAAACAGCCTCTTTGGTAGCATCTTAAATAGCGATGTATCCTGCCTTTATCGTCTAGTATGCCACGGTATCTAGCTTGGAACTCTTCCAACATACCGTCCCTCTACCGAGGGTAAAGACAATGCCTGTGACTGACATTCAGTCGTCTTTATCACCCTGGAACCCTTCCAGTGATTCTCCCCAGGATCAATTGATACCATCTCACTACAACTAGTGAGTATCTTAATATCCATTTAGATCTATCTCATAGATCCAAAACCCAGGATTTAGTAGGTATCACTTTGGTCCTATGTGGAGAATCATTGTGATAAGCGGAGATTGATCGAGCGTAGCATAGGAAACTCTTTCCTTATCAAGAGTATGTCATCCACGTACTCTACGAGGATCGTCACCATACTCCCTACTACCTTTTTGTTTATACAAGGTTCATCTACCATTTTGATGATGTCAAACTGTTTGACTAATACATCAAAACAGATGTTCCAACTCCGCGATACCTGCTTTATCCTATAAAGCATCTTGCACACGTTTCCGCTGCTCCCACAGTCTACGAAGCCATCTGGCTGTGTACTTATAGACTCTCTCTTCTAAAACATCATTTAGAAAAGCAGTCATGACACCCAACCGCCAGATATCGTAGTCATGGTATGTAGCCGTGGCAAGTAGGATCTGGATGGACTTAAGCATAGCTACTTAGAAAAGGTTTCATCATCATCCATACCTGGTCAATGATGTAGACCTTTAACAAGTCTAGCTTTGAAAGTCTCAACTCTTCCATGTACACCAAGTAATCTTCTCAAGATATACTTGCTCCTGATGGGGATTTAACCCTTCAGATATAGCAACCTAAGTCCATACTTAGTTGGTGTACATGGATTCCATCTCAGATCGCTAAGCATCCAGCCATTCTTACAGAGTCTTACTCTTGATAGCCAGCTCGAAGCTAGTTGGGTCATTATCTCATGATGCAATCCTCGCTCCCACTGTCATAGAGAAACCGAAGTATCTCTCAGGTGGGTGAGGAACCCTACTAGATCGGCGGAGAGGCTGAGGTTCGTTGGTAACTATTGAATCCATTGGTTCTATCAAATCATCAGCTGCAGTTTGTATAGCTGGAACATTTCCAGTTCCACATAACAGATCTTGCCTCGAGCTTGTCCGGATTTTGCTTTTAGACATAGGCCGGACAACCCCAAATCTTAACTAGCTTAAGACATGGGCTCTTCCCTTTCCATATCACATATGAAGTGGTAAGCAACTGATTTGATTTGAACCCTATTCAATAGGTATGCAGCTTCTCAAGCGCATAACACCCAAAAGGAAATAGGTATCTCAGTATTACTCATCATAGAGCACACCTTATCACATAGGGTGTAATTGCTCCACCCCGATATACCATCGTGCTATGGTGTATACAGAGGAGTAATGCTGAGAGAGAATCTCATTCTCCTTTAGAATAGTCCAGGAATTCCATGCACAAGTATTCTCCTCCTTGATCTCATCATAGGACATAATACTTATACCCGTATTTTGGTTCTCTATTTCTTACTTATATTCTGTGAATATCTCAAAAGGTTCGGACTTGTGTTTCAACAAGAACATATGTCTGAATCTTGAGAGATTATCAGAGAATGTAACGAAGTACAAAGAACCAGTCCTGGCATATGTAGACAGGGGACCTTACATATATCATCATGTATCATCCCAAGAGTTTACCAACTCTTTCTCTGTTTCCAATAAACAGAGCTGGTGTCATTATATCTTTGTGACATGACTGGCAAGTTTCATAAGATGTAAATTCAAACAGATTTAAATATGCATCTAAATGTAACTTCAGCTAGTCGGGTCGTATTGATATGACCTAGTCTACAATGCCTCAAGAAGGATTCGTTCATTTCTGAACTCTTCCTCTTGTGTGTGTTCTGTATACTAAGAACTGTAGTTTGATTTAGAACATCAACGCTTTTAGATAACGTGCCTGAACTGATCAACTTTTGATATAGGAAATGTTCAAAACATTATCCAACAATACAAAATTTTATCGTTTCTTTACTAATAAAGAGACAGATATGATTTTGTATATCAGGTTCGGTATCTAATAACATTCGTTCAGAATCAATGTATTTGTAATACAGGGTGACAGTGACCAACAGACTTGGCTGCAACACTTGCCCCGTTTTCTGCCTCATGAAACTTATCACCCGTTCTCAGTTCTCTACCTTTCTGTAGCCCTATGTAACATATTACATATCTGGGATCCTGATCTGGTATCACATACCCAGGACGTAAAGTATACTGAGAAACAGTTCTTTGTAATGAACACACCCGAAGATGATGCATCAGCATGCACTCTCTTCGTTTGGGCGGCACGGGAAATCTGGTATTCCCCAATTTCCTACTCTGTCTTATAACAATTACAAGTTGGAGCGGGACCAACGTTCCCCAGCTCAGTATAACAAGCGGGTTCGGTCAATATTCCGTATTATTATCTTGATTAAGGCGTGATATGGTCGCTACCTAGAGAGAGAGAGAAGAAAACACTCAGCGTGCGCTCTTGCAAGAATAGATTGGTTTTATTTTATCTAATCAGGATGGCTCCCACTGCTTTTTATCAAATCTTCCTTCAAACCCTAAAAGGAAAGACTAGCCGGGATTAATTACACACTACAAATTAGCCAATCTTTCAGCCAGGCCAGTGTCGGTACTTTGAGGTAGGTTCCCCGTGCTTTCGCACGAACCTAATTATGTAAACCTCGTTTTCTCAGAGGCGTAACCTCGTTGACACCTTTCTAGACACCTACTTGATCGGCTAATTGTAATGTATAAAACTGTCCCAGGAGTAACAATTACTCGCAGCGGGTATCGGGATCCAACTATCTCATAGAAGGTATGCAATCTCATTGCAAATTTCAACACTTGAAATTCCCGATAATATTTTGCCCCTAACCTCCTATGACCTTGACAAAGGCCAACAAACCATAGGATGCTAGTCAAGTTCAACCCGTCATTTCCTGATTGAATTAAACCCACCCGCACGGCCCTTGACAAAGGCCAACAAGGTCGCATGACTACCCTAACTCAATCTGCATCATATGCATAAGCAGATAAGCACCAGTTAGCTACCGCACACTGCGCCTTGACAAAGGCCAACAAACGCAGCACGAATACTAACTACTACTTATCTGAAATGACGGAGGGCTACGACAGGTTTTTATGAAAACCTATTGCGTAATGAACTTGATATCGTTGTAGGATCGAATGAATTTTGAAATGGAGTGCTTTTGAGGCTTTTCTAGTTTTGCTAAAGGAGTCACTCCCGGTGAAGGGATCGTCGGTCCTTTCCTCGTCGAATGAGGTGCGGGATATATCATATATATCACTGTGCAAAGCAAAAACTCTTAAAAGCAATCAAAAGACAAACCGAGTGTGTAGCATCTGCCAGTTATTGCTAAAGGAGTCACTCCCGGTGAAGGGATCTCGGTCCTTTCCTCATCGAATAAGGTGCAGGATATATCACATATACCTCTGTGCAAAGCAAGAACTGTAGCTACCTGTTTTATTTTGAAATTCGATTCTACAACATCTTAGGTTTCTTTTACTTTCATTAATCTCATTAATGAAGTCCCATCATTTATATACCTAAACATCACAGATAAATACGACGTACACTTATGCCATCCGCATTCGCCTCAATGTCCCCTCGTGCACCGTTAGGTTAGGTAACTAACGGCAGAGCGGCGCAGGGCTAGCGCGGGTGTAAAACATAAGTAACGTCTATATAATATATCATATATACTATATATAGTATCCATCACAGAACATCACATGATCACATCACAGATATCGCAGCAGAAGAATCATATGAAATATTGGATATACTAGGACGTCCGTGTTTTCAATACGAGCCAGTATAAAACACGGATTCCACGGTCGTGATGAATAGCCAAACCCACACCCCTAGACCCCTACGAGAGCAGCAAGCAACCCTACCAATTCTAGAATTAGGAGACCCGGACTCGACCCCTCGAGTTGGTCTCCCACTGGACTCCAGAACCCGGTTACTTGTGCTCCCCTCCTTGGGTCTATCCTAGTGCGGAAAAGTAAATAATATACAATGGGTGACATCTTCCGCAACCTGGAAGTGCCCCAATAAAAGAATATTACATACAAGTTTTTACATGAATGAAAATGAAAAACACTCATCTCACATAAAAACCCCCGGCTATTCAAACACGACGATCCAATATAACATATCCAGCAACACATAACATCACATGTCATCAACGTAAGTAAATATGCGCATCCCAATTGTCGTTGACATATAGCAACGAAACCGGCGATATCACATATTACACTTATGGTCACAGAAAAGAAAGTGTAAAACTACAACAGTTGGAATCCGCAACCTCCTTAGACATCGCATGCCTGACTAAATGAATTCCTTAGACATCGCATGCCTAACAATTATAAACCCCGCATTTTAGTCTCAAAATCGAAAACTCTTTTCAATATCAAGTCGGGCAATTCAACAAGATTCCCGACATCCTGATCGAATGCTCATCGCAAACTTTAGTAGACGGCCGCACCCCCGATACCGTCGACGAAGTGCACCAAGGCGGAACACTGCTGCCGTGAGCACCCGAACGGATGCTTTCGGCGACGGGGTTCTCCTACAGTCACTTGGTCGGGGCTATGGAGCGAGGCTGTCTATTAAGTTTACCCGGCGAGTATCCGCGTACGCTACGTGATTGCGACGGACTTTTGATCACATCAAAATTCCGTGGCAACCGATCAAGTGAGACTAAAGTGCTATGTTTATAACATTCATTCAGTTATCTCATAACTTATTGTGAATTCCAATTATTATATCACATTCCGAATAAGATAGAAAATGTTAAACTTTCCGATCGAACAATCGAACACCCAAGTTTTCCCAAAACAGATCAACGCATGAAATAGGTTTTAAAACATTCAGTTCATGCCTCAGTACCAACGGTCCAGCCGTAGAAGGGTCAAGCCAACGCCTCACATGTGGCACGCCGTACTTCCCCAAACCCGAAGGTTCAATGGGCAGTTCAAGACAGTCACATAATCGAGTTAAGGTTTGTTGTCTTCTAGAGGGTCCATCGCGTTACTTGCACTACTTAGAACGTCTTTAAACTACGGAAAGATCCAACACTTGGAAATTTCCCGACAGGGGAAAAAGTGGGTATTTATATCCGGTCGAACTTTTTAACATATTCTAAAATATCCGGAAAGCCACATAGACAAAATTAGACAATCCGATCGAAACACCGAGTCCCCAATACAACCCAGAAAACTCAACTCTTGAGTTCAGAAAAAAAATATCCCAGGAAAACCAGCACTGCAAAATAGGAATTACTGTGCAAAATTCAATGGGAGAAGAGACAAAATGGCCGCGGAACAGCCGCATTAGCACGCTAATGCCGCGGTTCCGCCGCACTTTAGAAAGATCATTAGGTAATTTTTGCACCGTAATTCTTAGAATTTCCTGCTGAATTTTCTGCATATTTTTAATCTGGAAAAAACCCAATTTTTGGAAAAAGTCCAGAGAGCAAATTTGTGTTAGGGTTTCGGTTTAATCGGACTTCAAACTCCGTCTACGCATCGCCTAAGGCTCTAGCTAGGCTCTGATACCACTGTAGGGTTCCTAGGCACTCTCAAGAGGTCTCACAAGGCATCAACCATGCCAATTTCAAAATTTAACGGTGCCGAGAAACCCTAATACGGATCGTTGGCTAGAAATTTAGGCGAAACAACGAGCTAGTTAACAACTTAACTAAAGTGTAACGGAAATACAACCTTTGTAGATCCGGTGCTCCACCTCCATAGCTCCGTGATGATGTCTCCTCGCTGCGATCATCGGATCCCGGGCTCTAGTGTCGGCTTCATCGGAGAAATGGGCGGGCAAGGTCGTCGGCTTCGTGCCGAAGATGATCTACTTCGAGGCATCGCAAGATCAAGCTCCCACTTCACCAAGTCATGAAACTTGTGAAGAAAACACACTCTACTACTTGGCAAGAGGTAGAGGATGAAGAAATAGGAAGTGGGTTCACTTTAGAATTGGATTTCTCACTCATTTCATCAAGTCACCATTGATGAAGTCTGGGTTTTCTTCTTGAAGAAGAAGAAGAAGATGATGATAATATTATGATAAGTTAATCCTAAAATGAAAAGAATAATGAATTCTTATCATAATAGAACCATGGTTAGGTGTAGAGAATTAATTAGGGTTAAGTGGAATGGTTAGGGTTAAGGATGAGACAAAGTGGTCACAAAGTCAAAGTATTCATGAAGCTTCATGAAAGAACAAAGAATGCCACCATTTTATCATTTCCTTTTCTTTTTCCAAAAGAATAAATAAATGAATAAAATGAATAAGCAAATAATAAACCCTAACCATTTCATTAACCAAGGTTTAATTCTTTATACTTAACCAATTTTACATGCACCATCAAACATGATACAAGCATGTGCACAAAATCATATCACATATATAATGCGCACATCCGAGCGAGAAAATCCATTTAAAGTGAACCGATACTAGTTAATGCAAAGTAATATATCAAATATATAATTATACATTAAATCATTAAATCAACACTTGATTTAACGATCCGGTCATATCGCATATAACCGACTAGTATCAAATGTATCGGCTTATCGAATCAATCTTCGATTCGATAACTAGGTTATATCGCATACAACCATTCGACACATTGTTCGCGAGAATGAAATACGGTATCACATACACGCATTATTCTCGGTCCCGCACATATCTCATATGCGCTCCTATTTCGTTTCGCTTGAGCCAGGAAACCTCTGTGTAGGACTCTAAAGACTCGTCAATACGCCGGCAGCAGATGATGATCATATCAAACATCCACAAGCCGCAAGCGGTCTGCTAAACGTAACGGTCACCCGGGTATTGAGCGATCAGAAGATCGACGAGCAAGCCCGCTCACACTCCATTGAATCCAACCAGTAACACTACCGTACAGTCCGGTCTGATCGTCTGATATGTCGCATATCTCGTCTAGGGGTGGTAAACGTCAGACCCCAATAGCTCGATAAGTTGTGTCGATATGAGGTCTATAACAATTCGAGAAACTACTGGTAACACTTACCAGTAAATCTCAGCAACCCTGGCCAGGGATTTCCTGTTATAGCCAATCGATCACAGCGCAACATCAACTCCCTATACCGGGAGAGACGAATCCCCTCCTATCGCTCATTGCCTCCATGTGACTCGGGACTGTACCCAAAAACCACCGTTTTGCACGTCCACTTGGACGTGGTAAGGTGGAAATCAAAGCACAGTGGGAACCACACAAGACTCTATGACGATCTCGGGTCTACAGACTAACCTGTACCAGTGTCACCAGAGAACTGCCATCTGACGTGAGGTATAATACCATCTGGGAGTTCTCGGCGAGTCCGTCCAGTGTACCCAGTCTCCACTGAGCACCCGTATATCATCTCTGATGTCAAACACCAATGGATATGGGATCATCCATCGCCCATCTGTATGGGTCGGGAAGGTATACGCTAGTCTACTCTGGTATATCGATGCCCCGTCTCGATATACCCACGACTAGGGACTTTGAAGGATGTACTTATGGACTACCATGTCCCCACTAGTATGATCCGCATCATAGTCCAGGTAGTCAAGTACACATCCTAAGGGCTTTACCAACATGTAACAGAGAGACAATCAGTGTACACGTTAAGGTAAAGAGTAACCAGATAGCATACTATCATGTCGAGCAAGAAAGTCCTCCCTATATATGTCCCAGCATCCACTACAATATACATCCAATGTACAGTAATGGCCTCTAGGGCATACATATAACTAACACTATACCGGTAGGATAGTCTTACTCAAGATGATAGTATGCTATCTGATTTATCTTTGTCATCGTGAACATGCTTTAGGTGATATTACAGATCACTATTACACATTAATAGAGACCTTAGGATTCTTGCTTGACTACCAGCAGTATGATGGCGATCATATACGTGAGAGTTGGGTAGTCTATAAGCACATCCTTAAAGTGGTCCCTAGTCGTGGGAGTTTCGAGACTGGGCATCAATACTCCATTAGTAGACTAGTGTATACAGGCGAGACCCCGACGAGGGGTGGTGGCCGGTCTCACAAGCCATTGGTATCAGTTGGTTCACCTAAGATGTATACAGGTGCTGATTGGGTTATGAGTACACCGGACAGGACTCGCCGGGAACATGCTAGTTGGTATTATACCTGTCGTCAGATAGCAGTTCCCTGGTGACATGTGTACATGTTAGTTCATCGACATGAGATCGTCATTTTTCTCGTGTGAGTTCCCACTGTGCTTTGATTACTACCCTACCACGGCTCAAAGGAGTCATGCAAACAGGTTTTAGTTGGGTACAATCCCGAGCCACATGGAGGCAGTGAGCGGATCGGCAGGGGTTTCGTCTCTCCCGATATTGGGAGTGAGATCGCGCCGTGTCGAGGAGAGCCATTACACGAAGTCCTTAGCCAAGGCAGGAGATTTACTGGTAGGTATTCCAGCAGTATCTCAGGGTGTTCTGGGCTACACTCCGAAATGACTTGTACCGCTTTTGGGAGTCTGACGTTTTCCAGCCCCCTAAGCTTGACATGCGATACTCATAGACAAACGGACCGGACTGTACGGATATTGTCACTGACATGCTCAGTAGGGTTCCAGGATGAGTTCGCTCATCGGCTTCCCTTTTGGTCAATACCTGGGCGGCCGTTACGTACAGCTAGTACCACTGACGTGCTTGTGGTTAAACCCACAGCCAGCATATTGACGAGTCTTTAGAGTCCCCCACAGATAGTTTCCCAAGTTTCGGGCGAAACGTTATAGAGGCCGTATGGTTTTATGGCAGGGTTCGATCATATACGTGCACTTGTGCACGGATCATGATCGGGCGGATCATACTAGTGGGATTTGGTTTAAGCTGAATCCTAGTATTAGATTTGTTGGATTACTTTAGTCTCATCGCATTTGCATTCAGTCGGAATGCGGATGCAGGTATGTATATACAGGTGAGGGGTATCCTTGTGATCCATCACGAGTTTATTTTAGATGTTGTCATATCTTTTTGTTGGACTAAACATTTGGATTAATGTTTAGATGGTGGAAATTGTGAGTGGATGTCATGATTTAGTGCATTAAATGTGCCATGTGCTTCATTGGTGAGTCATGGTATTATTTTTTGTGCTAATGTCACATTTTTGATTGATTATTGTGTTGAAATGAGAGGTGGAGAGAGAGTTGATAGCCACTTAGCCTTGGGCTAGCTCTTGGGATTGATATGGGTGCTCTCATATTTCATCTTAACACAATAGAAAAGAAAAACCTCTTCTTCTTCTTCTTCCTCTAGCTCACAAGTTCCACCGTGGCTTCATCTTCAACCTCCATCCATATACTCTCATGTGTTGAGAATCAATGGATGCTTGAGACAAAATTATCACACACATTCTCTACTTCACCTTGGACATGTCGACTAGTGTCATGACTCAAAATGGCACGTGACTGGCACTTGAATCATATGAAGTTTATAGGACCCCATCGAATTAAAGTAAGCCAAGAAATCCCAGAAATCTAAACCATTTAAAGAAAGAAGTGAAGAAAACATGTTTTAAAACAAGGGGTTTTAATAACATAAGACGAAGTATGCATTTTTAAAATCTCAAGTCTTTTCTGAAAATTTCGGCAGAGTTTCCTTTGTAAATACTGGCCCCAAACGGGGTACAACATGAATAATATATGCACAATGAAAAAGGCATCCCCAAGCAGGAGCTAGCACTTCGTCAATTGACGGTCACAACCACGCAAGAAATATAATATACAACGCCGAAGGGCGAGGATCAAAACTGAAAAGGAAACTCAAATCAACATGAAAACTCATAATAATACAACGCGCGACTCTAAGGTCGAAAGAATATACAACTGGTATCTAAGTCAAATACAAATACATGTCTGGTTGATGGAGTTTACTAGATATAACTGAAAGAAATACATGTACAACGGTGGTCACGATGCAAGTGAACTCACCTACCAAAGCAATCACCCGGAAATGGAAGCAGTGCGCCAGAAAGCCGCAATGAAACCTGTACGGCAAAACCTGCAAGAAACTGTGGCACAACGGGGGTGAGTTTCCAACTCGTGAGTAGAAAACATCATAGAGAAGAAATTTTATGCATGACTACATCCTAGGTCAAACGATCAGTAATATATATATATCCTCAATAAGATAAAGTCGGAAGCATAATAAAAAAGGCAAGGATAAACATCTAACCATAAGTGTAATCCCATGTGCTCGTGTCAGTGCCTCAGGTAGCAAAATATCGTAAATATGAGGTATGAATGAGGTAAAATGAAAACAGAAGACATTATGAATGAGAAAACTGTTTTCTTTATATAGTGAGATTTTTTGTATAAACATTCAAGTATCATCAATGAAATCATCCGAAAATCAGTGTCAAGCATCGACACAAAATATATATCTCAATATCCCAATATCAAATAAATCTCATATATCCACACAATATGTATACAACATTCATGAAGGTACTCTATCAGGTACTACTAATAAAAGAAGCAATAAATGACAATATGTATATGCAATAGTCATGAAAGGTACTCTATCAGGTACTACTAATCCATGAAGCAATATATATAAAATAAATGCAGAGTAGGGGATAAAACATGCCATCCACACATCGGGCACATAGGCCCCTCATATCGACCATATATGCCCCACTCGTATCGAGCACATAGGCCCCTCTCATCGACCATATAGGCCCCTCACATCGAGCACATAGGCCCTGAGCACGTAGGCCCCTCTCATATCGACCATATAGGCCCCTTATATCGAGCACATAGGCCTCGAGCATATAGGCCCCTCTCATCGACCATATAGGCCCACACATATAATGAATAAGTATATTTGTATATATCATTGTGATGATATATATATATATATATATATATATATATATATATATATATATCAGCGTCCCATACCACTAATACACACACACACACACACACACACACACACACGATGGGTATACATATATATATCAGCGTCCCATACCACTGATATATATACGCAGGAGTAAAACAATCTAGAAAGCATCATATGAAAACCATATCACAATGCGAAATCCATGAATTGTAATATATGCAACGTGAAACAGTAATACGAGCATATAAAGAAAAATCGCTATTTAACTGCACAAGTTATAAAATATATCATGCGGTTCCTAAATTCTCTAAATTCATACAACATCATTTAAAGGTGAACATGTAACTATGTAAAGGCATATGTGTAAGCATGTAGGTATACAAGTATGCTATATGTCATATGCATAATGGAATATGAATCAATAACATATAAGCATGCAATGCAATGCAAGCAGTAGAATAAAAGGTAAATGAATAATAATGCAGCAATAAAGAAATATACATTCATATATACGAGTCATACAGTTTTTGGTATTTGAAAGTTGCACGAATCGTGGTGTTTAGAAAATAGGGCTACGGTGTTTTTTATGAAAAAGTACATCCTTTGAATATATCCATAGTATCCCTTGACCTGTCTTTAAAATACTCACGATTCTTTTGTTTTTGAAATAGGTATGACTTGAGTCTAGTATAACATTTATATGTAAACTACAGGACTAAACGAACAATCTAACCGAAAGTGTAAGGAAAAACCACCTAAGTCTGAGTCGATATACACACACACACACACACACACACACAATAGTCGGTGATCCCGCTTCAATAGTATCACATACGATACAATATACAATATGACATCCTCGAGTCAAGAGTGCGGATTTATCATCAATATATAGCTCGTACGTATATCCGTCGTACGGCATCCCAAATTTGGGTACGGGTCAAATATCACATTTATCTTATTATTCACCTGGTATCCATCATCATCATATCCTGTATTAGGGGTACTGATCTAAGTCTAGTACATACTGATACCATCTATATATGTCTACGTGTATGAAAATACACGCCTAAAGGCCTGCTATAATCTCATGTCGTATCTCCTAATACGAACCAAAACATATCACCGATCTCACGGCATCAAGCCTAATCTCATCGACTCATCTCTAAATATCATCCACTATCCTCATTATCCAAGTATAGGTATACGTATATATATACATAGTCCCATACCTATGTGTGTGTATATATATATACGTATCCCCATATACGCACAAGTAATAATAATAATGCATGCAAGGGTGTGAGTGTGTGTGTGCAAACCTATTCTATGGTTCGCGACTAAGAAATCAACCACGACACTATCATCCAAAATCACAACACATATGTAAATATATAACATATCATAAGCTACACTACGAACTGCGGGGGTGCTATACGCCATCCACCCGACTTGCCCCGTAGATGTGTATCTACTCACCTTGCTCTTCGCTTGCCGTTGCCGACGTCGCCACGCGCTTGCTTGTCGTTTTGAAGTCCTTGTGGGGGTACCTACACATCATAATGTATCGTGCCGTATTGAAACCCAATGTAAACCAAAACGACACGCTAAAAGCCTTTAGGTTAGAACCTATGGACTACGCCTTCAAAACCACCAAACAACCCTCGATATCGTCGTACAAACGTCAAGTGATCGAGGTAAAACACAAATACTAAAATCCAGAATCCAAAATACGAAAAATATAACCCCGAATCAAAACATCAACTCATGAATTTAATCCCAAATTTTACCCTAGGTCAAATCAGCCAATTTTGCATATGTGGAGGGTCTAGATTACAGATACTGGAGCCATGAAACAAACACGAGCCCACGAGTCCCTAGTCTGGCCGCAAATTGCGTCCAGAATGAATATAACTGTGGCTAAAAGGTGGAGGTGTGGTCTCGGGTCTTCAGGGTAGCATTTAGGTCACCTGCACTACTCATTGTGTTTGCTAAATAATTTTCCAGGTCCCCTAGTGTTAGCAGATTCAATTTTCTTATCACAATTTCCATAATTTCCGTATCTGCAGAATTTCAAAGTTCGTATTTGGGGTTTTAGTCTCAGGTTTTGGTCCAATATACAATCATTACAGGGGTTTAAGGTCACTATAAGCCTCAATTACACATCACAACTCAAGAATTTCTCAAAACCTAACTAGAAATTTCCAAACCTCACTAAACGACACTAAAACGGTTCTAAACAAACATGGATGTAAAAGCAATGTAAATACTATGCTAATGGTTAAGATAATATCTCATTTGGCAATTCAATAATTTTCTTGAGTTGCCCCAAGTGTCTAAAATGCAAACTTTCTTGGTCCAAAGTGTTGCTTGTGAGCTTGAGTATGTTTTTAATGAAGTGGGGGTGGAATTTTGAGTTGATTTTGATGATGTTTTGAGGTGTGTAGTGGAGGTGGAGGAGGGGTGCTGCCATGGGCTGAAGAGGGATTAGAAAAAGATGAAGATGATGATGAGGGAACAAAGTGTTATGACCAAGGTTGACCCTCACCTCTCTCTCTCTTGCCTATGCTTCATATTCTATTCTTTTCTTTTGTTTTCTTTTCTTTATCTTTTCTTCTCATTTCATTTTAAAACCAAACACATAAATCCTAAATGAAACCATGGTTATAAAATGTAACACAAGTGTAAAATACGACACGGTGCATGTTTTGCACAAAACAAGCTTAATGCGCGATTAGCGATATTTAATCGCGATTAGCACTAAATTAGTGTATAATAAATCATAAAATTTTATGATTTGCTTAAATCTCATAAAACACCTTCATTTTAGTAATTTCTATAATTTTTCCAATTTTTTCCCAAATTTATCGGTATTTAATTATACCGCTTTATTAAAATATTCAGTATAATATTATTTAATTATAAAAATCCCCAAAAATAATATTTTATTTTTGTGAAATGTTACAATCTTCCCCCTTAAAGAAATTCGGTCCCCGAATTTAAATTTAAACCCCTCAAATACTAAAGCATTTCAGTAAAAAGTCCAAGTCGTCGGGGCTCCGAAATCATCAATACATAAGACGTATCATAGCACAATGCATGCGCATGAACAAAAAGCAGATAACTCTAAATCAAAACTCCGTCAAGCATCTCGCAATCATCGGAGTCATGGTGAAGACACAAATGTCAAATCCAATATTAAACCAATATGATATAAATCAAAACTATACATGTAAACATCTGAAGGAAATGCATGCCAAACCTTTCATGTTGTTGTGTGATGCCCATAACACTGTACAGTGGCGGACGTCAATTGTAAAAAAATAACCATATATGTATATATCTTTTGTTTAATATGCACGTCCCGCCGTTTTGAAAACAATTTAGAAGGGTTTCCTTGTTTTAAACGTTTTGTGTCATATCAGACACGTAGGTAAATACTGAGACTATAGCTCTCTTTTTTGGAAATCCCTTCGATAACTATCAATGCATGCAAAATATGTCCAGGTACTGTCCTCTGACTAGCCCTGCTCAGTACGAAAACGAATAGAAAATATCATAAAAACGTACTTCTCCATAGGAAATCAGTCCCAAAATGTGCATATGAATGCTATGTGCGTCTGGTGCACACGGAAATCGAAACCCATGAATGTGCCATACATGCGCACAGAAACAACATCTAAGTGTATCGGGTGTGCACGAAACACCTGTCAGAGGCAACGGTGTGCCTGACAGCAATATCAGGTGCATCTGATATGCACAAAGAATCCCGATTTAGTGCATCTGGTATGCACCAAAATCGCATCTCATAACATGCGCCCAACATGCGCGAAAATCCAAATCAGGTGCATCCATCATACACGAATAAAATCTAAATCATGTGCATCCAACATGCACGAAATCACGAAATCCAATATCAAGCGCCGAACATGCGCAAAATCCAGTCTAAGTGCGTCAAATATGCGCAAGAACCCAATCAGGCGCACAAGGTGCACAAAACAAATATCGAGTATCACTATTGAAATCGACGGTATACAACACATTTCAATCGAAATCCAAATCAGGTATACCGTGGTATATAATCTCCAAACCATGTGCATCAGCGTGCACAAAAGCAAATCAAAATACTAAAAGTGCATGAAAACTATACCGAAAGCATAAGTCAAATCATATGCATGCCTTAGGCATGAAATCACAATCAATATCTCAAATGACATCAAAACGAAGTCAGGTGCAACTGTGGTGCACAAAATACATATCAATGTACTGCAAGCATATGTGAACTATACCGAGTGCAAAAACCAAATCGAATGCGTACCATATGCACAAAATCAGCCCAACTGTGTGAAATCCATGAAATCATAAACATGTGCAGCCAAGGTACAAAACGATATCAAGTGCGATACTGTGCATAAATCATAAATCAACACAACGGTGTATAAAGCATAACTCAAGTGTAATAACTATGCACAAAATATAAATACCCAGTAGGTGCAAACATGGTGCACGAAAACAAATATCATGAAATTCAGTCATCAAGACTAAATCATGTGAATAGATCGCCCAAAATACCGAAATCCAAGATGACGGATACGTGATAATCGAATCACCAAATCACAAATCATAAATACCGTCGTCGATATTTCCTCATTTAAATTCGAGGAGGTGTTGGTGCATCCAATTCTAGCAGAGCAAGATATCTACTTGCCTACTGTTCGTGACCTGTCGTCTGGTGCCCTTAGGTTCTCGTCTCTCACTTTATATTGCTAAGTGTATAGCTTCTCGGCTCAACGGTCCAATATGGAAACGATAATGGAAGCAGTCCGCTCTGGCACATCCTTTAAAGATCTCTGGCCAACTATCATAGTCACTCATAACATGTTTCATCGACGATGCCAAACTCTGGCCTGCTGGGTGTGCGTAATATGACCGATCCTGGGTCCAAATCTTCTCGTATAATATTCCAGAAAGGTCCTGTCGAGATCTCTCCCAAATCTCATTTCTACTGAACTGCCTGGAAGTTATCATCTTTTACTAAATCTGTATCTTGTTCCGGAACGGCTTCATACTCATCGCGACTCTTTCTGGAAGATATATCCTTATACAACGCCTCTGCATGCATATCTCATCTCTGATGTCGGCGGAGTGGAACGTCATCTCATCAAGATCTCGTACGAATCTCTTACTCCACCTTTCTCTAATGTTCGGACTCATCCCTTCATGGCTGCATGGACCGCGCTCCAACGGCTATACTCGTATCTGGAGTCTCCCAAGCAATGTGTCCCATCACATGATATCCGAATGACGTCGAACCTTTCGATCGATTCGTCAAAGTTCCATAATCCTCCAAGAGCTCAACATCTTGAGTACAGTTTAATAGTATTCCAGTACATGCTACAGTACCTGCGGACCAACCGTAGAAGGGCAAACCCAAGCCTCACAAATGACACCGCTGAACTGCCGCAAACCCTAAGGTTTCAAGGCGTTCTCATGGTCATTATATCGAGTTAGGGTTTCATTCTTCTAGAGGGTCCATAGCATTACTTGCATTTGTCTCAGAATACTTTAAACTTGGAAAATGGGTTTCTGACATTCGATCGTCTCTATCGACTCCCAACGTACCTACGTGAAGTCGTCTATAGCTAGAATCAATTAATCTGATGACCTCGCATCGGGGTAAGCAAATGAACCACATGTCATAGTCACTCATCCTCGGGTGACTAGCGACCTTCTATCATATCTCTAAGTACAAACTCGTGCTGCAGTATCTCCAAACATCTGGGGCGATATCTCATCGTTCACAGCAACAACTGGCTCATCCGTCTACATGCTGAACAGTATCTCAATCATCAAGTAATCGGCTCATCGACGGTCATCACATTCTGGCTGGCCTTTATTAGTGGCTCAATCCTCTGGTGCTGATCTGCACGTCCGAGTAATCTTATAAAAGCGATCCATCAAATGCTCATGGCACGAAAACACAATAAAACGACGTCTCTATGCAATCGTAAGTCCCTGGAATCACGCCGTGGTCAGTCCTCATTCGTGACGAGCTCATGCTGACCACAATTCTAGCCGTAGCTCTCTCTCTTCTCGTGTAATCGTGGCAGCAAAACCATAAACCAATATCGATGAGGATAGATCATGGGAATGAATATAATACTGTGCAAGGAAATGTACATCCTAAGGCTTCTTAAGCGGAGTATCGTATCGTAAGTATGCCGCGGAACATACACATGGTATGTTACTCTCCTTAAGTCACCTACTCCATCAATCAATGTCAACCTACGCGACGAAAGTTCGGGTCTAATACCCCTTCGACTAAGTCTAAGTTCCATAAGGTCAAGCCTAGGTTCCGAATATATATACGCCCTAGACTCCGCATAGTCAAACATAGACTCGAACCAAGGTTAACCTAGCGCTCTGATACCAACTTTGTCACGACCTGAAATGGCACGTGACTGGGTATACACACATACACACACGATGGGTATACATATATATCAGCGTCCCATACCACTGATATATATACGCAGGAGTAAAACAATCCAGAAAGCATCATATGAAAACCTTATCATAATGCGAAATCCATGAATTATAATATATGCAATGTGAAACAGTAATATGAGCATATAAAGAAAAATCACTATTTAACTGCAAAAGTTATAAAATATATCATGCGGTTCCTAAATTCTCTAAATTCATACAATATCATTTAAAGGTGAACATGTAACTATGTAAAGGCATATGTGTAAGCATGTAGGTATACAGGTATGCTATATGTCATATGCACAATGGAATATGAATCAATAACATATAAGCATGCAATGCAATGCGAGTAGTAGAATAAATGGTAAATGAATAATAATGCAGCAATAAAGAAATATACATTCCTATATATGAGTCATACAGTTTTTGGTATTTGAAAGTTGCACGAATCGTGGTGTTTAGAAAATAGGGCTACGGTGTTTTTATGAAAAAGTACATCCTTTGAATATATCCGTAGTATCCCTTGATCTGTCTTTAAAATACTCACGATTCGTTAGTTTTTGAAACAGGTATGACTTGAGTCTAGTATAACATTTATATGTAAACTACAGGACTAAATGAACAGTCTAACCAAAAGGGTAAGGAAAAAGCACCTAAGTCTGAGTCGATATATATATATATATATATATATATATATATATATATAGTCGGTGATCCCGCCTCAATAGTATCACATACAATACAATATACAATATGATATTCTCGAGTCAAGAGTGCGGATCTATCATCAATATATAGCTCGTACGTAAATCTGTTGTACGGCATCCCAAATCTGGGTACGGGTCAAATATCACATTTATCTCATTATTCACCTGGTATCCATCATCATCATATCCTGTATTAGGGGTACTGATCTAATTCTAGTACATACTGATACAATTTATATATGTTTACGTGTATGAAAACACACGCCTAAAGGCCCGCTATAATCTCATGTCGTATCTCCTAATACGAACTAAAACATATCACCGATCTCACGGCATCAAGCGTAATCTCATCGACTCATCTCCAAATATCATCCACTATCCTCATTATCCAAGTATAGGTATACGTATGTATATACATAGTCCCATACCTATGTGTGTGTGTGTGTGTGTGTATACGTATCCCCATATACGCACAAGTAATAATAATAATGCATGCAAGGGTGTGAGTGCGTGTGTGCAAACCTATTCTATGGTTCGCGACTAAGAAATCAACCACGACACTATCATCTAAAATCACAACACATATGTAAATATATAACATATCATAAGTTACACTACGAACTGCGGGGTTGCTATACGCCATCCACCCGACTTCCCCCTAAGATGTGTATCTACTCACCTTGCTCTTCGCTTGCCGTTGACGACGTCGCCATGCGCTTGCTTTTTGTATTGAAGTTCTCGTGGGGTTACCTACACATCATAACGTATCGTGCCGCATTAAAACCCAATTCAAACCAAAACGACACGCTAAAAGCCTATAGGTTAGAACCTATGGACTACGCCTTCAAAACCACCAAACAACCCTCGATATCGTCGTACAAACATCAAGTGATCGAGGTAAAACACAAATACTAAAATCCAGAATCCAAAATACGAAAAATATAACCCCGAATCAAAACAGCAACTCATGAATTAAGTCCCAGTTTTTACCCTAGGTCAAATCAGCCAATTTTGCATATGTGGAGGGTCTAGATTACAGATACTGGAGCCATGAAACAAACACGAGCCCACGAGTCCCTAGTCTGGCCGCAAATTGTGGCCAAAATGAATATAACTGCGGCCAAAAGGTGGAGGTGGGGTCTCGGGTCTTCAGAGTAGCATCTAGGTCACCTGCACTACTCGCTGTGTTTGCTAAATAATTTTCCAGGTCCCCTAGTGTTAGCAGATTAAATTTTCTCATCACAATTTCCACAATTTCCGTATCTGCAGAATTTCAAAGTTCGTATTTGGGGTTTTAGTCTCAGGTTTTGGTCCAATATACAATCATTACAGGGGTTTAAGGTCACTATAAGCCTCAATTACACATCACAACTCAAGAATTCCTCAAACCCTAACTAGAAATTTCCAAACCTCACTAAACGACACTAAAACGGTTCTAAACAAACATGGATGTAAAAGCAATGGAAATACTATGCTAATGGTTAAGAGAATACCTCATTTGGCAACTCAAGAATTTTCTTGAGTTGCCCCAAGTGTCTAAAGTGCAAACTTTCTTGGTCCAAAGTGTTGCTTGTGAGCTTGAGCATGTTCTTAATGAAGTGGGGGTGGATTTTTGAGTTGATTTTGATGATGTTTTGAGGTGTGTAGTGGAGGTGGAGGAGGGGTGCTGCCATGGGCTGAAGAGGGATTAGAAAAAGATGAAGATGATGATGAGGGAATAAAGTGTTATGACCAAGGTTGACCCTCACATCTCTCTCTCTTGCCCATGCTTTATATTCTATTCTTTTCTTTTGTTTTCTTTTCTTTATATTTTTTTCTCATTTCATTTTAAAACTAAACACATAAATCCTAAATGAAACCATGGTTATAAAATGCAACACAAGTGTAAAATACGACACGGTGCATGTTTTGCACAAAACAAGTTTAATGCACGATTAGCGATATTTAATAGCGATCAGCACTAAATTAGTGTATAATAAATCATAAAATTTTATAATTTGCTTAAATCTCATAAAACACCTTCATTTTAGTAATTTCTATAATTTTTCCAATTTTTTCACCAAATTTATCGGTATTTAATTATACCGCCTTATTAAAATATTCAATATAATATTATTTAATTATAAAAATCCCCAAAGTTAATATTTTATTTTTCTGAAATGTTACAGCTAGCAAACTTCATGTCCGAGTTGTTTCTGTTTGAAGCGGGATCCCGTAAAAAGTCTTCTTGACGTGGTGCCCTTCCGACGAGGAGACCGGAGATCGGAGATGCCGCGAGGAGCTAGGGATGGTGGCTAAAGACCGAAAGACACGGATCGATCGGTATAGCTTTTCTATCATCTTTCTAGTTAGCTAGTTCGTGTTAATGGTTCGATCCGGGTGAAAGACTACGATAGAGCCGGTTTCGTAAAAAGTTTTTGTTCCGCGTTTGGTCTCGCATTGACGGCCGGGGCGCTACCGTAGACTTACATTTACGACATCGCTTACAAATGTAAAATCATAACCTTCTTTAGATAACAAAAATACAGAAATGATATTACAAGTCAAACTAGGTACACAAAAACAGTTGCGCAAAACCAAAATATGTCCACTTGTCAACCCTAAATGATACTCCCCTACGGACACAACATCAACGCTCGCTCCGTTAGCAACCCTGAGGGTCATATCACCGGTCTTCAGAACTCTACGGATTCTCAGTGCCTACAAAGAATTGTAGATATGAGATCCTGATCCGGTATCCAATACCCAGAAAGTAGAGTTGATTGACAGACAGTTTTCAATTTTGAACACACCTGAAGCCGAAGCCATAACTTACTTCGGGTCCTGGTTCTTGGCTCTCCAAGTCCTGCAATCTTTCTTCCAATGGCCCTTCTTATGACAGTAGAAGCATTCTTCCTTCCCTACTGTCGGCCCCGCCACTTTAGCTTTGCCCTTCGCTTCCACCTTACTAACACCACCATTCGGCTTGGTGGGGGCCTTCTTCTTCTTTCCCTTAGCTTTCGTCTTGGATCTAGAAGAGGAAGCTCCACCAACAAGCAGAGCGGGTGTCTTCCTGGATTTCTTCACGGTGCCCTCAGCACTCCTCAATATGTTGAGGAGTTCCGGAAGTTCAACTTCTTTACTTTGAATATTAAAATTCAAGATAAACTGGGCGTAGGTGGAAGGGGGGGACTGGAGAATCAAGTCTGTATACAGCTCGTTCTCTAACGTTGTCCCTAGGACCCCGAGCTCCTCAATGTAGCCAATCATCTTAAGGACGTGTTCCACTACAGATGACCCGACAGCCAACCTCGCCTGAAATAGCTTCTTCGAGATCTCGTATCTTGCGATACGAGATTGCTCTCTATATAATTCCTTGCTATGGAGGAATATGAATTCAAGATCCATATTCTCGTGCCGCCTCTGGTGTTCATTATCCATAGAGGCCGGCACGAGGCACTTGGCTTTCGCGCAATCAATTTCCCATGTCTTACGGATTCCTTATCCGCGACGCTGGAATCTGGACCTCGGATGGCGGGGGCTTTAGTAGTAAGAATATAGCCCAATTTGTTATATGTTATTGCCAACTTGACATTCCTGAGCCAATCTTTATACTTCGGCCCTGTCAATATGTTTTTATCTAATAGTAACTTAAGGCCGGTCATCTTGGTCGCTGCAATTAAGAGAGAGAGAAGAAACACTCAGCATGATGCACTTGCAAATTTAGATTGGTTTTTAATTTATCTAAACAAGATGGCTCCCACTGTTTCTCGAATCCTTCCTCAAACCATAAAAGAAGAATTAGTCAAGATTAATCTCACCGTACAATACTTGCATAACCGTTCAGCCAGGCCAGTGTCGGTACTTCGAGAGAGGTTTTACGACGCTTTCGCGAAGTTCCTTAATTAAATAACCTCTTTTCCCTGGAGACGTAGCCTCGCTAACACCTTTCTAGACACCTACTTGGTTTCGTTAAGTGGAAAAATCTCCCGAGGAGTAGCATATACTCACAGTGGGATCGGGATCCAAATATCTTCGTGTGAGAAAGTCGAAGGAATCCTACAAAAATTATCACACTCCAAATGGTATGGAACACTAGCAAGTTTCAGTTTCTTTAGAAACCCCCGATGTAAATTTTTGCCCCATGCTCTTATGTCCTTGACGAATGGCAACATATCATAAGTCACATGTTAAGCTCTACCCGTCATTGTGTAGGGTTACTAGGCATACGCACAAGGGTCTATAAGGCATCAACCATGCCCGATTCAAAATTTAGCCGTGCCGAACAACCCTAAACGAGATCTTTAAACTAGCGATTAGGCGAAAACAAGCATGTTAAACACTTTAACACTAAGTGAGAGGGATTACAACCTTTGTAGATCCTGTCCTTCACTTCTAAAGCTCCGTGTTGAGGTCCCTTCACTGCAATCATAAGGTTCCGGACTCTCGAGAGGCTCCACGAAGAGAAAGATGCAAGCTTGCTTCCGATCTTCGATAACAAAGATGATCTACCTTGAAGTTTCATTAACATAAGCTCTCACTCACTAAATGAAGTGAACACCCTCATCTAAATGGCAAGGATAGATGAGGATGATGAAGTAGGAATTTATCTCTCTTTTGTTTTCAATTACTCACTCATAATCATCACTTAGCAAAAAGCTAGAAAGCTTTATTTTCAAGAAGAAGTCAAGGAAGAAGATGAAGCATCCTTTTGTGATGAATAATGAAAAGATAATCATGATGAATAATGCAACCATGGTTAATAATGACTAGGCTAACTCATGTAGAGATTTAACCAAGGGTTTGGGTTTGGGTTGGGTTAACAATGAGTCACCAAAAATATCAACATAATATCTTAACTAATGACAAAAGAAAAACCTTCTAGAATGTTGATGAAAGAACTAACCCAATTCAAACCCTAACCTTGTTTAATCTCCACTAAACATGTTGCATTAGTAATCATATCATGTTACAATATTATATATCACATATATAATATATTTTGTAACAAAAGAAAATAATACAATTAACATATATCGCATATATATATCAATGTATTACTAGAGTGAGAAAAAGAATCTTTTAGTGAGCTTATATTAGTTAATGTAATTTAATATATCATATATATTATTATACATTAAATTATCGAATCAACACTTGATTCGACAATCCGGCTATATCGAATATAACCGAGTAATATATCATGTACCGATTCATCGAATCAACACTTGATCCGATGACCCGGCTGATATCAAATATCGCGTGAATATAATATGGTATCTCATATCGCATTATCCTCGGTCCTGCACATATCACATATGTGCCCCTACTCCATTTTGCCTGAGTTAAGAAACCTCTGTGTAGGACTCTGAAGAATCGTCAATACGCCGGCAGTAGGTGATGATCATATCAAACACCCATAAGCTGCAAGTGGTGAGCTAAACGTAACAGCCACCCAGGTATTGAGCGACCAGAAGATCAACAAGCAAGCCTGTACATTCTCCTGCGAATCCAATCAGTAACACTCCCATACAGTCCGGTCTCGTTGTTTGATATGTCGCATATCTCGCCTAGGGGTGGTAAACGTCAGACCCCAGTAGCTTGATAAGTCGTGTCGATATGAGGTCGATAACAGTTCGAGAAACTACTGATAACATTTACCAGTAAATCTCAGCAACCCTGGCCAGGGATTTCCAGTTATAGCCAATCGAACACAGCACAACATCAACTCCCTATACCGAGAGAGACGAATCCCCTCCTATCGCTCATTGCCTCCATGTGATTCGGGACTGTACCCAAAAGCCACCTTTTTGCATACTCTCTTGGACGTGGTATGATGGAAATCAAAGCACAGTAGGAATCACACAAGACTCTATGACGATCTCGGGTCAACAGACTACTCTGTACCAGTGCCACCGGAGAACTGCCATCTGACGTGAGGTATAATACCATCTGGGAGTTCTCAGCGAGTCCGTCCAGTGTACCCAGTCTCTACCGAGCACCCGTACACCATCCTTGATGTCAAACACCGATGGAAATGGGATCATCCATCGCCCATATGGGTCAAGATGCGTATACGCTAGTCTACTATGGTGTATCGATATCCTGTCTCGATACACCCTCGACTAGGAACAGTTATAGGATGTACTCGTCGACTACCGTGGCCCCACTAGTATGATCTCATCATAGTCCCAGTAGTCGAGTACATATCCTAAGGGCTTTATCAACATGTAATATAGAGACAATCAGAGTACATGTTAAGATAAAGTACAACCAGATAGCATACTATCATGTCGAGCAAGAAAGTCCTCCCTATATATGTCCAAGCATCCATTACAATATACATCGTATGTACAGTAATGGCCTCTAGGGTATACATATAACTAACAATCTCCCACTTGCACTAGGGCCATCTGTTGTGGTATTACATACCCAACAATTAGCTGTGGTTGCATACTCAACCATCCCATAAAAGTCTCTACTGGGAAAAAGGCCATTGTGAGTGGATCCGCGCTGTTTTTCTCTGTGTCTACTCTCCTAACCTCGATCTCCCTGGAGATCAACCATCTCTACGATCAGGTGATACTGCCTAAGAATTATATCTGGATTTCTGTTGGGTCGGGGGGTTCCTTGGCAAAAGCCACAACTCCATTGTCACACAATGGTAGGAACGAAGTTCATCTCATGAACTTAAATATATCCAGACTGCCTCTTTGGTAGCATCCTTGGTAACGACGTATCTTGCCTCTAATCGTTTAGTAAGTCACGGTATCTAGCTTGGAACTCTTCCAACATACCGTCCCTCCACTGAGGGTAAGGACAATGCCTGCGATTGACATTCAGTCGTCCTTATCACCCTGAAACTTTTTCAGTGATTCTCCCCAGGATCGATTGATACCATCTCACTACATCTAGTGAGACTCCTAACATCCAATTAGATCTATCTCATAGATCCAAAATCCATGATTTAGGAGGTATCACCTTCATCCTATATGGAGAATCCTTGTGATAAGCGGAGATTGACCGAGCGTAGCAAAGGAAACTCCTTCCCTATCAAGAGTATGTCATCCACCTACTCTACGAGGATCATGACTATACTCTCTACTACCTTTTTGTATATACAAGATTCATCTACCATTTTGATGAAGTCAAACTCTTTGACTACCTCATCAAAACATACGTTCCAACTCCGCGATGCCTGCTTTATCACATAAAACATCTTGCACACGTTTCCGCTGCTCCCACTGTCTACGAAGCCCTCTGGATGTGTACTTATAGACGCTCTCTTCCAAATCATTATTTAGAAAAGCGGTCATAACACCCAACCACCAGATATCGTAGTCATGGTATGTAGCTATGGCAAGTAGGATCTGGATGGACTTAAGCATAGCTTTGAAAGTCTCAACTTTTCCATGTACACCAAGTAATCTTCTCAAGATATACTTGCTCCTGATGGGGATTTAACCCTTCAGATAAAGCAACCAAAGTCCATACTTGTTGGTGTATAAGGATTCCATCTCAGATCACTAAGCATCCAGCCATTCTTACAGAGTCCCACTCCTGATGGCCTGCTCGAAACTAGTTAGGTCATCATCTCATTATGCAATCCTCACTCCCAATGTCATAGAGAAACTGAAGTATCTCTCAGGTGGGTGAGGAACCCTATCAAGATCGGTGGAGAGGCTGAGTTTCGTTAGTTACTATTGAATCCTTTGGTTCTACCAAATCATCAGCTGCAGTTTGTATAGCTGGAACTCTTTCCAGTTCTACCTCATGACCACTAATTTTTCACAAGAAATTCGCTTTCACAAAGGTGGCATGCTGAGAAACAAAACATCTTTTGTTCCTCGGTTAGGTAGAAGATATTCCCTTGCGAATGCTTGGGATATCCAACAAACTTTTACAGAACTGACTTTGCCTCGAGCTTGTCCGAATTATGCTTTTAGACATAGGCTGGACAACCCCAAATCTTAACATACTTAAGATATTGGCTCTTCCTATTCCATATCACATATGAAGTGGTAGGCAACCGATTTGATTTGAACCCTATTCAATAGGTATGCAGCTTCTCAAGTGCATAATTCCCAAAAGGAAATAGTAAACTCAGTAGTACTCATCATAGAGCGCACCATATCACATAGGGTGCAATTGCTTGGCCCCGATATACCATCGTGCTATGGTGTATACAGAGGAGTAATGCTGAGAGAGAATCTCATTCTCCTTTAGAATAGTCCAGGAATTCCGTGCTTAAGTATTCTCCTCCTTGATTTCATCAAAGTACATAATACTTATACCCTTTTTTGGTTCTCTACTTCTGACTTATATTCTGTGATTATCTCAAAAGTTTCGGACTTGTGTTTCAACAGAAACATGTGTCTGAATCTTGAGAGATCATCAGTGAATGTAATGAAGTACAAAGAACTGGTCTTGGCATGTGTAGGCAGGGGACTTTCATACATCAGCATGTATCAATCCCAAGAGTTCACCAACTCTTTCTCTGTTTCCAATAAACGGAGCTGTGGTCATCTTATCTCTGTGACATGACCGGCAAGTTTCACAAGATGTAGATTCAAACTTATTTAAATATGCATCTAAATGTAACTTAGCTAGTCGGGTCGCATTGATATGAGCTAGTCTATAATACCTCAAGAAGGATTCGTTCATTTCTGAATTCTTCCTCTTGTGTGTGTTCTGTACGTTAAGAACTGTGGTTTGATTTAGAACGTTCATGCTTTTAGATAATGTGCCTGAACCGATCAACTCTTGATATAGGAAATGTTCAAAACATTATCCAACAATACAAAATTATATCCTTTCTTTACTAATAAAGAGACTGATATGATGTTGTACATCAGGTTCGGTATCTAATAACATTCGTTCAGAATCAATGTATTCTGGTAATACAGGGTGATAACTACCAACAGACTTGGCTGCAACACTTGTACCATTTCTATCTCATGAAACTTATCACCCGTTCTCAGTTCTCTACCTATCTGTAGCCCATGTAACAAATTACATATACGGGATTCTGATCCGGTATCTCATACCTAGGACATAAAGGATACTGAGAAACAGTTCTATATAATGAACACACTCGAAGAAGATTCATCAGCATGCACTTTCTATGTTTGGGTGGCACGGGAATTCTGGTAATCCCCTATTTCCTGCTCTATCTTATAACAATTATAAGTTGGAGCGGGACTAACGTTCCTTAGTGCAGTATAACAAGCGGGTTCGGTCAATACATCCGTTTTATTATCTTGATTAAGGCGTGACATAGCCGTAACCAGGAGAGAGAGAGAAGAAAACACTCAGCGTGCGCTTTTACAAGATTAGATTGGTTATCAATTTATCTAATCAGGATGTCTCCCACTGTTTTAGTCAAATCTTTCTTCAAACCCTAAAAGAAAAGACTAGCCGGGATTAATTACACCCTACAAGTTCGCCAATCTTTCAGCCAGGCCAGTGCCGGTACTTTGAGGGAGGTTCCCCGTGCTTTCGCACGGACCTAATTAAAGTAAACCTCATTTTCCCAGGGGCGTAACCCCGTTGACACCTTTCTAGACACCTACTTGATCGGCTAATTGTAATATGTAAAACTCTCACAGGAGTAACTCTTACTCGCAGCGGGTATCGGGATCCAACTATCTCATAGAAGGTTGCAATCTCATTGCAAATTT
Source organism: Agapanthus africanus (assembly GCA_030015575.1). Taxonomy (NCBI): domain Eukaryota; kingdom Viridiplantae; phylum Streptophyta; class Magnoliopsida; order Asparagales; family Amaryllidaceae; genus Agapanthus; species Agapanthus africanus. The sequence goes on from CM057350.1 coordinate 201,492,820, forward strand.
CAACACTTGAAATTCCCAATAATCTTTTACCCCTAGCATCCTATGACCTTGACGAAAGCCAACAAATCATAGGCTACTAGTCAAGTTCAACCCGTCATTTCCCGATTGAATTAAACCCACCCGCACGGCCCTTGACGAAAGCCAACAAAGTCACACGACTACCCTAACTCAATCGCACATATGCTTATACAGATGAGCATAAATAGCTACCGCACACTACGCCTTGACGAAAGCCAACAAACGCAGCACGAATACTATGAAGTCCTTATCTGAAATGACGGAGGGCTACGACAGATTTTTAAGAAAACCCTTTTCGTAATGAACTTGATATCGTCGTAGAATCGAGTGATTTTAAATGGAGTGTTTTTGAAGCTTTTCTAGTTTTGCTAAAGAGGTCACTCGCGGTGAAGGGATCGTCGGCTCTTTCCTCATCGAATAAGGTGCAGGATATTTCACAAATACCACTATGCAAAGCAAAAACTATATAAGCAATCAAAAGACAAACCGAGTTTGTAGCATCTGCTAGTTTCACTAAAGAGGTCACTCCCAGTGAAGGGATTTCGGCTCTTTCCTTATCGAATAAGGTGCTGGATGTTCTACAAGGAACACCGCTATGCAAAGCAAGAACTAGAGCTACCAGTTTTTAAATAAGTTTCTACAACATCTTTAGGTTTCTTTTAGTTTCATTAATCTCATTAATGAAGTCCCATTTTATTATGCTTCACAAGCATCACATTTGAAACGAAATCTGCATTATAACATATATCTCATATATATAATATAAACATTCGTCTCAGGCAGTAATATGATCTCATCACAGAACACTGCAGCAGAAGAACATATATGAAATATTGGATATACTAGGACGTCCGTGTTTTAGTACGAGCCTGTATAAAACACGGATTCCACGGTCGCGATGAATAGCCAAACCCATATTCCTAGACCCCTACGAGAGCGGCAAGGAACACTGCCAATTCTAGGGTTAGGAGACCCGGTCTCGACTCCTCGAGATGGTCTCCCACTGGACCCTAGAACCCGGTTACTTATGCTCCCCGCCTTGGGTCTACCTAATGCGGAAAAGTAAATAATATACAATGGTGACATCATCCTCAGCCCGGAAGTGCCCCATAAAAGAATATTACATACAAATGAATTTTACATGAATGAAAAAGAAAAACTCTCATCTCACATAAAACCCCCGGCTTTTCAAAACGCGACGATCCAATATAACATATCACACCAACACATAATATCTCATATCATCAACGTAAGCAAGTATGTGTATCCCGATTGTCGTTGATGTATAGCAATGAAGCCGGCGATACACCACATACTACGCTTACGGTCACAGAAAAGAAAGTGTAAAAATACAACAGTTGGAATCCGCAACCTCCTTAGACATCGCATGCCTAACCAAATGAATTCCTTAGACATCGCATGCCTAACAATTATACACCCCGCATTTTAGTCTCATTATCGAAAACTCTTTTCAATATCAAGTCGGGCAATTCAACAAGATTCCCGACACCCTGATCGAATGGTCGTCGCAAACTTTAGTAGACGACCGCACCCCCGATACCGTCGACGAAATGCACTAAGGCGGAACACCGCTGCCCGAGCACTCGAACGGATGCTTTTGGCGACGGGGTTCTCCTACAGTGACTTGGTCGGGGTTATGGGGCGTGGCTGTCTATTAAGTTTACCCGGTGAGTATCCGCGTATGCTACATGATTGCGACGGACTTTTGATCGCATCAAAATCCCGTGGCAACCGATCATCTGAGACCGAACTGCTAGATTTATAACATTCAAATTAGTTATCTCATAACTACATATGGATTCCAAATATTGTATCACATTCCAGATAAATAGACAGCGTTAAAGTTTCCGATCGAATAAACAAACACCCAAGATTTCCCCAATGGCTTAACACTTGAGCGGAGTTCAAAAAGTATCCATCACATGCCACAGTACCAATGGTCCAGCCGTAAAAGGGTCAAGCCAACGCCTCACATGTGGCACACCGTACTGCCCCAAACCCTAAGGTTTAGAGGCTGTTCAGACGGTCACATAATCGAGTTAAGGTTTGTGTTCTTCTAGAGGGTCCACTGCGTTACTTGCATGATTTTCCGGAAGTTTCAAACTCGAGAAAAAATCCAAATTTTGAAAAATTTTCCGACAGGGGAAAAAGTGAGTTATTGATATCCGTTCGAACTTTTTAACAGTTTCTAAAATTACCCGGAAAAACTTAAACGAAGTTAAATTATCCGATCGAATCAATGAGTCCCCAATACATCCCAGAAAACTCAACACTTGAGTATAATTAAAAATACCCAGAAATATGAGGAAACACCTACGGATCAAACTGTAGCAACACAAAACCCTAATTCACAGAAACGGCCGCGGAACCGCGGCGCAAGCAGGGGTCTTGCCGCGCGGTTCCGCGGCGCTTTAATGGACTTAGAGGGTCATATTTTACAAGTATCCTTAGAATTCCCTGCTGATTTTTTTGAGTATTTTTAATATGAAAAAATCAACAGTTTTGAAAAAAATTCCAGAGAAGGGTATAAATCGGGGTTTCTGGGTTCGATCGGACTTTAAACTTCGCCATGACTTCGCCTAAAGCTCTAGCTTGGCTCTGATACCACTGTAGGGTTACTAGGCATACACACAAGGGTCTATAAGGCATCAACCATGCCTGATTCAAAATTTAGCCGTGCCGAACAACCCTAAACGAGATCTTTAAACTAGAGATTAGGCGAAAATAAGCATGTTAAACACTTTAACACTAAGTGAGAGGGATTACAACCTTTGTAGATCCTGTCCTTCACTTCTAAAGCTCCGTGTTGAGGTCCCTTCACCACGATCATCAAGTTCCGGACTCTCGAGAGGCTCCACGAAAAGAAAGATGCAAGCTTACTTCCGATCTTCGATAACAAAGATGATCTACCTTGAAGTTTCATTAACACAAGCTCTCACTCACTAAATGAAGTGAACACCCTCATCTAAATGGCAAGGATAGATGATGATGATGAAGTAGGAATTTAGCTCTCTTTTATTTTCAATTACTCACTCATAATCATCACTTAGCAAAAAGCTAGAAAGCTTTTTTTTTTTCAAGAAGAAGTCAAGGAAGAAGATGAAGCATCCTTTTGTGATGAATAATGAAAAGATAATCATGATGAATAATGCAACCATGGTTAACAATGACTAGGCTAACTCATGTAGAGATTTAACCAAGGTTTTGGGTTTGGGTTGGGTTAACAATGAGTCACCAAAAATATCAACATAATATCTTAACTCATGACAAAAGAAAAACCTTCTAGAATGTTCATGAAAGAACTAACCCAATTCAAACCCTAACCTTGTTTATTCTCCACTAAACATGTTGCATTAGTAATCATATTATATTACAATATTATATATCGCATATATAATATATTTTCTAACAAAAAAAAATAATACAATTAACATATATCGCATATATATCAATGTATTATCAGAGTAAGAAAAAGAATCTTTTAGTGAGCTTATATTAGTTAATGTAATTTAATATATCATATATATTATTATACATTAAATTATCGAATCAACACTTGATCCGACAATTCGGCTATATCGAATATAACCGACTAATATATCATGTACCGATTCATTGAATCAACACTTGATCCGATGACCCGGCTGATATAAAATATCGCGAGAATATAATACGGTATCTCATATCGCATTATCCTCGGTCCTGCACATATCACATATGTGCCCCTACTCCATTTTGCCTGAGTTAAGAAACCTCTGTGTAGGACTATAAAGAATCGTCAATACGCCGGCAGTAGGCGATGATCATATCAAACACCCACAAGCTGCAAGCGGTCAGCTAAACGTAACAGCCACCCAGGTATTGAGCGATCAGAAGATCAACAAGAAAGCCTGTACTTTCTCCTGCGAATCCAATCAGTAACACTCCCGTACAGTCCGGTCTCGTCGTCTGATATGTCGCATATCTCGCCTAGGGGTGGTAAACGTCAGACCCCAGTAGCTTGATAAGTCATGTCGATATGAGATCTATAACAGTTCGAGAAACTACCAATAACACTTACCAGTAAATCTCAGCAACCATGGCCAGGGATTTCCAGTTATAGCCAATTGAACACAGCACAACATCAACTCCCTATACCGGGAGAGACGAATCCCCTCCTATCGCTCATTGCCTCCATGTGATTCGGGACTGTACTCAAAAGACACCTTTTTGCACGCCCTTTTGGACGTGGTATGATGGAAATCAAAGCACAGTGGGAATCACACAAGACTCTATGACGATCTCGGGTCAACAGACTACACAGTACCAGTGTCACCGAAGAACTGCCATCTGACGTGAGATATAATACCATCTGGGAGTTCTCGGCGAGTCCGTCCAGTGTACCCTGTCTCTACTGAGCACCCATACACCATCCTTGATGTCAAACACCGATGGATATGGGATCATCCATCGCCCATCATGTGGGTCAAGATGCGTATACGCTAGTCTACTCTGGTGTATCGATGCCCTGTCTCGATACACCCTCGACTAGGAACAGTTATAGGATGTACTCGTCGACTACCGTGGCCCTACTAGTATGATCTCATCATAGTCCCAGTAGTCGAGTACATATCCTAAGGGCTTTATCAATATGTAACATAGAGACAATCAGAGTACATGTTAAGATAAAGTACAACCAGATAGCATACTATCATGTCGAGCAAGAAAGTCCTCCCTATTTATGTCCAAGCATCCATTACAATATATATTGTATGTACAGTAATGGCCTCTAGGGCATACATATAACTAACACATTGTTCTGGTTAATTTGAACCCACCCATACATACTCTTGACGAAGGCCAAAATAGCAGTACGACTGTCCCAAACCAACACATCTATCTATGCTACAAATGAATATTCAGCAGCTACCAATCACTATGCCTTGGTGAAGGTCAAAATACATAGCTTGAATACTACTGAATATCCAACTGAAATGACGGAGGACTACGAATGGTTTTGGCGAAACCGTGAACGTAGTGAACTTGATATAATCGAAGGAAGCTGATAGCTTTTAAAAGGAGTGGTTTAAGCTCCACATTTTAAAAGTTTTGCTGTTTCGAAAAAACCGAGTGGTTTTAAAATTGTTCCAACGATTCAGCTTTGGTTTGTTTGCTTTGCATTAATGTAATGCAGTCCCATCATAACCTACCATTGCAGAAAAAGAATGAAAATACAACGTACTCTTGTACTATCCGCATTCGCCATGGGGCCCCATCATCACCCGTTAGGTTACTTAACTAATGACAGAGCGGGGGCTGGACTAGCGCGAATGCAAAACATAAGCAATGTCTACTAGATATTATATATAGATATATACATTCTTCTCACGCAATAATAGGAATTAAAGATCACAGATGAACATATTGGATATACTTGGAATTCCGCGTTTCGTTTGAGCCTATAACGAAAGACGGATTCCACGGTCATGATGAATAGAAAAACCCCACCCTAGACCCCTACGAGTGCGGAAAACTACCCGCCAAATTCCTGAAGTGAAGCAACCTCTCTCAACAAAGTGAGTAGGCCACTCGGCACATAAAAAACCCGGTAGTTTGTGCACCCCACCTTGGGTCTATCATAGGAGTAGAAAACAGTAAAAGAAATAATACAACGGTGGCTACAACCTCAACCCGGATGTGCCCCGCAAAATAATATTACATCAATTTACAATTTACATCGAATGAAAGATAAAACACTCATCTCACATCCCCGGCTATTCATCCACGATGATCCAACAAGTTCATATACATAAACCGACATAACATCATCACAGATATGTGCAACCCCGACTAATCGACGTATAGCAATTAGTCGAAGTTTCCAAACACATATTCACATCACAAAGCTTGTAAAGTAACTACAACATTAGAATTCCTCACGCAAATAAGCAAACTAAACCAATTTTTCCAAAACTTTGAAAAATCCAGTGAGCTAAAGTTCCAAAACCGATCATTTTAAGCCAATCCGGGAGTCGAAACGAACTCGAAACCCGCCCGAATGATCGTGGAGAGTTAGAGAATGAAATTAAATTCGAGTTAGGGGGACTAGAGGGGGTACCCCACCTCTGAGGCCACCACGAGGTGGCCAGGGGGTGAGGCATACCCGAAACTGCCTAAGGTGGGGTAGTTCCGGGTCCCCACCGCTAAGACCACCTTGTAGCGGTCTTGGGGTGTGGGCCCAGCCCTTCGGGCCCCTCCGGGGGTTCCCCGGGGTGCCCTCGCTCCACCCTGCGGCTTCTCAGTTCAAACCGTGAGCCCGCGGGGTGTGCAAACAACTCAAAACTTCAATTTTGAAAACTGTTTTTGTCGGCAGTTTTTGCACGACAAAAACAACGGATTTCTAACGTTGCTACAAGCTATCTAAGGTGTATGAGTGGCTCTGATACCACTGTAAGTCGATGTCGCGCACCCCACATATTTGCAGGGAGGCGGAAATAGCAAATAATTATTTTTACGGGCTTCGCAACACATACTTGAACCAAGGATCGAACATAAAACCCTAGCTAGCATACTACTTGAAGTTTAACTACTCGGATGAATGTTATACCTTGTAGTATCGTGTACTTCTTGTCTTCTTACTGTACTCTTTCTCTTCTTGCTTCCCTCTTTCACTTCGTGAGCTCCTTGGAGTGAAAATGGATAGCGCCGCCTCATCGGCTTCTCGAAGTCGAAGAAAATCCACCCGAGAGTTCCAACCTTGAGCTTTAACCTCCAAGATGAGGTAACTAGGTCACTTGGTGTGCTAAACTAAGTATCCTAGAGTGAGTAGAGAGTGATTTTGGGTAGCTAAGTTTTACTAACTCTTGAATTCTCAACATATGAGATAATAAGAGTTAAGATTTGAGAGGAAGAAGAAGAGAGTGAACTTGAGGAAAGAGAAAATGTTTTTGATAATGATAATTGAGATGGATCACTTGATATGACTACAAGCATGGCAATAAAAGTATCTCACCCAAAATATCTAGTGCCGCAAAATAGCTCACAAAAATATCTAAGTCAAATAGTCAAACCAAGTAGCCATGGCACAATTATCATTTACAAAAATAACAAATAATTTCCTCCACCTCATAATTGTTTTAATCAAGTCAATGGTCAAAACCCTAATGAGGTGTCTCCTTCTAAAATAATCTTGAGTAATTACAAGAATGCCCCTTTCATCTGTATATACATACCCGCATTCGTGTTTCGAGAAACACGAATACAATGAGACGAAACTAATCCAACAATCTAATACTAGGATCCGGCTTAAACCAAAACCCATTAGTATTGTCTGCTTGAACATCACATGCGCACACGTATGTGATTGAGCCCTGTCGTAAAACCATACGACCTCTACATCGTTTCGCCCGAAGCAAGGAAACCCTCTGTGTGGGACTCTAAAGACTCGACAGTACGCTGACAGTGGGTTTAACCACAAGCACGTCTGCAGTACTAGCTGCACGTAACGACTACCCAGGTATCTGTCGATAAGAAGGCCGTCGAGCAAACTCATCCGAACTCTTACTGAGCCTGTCTGTGGCAATCTCCGTACAGTCCGGTCTGTTCGTCTGAGAGTATTGCATATTGGGCCTAGGGGCGGTAAACGTCAGACCCCTAATAGCGTAATAAGTCATGTCGAAGTGCAGCCCAAAACACCTTGAGAAACTACTGGAGTACCTACCAGTAAATCTCGCTTGCCCTGGCCAGGGACTTTGTGTAATGGCTTTCCGAACAAAGCGCGACATCAACCCCCAATACCGGGAGAGACGAATCCTATTTAACCACCACTGCTTCCAAGTGCTTCGGGACTGCACCCAACTACTACCTGTTTGCACGCCTCAATAGAGCCGTGGTAGGGTAGTAATCTAAGAACAGAGGGAACACACTTGAGGCGAAATAGCAGTTTCAAGTCGACGAACTAAGCTGTAGTCATGTTACCTAGGAACTACTACTTGACGATATGTATAGTACCAACCAGCAGTACCCCACGAGTCCGTCCAGTGTAACTCATAACCCAATGAGCACCTACTTACCATCTCCAGTACGACGTACTGATGGCTGTGGGACAGACCATCTCCCCTGCTGGGATGAGAAGTGTTTACACTAGTCTACTCTGGAGTATCGATGCCCTTTCTCGATAATCCTACGACTAGGGACCTATATAAGGATATGCTTGTAGACTACCCAGCCCCCACTAGTATGACTGCCATCACAATGATGGTAGTCAAGTAAAGATCCTAAGGGCTCTATCAATATGTATTAGCGATACGTTAAAAGAAACATATACATATATTAAGATAGATTCAAACCAAGTAGCATATTACTATATTGAGCAAGACTATTATAAATCCGTGTATATATCCCAAGCTTTCAAAAATATAATATACAAATTAGTACTATACAATAATAGCCTCTAGGGCATATTACACTAACAATCTCCCACTAGAAATTCCTTTTCTAAAAAGGTGGCATTCCGAGAAACAAACACCTTTTGTTCCTCGGTGTCGTAGAAGATATGCTCTCGTGAATGTTTGGGATATCCAACAAACGTACACAGAACAGACCTTGCCTCGAGCTTGTCCGAGTTTTGCTTTTTAACATAAGCCGGACAACCCCATATCTTAATGAAATTAATACATGGTCTCTTCCCTTCCCATATCTCATATGGAGTGGTAGGCACTGATTTGGTCGGAATCCTATTCAATAGGTATGCAGCTGTCTCAAGTACATAACCCCAAAAGGAAATAGGTAACTCAACAATACTCATCATAGAGTGCACCATATCTAATAGGGTGTGATTTCTCTGCTCCGAAACTCCATTGTGTTGTGGTGTATATGGAGGAATAAGCTGAGAGAGAATCTCATTCTCTTTTAAATAGTCTCGGAATTCCGTGCTCAAGTATTCTCCTCCTCGATCAGATCGAAGGACTTTAATACTTTTACCCATCTTGTTCTCTACTTCGCACTTATATTCCTTGAATTTCTTAAAAGCTTCATATTTGTGTTTCAACAGGAACAAAAGTTCGAATCTTAAGAGATCATCAGTGAATATAATGAAGTACGAGAAACCAGTCCTGGCATGTGTAGACATAGGACCGCATACATCACTATGTATCAGTCCCAAGAGTTCAGTAGCTCTTTCTCCATGTCCCGTAAACACAGTTTTGTTCATCTTTCCTTTGAGACATGACTGGCAAGTTTCGTAATATGTAAATTCAAACCGATTCAAATATCTATCTTTATGCAACTTTGCTAGTCTGGTCGCATTGATATGACCAAGTCTATAATGCCACAATAAGGCTTCGTTTATTTCTGAACTTTTTCTCTTGTGTGTGTTCTGTATACTTAGAACTGTGTTTTGATTCAGCACGTATATGCCGTTACACAACGTACCAAACCCAATCAACACTTGATTCAGGAAAATGTTCATAACATTTTTCTCTAGTGCAAAATTACATCCATCTTTATCTAATAAAGAAACAGATATGATGTTGCACATCATCGACGGTACGTAATAACAGTCGTTCAAAATCAATGTATTACCATTTGGCAATACAAGGTGATATTCGCCGACAGCTTCGGCAGCAACAATTACTCCGTTCCCTACTCTGAGGGATATATCACCCTTTCCCAGTTCTCTATTTCTTCTTAATCCTTATAACTGATTATAAATATGGGATCCTGATCTGGTATCTAATACCCAGGACGTAGAGCAAAATGAGAAACGGTTCTCAATAACGAACACACCCGAAAAATATGCATCAACATGCTCTTTTGTCGTTCGGGTAGCATGGGAATCCGTGCATTCTCCTATTCCTTACTTAGACTTATGACAGTCATAAGATAGAGTGGAACCAACGTTCCTCAGCCCAGTATAATAAGCAGGTTCGGTCAATACATCCATATTATTATCTTGATTAAGGCGTGTCATGGTCGTTACCTGGAGAGAGAGAGAGAAGAAAACACTTTAGCGTGCGCTTTTGTAAGATTAGATTGGTTATTATCTTATCTAATCAGGATGGCTCCTACTGTTTTTATCAAATCTTCCTTCAAACCCTAAAAGGTAAGATTAGCCAGGATTAATTACATCCTACAAGTTCGCCAATCGGTCAGCCAGGAAGGTATTGGTACTCCGAGGGAGTCTCCCCATGCTTTCGCATGGAACTAATTAAATAACCTCGTTTCCACAGGGGCATAATCCCATTAACACCTTTCTTAGACACCTACTGGATCATCTAATTGTAAAGTGGTAAACTCTCCCAGGAATAACACTTACTCGCAGTGGGTATCGAGATCCAACTATCTCATAGAAGGTATGCAATCTCATTGCAAATTTCAACACTTGAAATTCCCAATATCTGTTTTTACCCGTAATGACCTATGACCTTGACGGAGGCCAACAAACCATAGGCCGCTAGTCAAGTTCTACCCATCATTTCGTGATTGAATTAAACCCACATGCATGACCCTTGACGGAGGCCAAAAAAGTCGTACGACTACCATAATCCAATCGCATCATATGCGGCAGATAAGCACTAATCAATTACCGCACACTACGCTTTGACGGAGGCCAACAAACGCAGCACGAATACTGAATAGTCCTTATCTGAAATGACGGAGGTCTACGACTGGTTTTGAATAAAACCTTTAACGTAATGAACTTGATATCGTTGTAGAATACAGTGATTTGAAAGGAGTGGTTTAAGCTCCGCTTTTTAAAATCGAGTAGTTTTCAAAACAAACCGAGTGGGTTGTAGCATTTGCCAGTTTTGCTAAAGAGGTCACTCCCGGTGAAGGGATCTAGGTTCTTTCCTCATCGAATGAGGTGCTGGATATTCATAAAGGAATATCGCTATGCAAAGCAATAACTAGAGCGACCTTTTTGAAAAATTAATTCTACAATATCTTTAGGTTTCTTTTCTTTTCATTAATCTCATTAATGACGTCCCATCATTTATGTTTCCTAAACATCACATAAAAATCGAAAATAGAACGTATGTTTATGCCATCCGCATTTGCCATGGGGCCCCGTCATGCACCGTTATGTTACTTAACTAATGGCAGAGCGGGGGCAGGACTAGCGCGGGTGAAAAACATAAGCAATGTTTATTATTGTAGGGTTACTTAGCGCGGCAGCAAGGTTTCGGGAGGCATCGTCCATGCCATTTTCAAATTTTTGCCGTTCTAAAGAACCCTAACCCTAGAATCTTAATTAGAGAATTAAACAAACAAGCATGCAAACAACTTTACATACTAAGTGAATGAGGAATACAACCTTTGTAGACCGGTCCTTCACTTCTAAAGCTCCGTGTAGTAGTCCCTTCACTCCAAGTAGTGAACTCCCGAACTCTAGAAGGGGTTCACATGAAGAAATGAACAAGCTTGCTCGAAGTCTTCGAGTTCGAAGATGATCTACGTCGAGGAGACTCAAGCTCATGCTACCTCTTCACTAATGGTAGATTAGTGAAGCAAACACCCTAAACTAAATGACTAATATAGTAGAGAATGATGAAGTAGGAAGTGGGCTCTCTTTAGATTTCTTTTTCTCACAATATTTCATCACCTTGAGAAAAGCTAGTGAGCTTTTCTCATTAGGAAGAAGAAGCTCAAGTGAAGAATGAGAATCAACTCATGAGGTGAGAATAGTAACCATGGGTGATTATCAACTACTGTGTCATACACTAACTCATGTAGAGAATAAACCATGGGTTAACAACAATGGTCGGGTTAATAAATATCTACAAGTAAAATAAAATTAGTGGACTTGGTTAATGGTTCCATAAGCTTCTACAAGCTTGAACCATGTGACTAATCACCATTAATATTGATTTACTTTAAATAAACAAAACCCTCACATTATTATAAGCATGGTGTAAGTCTCATACACCCATGTCACATGTGGCATCAAGCATGACACAGTAGTTGTACATTAATATATATCACATATATACTATATACACACAAGTGAGAAAAAGAAATGTTTAATTGAGCTAATATTAGTTAATGTAAATTAATATATCACATATATAATTATACATTAAATTATCAAATCAACACTTGATTTAATAATCCGGCTATATCACATACAACCGATCAATATCAAATGTAACAACTTATCGAATCAACACTTGATCCGATAACTCGGCTATATCACATATAACCGACTGATCTTACATATCGTGTGAATAGAATGCGGTATCACATACATGCATTAATCTCGTTCCCGTCCATATCATATATGTGCTCTTACTTCGTTTCGCATGAACCAGGAAACCTCTGTGTAGGACTCTAAAGACTCGTCAATACGCCGGCAGTAAGTGATGATCATATCAAACACACACAAGCCGCAAGCGGTCTGCTAAACATAATGGACACTCGGGTATTAAGCAATCAGAAGATCAACAAGCAAGCCTGTTCGTACTCCTGCGAATCCAATCAGTAACACTACCGTACAGTCCGGTCTCTTCGTCAGATATTTTGTATATCACAGCCTGGGGGTGGTATAACGTCAGACCCCAGTAGCCTGATAAGTCATGCTGATACAAGGTCCATAACGGTTTGAGAAACTACTGATAACACTTACCAATAAATCTCAGCATCCCTGACCAGGGATTTCCTGTTATTGCCAATCGACCATAGCGCAACATCAACTCCCAATACCGAGAGAGACAAATCCCCTCCTATTGCTCATTGCCTCCATGTGACTCGAGACTGTACCTAAAAACCACCTTTTTGCACGATTTATTGACCGCGGTATGGTGGCAATCAAAGCACCATGGGAATCACATAAGACTCTATGACGATCCCGGGTCGACAGACTAACCTGTACCAGTGTCACCAGAGAACTGCTATCTGACGATAGGTGTAATACCATCTAGGAGTTCTCGGCGAGTCCGTTCACTGTACCCAGTCTCACTGAGCACCCGTATACCTTTTCTAATGTCAAACACTAATGGATGTGGGATCATCAATCGCCCATCATATGGGTCACGAAGCGCATGTGCTAGTCTACTCCGGAGTATTGATGCCCTGTCTCGATACTCTCACGACTAGGAATTATTATAGGGTGTACTTGTGGACTACCCTTGTCCCCACTAGTATAATCTCCATCATAGTCCTGGTAGTCAAGTACATATCCTAAGGGCTTTATCAACATGTGAGAGCAAGACAGCATCACTTATTCAAGTCAACATGTTAAGATAAAGAGCAACCAGATAGCATACTATCATGTCGAGCAAGAAAGTCCTCCCTATATATGTCAAAGCATCCATTACAATAAACATCACATGTACAGTATTGGCCTCTAGAGCATATATATAACTAACAATCTCTCACTTGCACTAAGGCCAGCTGTTGTAGTATCCAATACCCAACAATATAGCAGTGGTTGTAGTATCCCATACTCAGCCATCCCAAAATCTCTCAAATAGTATTTGGGGAAATAGGCCTTGGTGAGTGGATCCTCCGTGTTAACTTCAAAATCTACTCTCCTTATCTCGATCCCTTGGAGATCAACCATCTCCCTGATCAGGTGATACTTGCCTCAGAATATGTCTGGATCGCTGATGGTACCGTTGTTCCTAGGCTAAAACCATAACTCCATTGTTGTTACAATAACAGTTATTGGATGCTCAATGGTAGGAACCATGATCGCCTCATGAACAAGAAATTCCCAGACAGCCACTTTGGCAGCATCATTGATAGCAATGTATTCAGCCTTTATCGTCTAGTATGCCACGGTATCTAGCTTGGAACTCTTCCAACATACCGTCCCTTCACTGAGGGTAAAGACAATGCCTGTGATTGACTTTCAGTCGACCTTATCACTCTGGAAGCTCGAACCAAGAACAATCATTTAGTGCTTCTTAAGTACTTAAGAATGTCCTCTACAGCTGTCTAGTGATTCTCCCAAGATCCGATTGATTTCTGATCACTGCACCTAGTGAGTCAGCTATATCTGGTCTAGTACATAACATCGCATACATGATAGAGCCTCCTGCTGAAGCATAGGGTATCCCTTGCACGCGAGCTCTCTCCAAATCAGTCTTGGAAGACATCTTTTTGGAGAGAGTGATTCCAGAGTAAGTGGGTGAACCACCACGCTTAAAATCCTCCATACTAAACCCCTTTAGTATGAACACTTCCAACATCCACTTAGATCTATCCCTATAGATCATAATCCATAAGATGTAGTAGGTATCATCCATATCTTCCATGGAGAATCCTTGTGATAAGAGGAGCTTGACCGAGTGTAGCATAGGAAACCATTTCCTATCAAGAGTATGTCATCTACGTACAATACGTAGAGGACAACCTTACTCTCTAAAACCTTCTTGTATATACAAGGTTCATCTACCTTTTTGATGAAGTCAAACTCTTTGACTGCCACATCAAAATAGATGTTCCAACTCCACGATGCGTGTATTGATCCTGATGGACTTAAGCATAGCTTTGAAAGTCTCAACTTTTCCATTTATACCAAGAATCTTCTCAAGATCCATTTGCTCCCAATGGGTTTTACCCATTCAGGTGCAACATGCAAAGTCATACTTTGTTGGTGTACATGGATTCCATCTTTAATCGCAAAGCATCCAGCCTTTTCACAGAGTCGCCACTCATGATGGACTGCCTGAACCTAGTTGGTCCATCATCTCATGATACAATCCTCGCTCCTACGAGAAGACCGTAGTATATCTTAAATGGATGAGGAATCCTACCAGATTCACGGAGAGGCTGAGGTTCGTTGGAGACTATTGAATCCTTTGATTTCACCAAATTATCAGCCGTTAGTTTGTCTAGCTGGAACTTCTTCCAGTTCTACCTCATGACCACAAATTTCTTCACAAGAAATTCCTTTTCTAAAAAGGTGGCATGCTGAGAAACAAAACACCTTTTGCTCCTCAGAGTGGTAGAAGATATTCCCACACAAATATTTGGGATATCCTAACAAACTTACAGAACTGATCTTGCCTTGAGCTTGTCCGGATTCTGCTTTTCAACATAGGCCGGACAACCCCATATTTTAACTCGTTTAAGACATGGTCTCTTCCCATTCCATATCTCATATGTAGTAGTAGGCACCGATTTGGATTGAACCCCATTCAATAGGTATGCAGCTTCTCAAGTGCATAACTCCAAAAGAAAATAGGTAACTCAGCAGTACTCATCATAGAGTGCACTTTATCTCATAGGGTGCGATAGCTCTGCCCCGATACACCGTTGTGCTGTGGTGTATACGAAGGAGTAAGCTGAGAGAGAATCACATTCTCCTTTTAAAAACTCCAGGAATTTCATGCACAAGTATTCGCCTCCTCGATCACATCGTAGGACTTTAATACTTCTATCCGTCTGGTTCTTCAACTTCAAGCTTATATTCCTTGAATTTCTCAAAAGTTTCAGACTTCTGTTTCAACAGGAACACATGTCCGAATCTTGAGAGATAGTCGATGAATGTAATGAAATACGAAGAACCAACCTTGGCATTTGTAGACATAGGACCGTATACATCATCATGTATCCGTCCCAAGAGTTTAGCAACTCTTTCTGTGTTTCCAGTAAACGGAGTATTGGTCATATTAGCTTTGAGACAAGACTGGCAAGTAGCATAAGATAAAAATTCGAACAGATTCTCATATTCATCCTTATGTAACTTAGCTGGTCATGTCGCATTTATATGAGCTAGTCTAAAATACCGCAAGAAGGATTCGTTCATTTCTGAACTACTCCTCTTGGGTGCATTCTATATACTTTGAATTGTGGTTTGATTTAGAATGTATATGCTATTACATAACATGCCTGATCAAATCAACTCTTGATTCAGGAAAATGTTCACAACATTATCCTCCAATACAGAATTATATCTTTCTTTAAATTAATAAATAAACTGATGTAATGTTGTATATCAGGTTCGTTATCTAATAACATTTGTTCAGAATCAATGTATTAATATAAGGTGATATCTGCCAACTGACTTGGCTGCAACAATTGCATCATTCTCTAACACTTAGAGACATATCACTCATTCCCAGTTCTCTTCCTATCTGTAGCCCATGTAACACATTACATATGCGGGATCCTGATCCGGTATCACATACCCAGGACGTAGAGGATATTGACAAACAGTTCTCGGTAATGAACACACCCGAAGAAGATGCATCAACATGCATTTTCTTTGATTGGGTGGAATGGGAATCCAGATATTCCCCTATTTCCTGCTCAGACTTATAACAGTTATAAGATAGAGCAGAACCAACGTTCTCCAGTTCAGTATAATAAGCAGGTTCGGTCAATGCATCCATATTATTATCTTGATTATGGCGTGACATGGTTGCTACCACAAGAGAGAGAGAGAGAAGAAAACACTCTGCGTGCTCTCTTGTAAGATTAGATTGGTTATTATTTTATCTAATCAGGATGGCTCCCACTGTTTTTATCAAATCTTCCTTCAAACCCTAAAAGGTAAGACTAGCCGGGATTAATTACACCCTACAAGTTCACCAATCTTTCAGCCAGGCCAGTGTCGGTATTTTGAGGGAGCTTCCCCGTGCTTTCGCACGGACCTAATTAAAATAAACCACGTTTTCCCAGGGACGTAACCCCATTAACACCTTTCTAGACACCTACTTGATCGGCTAATTGTAATGTGTAAAACTCTTCCAGGAGTAACTCTTACTCGCAGTGGGAATCGGGATCCAACTATCTCATAGAAGGTATGCAATCTCATTGTAAATTTAAACACTAGAAATTCCCGATAATATTTTGCCCCAAGCGTCCTATGACCTTGACAGAGTTCAACAAACCATAGGCTGCTAGTCAAGTTTAACCCGCCATTTCATGATTGAAATAAACCCACCCGTACGACTCTTGACAGAGGTCAACAAGGTCGCACGACTACCCTAATCCATTCGCATCATATGCTTTGCAGATAAGCACTAATCAGCTACCGTACACTAATCCTTGACAGAGGTCAACAAACGCAGCACGAATACTAAATATTACTTATCTGAAATGACGGAGGGCTACGACAGGTTTTTAAGAAAACTCTTTACGTAATGAACTTGATATCGTTGTAGAACCGAATGAATTTTAAAAAGAAGTGTTTTTTAGGCTTTTACTAGTTTTGCTAAAGAGGTCACTCCTGGTGAAGAGATCTCGGCTCTTTCCTCATCGAATGAGGTGCAGGATATTTCACAAATACCACTATGCAAAGCAAAAACTATAGAAGCAATCAAAAGACAAACCGAGTGGGTTGTAGTAACTGCTAGTTTCGCTAAAGAGGTCACTCCTGGTGAAGGGATCTCGGCTCTTTTCTTATCGAATAAGGTGCTGGATATTCTGCAAGGAATACCGCTATGCAAAGCAAGAACTAGAGTTATCAGTTTTTAAAACAAGTTTCTACAATATTTTTAGGTTTCTTTTATTTCATTAATCTCATTAGTGAATTCCCATCAATTATGCTTCACAAGCATCACATATGAAACGAAAGCAGCAATATTAATTATATCTGTTGGATATATGTATGCCATAAAGGCCATTATATGTATAGTGGATGCTTGGACATGTATGTATGTATGTACATATATATATATATATATATATATATATATATATATATATATATATATATAATTACTTTCTTTCTCGACATGATAGTATGTTATCTGGTTTACTTTATCTGACATGTTGATTTGATCATGCTTTTATTCATTTGCACATGTTGATAAAGCCCTCAGGATATTTGCTTGACTACTGTGACTATGATGCAGATCATACTAGTGGGGCACGTATAGTTTATAAGCATATCCTTGAAGTTTTCCTAGTCGTGGGTGTATCGAGACGGGGCATCGATATTCCAGAGTAGACTAGCGTATACCATTCTTGTCCCATATGATGGGCGATGGATGATCCCATATCCATCTGGTGAGGTGACACCAAAGATTGTATGCGGGTTCTCAGTGGAGACCGGGTACACTGAACGGACTCACAGAGAACTCTTATGTGGTATTATATCTATCGTCGGATAGCAGTTCTCAGGTGACACTGGTACAGGTTAGTCTGTAAACCCGAGATCATCATAGAGTCTTGTGTGTCCTCCCACTGTACTTTGATCTCCACCCTACCACGGCTCTACTGAGTCGTGCAACAGGTGGTCTTTGGGTACAGTCTTGAGGCACAGGGAGGCGATGAGCGATAGGAGGGGTTTCTTACTTTGAGATACGTGGCGTATCGAAAGCTGTTTCAGATGCGAATGGCCCCTGGTGCATCAGTAGGAGACCATGTCCTGAAGATGATTGGTCATATAGAAGAACTTGAGGTACTGGGATGGACTATGGATAATGAGCAATATACAGATGTTGTTCTGCAGTCTCTCTCCCCCGCCTTTGCTCCATTTCATAGTGAATTTCAATATGAACGATTTGGAGAAATCATTGCCTGAACTTCTCAATATGTTAAGAAGTGCAGAGAGCACGCTGAAAACAGCGAAGACTCCCGCTCTGCTTGCTGGGCCATCTTCCTCTTCCGTCCCAAAAGCCAAGGCCAAGGGAAAGAAGAAGAAGAAGTCCATCAAACCGAAAGGTGGAGTTAAAAAGGCGAAGGGGAAAGACACATCTGGGGCCGCGGGAAGTGGAAAAGGGGAATGTTTTTACTGCCACAAATCGGGACATTGGAAATGCAACTGTGCTGTGTATCTTGCAGATCTCAAGAAGAAGAAGCATGGTGATGCTTCCGCTTTAGGTGTGTTTGTAACTGAGAATTGTTTTTCAATTAAGCTTGCATCTTGGGTATTAGATACCGGTTCTGGTTCTCACATCTTCAATTGTGTGCAGGGGTTGAGAAATAGTAGAGTTTTGAATACATGAGATCATACTCTGCGGGTTGGAAATGGTTCCAATGTACATGCTGTATCCGTAGGAGAGTATCATCTGGGTTTACCTTCGGGTTGTATATTGGTTTTGAACCCGTGTTATTTTGTACCAAGTATGCTATGTAATATAATATCCGTTTCTTTGTTAGACAATGAAGGATATCATTTTGTGTTGCAAAATAATGTTATGAATATTAACTTGAATCAAGAGTTGATTGGGTATGGTACATTAAATTACGGTATTTACGTCCTGAACCAACACACAGTTTTCAATATACAACATACTAATAAAAGAAAATTTTCAGATATAAATGAAGCTTTTCTTTGGTATTGTAGACTTGGTCATATTAATGAAACAAGACTAAGCAAGCTACATAAAGATGGATATTTAAATCCTTTTGAATATAAATCTTATGCAACTTTTCAGTCCTGTATCAAAGGTAAAATGACCAAAACTCCGTTTACTGGACACGGAGAAAGAGCCGTGGAACTCTTAAGCCTCATACATAGTGATGTATGCGGACCAATGTCTACACATGCTAGAGGCGGCTTTTCATACTTCATTACTTTTACTGATGATTTCTCAAGATTCGAACACGTGTTTTTAATAAAGCACAAATCCGAAGCTTTCGAGAAATTCAAGGAGTACAAACTTGAAGTAGAAAAACAAACAGGCTTGAGCATCAAGAAACTTCGATCGGATCGAGGTGGAGAGTACTTACGTACATAGTTTTCAGACTTCTTAAAAGAGAATGGGATTCTCTCTCAGCTTACTCCTCCTTACACAGCACAGCACAACGGTGTGTCAGAACGGAGGAATTGCACCCTATTAGATATGGTATGATCCATGATGTGTGATGCTGAGTTACCTCTTTCCTTTTGGGGATATGCATTGTAGACAGCAATGTCTCTGTTAAACAGGGTTCCAACCAAGACCGTGTCTACCACTCCATATGAGATATGGAGTGGAAAGAGACCATCTCTTAAAAGAGTTAGGATTTGGGGTTGTCCGGCTTTTGTTGAAAAGCAGAATCTAGACAAACTCGAGACACGATCGGTCATGTGTAAATTTGTGGGATATCCAAAACATTCGTATGGATATCTATTCTACTACAAGGAGGAACAAAAGGTGTTTGTTACTCACATGCCACATTTTTGGAAAACGAAATCTTTACAGACAGTACTGATGGCAATGCGATAGAACTAAATGAGGTTCTAGAGACACAAATTACTCAGGACGAATTGGTTGAAACTGATGTTGCAGTAGAACTTCAAGAACTTCAGCCGCTCCGGAGATCTAGTAGAACTTTTCGCCCACCGGAGAGATACTATGGGTTTCTCATTGATGATGATTGAGAAGATTGCATCATGGATGATGATGACCCTACTAGTTTTCAGCAAGCTATTACGAGTGGTGACTCAGTGAAGTGGAAGGAAGCCATGAGATCCGAAATGGAGTCCATATACACCAACAAAGTATGGACTTTGGACTTTGCACCTCCTGGGATAAAACCCGTTGGGTGCAAATGGATCTTTAAAAGAAAGATTGGTGTAGATGGACAGGTAGAGACTTTTAAAGTAAGGCTTGTAGCGAAAGGTTTTCATCATTGACCAGGACTGGACTATGATGAAACTTTCTGTCCGGTAGCAATGCTTAAATCCATTCGGATCCTACTTGCTATTGCTGCTCACTATGATTATGAAATCTGGCAGATGGACGTTAAAACTGCATTTCTGAATGGTGATTTAGAAGAATGCGTTTTTATGGATCAACCAGAGGGCTTCATTGACAGTGGGAGCAGTGGGAAAGCATGTAGATTGCTTAAATCTATTTAAGGATTAAAGCAGGCCTCACGGAGCTGGAACATCTGTTTTGATGATACAATCAAAGAGTTTGATTTTATCAAAAATATAGATGAACCATGCATTTATAAGAATATTGTAGGAAGTACTGTCACATTCCTCATATTGTACATGGATGACATTCTTTTGATAGGAAATGACATTCCTATGCTGCAATCGGTCAAACTATTCTTATCACAAAGGTTCTCCATGAAGGACCTGGGTGATGCCTCGTGCATTTTGGGCATAAGGATCTATAGAGATAGATCCAAGAGGTTATTGGGATTGTCCCAATCAAAGTACATTGACACCATCCTAAAAAGGTTTAGTATGAAAGATTCCAAGCATGGTGCCTTGCCCGCTTGTCATGGAATCACTCTCTCCAAGGACTTCTGTCCGAAGACTGATGAAGAGAGAGCTCGCATGAGCATTATACCCTATGCTTCAGCCGTAGGATCTATAATGTATGCGATGTTATGCACACGCCCTGATGTTGCTTATGCACTTACTGTAGTAAGCAGGTATCAATCCAACCCAGGGGAGAAACATTGGATAGCAGTGAAGAACATTCTTAAGTACTTGCGAAGGACTAAAGAATTGTTCTTGGTGTATGGTAATGGAGATCTCCAAATGGAGGCCTTTACCGATTCCAGCTTCCAAAGTGATAAGGATGACAGCAAATCTATCTCAGGGTTTGTAATTACCCTCAATGGAGGGGCGGTTAGTTGGAAGAGTTCCAAACAGGATACCGTTGCAGACTCCACGATGGAAGCTGAGTATTTGCTGCCAAGGAAGCCGTCTGGATGAAAAAGTTCGTCACGAAACTAGGAGTAGTTCCAACCATTGTTGATCCAATACTATTGTATTGTGATAATAACGGGTTATGGCGTTAGCCAAAGAACCAAGGTCCCATCATAAATCCAGACACATCCTCAGGTGATATCATTTTATCCGGGAGATAATAGATTGCCATGAGATCCAGATTCGGAGAGTAGATACAAAGAATAACACAGCGGATCCACTCACCAAGGCTCTTCCACAGCCGCAGCATGAGCGACTTTTTGAGATGTTGGGTATGAGATACGCCAATAATTGGCCTTAGTGCAAGTGGGAGATTGTTGGATATATGTATGCCCTGAAGGCCATTATATGTATAGTGGATGCTTGGACATGTATGTATATATAGATTACTTTCTTGCTCGACATGATAGTATGCTATCTGGTTTACTTTATCTGACATGTTGATTTGATCATGCTTTTATTCATTTGCACATGTTGATAAAGCCCTCAGGATATTTGCTTGACTACTGTGACTGTGATGCGGATCATACTAGTGGGGCAATTGTAGTTTATAAGCATATCCTTGAATTGTTCCTAGTCGTGGGTGTATCGAGATGGGGCATCGATATTCTAGTGTAGACTAGCATATACCATTCTTGTCCCATATGATGGGCGATGGATGATCCCATATCCATCTGGTGAGGTGACACCAAAGATTGTATGCGGGTTCTCAGTGGAGACTGGGTACACTGAACGAACTCACAGAGAACTCCTATATGGTATTATATCTATCATCGGATAGCAGTTCTCAGGTAACCCTGGTACAGGTTAGTCTGTAGACCCGAGATCATCATAGAGTCTTGTGTGTCTTCCCACTGTACTTTGATCTCCACCCTACTACGGCTCTACTGAGTCGTGCAAACAGGTGGTCTTTGGGTACAGTCCTGAGGCACATGGAGGCAATGAGTGATAGGAGAGGTTTCGTCTCTCCGAGTATTGGGAGTTGATGTTGTGCATTGCTCGATTGGCTATAACAAGAAGTCCCTGGCTAGGGCTGCTAAGATTTACTGATAGCTGTTATCAGTAGTTTCTCGATCTGTTATGAGCCATACACCAGCATGACTTATTGAGTTATTGGGGTCGACGATACCATCCCTAGACTTGATATGCAACATATCTGATGAGGAGACCGGACTGTACGGTAAGTGTTGCCAGATGGCTCGACGGGAGTTTTGACTGCTTTGCTGGTTTTCTTCTGATCGTTCAATACCCGGGTGGCCGTTACGTTTAGCTGACCTCTTGCGGCTTGTGGGTGTTTGATATGATCATCACCCACTGCCGGCATATTGACGAGTCTTAGAGTCCCACATAGAAGTTTCCTAGCCCAGGAGAAAAAGATGTGGTGTGCATATAAGATATGTGTGGGGATCCGATTGAATACGACTATGTGATACCGTATGTTAATCGGGCGTTTTTCTATTGGTCGGGTCGTATGTGATATGACCGGATTGTTAAATCAATTGTTGATTTAACATTTTGACTTTTAGTTTTGTTCTTTATTCAAACCCTTTTTATTAAAGAGGAAGAATGCATGCATGTATGCATATGTTGATGTGCATGTATACACATGATGATGTGCATGGATACATACATGCAAAGTATTATGGTTGATGATACATCTTAGAAGGCAATATAAGACTCACATGGAACTTATATTTATATATATTCTTTTTGCATTTAAGTTAAAAGAAAAGAAAAGGAAATATTCATCCCTGGTTATCTTCTACACTCTTCTTGAAGTTAACCATTGTTCACCCACTTTTTAACTATGGATTAGTTTTCCTTTTGCCTTTTAACTCATATGAAATAATATCTAATTAAGTAACCATGGTTTGAGATGACAAATAGAAAATATATATACTATCTTTTCTATTTTTTTCTCATTCAAGCTTTATCATTATCATTTAGACAAAAGCTTTTGCCTTCATCTTCTTCTTCCTCCTTGCTCTCTTGAGTTGAAAAGAAAGTAAGTTAGTGAAAAAGATTGGGTTTTGATTAAAGAAAACAAACCACCTCTTCATTCTACTCTAATCTAGCCAATTAGTTTAGAATGTTTGGCTTCATCATCTTTATTGATCAAGTAAAGCTAGGAGCTTAGACAAAGTGGACTTCGGGTGGATCATCGTGGACAAAGGAGCTCACTGGCAAGCTTTTCCAACTCTCAACGATCCGAGGAGTCACTACAAAAAGGACTACAAAGGTTGTATTCCTTTCACTTAGTGATAGAATGGTTTTTGTATGAGATACAAGTATTGTTACCCTAGTATTCTAGTTAAAGATCCTTGCTTTGTTTACTTAGCACCTTTATATTTTTTAAAGTGGCATGTGTGATGTTTCCATAACTACAGTAAGTGCTAGGTAACCCTAACAATATCTCATATATATAATATAAGCATTTTTCTCAGAACATATCAAGTGATCACATCACAAAATATCAGCAGCAGAAAAGCACAAATGAAATATTGGATATACTAGGAATTCCGTGTTTTAAATTATGCCAGTATAAAACACGGATTCCATGGTCGCGATGAATAGCCAAACCCACATCCTTAGACTCCTACGAGAGCTGCAAGCAACCCTACCAATTCTAGAGTTAGGAGACCTGGTCTCGACTCCTCGAGATGGTCTCCCACTGGATCCTAGAACCCGGTTACTTGTGCTCTCCGCCTTGGGTCTATCCTAATGCTGAAAAGTGAATAATATACATCAATGGTGACATCATCCTCAATCCGGAAGTGCCCCAATAAAAGAATATTACATACAAGCTTTTACATGAATGAAAATGAAAAACTCTCATCTCATATAAAAACCTCGGCTATTCAAAACACGACAATCCAATATAATATATCACAGCAACACATAACATCACATGTCATCAACGTAAGTAAATATGCATATCACAATTGTCGTTGACGTATAGCAACAAAACCGGCGATACACCACATATTACACTTACGGTCGCAGAAAAGAAAGTGAAAAACTACAACAATTGGAATCCGCAACCACCTTAGACATCATAAACCCAATGCAACTTATACTTTGGATTTCATGCCTAACCAAATGAATTCCTTAAACATCACATGCCTAAAAATTATAAACCCCGCATTTTAGTCTCAATATTGAAAACACTTTCCAATAACCTGTCGGGTAATTCAACAAGATTCCTGATAACCTGATCGAATGCTCGTCGGAAACTTTAGTAGACGGCCGCACCCCCGATACCGTCGACGAAGTGCACTAAGGCGGAACACCTCGGCCGCAAGCACCCGAACGGATGCTTTTGGCGACGGGGTTCTCCTACAGTCACTTAGTCGGGGCTATAGGGCGTGGCTATCTAGTAAGGTTATTCGGCGAGTATCCGCGTACACTACGTAATTGCGACGGACTTTTGATCCACATCAAAATTCCATGGCAACCGATCAAATGAGAATAAACTGTTAGATTTATAAAATTCAAACTAGTTATCTCATAACTAATTATGTGGATTCCAAATGTTGTATCACAATCAAAAATAGCTATACGAAGTTAAACTTTTCGATCAAATATGCAAGCACCCAAAATTTCCCAACAAGCTCAACACTTTAGCGGAGTTCAAAAAGTACCCAGAATATGCCACAGCTCCTATGAACCATCCATAGAAGGGCCGACCCATGCCTCACTCATGTTTCCACGGAACTGCAGCAAACCCTAGGGTATGACTACGGTTCCGCTATCCAAAAAGTCGAGTTTGGTTATCGTTCTTCTAGAGGGTCCACAGACTCGCTTGCATAATTTTCTGAAAATTTTAAACTCGGAAAAATCCAACTCTTGGAAAATTTCAGTGAGGGAAAATTGGGTTATTGATATCCGTTCGAACTTTTTAAGATCGTCTAAATAACCCGAATACATGTGAGAATTACGAATACAAAACTCTCCGAGTTGCCTTTGCAGAAAGTTAACATCACATGAAAATTTAGTAAAAACAAACAACACCTGAAACACCAAAACCCAGACACTGGAACACCATGAAAATTTGAAGCCAGAATTCCAAAATTGACCCGAGGAGGCCGATTTTAAGCATGATGTGGCCGGCCACTTTAAGCCAAAAATGCTCCAAATTTTGGTGGTGTTCATGTTATATAACATTTAACATTCTGCAGTTGTTTAAAAAATTTTTAGAGCCCTTTAAAAATTCGACAGAAACTGGAATTTAGGGTTTCAAGTTTTGGAGTAGTTTGGGTTTTGTAATCTAACAAACATCGTTTAAATCTCTAGCTTGGCTCTGATACCACTGTAGTGTTACTTAGCGCGGTAGCAAGGTTTCGGAAGGCATCGTCCATTCCGTTTTCAAATTTTTGTCGTTCTAAAGAACCCTAACCCTAGAATCTTAACTAGAGAATTAAACAAACAAGCATACAAACAACTTTACATACTAAGTGAATAAGGAATACAATCTTTGTAGACCAATCCTTCACTTCTAAAGCTCCATGTAGTAGTCCCTTCTCTCTAAGTAGTGAACTCCCGAACTCTAGAAAGGGTTCACATGAAGAAATGAACAAGTTTGCTCGAAGTCTTCGAGGCCGAAGATGATCTACGTCGAGGAGACTCAAGCTCATGCTATCTCTTCACTAATGGTTGATTGTGAAGAAAACACCCTAAACTAAATGGCTAATATAGTAGAGGATGATGAAGTAGGAAGTGGGCTCTCTTTAGATTTCTTTTTCTCATAATATTTCATCACCTTGAGAAAAGCTAGTGAGCTTTTCTCATGAGGAAGAAGAAACTAAGGTGAAGAATGAGAATCAACTCATGAGGTGAGAATAGCAATCATGGGTGAGTTAGTGTCATACACTAACTCATGTAGAGAATAAACCATGGATTAACAATAATGGTTGGGTTAATAAATATCTACAAGTAAAACAAAATTAGTGGACTTGGTCAATGGTTCCATAAGCTTCTACAAGCTTGAACCATATGACTAATTACCATTAATATTGATTTATTTTAAATAAACAAAACCCTCACATTATTATAAGCATGGTGTAAGTATCATACACCCATATCACATGTGGCATCAAGCATGACACAATAGTTGTACATTAATATATATCACATATATACTATATGCACACAAGTGAGAAAAAGAAATGTTTAAGTGAGCTAATATTAGTTAATGTAAATTAATATATCAAATATATAATTATACATTAAATTATCAAATCAACACTTGATTTAATAATCCGGCTATATCACATACAACCGACTAATATCAAATGTAACAACTTATCGAATCAACACTTGATCCGATAACCCGGCTATATCATATATAACCGACCGATATCACATATTGCGATAATAGAATGCGGTATCATATGCATGCATTAATCTCGGTCCCGCCCATATCACATATGTGCTCCTACTTCGTTTCGCATGAACCAGGTAACCTCTGTGTAGGACTCTAAAGATTTGTCAATACGTCGGCAGTGGGTGAAGATCATATCAAACACCCACAAGCCGCAAGCGGTCTGATAAATGTAATGGCCACCCTGGTATTAAGCGATCAGAAGATCAACAAGCAAGACTGCTCGTACTCGTACAAATCCAATCAGTAACACTATCGTACAGTCCAGTCTCTTCGTCAGATATGTTGCATATCACAGCCTGGGGGTGGTATAATGTCAGACCCCAATAGCCTGATAAGTCATGCCGATACAAGGTCTATAGCGGTTCGAGAAACTACTGATAACACTTACCAGTAAATCTCAGTAACCCTGGCCAGGGATTTCCTGTTATGGCCAATCGAGCATAGCGTAACATCAACTCCCAATACCGGGAGAGACGAATCCCCTCCTATCGCTCATTGCCACCATGTGACTCGGAACTGTACCCAAAAATCACCTTTTTGCATGATCTATTGACCGTGGTATGGTGGAAATCAAAGCACAATGTGAATCACACAAGACTCTATGACGATCTCGGGTCGACAGACTAAGCTATACCAGTGTCACCAGAGAACTGCTATCTGACGATAGGTATAACACCATTTAGAAGTTCTCGGCGAGTCCGTTCAGTGTACTCAGTCTCCACTGAGCACCCATATACCTTCTCTGATGTCAAAAACCAATGGATGTGGGATCATCCATCACCCATCATATGGGTTAAGAAGCACATACGCTAGTCTACTCTAGAGTATCGATGCCCTGTCTTGATACTCCCACGACTAGGAACTATTATAGGGTGTACTTGTGGACTACCCTTGGCCCCACTAGTATGATCTCCATCATAGTCCTGGTAGTCAAGTACACATCCTAAGGTCTTTATCAACATGTGAGAGCAAGACAGCATCACTTATACAAGTCAACATGTTAAGATAAAGAGCAACCAGATAGCATACTACCATGTCGAGCAAGAAAGTCCTTCCTATATATGTCCAAGCATCCATTACAATATACATCACATGTACAGTATTGGCCTCTAGGGCATACATATAACTAACAATTATATATATCATATATATATAGCATCCGTCTCACGCGGTTATATGATCACATCACAGAACTCAGGCAGCAGAAACAAATATATTAAATATAGGATATACTAGGAGGTCCGTGTTTTAAATTAAGCCAGTAATGAAAAACACGAATTCTACAGCCGTGATGAATAGCCAAATCCACATCCCTAGACCCCTACGAGAGCGCCAAGCAACCCTGTCAATTCTAGAGTTAGGAGACCCAGTCTCGACTCCTCGAGATGGTATCCCATTGGACTCTAGAACCCGGTTCCTTATGCTCCCCATCTTGGGTCTATCCTAATGCGGAAAAGTAAATACTATACATCAATGGTGACATCACCCTCAACCCGGAAGTGTCCCAATAAAAGAATATTACATACAACTTTTTACATGAATGAAAATAGAAAAAACACTCATCTCACGTAAAAACCCCGGCTATTCAATCACGACGATCCAATATAAGATATCACAGCAACACATAACATCACATGTCATCAACGTAAGTAAATATGCGTATCCCGAATGTCGTTGACGTATAACAACGAAATCGGGATACTCCATATATTACACTTACGGTCGCAGAAAAGAAATGAAAACTACAATAATTAGAATCTGCATATCCCTGTGACATCAGAAACCTGGAATATCTCATATTTCGGATTTCATGCCTAACACTATAAACCTTGCATTTAAGCCTCAAATTGAAAACACTTTTCAATAACAAGTTGGATAATTTAACTAGATTCCCGATTAAATGATCGAATGCTCGTCGGGAACTTTAGTTGATTTCTGCACCCCCGATACCGTTAACGAAGTGCACTTAGGCGGAACACTGCGTCCGCGAACATCCGAGTGGATGCTTTTGGCTACGGTGTTCTCCTATAGTCATTTGGTCGGGGCTATGGGGCGTGGCTATCTAGTAGTGTTTCCCGATGACTATTCGCGTACAATACGAGATTGCGACGGATTTTTGATCCGAATCGAAACTCTATGGCAATCAATCAAATGAGACTAAAATGCTAGATTTACAAACACGAACTAGTTTTCATAAAAATAATTAATTTGGATTCCAAGTATTGCATCACATATCATATTAATCTAAACAATCTTAAACTTTTCGATCGATATATCAAACACCCACAAATAACAGAGACCTCAACAACTTGAGCATCACTAAAAACACCCAGAAAGTGCCAAATATGACCATGGAGCAGCATAAGAAACACAAGTCCCTAACTCACAAAGAGTGCGGCGGAACCGCAGCTAAACCATATGTTAGGTCGCGGTTCTGCTGCCATTTGGTCGAGTTGGGCCCTCGTATTTCTTGGGGCTCCATTAAATACCTTACACAATTTTCTGCATATTTTTAATCTCCAAAATTTCAACTTTTGAAAAATTGGACAGAAACATTGAAAAAATTGGGTTTCGAAGTTCGATCAAACACTTTAACGTCGTCTAGAGTTAGCCTAATGCTCTAGCTTGGCTCTGATACCATGAAAGTGTGTCTTAGAACCTTTATTAGGTTTCCACATGTATCAAGTATGCAATTTTAAAAAATCTAGAGGTCTAAGCTATACTAACCTAGAATCGAACTAGAGAATTAGGGTTTGTAAGTAAGTAAACAAGTTTTACACTAAGTGAAGAGGGTTACAACCTTTGTTGACCAAGTCCTTCACTTCAATAGCTCCAATTAGTAATCCTTAAGCTCTAAGTAGTACTCCCTAGAACTTTTCTTAGGCTGCACTTGGTGAAAGGAACGAGCTTTCTTCGCCGTCTTTGAAGCCGAAGATGATCCACCTTGAAGTTTCTCTAACTCAAACCCACTCTTCACTAATCAAGAAATTAGTGAAGCAAACAACCTAATCTTATGGGCTAGATGAGAGTAGGTTGATAAAGTAGGAATTTTGCTCACTTTAAAAATTTATTTCTCTTTCTCATTTCCAACTGTAGAAAAAACTAGAGAGCTCAAGAGAGGGAAGAAGATGAACTTAGGTGAAGAAATATCTCAAGTGATAGTAGAGAGAGTTAACCATGGTCTAAAGATAATGGTTGGGTTATAAAATATCTAGAGTAAAGAAAAATTAGTGGAATGAGTCATGGCTTCTACATGCTTCTACAACTAATTTTTATTTCCTCGTAATAAATAATCGCCCAATAATCTTTAGGTCATGGTATGAGTCTCATACACCCATGTTCCATGTATCATTAAGCATGATACAATATATAAATATATATATTAATACATATCATATATATGTTAAATGTATTAGAAGAGAAGAAAATCTTTAGTGAGCACAATATTAGTTAATATATAAATATATCAAATTAAATATATATTAAATTATTAAATCAACACTTGATTCAATAAACCGGTTACATCATATATAACCGACTAATATCATATATATATATATATATCAAATTATCAAATCAACACTTGATTCGATAACCCGGTTATATCACATATAACCGAAAATATTCAATATTCATTATTAAATCAACACTTGATCTAATAATCCGGTCATATCATATATAACCGGCCAATATCAAATATATATACATATAACAAATCATTGAATAAGCACTTAATTCAATAATCCGGTTATATCACATATAACCTAACCGATATCATATATCGCGATATTAGAATACAGTATCACACGCTCGTATTTAATCAAGCTCCCGCACATGTCACCATATGTGCCCTACTTCATTTCGTTTGAGCTAGGAAATCTCTGTGTGGGACTCTAAAGACTTGTCAATACGATAACAGTAGGTAATGATCACATCAGTCACCCATAAGCCGTCAGTGGTACTAGCTGGACATAACGGCTACCCAGGTATTGAGCAAATAGAAGATCAACAAGCAAGCTTGTCCAAACTCCAGCAAATCCTATAAGCAACACTTACCATACAGTCCGGTCTCTTCGTCTGATATGTCGCATATCAAGTCTAGGGGTGGAATCGTCAGACCCCAGTAACCTGATAATGTTAGTTATATGTATGCCCTAGAGGCCATTACTATACATAGGATGTATATTGTAGTGGATGCTTGGACATATATAGGGAGGACTTTCTTGCTCGACATGATAGTATGCTATCTGGTTACTCTTTACCTTAACGTGTATACTGATTATCTCTCTGTTATATGTTGGTAAAGCCCTTAGGATGTGTACTTGACTACCGGGACTATGATGCGGATCATACTAGTGGGGACATGGTAGTCCATAAGTACATCCTTCAAGGTCCCTAGTCGTGGGTATATCGAGACAGGGCATCGATATACCAGAGTAGACTAGCGTATACCTTCTCGACCCATACAGATGGACGATGTATGATCCCATATCCATTGGTGTTTGACATCAGAGATGATATACGGGTGCTCAGTGGAGACTGGGTACACTGGACGGACTCGCCGAGAACTCCCAGATAGTATTATACCTTACGTCAGATGGCAGTTCTCTGGTGACACTGGTACAGAGTAGTCTGTTGACCCGAGATCGTCATAGAGTCTTGTGTGGTTCCCACTGTGCTTTGATTTCCACCTTACCACGTCCAAGAGGGCGTGCAAAACGGTGGTTTTTGGGTACAGTCCCGAATCACATGGAGGCAATGAGCGATAGGAGGGGATTCGTCTCTCCCGGTATAGGGAGTTGATGTTGCACTGTGTTCGATTGGCTATAACTGGAAATCCCTGGCCAGGGTTGCTGAGATTTACTGGTAAGTGTTACCAGTAGTTTCTCGAACTGTTATAGACCTAATATCGACACGACTTATCGAGCTATTGGGGTCTGACGTTTACCACTCCTAGGCGAGATATGCGACATATCAGACGACGAGACCGGACTGTACGGTAAGTGTTACTGGTTGGATTCACAGGAGTGTGAGCGGGCTTGCTCGTCGATCTTCTGATCACTCAATACCCGGGTGGCCGTTACGTTTAGCAGACCGCTTGCGGCTTGTGGGTGTTTGATATGATCATCATCTGCTACCGGCGTATTGACGAGTCTTTAGAGTCCTACACAGAGGTTTCCTGGCTCAAGCGAAACGAAATAGGAGCACATATGAGATATGTGCGGGACCGAGAATAATGCGTGTATGTGATACCGTATTCTATTCTCGCGATGAATGTATCGATTGGTTGTATGCGATATAACCTAGTTATCGAATCAAGGATTGATTCGGTAAGCCGATACATAGGATACTAGTCGGTTATATGCGATATGACCGGATCGTTAAATCAAGTGTTGATTTAATGATTTAATGTATAATTATATATTTGATATATTTCTTTGCATTAACTAGTATTGGTTCACTTTAAATGGATTTTCTAACTTGAAGTTCACAAGTTGTATATGTGATATACTTTTGTGCACTTGATTGTATCATGTTTGATGATACATGCTTACTTGAGTTTGTGTAAAGATTAAACCATGGTTATATGAGTGGTTAGGGTTTTGTTTATTTACTTATTCATTTATTTATTTCTTTTGTTCATTTTGACAAAAGAAAATGATAAAGAGAAAATGGTGGCTTTCTTTGTTTGATATTGAAGCTTCATGAAGCTTTGACTAAGTCACCATTTTGTCTCATGCTTAACCCTAACTATTGACCTAACCCTAGTTTATTCTCTACACTTGACCATGGTTGGATTATGATAAGTATACATTTTATTTTCCTTTTGAAAAATACATATCATAACATTTTTCATCATCTTCTTCTTCTTCTTCAAGAAGAAGCTTGCCTCCATCAATAGCAACTTAAGAAAATGAGTGAGAAATCCAATTCTAAAGTGAACCCACTTCCTATTTCTTCATCCTCTACCACTTGCCAAGTAGTATAGGGTGTTTTCTTCACAAGTTTCATGACTTGGTCAAGTGGGAGCTTGATCTTGTGATGCCTCGACGTAGATCATCTTCGGCATCGTAGTCGATGACCTAGCCCGCCCATTTCTCCGATGAAACCGATGCTAGAGCCCGGGATTCGATTTGGACAGTGAGGAGACTTCATTGCGGAGCTATGGAGGTGGAGGACCGGATCTACAAAGGTTGTATTTCCGTTCTTGTAGATAAGTTGTTAACTAGTTTCATTTGTCGCCTATATATCTAGTTAACGATCCGTATTAGGGTTTCTCGGCACTTGTAATTTTTGAAATTAGCATGGTTGATGCCTTGTGAGACCTCATTAGTGTGCCTAGGAACCCTACAGTGGTATCAGAGCCTAGCTAGAGCCTTAGGCGATGCGTAGACGGAGTTAGAAGTCCGATCGAACCGAAACCCTAACACAAACATGCTCTCTGGACATTTTTCAAAAACTGGGTTTTTTCCAGATTAAAAATATGCAGAAAAATCAGCAGGAGATTTTAAGAATTACTGTGAAATTCGAGCGACCAATTCCTCAAAAGCGCGGCGGAACCGCGGCAGAAGCATGGCTTCTGCGGCGGTTCCGCGACCAATATATCTCATCAGACAACCATTTTTGCACAGTAATTCCTCTTTTATGGTGCTGGTTTTCCTGGGAATTTTTAATATTTATTCAAGAGTTGAATATTCTGGGTTGTTTTGGGGATTCGTTTATTCGATCGGATTTTCGCACTTTGTCTATGTTTTTTCCGGGTAAATTTTAGAATATGTTAAAAAGTTCGACCGGATATAAATACCCACTTTTTACCCTGTCGGGAAATTTCCAAGTGTTGGATCTTTCCGTGGTTTAAAGACATTCTAAGTAGTGCAAGTAACGCAATGGACCCTCTAGAAGACAACAAACCTTAACTCGATTATGTGACCGTCTTGAACTGCCCTTTGAACCTTCGGGTTTGGGGCAGTACGGCATGCCACATGTGAGGCGTTGGCTTGACCCTTCTACGGCTGGACCGTTGGTACTGAGGCATGAACTGGATGTTTTTAAACTTGTTTCATGTGTTGAGCTGTTTCGGGAAAACTTGGGTATTTGAATGTTCGATCGGAAAGTTTAACACTTTCTATTTATCCGGAATGGGATACAATAATTGGAATTCACAAGTAGTTATCAGATAACTGAATGAATGTTATAAACATAGCAGTTTAGTCTCACTTGATCGGTTGCCACGGAATTTTGATGTGATCAAAAGTCCGTCGCAATCACGTAGCGTACGCGGATACTCGCCGGGTAAACTTGATAGACAGCCTCGCTCCATAGCCCCGACCAAGTGACTGTAGGAGAACCCCGTCGCTGAAAGCATCCGTTCGGGTGCTCGCGGCAGCGGTGTTCCGCCTTGGTGCACTTCGTCGACGGTGTCGGGGGTGCGGCCGCCTACTAAAGTTTGCGACGAGCATTCGATCAAAATGTCGGGAATCTTGTTGAATTGCCCGACTTGATATTGAAAAGTGTTTTCGATAATGAGACTAAAATGCGGGGTTTATAATTGTTAGGCATGCGATGTCTAAGGAATTCATTTGATTAGGCATGCGATGTCTATGTAGGTTGCGGATTCCAACTGTTGTAGTTTTACACTTTCTTTTCTGTGACCGTAAGTGTAATATGTGATATCGCCGGTTTCGTTGCTATATGTCAACGACAATTGGGATGCGCATATTTACTTACGTTGATGACATGTGATGTTATGTGTTGCTGGATATGTTATATTGGATCGTCGTGTTTGAATAGCCAGGGGGTTTTATGTGAGATGAGTGTTTTTCATTTTCATTCATGTAAAAACTTGTATGTAATATTCTTTTATTGGGGCACTTCCAGGTTGCGGAAGATGTCACCCTTTGTATATTATTTACTTTTCCGCACTAGGATAGACCCAAGGAGGGGAGCACAAGTAACCGGGTTCTGGAGTCCAGTGGGAGACCAACTCGAGGAGTCGAGTCCGGGTCTCCTAACTCTAGAATTGGTAGGATTGCTTGCCGCTCTCGTAGGGGTCAAGGGGTGTGGGTTTGGCTATTCATCACGACCGTGGAATCCGTGTTTTATACTGGCTCGTATTAAAAACACGGACGTCCTAGTATATCCAATATTTCATATGTTTCTTCTGCTGCGATATCTGTGATGTGATCATGTGATATGTTCTGTGATGGATACAGTATATAGTATATATGATATATTATATAGACGTTACTTATGTTTTACACCCGTGCTAGCCCTGCCCCGCTCTGCCGTTAGTTACCTAACCTAACGGTGCACGAGGGGACATCAAGGCGAATGCGGATGGCATAAGTGTACGTCGTATTTATCTGTGATGTTTAGGTACTTAAATGATGGGACTTCATTAATGAGATTAATGAAATAAAAGAAACCTAAAGATGTTGTAGAATCGAATTTCAAAAATAAAACAGGTAGCTACAGTTCTTGCTTTGCACAGCGGTATATATGATATATCCTGCACCTTATTCGATAAGGAAAGCACCGAGATCCCTTCACCGGGAGTGACTCCTTTAGCAATAACTGGCAGATGCTACACACTCGGTTTGTCTTTTGAATGCTTTTAAGAGTTTTTGCTTTGCATAGTGATATATATGATATATCCCGCACCTCATTCGACGAGGAAAGGGCCGACGATCCCTTCACCGGGAGTGACCCCTTTAGCAAAACTAGAAAAGCATAAAAAACACTCCATTTCAAAATCATTTGATTCTACAACGATATCAAGTTCATTACGCAATAGGTTTTCAGAAAAACCTGTCGTAGCCCTCCGTCATTTCAGATAAGTCCTACTTAGTAGTCGTGCTACATTTGTTGACCTCCGTCAAGGCGTAGTGTGCGGTAGCTAACTAGTATTTATCTGCTTATGCATATGATGCAGATTGGATTAGGGTAGTCGTGCGGCCTTGTTGACCTCCGTCAAGGGTCGTGCGGGTGGGTTTAATTCGATCAAGAAATGACGGGTTGAACTTGACTAGTAGCCTATGGTTTGTTGACCACCGTCAAGGTCATAGGACGTTAGGGGCAAAATATTATCGGGAATTTCAAGTGTTGAAATTTGCAATGAGATTGCATATCTTCTATGAGATAGTTGGATCCCGATACCCGCTGCGAGTAATTGTTACTCCTGGGAGAGTTTTACACATTACAATTAGCCGATCAAGTAGGTGTCTAGAAAGGTGTCAACGAGGTTACGCCTCTGGGAAAACGAGGTTTACATTAATTAGGTTCGTGCGAAAGCACGGGGGACCTCCCTCAAAGTACCGACACTAGCCTGGCTGAAAGATTGGCGAACTTGTAGTGTGTAATTAATCCCGGCTAGTCTTTCCTTTTAGGGTTTGAAGGAAGATTTGATAAAAAACAGTGGGAGCCATCCTGATTAGATAAAATAATAACCAATCTATTCTTGAAAGAGCGCACGCTGAGTGTTTTCTTCTCTCTCTCTTCTGGTAGCGACCATATCACGCCTTAATCAAGATAATAATACGGATTATTGACCGAACCCGCTTGTTATACTGAGCTGGGGAACGTTGGTCCTGCTCCAACTTATAATTGTTATAAGACAGAGCAGGAAATAAGGGGAATACCAGAATTTCTATGCCGCCCAAACGAAGAAAGTGCATATGATGCATCATCTTCGGGTGTGTTCATTATATATAGAACTGTTTCTCAGTGTCCTTTACGTCCTGGGTATATGATACCGGATCAGGATCCCACATATGTAATATGTTACATGGGCTACAGATAGGTAAAGAACTGAGAATGGGTGATAAGTTTCATGAGGCAGAAAACGGGGCAAGAGTTGCAGCCAAGTCTGTTGGTCACTGTCACCCTGTATTCCAAATACATTGATTCTGAACGAATGTTATTAGATACCGAACCTGATATACAAAATCATATCAGTCTCTTTATTAGTAAAGAAATGATAAAATTTTGTATTGTTGGATAATGTTTTGAACATTTCCTATATCAAAAGTTGATCGGTTCAGGCACGTTATCTAAAAGCATTAATGTTCTAAATCAAACTACAGTTCTTAGTATACGGAACACACACAAGAGAAAGAGTTCAGAAATGAACGGATTCCTTCTTGAGGCATTATAGACTAGGTCATATCAATGCAACCCGACTGGCTTAAGTTACATTTAGATGCATATTCAAATTAGTTTGAATTTACATCTTGTGAAACTTTCCAGTCATGTCACAAAGATTAGATGACCATAGCTCTGTTTATTGAAAACAGAGAAAGAGTTAGTTGACTCTTGGGATTGATACATGCTGATGTATGAAAGGTCCCCTGTCTACATATGCCAAGACTGGTTCTTTATACTTCGTTACATTCTCTGATGATCTCTCGAGACTCAGACATATGTTCCTGTTGAAACACAAGTCTGAACCTTTTGAGATATTCACAGAATATAAGCTAGAAGTAGAGAACCAAAATACGGGTATAAATATTATGTCCTTTGATGTGATCGAGGAGGAGAATACTTGAGCATGGAAATCCTGGACTATTCTAAAGGAGAATGAGATTCTCTCTCAGCATTACTCCTCCGTATATACCATAGCACGATGGTATAACGGGGCGGAGCAATTGCACCCTATGCGATATGGTGTGTCTATGATGAGTACTACTGAGTTTCCTATTTCCTTTTGGGAGTTATACACTTGAGAAGTTGCATACCTATTGAATTGGGTTCCGATCAAATCAGTTGCCTACCACTTCATATGTGATATGGAAAGGGAAGAGCCCATATCTTAAGTTGATTAAGATTTGGGGTTGTCCGGGCTATGTCTAAAAGCATAATCCGGACAAGCTCGAGGCAAGGTTAGTTATGTAGAACTGGAAAGGTTCCAGCTATACAAACTACAACAGATGATTTGGTAGAACCAAAGGATTCAGTAGATGCCAACGAACCTCTGCCTCTCCGCCGATCTAGTAGGGTTCCTCACCCACCTGAGAGATACTTCTGTTTCTCTATGACAATGGGAGCGAGGATTGCATCATGAGATGATGACCCAACTAGTTTCGACCTGGCCATCAGGAGTGAGACTCTGTAAGAATGGCTGGATGCTTAGCGATCTGAAATGGAATCCATGTACACCAACAAAGTATGGACTTTGGTTGCTATATCTGAAGGGTTAAATCCCCATCAGGAGCAAGTAAATCTTGAGAAGATTACTTGGTGTAGATGGAAAAGTTGAGACTTTCAAAGCTAGACTTGTTAAAGGTTTTTGTCATCAACCAGGCGTGGATAATGATGAAACCTTTTCAGTGCCTATGCTTAAGTCCATCCAGATCCTACTTGCTACGGCTAAATACCATGACTACGATATCTGGCGGTTGGGTGTCACGACTGCTTTTCTAAAATGATGTTTTAGAAGAGAGCGTCTGTAAGTACACAGCCAGAGGGCTTCATAAAAAGTGGGAGCAGCGGTAACGTATGCAAGATGTGTTATAGGATAAAGCAGGCATCGCGGAGCTGGAACATCTGTTTTGATGATTTAGTCAAAGAGTTTGACATCATCAAAATGGTAGATGAACCTTGTATATACAAAAAGGTAGTAGGGAGTATGGTGATGATCCTCGTAGAGTACGTGGATGACATACTCTTGATAAGAAAGGAGTTTCCTATGCTACGCTCGATCAATCTCCGCTTATCACTATGATTCTCCACAGAGGATCAAACTGATACCTCCTAAATCCTGGGTTTTGGATCTATGAGATAGATCTAATTGGATGTTAGGATACTCACTAGCAGTAGTGAGATGGTATTAATCGATCCTGAGGAGAATCACTGGAAGTGTTCCAGGGTGATAAGGACGACTGAATGTCAGTCACAGGCATTGTCTTTACCCTCAGTAAAGGGACGGTATGTTGGAAGAGTTCCAAGCTAGATACCGTGGCTAACTGGACAATAAAGGCTGGATACATCGCTACTTAAGATGCTACCAAAGAGGCTGTTTGGGTGTATATAGGTTCATGAGATGAACTACGTTCCTACCATTGTGAGACAATGGAGTTGTGGCTTATGCCAAGGAACGCAGGTCCCATCAGTGATCCAGACATATTCTAAGGCAGTATCACCTGATCATGGAGATAGTTGATCTCCAGGGTGATCGAGGTTATGGAGAGCAGACTCAGAGGACAACACGGCGGATCCACTCACAAAGGCCTTTTCCCAAAGAGAGACTTTTATGGGATGGTTGAGTATGAGATACTACAACCACTGCTATTAGATGGCCCTAGTGCAAGTGGGAGATTGTTAGTTATATATATGCCCTAGAGGCCATTACTATACATAGGATGTATATTGTAGTGGATGCTTGGACATATATAGGGAGGACTTTCTTGCTCGACATGATAGTATGCTATCTGGTTACTCTTTACCTTAACGTGTATACTGATTGTCTCTCTGTTACATGTTGGTAAAGCCCTTAGGATGTGTACTTGACTACCGGGACTATGATGCAGATCATACTAGTGGGGACATGGTAGTCCATAAGTACATCCTTCAAGGTCCCTAGTCGTGGGTATATCGAGACAGGGCATCGATATACCAGAGTAGACTAGCGTATACCTTCTCGACCCATACAGATGGGCGATGGATGATCCCATATCCATTGGTGTTTGAAATCAGAGATGATATACGGGTGCTCAGTGGAGACTGGGTACACTGGACGGACTCGCCGAGAACTCCCAGATGGTATTATACCTTACGTCAGATGGCAGTTCTCTGGTGACACTGGTCATAGAGTCTTGTGTGGTTCCTACCGTGCTTTGATTTCCACCTTACCACGTCCAAGAGGGCGTGCAAAACGGTGGTTTTTGGGTACAGTCCCGAATCACATGGAGGCAATGAGCGATAGGAGGGGATTCGTCTCTCCCGGTATAGGGAGTTGATGTTGCACTGTGTTCGATTGGCTATAACTGGAAATCCCTGGCCAGGGTTGCTGAGATTTACTGGTAAGTGTTACCAGTAGTTTCTCGAACTGTTATAGACCTAATATCGACACGACTTATCGAGCTATTGGGGTCTGACGTTTACCACCCATAGGCGAGATATGCGACATATCAGACGACGAGACCGGACTGTACGGTAAGTGTTACTGGTTGGATTCACAGGAGTGTGAGCGGGCTTGCTCGTCGATCTTCTGATCGCTCAATACCCGGGTGGCCGTTACGTTTAGCAGACCGCTTACGGCTTGTGGGTGTTTGATATGATCATCATCTGCTACCGGCGTATTGACGAGTCTTTAGAGTCCTACACAGAGGTTTCCTGGCTCAAGCGAAACGAAATAGGAGCGCATATGAGATATGTGCGGGACCGAGAATAATGCATGTATGTGATACCGTATTCTATTCTCGCGATGAATGTATTGATTGGTTGTATGCGATATAACCTAGTTATCGAATCAAGGATTGATTCGGTAAGCCGATACATAGGATACTAGTCGGTTATATGCGATATGACCGGATCGTTAAATCAAGTGTTGATTTAATGATTTAATGTATAATTATATATTTGATATATTACTTTGCATTAACTAGTATTAGTTCACTTTAAATGGATTTTCTCACTTGAAGTTCACAAGTTGTATATGTGATATACTTTTGTGCACTTGATTGTATCATGTTTGATGATACATGCTTACTTGAGTTTGTGTAAAGATTAAACCATGGTTATATGAGTGGTTAGGGTTTTGTTTATTTACTTATTCATTTATTTATTTCTTTTGTTCATTTTGACAAAAGAAAATGATAAAGAGAAAATGGTGGCTTTCTTTGTTTGATATTGAAGCTTCATGAAGCTTTGACTAAGTCAACATTTTGTCTCATGCTTAACCCTAACCATTGACCTAACCCTAGTTTATTCTCTACACTTGACCATGGTTGGATTATGATAAGTATACATTTTATTTTCCTTTTGAAAAATACATATCATAACATTTTTCATCTTCTTCTTCTTCTTCTTCTTCAAGAAGAAGCTTGCCTCCATCAATGGCAACTTGAGAAAATGAGTGAGAAATCCAATTCTAAAGTGAACCCACTTCCTATTTCTTCATCCTCTACCACTTGCCAAGTAGTATAGGGTGTTTTCTTCACAAGTTTCATGACTTGGTCAAGTGGGATCTTGATCTTGTGATGCCTCGACGTAGATCATCTTCGGCATCGTAGTCGATGACCTAGCCCGCCCATTTCTCCGATGAAGCCGACGCTAGAGCCCGGGATTCGATTTGGACAGCGAGAAGACTTCATTGCGGAGCTATGGAGGTGGAGGACCGGATCTACAAAGGTTGTATTTCCGTTCTTATAGATAAGTTGTTAACTAGTTTCATTTGTCGCCTATATATCTAGTTAACGATCCGTATTAGGGTTTCTCGGCACTTGTAATTTTTGAAATTGGCATGGTTGATGCCTTGTGAGACCTCATTAGTGTGCCTAGGAACCCTACAGATAAGTCATACCGATGTGTGGGTTATAACCGTTTGAGAAACTACTGATATCACTTACCAGTAAATCTCATCAGCCCAGGCCAGGGACTTGCTGTTATAGCTAATCGAGTATAGCGCAATATCAACTCTCTATACCAGGAGAGACGAAACCCCTCCTATCGCTCATTGCCTCTATGTGACTCGGGACTGTACCCAAAATCCACCTATTTTCATGACTCCTTTGATCCATGGTAGGGAGGAAATCAAAGCACCGTGGGAACCACACAAAACTCTATGATGATCTCGGGTCTACAGACTAACCTGTATAAGTGTTACCAGAGAACTGCTATGTTTGTTACCAACTAGGAGTTCTCGGCGAGTCTTGTTCGGTGTTCTCATTC
Source organism: Agapanthus africanus (assembly GCA_030015575.1). Lineage (NCBI taxonomy): Eukaryota > Viridiplantae > Streptophyta > Magnoliopsida > Asparagales > Amaryllidaceae > Agapanthus > Agapanthus africanus. Next base: position 201,534,654 of record CM057350.1, read on the forward strand.
TATAATGAGCACCTGTGTACAATATTTGATGTCAAACATCAGTGGATGTGGGATCAACCATTGCCCCATATAGGGTCAAGAAACGTACACACTAGTCTACTCTGGAATATCGATGCCCTGTCTCGATATTCTCTCGACTAGGAACTGTTAAAGGATGTGCTTGTGGACTACACAAGCCTTACTAGTATGATCTGCATCATAGTCCTGGTAGTCAAGTTAACATCCTAAGGGCTTTATCAACATGTATCGGAGAGACAGTATAACAATACAAGTGTACATATTAAGATAAAGAGCAACTAGATAGCATACTATCATGTCAAGCAAGAAAGTCCTCTATATATATGTCCAAGCATCCACTATATCATACAATAATGGCCTCTAGGTCATACATATTCCTAACATACAGAAGGTAAGAAAGAGAGACATCAAAAGGGGTTGTGTTAGATATGTATGCCCTAGAGGCCTGTATTGTATATGATGCTAAGCATGTATATATACAGAAACAATTTTTGCTCGAAATGATACAATGCTATCTGGTTTATCTTCATCTTGACGTGTGATGTGTTGTATTTCATATCTTTATATACATGTTGATGAAGCCCTTAGGATTATGCTTGAATACCGGGGTTATGATGTAGATCATACTAGTGGGGCCTGGGCAGTCTATAAGCATATCCTTTAATTGTTCCTAGTCGAGGGTATATCGAGACAGGGCATCGATATTACCAGAGTAGACTAGTGTGTACGTTTCTTGACCCTGGGGGCGATGGTTGATCCCACAACCATTGGTGTTTGACATCTAAGATTGTACACAGGTGCTCACTGGAGAATGGGTACACCGAACAGGACTCGCTGAGAACTCCTAAATGGTATATATACCTATTGTCAGATAGCAGTTCTCTAGTGACACTTGTACAGGTTAGTCTGTAGATCCGAGATCGTTATAGTGTCTTGTGTGATTCCCACTGTGCTTTGATTTCCTCCTTACCACGGCTTTACTGAGTCGTGCAAACAGGTGGATTTTGGGTATAGTCCCGAATCGCATGGAGGCAGTGAGCGATAGGAGGGGTTTCATCTCTCCCGGTATAGGGAGTTGATGTCGCTCTATGCTTCATCGGCCATAACAGAAAATCCCTGGCCAGGGTTCTCGAGATTTACTGATAAGTGTTATCAGTAGTTTCTCGAACCGTTATGGGCCGTAAATCAGCATGACTTATAAAGTTACCGGGGTCTGACATTTACCACCCCTAGACTTCATATACGACGTATCAGACGAAGAGACCAGACCGTACGATAAGTGTTGCTTACTGGATCGTTAGGGTTGGGATGAGTTCGCTCGTCGGCCACCTCTTTTTCGTCATGTACCTGGGTAGCCGTTATGCACAGCTAGTGCCACTGACATACTTATGGTTAAATCCACTGCCAGCGTACTGTCGAGTCTTTAGAGTCCCACACAGAGAGTTTCCTGGTTCAGGCGAAAGATGTAGAGGCCGTAAGTTGTTACGGCAGGGTTTCGATCATGTTCGTGTAATCGTTACAGGAATAATGATCGGAATGTTAATACCGGTAGGCTTTGGTTTAAGCCACATGCCGGTATTATATTATTGGATTATTTGTATTCGTATTTTTCAGAATTTGGATACGGGTATACTTATACGGTATATGGTGGAGGGTATTATTGTAATTGTTACAACAATACCTTCTAGAAGGAGACACCTCATAAATGGATATTTATTTTGTGAAAATAAATAAATGAGGTGGCATTTGGAAAAGTCTAAGCATGGATGAAGGAATGGCTTGTTTAATTATTTATTCATTTGGAGTTACTATTGAAGTATGGTGCTATTTTTATTGTATGCTTCAATTATTTCATTTTGAGCCATATTATTTTTCCATGCTTGAACTTTTCATTTTACACTCTCACATTCTCTCTCCTTCTTCCTTTTCTTTGCTTTACCTTCACATGAGTTGTGAATCAAAAGCCTAAAGCAAAATCATAATCCAATACTTAATCTCTACTTCATCTTAGTGATCACTCCTAGCAAACTTGATCTCTAAGTTGAACTCTTGTGAAGAGTTTGAAGCTTGTACCAAAGCTCTCGGGTGGATCGTCTTGGATCTTGAGGTGGCCGGAGATTGAGCTCATTGCAACCACAAGGAGCGTAGGAGTCATATTCAAGTGAATACCCGAAGGACTGATTCCATTAGGTATAAATTGTTAGTGATATGTATGCTCTAGAGGCCATTACTGTAGATACGATGTATATTGTAGTGGATGCTTGGACATATATATGGAGGACTTTCTTGCTCGACATGATAGTATGCTATATGGTTGCTCTTTATCTTAACATGTACATTGATTGTCTCCATGTTACATGTTGAAAAAGCCCTTAGAATAAGTACTTGATTACCAGGATTATGATGCAGATCATACTAGTGGGGACAGTGTAGTCACTAAGTACATCCTTCAAATGTTCCTAGTCATGAGTGTATCGAGACAGGGCATCGATATACCAGAGTAGACTAGAGTATAGCTTCTCGACCCATGTAGATGGGCGATGGATGATCCCATATCCATTGGTGTTTGACATCAGAGATAGTATACGGGTGCTCAGTGGAGACTGGGTACAGTGGATGGACTCGCCGAAAACTCCCAGATGGTATTATACCTCACATCAGATGGCAGTTCTCCGGTGATACTGGTACAGGTTAGTCTGCAGACCCGAGATCGTCATAGAGTCTTGTGTGATTCCTACTATGCTTTGATTTCCACCTTACCACGTTCAAGAGAACGTGTTAGTGTGATATGCCCTAGAGGCCATTATTGTCTGGTACTAGTTTGTATATTACATTTTGGAAGCTTGGGATATATACACGGATTGACATTCTTGCTCAATATGGTAGTATGCTACTTGGTTTGTATCTGTCTTAATATGTGTATGTGTTTCTTTTTAACATATTGCTAATACATATTGATAGAGCCCTTAGGATCTTTTGCTTGACTACCAGCGTTGTGATAGCAGTCACACTAGTAGGGGCTGGGTAGTCTATAAGCACATCCTTATACAGGTCCCTGGTCGTAGGATTATCGAGACAGGGCATCGATACTCCAGAGTATACTAGTGTATACGCTTCTCATCTCAGGAGGGGAGATGGTCTGTCCCACAGCCATCAGTACGTCGTACTGGAGATAGTATGCAGGTGCTCGTAAGGTTACAAGTACACTGGACAGGACTCGCTGGAAACTGTTGGTTGGTATTATACCTATCGTCAGTTATCAGTTCCCAGGTGACATGAGTATAGCTTAGTCCGTTGACTTGACACTGTTACATCGCCTCGAGTGTGTTCCCACTGTTCTTAGATTACTACCCTACCATGGCTCTATTGAGTCGTGCAAACAGGTAGTAGTTGGGTGCAGTCCCGAAGCACTTAGAGGCAGTGATAGTTAGACTGGATTCGTCTCTCCCAGTATTGGGAGTTGATATCGCGCTGTGTCTAGGAGAGCCATTACACAAAGTCCCTGGCCAGGGCAAGCGAGAGTTACTGGTAGTGTTTCCAGTAGTTTCTCAGGGTGTTCTGGACTACACTCCGACACGACTTGTACTGCTATTAGGGGTCTGACGTTTACCGCCCCCTAGGCCCGACATGCGATACTCTTAGACGAACAGACCGGACTGTACGGAGATTGTCATATTCAGGCTCAGTAGGAGTTTAGATGGGTTCACCTCATCGGTCTTCTTATCGGCATCTACCTGGGGACCGTTATGTACAGCTAGTACCGCTTGTAGCCTGTGGTTAAACCCACTGCCAGTATAGTGTCGAGTTTTTAGAGTCCCACACAGAGGGTTGTTCACCTTTGGGCGAAACGGAGTAGATGTCGTATTGTATTACGACGGGGTTCGTTCACATATGCGTACTTATGCGCGTTTGGTGTTTGGGCAGTAGAAACTAGTGGGCTTTGGTTTAAGCCAGATTCTAGTATTTGATTTTGGTATGGTTCAGTCTCGTTGTATTCGTGTTCTTCGGAACGCAGAAGCGGGTATCTATATACAGTTGACAGAGACAGAAGAAGGAGACACCTCATTAAGGTTTTGACCATTGACTTGATTAAGACCTTAATGAGATGATGAAATTTGATTAATAGTTTTAATTAGTGATAATTGTGTTATGGTTATTTGGATTGACCATTTTGACTTGTTGACCAAAGTTGACTTAGATATTTTTCTTTTTGTTGTTTTGTTAAGCATGTACTTAGCATTAATGGTGACATGATAATGGTCAAATCAAACCAACCATCACAATTTTTGTTAATTAAAATTATTATTCTTATTGCTAATATGAGAGCTATCTCTTCTCATTCTATCATGATACATTCTCTCTCCTAGCTCTCTCTCTTTCATCCTCTCTTTCAAACCCCAACCTCTCATGTGTTGAGAACCAAGGGAAATTGAGACCAAACTACTAAAATCACTCTCTACTCTCTCTAGGGTTCTTAGTCTAGCTCACCAAGCACCTTAGTTACTTCGAGATAGAGGTTGGAGCTCAAGGTAGAGGCCTTCAGGTGGATCTTTCTTTGGCAAAGAGAAGGCGGTGAGGAGGAGCCATCTATACCACTCCAAGGAGCTCACAACAAGAGAAAGCAACACAAGAAGAGAAGGAGTTCAAGCTTTAGGTATAATTTCTTAACCTAGTAGTTAAAGCTCTTTGTTTGTTTGTAAGTTTTTGTTTAGCAAAGATCCTTCATGGTTAGTCTATGTTTCCTTTGTGATAAAAAATTCATTTTTTTACCTCTTCCGCCTCCCCAAAAGTACTGGGGTGGATAACATAGACTTACAGTGGTATCAGAGCCTAGCTAAACAACAACTAACATGTTAGCAAAGTCGTTAGAACTTCGATCATGAAAAAAATCCCGAAAACACACCAAAACTTGTATTTTCTGTCGTTTTTAAAACAGGCCTAAAAATAATTTCAGTGACATGAAAAATACAAGTAGGCTTTTTAGAGAAAACTGTAGAATTTCGGGCGCCTGAATCGCTCATAAGACCACGGATCCGCGGCCGATCCAAGCGATCCGCCGCGGATCCGCGACATAGTCAACTCGGTCGTGCACCAAAATTCTTTTGGGGTTCTCTGTGTTGGTTTTGTGTATTCAGGGAAGTTTTGTTTCTGCCTTGATTTATCAGAGTACTGGATTTTACTAGGGGTAGATTCAAATACAGTTTTTGATCGAAATTCTATAAACTTTAGCTAATTGGTTTATATCTGTAATGTGATATATGTACTGAACGTCTACTAATCACCATTCGTCGATAAGTGGGGGTTGTACATATCTGTGATCTGTGATATTGGATTGTATATATGAACTTGTTGGATTGTCATGGATGAATAGCCGGGGATGTGAGATGAGTGTTTATTTATCTTTCTTTTGATGAAAATTGTAAATTGATGTAATATTATTTTTGGGTCGCACATCTGGGTTGAGGATGTAGCCGCCTTTGTATATTATTTCTTTTACTGTTTTCTGCTCCTAGGATAGACCCAAGGTGGGGTGCACAGACTACCGGGTACTTTGAAGTGCCGAGTGGCCTACTCACTTTGTTAAGGGAGGCTGCTCCACTTCGGGTATTTAGCGGGTAGTTTGCCGCACCCGTAGGGGTCTAGGGTGGGGTTTTGGCTATTCATCATGACCGTGTAATCCGTCTTTCGTTGCAGGCTTGAACGAAACGCCAATTCCTAGCATATCCAATATGTTCATCTGTGATCTGAAATGACTATCATTACGTCTGACGAATGTATATATCTATATATGATATCTAGTAGACGTTGGTTATGTTTTGCATCCGCGCTAGTCCAGCCCCCGCTCTGTCGTTAGTTAAGTAACCTAACGGGTGATGACGGGGCCCCGTGGCGAATGCGGATGGCATAAGCGTACGTTATATTTTCATTGTTTTCTGCAGTGGTAGGATTAATTGATGGGACGCATTATATTAATGTAAAGAAAACAAACCAAAATTAAATCGTTGGAACAATTTCAAAACCACTCGTTTTTTTTTCAAAACAGCAAAACTTTTAAATGCGGAGCTTAAACCACTCCTTTTAAAAGCTATCACGTTCCTTCGATTATATCAAGTTCACTACGTTCATGGTTTCGCCAAAACCATTCGTAGCCCTCCGTCATTTCGTATGGATAGTCAATAGTATTCAAGCTATGTTTGTTGGCCAAAGTCAAGGCATAGTGATTGGTAGCTGTTGGATATTCATATGAAGCATAGATAGATGCGTTAGTTTGGGATAGTCGTACTGCTTTGTTTGCCAAAGTCAAGGGTAGGTACGGGTGGGTTCAAATTAACATGGAAAATGACGGGTAGAACTTGACATGTGACTCATGATTTCTTGGCCAAAGTCAAGGTCATAAAAGCATGGGGCAAAAATCCACATCGGGAGTTTCTAAAGAAACTGAAACTTGCTAGTATTGCATACCATTTGGAGTGTGATGATTTTGGTAGGATTCCTTCAGCTTTATCACACGATGATATTTGGATCCCGATCCTACTGTGAGTATATGCTACTCGTCGGGAGATTTTTTAACTTAACGATTAATGCTATAAACCAAGTAGGTGACTAGAAAGGTTTAGCGGGGCTACGCCCACAGGGAAAGAGGTTATTTAATTAAGGAACTTCGCGAAAGCGTCGTAAAACCTCTCTTGAAGTACCGACACTGGCCTGGCTGAACGGTTAAGCAAGTATTGTACGGTGAGATCAATCCCGACTAGTTCTTCTTTTATGGTTTGAGGAAGGATTCGAGAAACAGTGGGAGCCATCCTGTTTAGACAAACTAAAAACCACTCTAAACTTGCAAGAGCATCACGGTAAAGTGCTTCTTCTCTCTCTCCTAATTGCAGCAACCAAACATCATGACGAGCCTTAAGTTACTATTAGATAAAAATATATTGACAGGGCCAAACTACAAAGATTGGTTCAGGAATGTCAAAATGGCAATCACTTATGACAAACTGGGGTATCTCCTTACCACTAAGGCCCCCGCCGTCCCAGGTCTAGAATCCAGCGTCGCAGATAAGGAAATCCGTAAGACCTGGGAGATTGACTGCGCGAAGGCCAAGTGCCTCGTACTTGCCTCTATAGATAATGAACATCAGAGGAGGCAAGAGAATATGGACCTTGAATCCATATTTTTCCATACTAAGGAACTATATGGAGAGCAATCCCGTATCGCCAGATACGAAACCTCGAAAAAGCTGTTTCAAGCGAGGTTGGCCGTCAGGTCATCTGTAGGGGAACACGTCCTGAAGATGATTGGCTACATTGAGGAGCTCGCGGACCTCGGGGCCACGTTAGAGAATGAGATGTACACTGACTTGATTCTCCAGTCCCTTCCTTCCACCTACGCCCAGTTTATCCTGAATTTCAACATGCAAAGAAAAGAAGTTGAACTTCCGGAACTCCTGTTCATAACATAATATTGCATTTTGTATTCCCCATTCTTATGCATTTAAGAATAAAAACAGGTGCTTTTGACCCATGTCTGCTACATGTTACAGGTTACAGGTTCTTGGCGCGAAAACAGTGAAAAACACAAAAGACGACACAAAAGAAGGATTTTTGACCAACAAATAGGAAGATCTTAGTAAAGCTCAGCAGAAGAACGGTTCACCATCAACAAGGCGACGCAAGATCCAAATTGTCATGGCAAACGGTTAAAGGATCGGTACAAGTGTTCACTAAAGTTCTGGAATCACTGCAGAAACCCAAATGGAAAAAGAAATAAAGAAACAAGAAGCCCAGAAGAACCAAACCAAGCCTAAGAAAAATCAAATGATGATCCCATCATTGGGCCGCGGATCCACGGCCCAAGCGCGCCCATGCCGCGGATCCGCGGCCGTCCTGTGCCCTAGTGCGCAGGAAATTTTGCCATAATTTTTGGAGGCTTTGGAAAGATTTTTCTAGGGGTATATTTGTAATTTTAGACATGCGGTGCAATTGTAAACCTAGGGTTTCTATGTCCTATAAATAGAACCCAAAGCCTTGTATTTTCTCATGCCTCTTCTCATGAATAAAATTCTGTTTTCTTGAAGTTAGAGTGCATCAAAAGTAAGTAGGTAATTTTCCTTGCAGTAGTTCTAGTTTTTTATATCTGCCCTAGGTAATTTACTTTCTCGCCTTAGTTTAAATTAGTTTAGTTTTTTTTAATTTGCAATGATGTTTTCTCTCTTGAATAAACTCTTGTTTTTTTTCATCCCCTCAATGAGCGAGTAGTTTCCTCGCTTGTTAGGGTTAGGAATATGGAAGGATTTGAGAGACGAAGATCTCTCATCTCTTTTCGTTGCTAAACTTTTATGAACATTAGAACTCCATGCATACCTTTTTATTCCGCTCCCTATGGCACTTTTACCCTCAAGGTAACGGTGATTCCGTAGTCTAAAGGACCGGATTTTAAGGTTTTCCATGGAGGTTAGGGTAAAGATTAAGAAAGAAAGGACAAGGATCTAGAGGAAGAATCAATCTTCCCAATCATCCTAATCCCCTTTGTTAAGATTTACCATAACACTAATATGATATCTTTAATTAATACCAATGGAAAGAGATGTAGATCTTTGTTTACCAAATTTTCCCTAGACCTAATCCTAGCAAGTTTCTAATCCTAGTCTCATACAACTTCAATTTTTAGGTTTAATTATAAATCCAAACACCATTTGGAATTAACTCGTAAGAACTTAAAGGAGATTTACACATCCCTGTGGACCGACCCGTATTCACCGGCTAGCTTCATGCGACGCCGTTCTTGATTGCGGTAAATATTTTTGATCGACAAAACCTCTTTCAATCAAATGGCGCCGTTGCCGGGGATGGCGTAAAATTTTCTTTTTGTAATTTCGGGTTAATCTAAAATATAAAAAAATCATAAAAATCTGAAAAAATTCCAAAAACAAAAAAAAATATTTTTTTATCATCTTTTATTGTTTGAAGGGTTTTCTTTGTGAATCTTTGCAGGTTCGACGGATCTGAAACAAAACAGAAGGGGACACAGAAAAAGAAACATCAAAATAGCAGGAGATTGAAAGTACAGAGCAGCTGAAGAAATTTGGAGACCCAAAGCCCTCAAAGAGCCGCGTTTCCGCGGCACTTACCTGGTCAAGACCGCGCTTCCGCGGCGCCCTGTGGAGTTCTCTGGAAAAAAATTGGGTGGTTTGATTTCTTTCTCCTTTCTCTGCAAATCCCCATACATCTTCTGTCAAATTTTCTGCAGGATTCTTTGCGCTAAAAATCTTCTTCCCCCTTCCAATAATTGATTTTCTGCAGGATTCTTTGCGCCGCGCTAAAAAGCAAATTGATTGCAAGTGATTTACTGCTTTGCATACTTTAATCTGACTTTAAGGCGCTATTGACCAATTCAGATTGGGTGGGGATTTCATCACCCTTCCCAGGACCCCAGAAATCACTTAAAGCATTTGCATTGACCACTTTTAATTTAAAAAATATTAGACTCAGCCCTAAGGACCTCGAGCTCAATAGGACAGAGGACTTTTATAGGCATCGGCCGTTTATCCTAACCGACATTGCGGTGTCTAGGCTAGTGGTTTTTAATTAGGCCCACTGTAGTGGTGGTTCCTTCCCACTTACCTGGCCGTACTTGTCCGTGAAGAGGCGGTTTGAGGTCCTATCTCTAGCCCTTTGGAACAGTTAGGAGCTGTCTAGCTGACATAGGTGACCCTAGACTTAGGCCTGATTGTGCATGTGTGGTTAATTGCATTTGTGTCACTAGTCTCTTTTCAAAATCTTTTTGCAAAAGCTCACTTAAAAAGAAAAGAAAAATCTTTTCAAAACTTGCCACTTGTCGCTAAAGAATCTTTTCACTCACTTACACCACTTCTTCTCATTGACGTTTTCTTACCTTCACATTCTATCTTTCATCTTTCGACTACACTAACCCTTTTAGTGTATGTCCGATTGGACTAGGGACCCTAGCGCCCGATTAGTCCGCGTTTCGTTGGTACCGACCGACGAACCTTTCGACTCCGAAGTCGAAATCTTGTCCACTTCTTCACTTTCACCATCACATTCTTGCGAAGGTATGTCGGGATACGATCCTAACAATACCTTACCAACGGGAAGGATTCCACCTCCGTTAGGTGCGAATAACCCGAATCTTCCGCCTGTCGAAGCGCCCGCACGAGTCGCGCTCCAGGATCTTTTCTACCCCGTCCGCACCGCCCTTCCTACTTGTCTTTCCCTCCCACCGGCTAATGGGGACAATTTTGAGATCAAACCCCACTTCATCAACATGCTGCCTAAGTTTCATGGTTTGGAGTCCGAAGATGCATATATCTTTATCAACAAATTCCAAAACGTTTGCGCCCTGATGAAAACTACCCAATTAAGTGATGACGCTATAAGGCTAAGGGTCATTCCTTTCACCTTATGTGACCTAGCCGAGAAGTGGCTATACAGCACCGCATCACACTCAATTAGAAATTGGGAAGAGTTTGTGAAAGCTTTTCTTAAAAAGTTCTATCCTCATCACAAAACTGCTAAAATCCGTAATGAGATTATACAATTTTCACAGCTTCCTGCCGAACCATTTTGGAAATGTTTTGAAAGATTCAAAGACCTTCTCGTTCAATGCCCTCACCATGGAATCGAAAGATGGCAACTTTGCCAAACATTATACGAGGGATTGAACCCGGCAACGAAGCAGTTGCTAGAAACCATTAGTCAAGGTCACTTTCTGTCCAAGTCTAGTGAGGAAGCGTGGCAGTTTCTTGAGGATCTTAGTGAGCAAACAATTCAATGGGAGAGCACTAAGACCACATCATCTTCTTCTATTGGTCAACCTAGGGCAGGCATACATCAAGTAGAGATGTCAATTGCTATGAAGGCCGAGATGGCCGCTCTTACGAAAAAGCTAGAAGCGCTTGAGACCAAAATCTCAGCACCTTCTCCTGCCCCTGTTGTGCCCCCACGAACTGTTTGTGCTTGTTGTTCGGATCCATCACATCTCACCGAAGAGTGTCCTTACACTGCTTCTACTCAAGGACAAGATCAAGTCAATGCTGCCTTTCAGCAACGACAAAGAAATGATCCATACTCTTCGACATACAATCCGGGTTGGAAGAGCCACCCTAATTTCGCTTGGAACCACAACCAACAATCCCAAGGAAACAACAATTTTCAAAGGGCTCCTCCTCCACAACAACAAGCACCTCCACAAACTCAATTTCAGCAGCCTCTCCAACAGCAACCTTACCCTAATCAGATGAACAATTTTGTACCCAACAATTTTGTTCCCCCTCAAAATGCTGTTTGCTCGCTCGAAAGAAGTCTAGAAGCATTCCTAAAGCAATCTGCACAGTCCACAGCTAGGATAGAGACTTCTGTTCAGTCTTTGGTACAAAACAGTGCCTCACACGATCAAAGCTATTGAGGCACAAATTGCACAACGCAACGCAGCATTGAAAGAGCGAGAGAAAGGAAAGCTTCCGTCTCAACCACTCCCAAATCCCGGTCACGCACATGTTGCACATGAACAGCAGAATCATAACGTGAATGCGGTGACTACGTTGAGATCCGGAAAAGTACTGCAAAACAATATGGGTATTCACCATGACACCTCTGCCGGTGGTTCTTCATCTTCCTCTTCTTCTTCGTTAGAGCCTATTCTCCATCCTTCACATGGCTCTACTTCTTCTAGCTCGAACGGACCCTCTTCTCACAACACGAACACATCTACACGGGGTTCCGTTCCAACTCAACAATCTGATCCGCAAAAATTGGACTCAACACCTTTTCAAAATGCTCCTTTTCCAAATCGGTTGAGATCCAATAAACCGACTCCACAGATGGAGAAGATTGTAGAGTTGTTCAAACAGGTTAGCATAAATATCCCTCTTTTGGATGCAATCCAACAAGTTCCTTCATATGCAAAAATCTTAAAGGACTTATGCACCAAAAAGAGGAAATCACAAGTACCAAAGAAAGTTTTCGTGGCTAGTGCTGTTAGTGATGCTCTTGTCAATTCTTTACCCCCAAAGCACAAGGACCCCGGTTGTCCTACTATTTCGATCACAATTGGGAACAAGACCATCAATAGAGCACTATTAGATCTTGGTGCTAGTGTCAATTTGCTACCCTATTCGGTGTACGAACAATTAGGCGTTGGAGAGCTCAAGCCTACTCATTGTACTCTCCAAATGGCCGACCGATCAATCACCCACCCTAGGGAAGAGTTGGAAGATGTGTTAATTAGAGTAGGGGATTTCATTTTCCCCGTGGACTTTATTGTTATGGATACACAGCCTGTCGCTAACCCCCGTAATCAAATTCCGGTGATACTTGGTCGACCATTCCTCGCGACTTCTAACGCGGTAATCAACTGTCGTAACGGTTCAATGAATTTATCTTTTGGCAAGATGACAGTTGAACTCAATATTTTCAAGTTAGGAAGTCAGCCTTGCGAGCCTAATTCTAGCGTACTTGATGTGTGCTCGATCGATGAGATCGCGAAGGAGGACTGTGAGTTCGAAAATTTCATATTTGATCACAGTAATATTGACGCCACTAGTGCGTTCCTCCTAGAATCCGACACAGCTTTTACGACGGACAAAGATTATGAGTGTTTCACCTTTGTTGATGATCTTGAAGACTCTCCACCCGAGTTTGAGTCTTTTGCTTTTTCGGATGAGTTAGTTGAACCATCCGACTCGGTAGCGTACACTCAATTTGAACCTTTGATGGAATCCTTTGAGTTTGAAACAGTTACTCCATTGTTACCATCTATTGTTTCACCACCTAAACTCGAACTAAAGATTTTGCCGTCGCACCTAAAATATGCTTATCTAGGTGAAAATGAGACCTTACCCGTTATCATCTCGGCCTCTCTAACTCTTGAGCAAGAGAAGGCTCTTTTAACGGTCTTATACAATAATCGGCAAGCTTTCGGCTGGTCTATGGCGGACATCAAGGGGATTAGTCCCCTCATAGTCGAACATCATATACACTTGATGGATGATGCCAAGCCGGCAAGGGATCCACAAAGACGCCTCAACCCCATCATGAAAGAGGCAGTCAAGAAGGAGATTGTTAAGTGTCTTGATAGCGGTATCATTTACCCTATCTCAGATAGCCAATGGGTTAGCCCCATTCATGTCGTGCCAAAGAAATCGGGCATCACGGTCATCACTAATGAGGCAAATGAGTTAATTCCCACCCGCACCCAAACTGGGTGGCGAGTTTGCATCGACTACCGGAAACTCAATGCCGCGACAAGGAAGGACCACTTTCCTTTACCATTCATTGACCAAATGCTAGAACGATTGGCGGGGCACGAATTCTACTGCTTTTTAGATGGCTATTCCGGTTATAATCAAGTCCCCATAGCCAAAGAGGATCAAGACAAGACTACATTTACTTGTCCCTTTGGCACTTTTGCTTATCGTCGCATGCCCTTTGGGTTATGCAATGCACCCGCTACATTTCAGCGGTGTATGATGGGGATCTTTTCGGACATGGTGGAGAAGTTTTTGGAAATCTTTATGGATGATTTCTCCATTTTTGGTGACTCCTTCGATGAGTGTTTACGACATCTTGACGCAGTTCTCACCCGCTGTAGGGAAAAGAACCTGACTTTGAATTGGGAGAAGTGCCACTTTATGGTACGAGAAGGCATTGTCTTAGGACATGTCATCTCGCAAAACGGCATAGAGGTTGATAGAGCTAAAATCGAAGTCATTTCTAATCTTCCTCCTCCTAAATGCGTCAAAGATATCCGAGCTTTCCTTGGCCATGCCGGTTTCTATAGACGGTTCATCAAGGACTTTAGCAAGATTGCTAGACCCTTGACTCTCTTGTTGGCCAAGGACACTACTTTTGTTTTCGACTCAACTTGCATGAAAGCGTTCGAGTCTTTGAAACACTCACTCATTTCTGCGCCCATCCTTTCATCTCCAGACTGGACGCATCCCTTTGAAATTATGTGCGACGCATCAGATTTTGCAATTGGTGCTGTTCTTGGACAGCACATTAACAAGATGCCGCATGTAATTTACTACGCTAGCCGAACATTAAATGAGGCCCAATTAAACTACACAACAACAGAAAAAGAGTTTTTAGCGGTTGTGTTTGCACTTGAGAAATTTCGGCCTTATTTAATCGGCTCTCCAGTTATAGTGTACACGGATCACTCAGCTCTTCGCCACCTTTTTGCGAAGAAGGATGCTAAGTCTAGGCTCATACGTTGGATCCTCTTGCTACAAGAATTTGACCTTATCATACGGGACAAAAAGGGATGTGAAAACGTAGTGGCCGATCACCTTTCATGACTTCCTTCGTCGCCTACACTTGAACTGCCTATCACTGATGCTTTCCCCGATGAGCAACTCTTGACTGTTTCTTGCGAACCATGGTTCGCCGATATTGTAAACTACTTAGCCACCGGCTTGATACCTAAAGATTGGTCGAAACAAGATAAACTTCGATTTTTGTCCCAAGTAAAGCATTTTTACTGGGATGAACCTTATCTTTTTAAATATTGTCCCGACCAAATCATTCGTCGGTGTGTGCCAGAAAATGAGGTCAAGAGTGTGCTGTCTTTTTGCCACGATCAAGCATGTGGCGGGCACTTTGGCCCAAAGAAGACAGCCGAGAAAGTTTTGCAGTGTGGTTTCTATTGGCCACGACTCTTCAAAGATGCTTTCGAATACTGCAAAACTTGCTCCCGGTGCCAACACTTGGGCCAGATATCGCGGAGAAACGAAATGCCGCTCCAACCTATTTTGGTTGTAGACATCTTTGATGTTTGGGGTATAGACTTCATGGGACCATTTCCCAACTCTTTTGGAAATGTGTATATTCTTTTGGCTGTTGACTATGTTTCAAAATGGGTCGAGGCGATGCCTAGTCGAACGAATGATAACAAGGTTGTCGTTCGATGTCTCAAAGATCACATCTTTTCTCGATTTGGGCACCCTCGCGCGATAATAAGTGATAATGGTTCTCACTATTGTAATAGGACTTTTGAGTCCTTAATACGCAAATACTCTATCACCCATAAGCTGTCAACGCCATACCATCCCCAAACATGTGGGCAAGCCGAGGTCTCGAATCGACAAATTAAGCAAATCTTGGAGAAAACGGTTTCTAAAAACCGTAAAGATTGGTCACTAAAATTAATCGATGCACTATGGGCTTTCCGTACTGCATACAAGACCGATCTTGGCATGTCTCCATACCGGCTTGTTTACGGGAAGGCCTGCCACCTTCCAGTAGAAATTGAGCATA
This sequence comes from Agapanthus africanus, assembly GCA_030015575.1. Classification (NCBI taxonomy): domain Eukaryota; kingdom Viridiplantae; phylum Streptophyta; class Magnoliopsida; order Asparagales; family Amaryllidaceae; genus Agapanthus; species Agapanthus africanus. The sequence goes on from CM057350.1 coordinate 201,549,945, forward strand.
AGGCATTTTGGGCCATTAAAGAGCTGAATCTATCCTTAGGAGATGCGGGCAGCAACCGAAAGCTGCAGTTAAATGAACTAGAAGAGCTGCGGGATGAGGCATATGATAATGCCGTGATTGCTAAAAACCGAGTTAAGGTATTTCATGATAAAAACCTTTTGCGCAAGACATTTAAACCAGGTCAACAGGTTTTATTATATGATACTCGGTTACATTTTCATCCCGGCAAGCTCCGTTCTAGGTGGAGGGGACCTTTTGTAGTCCGCACCGTTTATCCGCACGGTGCGGTTGATCTGGAAAACCCGGAGGACGGTACGCTTTTCAAAGTAAATGGGCATCGTTTGAAACCGTTCCTCACAGTGGACCCTTCGGAGGAGCTCCTGTTCTTCCAGGAGCCGATCTACACTGAGTAATATTCCTCCACTTTCACCCACAGATTTCTTTTCTTCCAAAACATTATTTCCAATAAGTTTGGGGGTGTGTATATAATATGTAAATATAATAATAAGCTGGAACTCGCCGATATTATCAACCCACTTGGTGCAGCATGACAGTGAGGACACTGTCCATTGTAAGTTTGGGGGTATGTTCGGTAAGTTTTTCCTTTTGCATTCATATGTATATTTCTGCATTGCATCTTTATATAAAAAATCATAAAAATTTGAAAATTTGAAAAATAAAAAAATTAGAAAACAGAAAAACCCATAAAAATTGAAAAAAATTCAAAAATTATAAAAATTAATGTATTCAATTCTGGTTAATTGACTTGAGTTTGATAAATAGGGTAACTGGCTAGGAAAAACTAAATCTTAGACTTAGCAAATTAAAAACCCTAAAAATAACCTTTCTTAGAGTTTAACGGTAGAAAGTATTTGTCTTTGTAGATTATTTAGAAATAGGCAAATTTTGGGTTCAGTTCTTGGGCTAAGTCGAAACGAAGGAAAAGTATTAAAACTTTTATTAGAGAATAAGTTTGAAAAATAGTTCCTAGCTTAAGTCTAGATTCTGAAAACATATACCCTACAAAACGCACAAACACGCACCTTGAAACTTGGATTAGTAGAAGAGACCTTGAAATACTCTTGTCTAAAGTCCTTAGCAAAAAAAAAAAAGTGAATAAAGAAAAAAATGGACACTGGTTTTTGTGATTACTTAAGGCTGTAAAAATAGAAAAATATTTAGCGAGGGTGCTTCATCACCTAGTGCCTTAGACCAACTGGTTTGGGAGTCACTGCTAAAAGCCTTGGGTATTGCAAAGCTAGGAAGTACGCTTTAAAGTGCTAACGCATCTTGTAATCGGTTGTTGGTACCTCAAGAAGTATTAACAGTCGCATGAAGGATGTGAAAGCGAAAGATCACCAATTAATAAGTGCTTTTGACAATGGACGAGAGTACGATTGCTTGATTTGAATTTCCAAGTGTAGGGGTGATATTTACACACACGTAGGGGTATGTGATTGGGATTTAGATGAGAGAAAGGAGTGAAGAATAAAACTTATATCTTTAGTAAAGTTGATAAAAATTCCTAAGTGGAGATGGAACTTTAGAAGGAAAACTTAAGAGATGCCGAAAGCTAAGTAGGTCTACAAAACATATATAATCTTAAGTTAGATGATAGGGAAGTGTGAAGAATATGGGTGGATAATTTACGGGTAAAAGATAATAGAATTCCTTGTTAGAAAACCTAATTAGAAAACAGAAGTCGAAAAACCAAATTGATAGGATTTTGTGGGTAGTATCCGCTGAAAACCCTCAGGAGACAACACTCCTCCTACTAGGGACACCTAGAGGTTTAACGGCTTGTTGCACGAGCTCAGTGCAATCGCGTTTCCCTGCGAAAGTGCGGCTAGGTTAGATTTTTATCGAGAATAAATAAAATAATAAGTTTGCTCGAGGGCGAGCAAAAGATAAGTTTGGGGGTATTTGTTCATAACATAATATTGCATTTTGTATTCCCCATTCTTATGCATTTAAGAATAAAAACAGGTGCTTTTGACCCATGTCTGCTACATGTTACAGGTTACAGGTTCTTGGCGCGAAAACAGTGAAAAACACAAAAGACGACACAAAAGAAGGATTTTTGACCAACAAATAGGAAGATCTTAGTAAAGCTCAGCAGAAGAATGGTTCACCATCAACAAGGCGACGCAAGATCCAAATTGTCATGGCAAACGGTTAAAGGATCAGTACAAGTGTTCCCTAAAGTTCTGGAATCACTGCAGAAACCCAAATGGAAAAAGAAATAAAGAAACAAGAAGCCCAGAAGAACCAAACCAAGCCCAAGAAAAATCAAATGATGATCCCATCATTGGGCCGCGGATCCGCGGCCCAAGCGCGCCCATGCCGCGGATCCGCGGCCGTCCTGTGCCCTAGTGCGCAGGAAATTTTGCCATAATTTTTGGAGGCTTTGGAAAGATTTTTCTAGGGGTATATTTGTAATTGTAGACATGCGGTGCAATTGTAAACCTAGGGTTTCTATGTCCTATAAATAGAACCTAAAGCCTTGTATTTTCTCATGCCTCTTCTCATGAATAAAATTCTGTTTTCTTGAAGTTAGAGTGCATCAAAAGTAAGTAGGTAATTTTCCTTGCAGTAGTTCTAGTTTTTTATATCTGCCCTAGGTAATTTACTTTCTCGCCTTAGTTTAAATTAGTTTAGTTTTTTTTAATTTGCAATGATGTTTTCTCTCTTGAATAAACTCTTGTTTTTTTTCATCCCCTCAATGAGCGAGTAGTTTCCTCGCTTGTTAGGGTTAGGAATAGGGAAGGATTTAAGAGACGAAGATCTCTCATCTCTTTTCGTTGCTAAACTTTTATGAACATTAGAACTCCATGCATACCTTTTTATTCCGCTCCCTACGGCACTTTTACCCTCAAGGTAACGGTGATTCCGTAGTCTAAAGGACCGGATTTTAAGGTTTTCCATGGAGGTTAGGGTAAAGATTAAGAAAGGAAGGACAAGGATCTAGAGGAAGAATCAATCTTCCCAATCATCCTAATCCCCTTTGTTAAGATTTACCATAACACTAATATGATATCTTTAATTAATAGCAATGGAAAGAGATGTAGATCTTTGTTTACCAAATTTTCCCTAGACCTAATCCTAGCAAGTTTCTAATCCTAGTCTCATACAACTTCAATTTTTAGGTTTAATTATAAATCCAAACACCATTTGGAATTAACTCGTAAGAACTTAAAGGAGATTTACACATCCCTGTGGACCGACCCGTATTCACCGGCTAGCTTCATGCGACGCCGTTCTTGATTGCGGTAAATATTTTTGATCGACAAAACCTCTTTCAATCAACTCCTCAACATGTTTAGGAGTGTAGAGGGCACCCTACAGAAAGTCAGGAAAACACCCGCTTTGTTTGTTGGAGGAACTTCCTCTTCTAGGTCCAAGGCGAAAGCCAAAGGAAAGAAGAAGAAGGCCCCCACCAAACCAAGAGGCGGTGTCAGTAAGGTAGAAGCTAAGGGAAAAGCAAAGGTAGCGGGACAGACTGTGGGAAAGGAAGAATGCTTTTATTGTCACAAGAAAGGACACTGGAAGAAAGATTGCAGGGCTTGGAAGGCCAAGAACTAGGACTCGAAGAAAGTTGTGGTTTCGGCTTCAGGTGTGTATGTTATTGAAAACTGTCTGTCAATCAACTCTACTTCCTGGGTATTGGATACCGGATCAGGATCTCATATCTGTAATTCTTTGCAGGCACTGAGAAGGCGTAGAGTTTTGAAGGCAGGTGATATGACCCTCAGAGTTGCAAACGGAGCAATCATGGATGTTGAGTCCGTGGCGGACTATCACTTAGGATTGACAGATGGACAAATTTTGGTTTTGCGCAACTGTTATTTTGTACCCAGTTCGACTTGTAATATCATATCTGTATCTTTAATGTCTAAAGAAGGTTATGATTTTGCATTTGTAAGCAATGTTGTTAACTTTCACCTTAATCACGTTTTGATTGGGTCGGGTACATTAAGCAACGGAATATACGTATTAAACCAACCGCAAATTTTCAATATCCAGAATACACACAAAAGAAAGTCTCCAGAATTAAATCATGCTTTCTTATAGCATTGTAGACTGGGTCACATCAATAAAACACGATTGACTAAATTACATAAAGAGGGATATTTGGATCCGTTCGAATATCAGTCTTATGCAACTTGTCAATCTTGTCTCATGGGAAAGATGACAAAGACTCCGTTCACTGGACACGAAGTAAGAGCAAGCGAGCTCTTGGGACTCATACATAGCGATGTATGTGGTCCAATATCTACACATGCGCGAAGTGGTTATTCTTACTTCATTACTTTTACGGATGATTTTTCAAGATATGGACATATCTTCTTAATGAAGCATAAATCTGAAGCCTTTGAAAAATTCCAGGAATACAAGAATGAAGTAGAAAAACAAATAGGTAAGAGTATCAAGACACTGAGATTTGATCGAGGTGGTGAATACTTGAGTGCCGAGTTCCTGGATTGCCTAAAAGAGAATGGAATTCTCTCTCAACTTACTCCTCCATATACACCACAACACAATGGTGTATCGGAGAGACGGAACCGAACCCTATTGGATATGGTACGTTCCATGATGAGTAACGCTGAGTTACCGCGATCTTTCTGGGGTTATGGACTAAAATCAGCTGCATATCTTTTGAACCGGGTTCCAACTAAGTCAGTGCCTACCACACCATATCAGATATGGAGTGGGAAGAAACCCCATCTTAAACACATTAAGACATGGGGATGTCCAGCTTTTGTCAAAAAGCAGCATACGGACAAACTCGAAGCACGCTCAGTACAGTGCAAGTTTATGGGATATCCAAAGAACTCTAAGGGACATTTCTTCTATTACGCAGAGGAACAAAAGGTATTTGTTTCTCGTCATGCCTGCTTCTTGGAAACTGAATTTTTAGAAAATCAGATAAGTGGGAACGCAATAGAACTGGAAGAAATTCCAGAACCACAAGCTATTACTGAAAGCTTAGTAGAACCAGAAGGTTCAAAAGAACAGGACATTCCAGCACCGCTCCGCAGGAGTAGTAGGCTTTCTCATCCACCTGAGTGATACTACGGTTTTCTCATAGACGGGGATAGAGAGGATTGCATCATTGATAATGATGAGCCGACTAGCTTCCAGCAGGACATTCAGAGCACTGACTCGGTAAAATGGCTGGATGCAATGCAGACCGAGATGGAGTCCATGTACACCAACAAAGTATGGACTTTGGATGTTTCTACAGAAGGGGTAAAACCCGTAGGCTGCAAATGGATCTTTAAAAGGAAGATTGGTGTAGATGGACAGGTTGAGACCTATAAGGCTAGACTTGTTGCAAAGGGTTTTCGTCAAAAACCTGGTTTGGACTATGACGAAACCTTTTCTCCAGTGGCTATGCTCAAATCCATTTGGATCCTTCTTGCCATTGCTACCTTCCACGATTATGAGATTTGGCAGATGGACGTAAAAACCGCTTTTCTAAATGGTAATTTAGAGGAGTGTGTCTATATGGACCAGCCAGAGGGTTTCATTCAGAGTGGGAGCAGCGGGAAAGTGCGCAAGTTGCTTAAATCCATTTATGGACTGAAGCAGGCATCGCGGAGTTGGAACATCTGTTTTGATGAGACGGTCAAAGAATTTGACTTTATCAAAAATCCAAATGAACCATGCATTTATAGTAAGATTGTAGCATGAACTGTTGTATTCCTCATCTTGTACGTGGATGGCATTCTCTTGATAAGAAATGACATTCCTATGCTACAATCTGTCAAAGGGTTCTTGTCACACAGGTTCTCCATGAAAGACCTGGGTGATGCCTCTTACATTCTGGGGATCCGGATCTTTCGTGATAGATCATAAAGGATATTGGGACTCTCGCAGTCCAGGTACGTCAACACCGTACTGAAAAGATTCAGTATGGAAGATTCCAAGCGCGGTAATTTACCGGCTTGTCACGGGATCACCCTCTCCAAAGAAATGTCTCCCAAGACTGATTTGGAAAGGGATCGCATGTCTATCATACCTACGCTTTTGCGGTAGGCTCTATAATGTATGCGATGTTGTGTGTCAGACCAGATATAGCTTATGCACTGAGTGTGGTAAGCTGGTATCAGTCAAACCCTGGGGAGAAGCACTGGATAGCGGTAAAGAACATTCTGAAGTACCTGAGAAGGACTAAGGATATGTTTTTGGTTTATGGCGGAAAAGACCTCCAGATCGAGGCCTTTGCTGACTCCAGCTTCTAGAGTGACAAGGATGACTCCAAATCCATGTCGGGTTATGTCTTTACCCTCAATGGAGGGGAGGTCTGTTGGAAGAGTTCCAAACTGGAAACCGTTGCTGACTCGACGATGGAAGCGGAGTATATCGCAGCTTCTAATGCCGCAAAAGAAGCAGTCTGGATAAGGAAGTTCTTAATAGAACCTCAGGCGGTTCCGTCCATTGTTGATCCAATACCTCTGTATTGTGACAACAACGGGGCTATAGCTTTAGCGAAGGAACCCAGGTCCCATCAGAAGTCTAGACACATCTTGAGGCGGTATCACCTGATCAGGGAGATCATGGATCACCGGGAGATCGAGGTTCGGAGGGTTGCTACAGAAGAGAACACTGCAGATCCATTCACAAAGGCCATTCCTCAGACGCAGTTCAAAAGGCTATTCGAGATGATAGGTCTGCGATATGCCAGCACATGGCCTTAGTGCAAGTGGGAGATTGTTAGTGTGATATGCCCTAAAGGCCATTATTGTATAGTACTAGTTTGTATATTACATTTTGGAAGTTTGGGATATATACACGGATTGACATTCTTGCTCAATATGGTAGTATACTACTTGATTTGTATCTATCTTAATATGTGTCTGTGTTTCTTTTTAACATATTGCTAATACATATTGATAGAGCCCTTAGGATCTTTTGCTTGACTACCAGCGTTGTGATGGCAGTCACACTAGTGGGGGCTGGGTAGTCTATAAGCACATCCTTATACAGGTCCCTGGTCGTAGGATTATTGAGACAGGGCATCGATACTCAAGAGTAGACTAGTGTATACGCTTCTTATCCTAGGAGGGGAGATGGTCTGTCCTACAGCCATCAGTACGTCGTACTGGAGATAGTATGCAGGTGCTCATTAGGTTACGAGTACATTGGACAGGACTCGCTGGAAACTGTTGGTTGGTATTATCCTATCGTCAGTTATCAGTTCCCAGGTGACATGAGTACAACTTAGTCCATTGACTTGACACTATCACTTCGCCTTGAGTGTGTTCCTACTGTTCTTAGATTACTACCCTACCACGGCTCTATTGAGTCGTGCAAACAGGTAGTAGTTGGGTGCAGTCCCGAAGCACTTGGAGGCAGTGACGGTTAGACATGATTCGTCTCTCCCGGTATTGGGATTTGATATCGCGCTGTGTCTAGGAGAGCCATTACACAAAGTCCCTGGCCAGGGCAAGCGAGATTTACTGGTAGTGTTTCCAGTAGTTTCTCAGGGTGTTCTGGACTACACTCCGACACGACTTGTACCGCAATTAGGGGTCTGACGTTTACCGCCCCCTAGGCCTGACATGCGATACTCTTAGACGAACAGACCGGACTGTACGGATATTGTCACATTCAGGCTCAGTAGGAGTTCAGATGGGTTCACCTCATCGGTCTTCTTATCAGCATCTACCTGGGGACCGTTACGTACAGCTAGTACCGCTTGCAGCCTGTGGTTAAACCCACTGCCAGTGTAGTGTCGAGTCTTTAGAGTCCCACACAGAGGGTTGTTCACCTTTGGGCGAAATGGAGTAGATGTCGTATGGTATTACGACGGGGTTCGTTCACACATGCGTACTTGTGCGCGTTTGGTGTTCGGGCAGTAGATACTAGTGGGCTTTGGTTTAAGCCAGATCCTAGTATTTGATTTTGGTATGGTTCAGTCTCATTGCATTCGTGTTCTTCGGAACGCGGAAGTGGGTATGTATATACAGTTGACAGAGATAGATGAAGGAGACACCTCATTAAGGTTTTGACCATTAACTTGATTAAGACCTTAATGAGATGATGAAATTTGATTAATAGTTTTAATTAGTGATAATTGTGTTACGGTTATTTGGATTGACCATTTTGACTTGTTGACCAAAGTTGACTTAGATATTTTCTTTTTGTTGTTTTGTTAAGCATGTGCTTAGCATTAATGGTGACATGATAATTGTCAAATCAAACCAACCATCATAATTTTTGTTAATTAAAATTATTATTTTTATATGCTAATATGAGAGCTATCTCTTCTCATTCTATCATGATACATTCTCTCTCCTAGCTCTCTCTCTCCTTCATCCTCTCTCTCAAACCCTAACCTCTCATGCGTTGAGAACCAAAAGAAATTGAGACCAAACCACTATAATCACTCTCTACTCTCTCTAGGGTTCTTAGTCTAGCTCACCAAGCACCTTAGTTACTTCAAGATAGAGGTTGGAGCTCAAGGTAGAGGCCTTCGGGTGGATCTTTCTTTGGAAAAGAGAAGACGGTGAGGAGGAGCCATCTACACCACTCCAAGGAGCTCACAATAAGAGGAAGCAACACAAGAAGAGAAGGAGTTCAAGCTTTAGGTATAATTTCTTAACCTAGGAGTTAAAGCTCTTTGTTTGTTTGTTAGTTTTTGTTTAGCAAAGATCCTTCATGGTTAGTTTATGTTTCCTTTGTGATAAAAAATTTGTTTTTTTACCTCTTCCGCCTCCCCGAAAGTACCGGGGTGGGTAACATAGACTTACAGAACATGCAAAACGGTGGCTTTTGGGTACAGTCCCGAATCACATGGAGGCAATGAGCGATAGGAGGGTGTTCCCTCATGGGAACTGAATAAAGCAGCAAAGAAATACATAAGAGAAGCATCATGTGTCCACACGTGATCGAGCATCACGTGGGGACACATGACCTTCTATGGGAAAAGTTATAGGCGCTGAGATACACAACTTCAAATAGGGTCACGTGCCCATACGTGATGGTCCTTTAAACCCACCAGAAAAGGTATAATAAAACAATAGGGAAAAACCCCAATGGGGCGTCACGTGCCCACACGTGACCAAGGGCCATGTGTTGACACGTGATAATTCCTAAGCTCTTTAAAATAACAGAATTAAGTTCTGGTTAAAATGTTTATCAGGGGGTCATGTGTCAACACGTGATGGGATCCTAAGATCTCTGAAATAATAGAATTAAATTCTAATTAAATGGTCAATCAGAAAGTCACGTGCCAACACGTGATAGGCTCTTAAGCTTTCTGAACTAATAGAATTAAATTCTAATTAAGAGGGAATAGAGAATCCTAATTGCAAAAATATTTCTCTAAATATTTTCAAACAAAAAAGATGGTGCTCTGTAAAGTAGAGCACTGTTGGATTAAAAATCCAATGGTGATTAAAAATCACCAATTTGTAGAAAAATTCTATACAAGGAAAGATTTCTCTGAAATTTACCAAGAATAACAGACAAAATACCTTTTGGATTAAAAATCCAATGGTGAATAAAATTCACCGAGTGATCTAAAAGATCAAGTTGGTTACAAAATCAATTAAAATCTTTCAATGAAAGATTGATAAAACAAACTTGTTCTTTTCTTTCTCCTATAAATAGGAGCCAAGAAGAGAAGAGGAGGAGGATTTTTCTGGAGAGATACAACAACAAAAAAGAAGAAGAGAATTTAATTCTCCTGAGAGAAAAGAAGATTCCCTCAAAAGAGAAAGAAACCCTAGGTGAGAAAGGGAAGAGATCTAAGCTTCATAAAATAAAAAGAGAATTTAATTCTCAAATTAAGAGTTTAACTCTTCTGAATAAGAACTTAGTTCTTCCTTTGGTTAAAGGTCTGCAGAAGTAGATCTCCCCATAAGTTAAGAATTTAATTCTCATCGGGGAGATTCTGTCATGCAGATCCAAAACCTAGAGATAGAATTGAGTTTAAAAGAATTTAATTCTTCCAAATGCTAAGGAATTTAATTCCTCCAAATACTTAGGAATTTAATTCCTCCAACAGAGACAGGGTTTAACCCTTAAAATAAGAACTTAGTTCTTCATGGTTGAAGATCTGCAGAAACAGATCTCCCCATAAGTTGAGAATTTAATTCAAATCGGGGAGATTCTACCATGCAGATCTAAAACTTAGAGAGAGAGAGTTGGGTTTAAAGAATTTCATTCTTTCAAAACACATGGGAATTTAATTCATCTAAATGAAATTAGGGTTTAACCCTATACAAGAATTTAATTCTTAAAACAAGGGACTTAAAACTCACCATGCACGTAAAGAAATCAGTACCCAACCTGATCACGTGGTAACACGTGACCCTCCTCCTCAATGAGTAAAAAAAAAAGAATGAGACATGGTCACGTGCCCCCACGTGACCCTTAAACAGACTCCTAAAAATGAGAAAGAATAAGTCTGGAGGCAATGCTCCACGTGCTCACACGTGACCCTCAAAACCAAAAGGAACAAAGCCAAAGGTAATACTGATTTAGGGCGCCTCACGTGTCTCCACGTGACCCCTGACAAACACTTTTTTAAAAAGGGCAAATGAGGGGAAACAGAGGCATTAATAGCCAATACATGGGCACTATTACGTGCCCATACATGATGATTACAAAGATTAAGTGTTTAACACTTATTGGCAGATTTTGAGAGTAAAATAATGGAGGTTTGACCTAATTCTCAGGCGCCTCACGTGACCCAACGTGACCACCTCATTTTTAGTATTTAACACTATTTTGAGCGTTTTGTCCCTAGTGTTTAACACTGTTTTAAGCACATCATGTGGGAACATGTGATCGTCAAATATGTGCTAATGTTTAACACTATATTCAAATTGGTCTTAGCCTAAATTGGCTAAGTCTTCCAGAGGCAAGACTCCCCTTCAACTGAACCTCAAAATTGATCAGTTCATATGATATGCAACGTAAAACCCAGAGCTATAGTGAATGGTTAGTGCTCAGCCAAAGACAAAATGTTGTCAGAGCCCCAAACCTCTGTTTAAGCATTGCTAAGTAATGGGGGGCTGAACCTAGACAAATGTTCAACAGTTCAAACAAAGGTCCAACATTTCAAACCTAATTGGACTTAGCCCAAGTTGGCCATAAGTCCTCAAATTCAGATTTAACTGAGCCCATGTGCACATAATCCAATTAATTGATCTTAGTCCTAAATTGGATTACAGATTTCCCAATCAATATTGGTTCAAGGGTACATCTCTTCACTCCTTTGATATTTGTCGTTGTAATCCTTCAACGTCTTCAGAGAGGTGACGGGTCCCGATAACCAATCATTCCATGGACTGTGGGGTCCTTAAACTCATGGACTATGATGTCCTTAAACTTTATAAACTATGACGTCTTTAAAACTACGGACTATGGGGTCCTTAAGCCCATGGACTATGATGTCCTTAACCTCGGACTGTGGGGTCCTTAAGCCCATGGACTATGATGTCCTTAACCTAGGACTTTGGGGTCCTTTAAACCCATGGACTATGATGTCCTTAACCTTGGACCACCATTAATCGACCGCAATATCCCTAAACTAAATAATAGAGCCCAAATGCTCTCTTGTTTGATCTAAATGATCCCGTTAAGTTGATCTTAGTCTAAAACTTGACTAACGTATCCTTAACAAATGTTTAAGTTGATCTTAGTCTCAAATGAGACTAATGTATCCTTAAACCAAACCCCCAAACCCAAATCTAAGAAAATACGGATTTGGACTAATCCACGCCCAACGGGCGACAACATATATTAGTCTCCATATACAATCCACGGGCAACCAAAAAAAAAAAGCAAACACCCACGACACGAAGTGACCATCTGGAGAAGGAGAAAGTTTCTACCGCGATGCAGTAGCGTAATTAACTGTAGGGGCTTGCACCTGCAGGGAAGAGCGTCCCCACAATCAAAACCCCCTTAAATGAGGGGGAATCTGATGAAGTCTACTACATCGGCCACATCCGTTTAAACCTTCGATACATGGTGTCATAAATCAACTTGGCATCTTCGGAGAGGTGGATGGATAGCACCAAAAAGCATCTGCCCTCGAAATTCAGGCAAGATGGACCTACGCGGTCTCATCCCTGCTTTCGGAGGAGAACAGATTCTGGCACGCCCGGTGGGACCTTTTCCTCTTTCCACTCCACACTTTGTGTGTCGTGTTTCGCGAACGAATCGCGGTTTGCTATGGTTGCCCTTGGGTTCGAGGTACTAAGATTTGGTTTTGCTCTCCTGTAGAAAAAAGAACATCAATGGCCTTTAACTGCTCCAGCTGCAACTGCAACTCCCGTTCCGCCTCATCTGGAGGTGTAACCTATCGGCCCCAAGCGACCTCCCTTTTCATAATGCCAGTGGGGTAGGTGACTTAGGCCACCACTAGACTATTCTTCGGGACCATGCTCCCACCCATGAACTTCAATGCCCCAATGCCGTTGCAAGAGGCTTCAAAGAAGTCGGCCTTTGATCGGCTTACAACTACTGCGGCCCCTCTAAACGGGTCGCCCAATTCTACTGCCTCAGTTTTTAACAGACTGGGCCAGAACGCCAACAAGCCCGCGATACCTAAAATAGCCATCCCAAATCGGATAGCCATCCCGGCTCAAGCGGATGAAATCATCAGAGAGGCTTCTTTTGCTAAGAAGTCAGTCTTCACAAGGCTGGCCATTCCGGCTCCCGCTCCAGGCGAAGTCCTCAAAGCCGTTTCCCTTGCCCAGAGGTCTGTCTTTGATAGATTGGACATTGCTTCTCAACGGACAACGGTCTTTAAGATGCTAACACCGGCGACAACCCTTCCCCAAAACAGGGGGCATGATGAATGTAAGGTTCCTAGGTACACTAACAAGGCTCTACAAGGCATCGACCATGCCAAAATTAAATTTTTATGTGCCGAATAACCCTAAGCAAGATCGTATACTAGAGTTTAGGCGAAACAAATAGCAAGTAAACTACTTTACTTCTAAGGGAACACGAAATACAACCTTTATAGATCGGTCCTTCACTTCTTTAGCTCCTTTTTGAAGTCCCTTCGCTGCGATCATGGTTCTCCCGGACCCTTGCATGGCTTCACGAGGCGAAAGACGCGTCCTTGCTTGAAGTCTTCGAGGCCGAAGATGATCTACGTCGAGGGGATGCCAACTCAAGCTTCTACTTCACTAACTTGAGAATTAGTGAAGCAAACACCCTAAACTAAAGTGCTTGTCTAGTAGAGGATGGAGAAATAGGAAGAGGGTTCTCTTTAGAATTTTATTTCTCACAATCTAGCTCACTTTGGATCAAACCCTAGCAAGCTTTTTCTTTTTTTAGCAATAAAGAAGAAGAAGAAAAGAAAGAGATGAGGATAATGATCAAGTGAGAAGGCTAACCATGGTGAGTGAGTATCATATACTAACTCTTGTAGAGCCATAACCATAGCTAATCTAAATGGTTAGGTTAATAAAAAATCTAAGGTGAAGACAAAGGTAGTGGACTTTGTCAAAGCAAAGCAAGCTTCTACAAGCTTCATGCTCTTTCCAAAATTCCACCAATTTTGTAATTACCTTAAATAATTATAACCCACCAAAAAAATAGAATGGTGTATGTCTTGTACACCCATGTCATGTGTATCATCAACCATGATACAATAAGAAAAACACATTTTAATATATATCATATATACATTAAAATTGTGCTCATGTGAGAAAAACCCTAAAGTGAACAAGTGTTGGTAAATGTAAATTAGTATATCTAATATACAATTATACACTTAATTATTAAATCAGCACTTGACTTAATAATCCGGTCATATCTCATATAACCGGCTAACATCCATTGTATCGACTTATCGAATCAACACTTGATTCGATAACCCGGCTATATCATATATAACCGACCGATACAAAAAGTCGCGAGAATAGAATACGGTATCACATACACGCATTATTCTCGGTCTCGCACATATCACATATGCGGTCCTATTTCGTTTTTCCTGAGCCAGTAAAACCTCTGTGTAGGACTCTAAAGACTCGTCAATACGCCGGCAGTAGGTGATGATCACATCAAGCACCCACAAGCCGTCAGCGGTACTAGCTGGACGTAATGGCTACCCGGATATTGAGCGATCAGAAGATCAGCAAGAAAGCCCGCTCCAACTCCTGTAAAAGCCTGCCGGTAACACTTCCCGTACAGTCCGGTCTCCTCATCTGATATGTCGCATATCAAGTCAAGGGGTGGTAAACGTCAGACCCCAATAACCGATAAGTCTTGCCGATGTGAGGCTCATAATGGGTCGAGAAACTACTGGTAACACTTACCAGTAAATCTCTAAATCAGCCCTGGCCAGGGACTTCCCTGTTACGGCCAATCGAGCACTGCGCAACATCAACCCCCAATACCGGAGAGACGAAACCCCTCCTATCGCTCATTGCCTCCATGTGACTCGGGACTGTACCCAAAAACCACCGTTTTGCATGCCCTCATGGATGTGGTAAGGTGGAAATCAAAGCACAGTGGGAATCACACAAGACTCTATGACGATCTCGGGTCTACAGACTAACCTGCACAAGTGTCACCAGAGAACTGCCATCTGACGTGAGGTATAATACCATCTGGGAGTTCTCGGCGAGTCCGTCCAGTGTACCCAGTCTCTACTGAGCACCCGTATACCATCTCTGATGTCAAACACCAATGGATATGGGATCATCCATCGCCCATCTCATGGGTTGAGAAGCGTTTACGCTAGTCTACTCTGGTATATCGATGCCCCGTCTCGATACACCCACGACTAGGGACCTTGAAGGATGTACTTATGGGCTACCATGACCCCACTAGTATGATCCGCATCATAGTCCAGGTAGTCAAGTACACATCCTAAGGGCTTTACCAACATGTAACTATAAAACAGTATAAAGAGACAAGTGTACATGTTAAGATAAAGAGCAACCAGATAGCATACTATCATATCGAGGAAGAAAGTCCTCTCTATATATGTCCAAGCATCCAATATAATATACATCATCTGTACAATACTGGCCTCTAGGGCATATATACAACTAACAATCTCCCACTTGCACTAGGGCCAGCTGCTGTAGTATCGCATACCAAGCATTCCGAAGAGTCTCTCAAACTGTATCTGGGGAATGGCCTTCGTGAGTGGATCCGCTGTGTTGTTCTTCGTGTCAACCCTCCTGACCTCGATCTCCCGGCGATCAACTATCTCCCGGATCAGGTGATACCGCCTCAGAATATGCCTGGATCGCTGATGGGACCTGGATTCCTTGGCCAAAGCCACCGCTCCATTGTTATCGCAATACAAAGGTATTGGACGCTCAATGGATGGAACCACTCCAAGTTCAGTAATGAACTTCTTGATCCAGACAGCTTCTTTGGCATCATCATTGGCAGCGATGTATTCGGCTTCCATCGTCGAGTCTGCCACGGTTTCCTGCTTGGAACTCTTCTAGCTAACCGCCCCTTCATAAAGGGTAAAGACAAATCCCGACTGCGACTTAGAGTCGTCCTTATCACTCTGGAAGCTCGAATCGGTAAATGACTCCACTTGGAATTCTCCGTTACCATACACCAAGAGCATCTCCTTAGTCCTTCGTAAGTACTTGAGAATGCTCTTCACAGCTGTCCAGTGACTCTCTCCAGGATCAGCTTGATACCTACTCACTACACTTAGTGAGTATGCTACATCGGGTCTGGTACATAGCATTGCGTACATGATAGAGCCTACAGCCGAAGCATAGGGTATCCCTTACATGCGAGCTTTCTCCAAATCTGTCTTGGGAGACATCTCTTTGGAGAGAGTGAGCCCTGAGATCATGGATAAAAACCCACGTTTGGACTCTTCCATACTAAACCTCTTTAGTATGGTGTCAATGTACCTGGATTGGGACAATCCCAATATCCTTTTAGATCTATCTCTATAGATCATAATTCCCAATATGCAGGAGGCATCACCAAGATCTTTCATTGAGAATCTTTGTGATAAGAAGAGCTTGACCGATTGCAGCATAGGAATGTCATTTCCTATCAAGAGTATGTCGTCCACGTACAATACGAGGAAGACAACCTTACTCTCTGCCACCTTCTTATAGACACAAGGTTCATTTACGTTCTTGACGATATCGAACTCTTTGATAACGACGTCAAAGCAGATGTTCTAACTCCGCGATGCTTGCTTTAATCCACAAATGGATTTAAGCAGCTTGCACACCTTCCCGCTACTCCCACTATCTACGAAGCCCTCTGGCTGAGTCATGTACACGCACTCTTCTAAATCACCGTTTAGAAAGGCGGTCTTAACATCCATTTGCCAGATTTCGTAGTCATGATATGCAGCGATGGCAAGCATGATCCGGATGGATTTAAGCATAGCCACTGGAGAAAAGGTTTCGTCATAGTCCACACCTGGTTTTTGACGAAAACCCTTTGCAACAAGTCTAGCTTTGAAAGTCTCCACTTTCCCATTTACACCAAGTTTTTTCTTGAAGATCCACTTGCTCCCAATAGGTTTTACCCCTTCAGGAGCATCTTCCAAAGTCCATACTTTGTTGGTGTACATGGATTCCATCTCGGACCGCATTGCATCCAGCCATTTCACTGAGTCCCCACTCGTGATGGCCTGCTCAAAGCTAGTTGGGTCATCATCAACCATGATGCAATCCTCGCTCCCACCATCCATGAGAAAACCGTAGTATCTCTCAGGTGGGTGAGGAACCCTACTAGATCGGCGGAGTGGCTGAGGTTCGTTGGGAACTACTGAATTCTCTGGTTTCACTAAATCTTCAGTTGCAGTTTGTGTATCTGGAACCTCTTCCAGCTCTACCACTTTGCCACTAATTTCTTTTACAAGAAATTCCTTTTCTAAAAAGATGGCATGTTGAGCAACAAATACTTTTTGTTCCTCATTGTGGTAGAAAAAATACCCATATGAGTTCTTTGGATATCCCACAAACTTGCAAAGAACTAACCGTGCCTCGAGTTTGTCCGGATTTTGTCTTTTGACATAGGCCGGACAACCCCATATCTTAACTCGTTTAAGATATGGCCTCTTCCCACTCCATATCTCATATGGTGTGGTAGGTACAGATTTAGATGGAACTTGATTCAATAGGTATGCTGCTGTCTCCAGCGCATACCCCCAGAAGGAAATAGGTAACTCAGCTGTGCTCATCATAGAGCGCACCATATCTAATAGGGTGCGGTTCCTCCGTTCAGATACACTGTTGTGCTGTGGTGTATATAGAGGAGTCAGCTGAGAGAGAATCCCATTCTCTTTTAGGAAGTCCAGGAATTCATTGCTCAAGTATTCACCTCCTCGATCAGATCGAAGGATTTTAATACTTTTCCCGGTTTGGTTCTCGACTTCTTTTTTATATTCTCTAAATTTCTCAAAAGCTTCTGATTTGTGTTTCATCAGGAACACATATCCGAATCTAGAGAGATCGTCAGTGAATGTAATGAAGTACGCAGAACCATTCCTGGCATGTGTAGACATGGGGCCGCATACATCACTATGTACCAGTCCCAAGAGTTCTGTAACTCTCTCTCCATGTCCCGTAAACGGAGTTTTAGTCATCTTGCCTTTGAGACATGACTGACAAGTGTCATAAGATGAAAATTCAAACGGATTCAAATATCCATCCTTATGCAACTTAGCTAGTCGTGTCGCATTGATGTGACCCAGTCTACAATGCCACAAGAAGGATTCGTTCAGTTCTGAACTCTTCCTCTTGTGTTTGTTTGTTATACTGAGAACTGTTGATTGATTTAGAACATAAATGCTATTGCACATCGTGCCTGATCCAACCAACTTTTGGTTTAGAAAAATGATCATAACATTATCCTGTAATACAAAATTATATCCCTCTTTACTCAACAACGAAACCGATATAATGTTGCATATCAGGTTCGGCATGTAATAGCATTCGTTCAGAATCAATGTATTACCAGTTGGCAATACAAGGTGATATTCCCCGACGGTTTTAGCTGCAACAATTGCACCATTTCCAACCCTTATGTCTTTATCAGCTTCTCCAAGTTCTCTACCTTTCCTAAGCCCATGTAACTGATTACATATATGGGATCCTGACCCGGTATCTAATACCCAGGACGTAGAGGAAATGGAGAAACAGTTCTCTGTAACGAACACACCCGAAGAAAATGCATCAATATGTACTTTCTTCATTCGGGTGGCATGGGAATCCTGGTCTTCCCCTATATCCTGTTCAGTCTTATAACTCTTATAAGAAAGAACGGAACCAACGTTCCCCAGCACAGTATAACATGCGGGTTCGGTCAATACATCCATATTATTATCTTTATTAAGGTATGATATGGTCGCTACCTGGAGAGAGAGAGAAGAAAACACTTTAGCGTATGCTCTTGCAAGATCAGATTGGTTATTATTTTATCTAATCAGGATGGCTCCCACTGTTTTTATCAAATCTTCCTTCAAACCCTAAAAGGAAAGACTAGCCGGGATTAATTACACCCTACAACTTCGCCAATCTTTCAGCTAGGCCAGTGTTGGTACTTTGAGGGAGGTTCCCCATGCTTTCGCACGGACCTAATTAAAGTAAACCTCATTTTCCCAGAGGCGTAACCCCATTGACACCTTTCTAGACACCTACTTGATCGGCTAATTGTCCTGTGTAAAACTCTCCCAGGAGTAACAATTACTCGCAGTGGGTATCAGGATCCAACTATCTCATAGAAGGTATGCAATCTCATTGCAAATTTCAACACTTGAAATTCCCGATAATATTTTGCCCCAAACGATCTATGACCTTGACAAGGTCAACAAACCATAGATCGTAAGTCAAGTTCAACCCGTCATTTCTTGATTGAATTAAACCCACCCGCAAGACCCTTGAAAAGGTCAACAAAGCCGTACGACTACCCTAAAACAATCTGCATCATATGTATAAACAGATAAATACTGGTCAGCTACCGCACACTACGCCTTGACAAGGTCAAAAAACGCAGCACGAATACTAAGCAGGACTTATCTGAAATGACGGAGGGCTACGACAGGTTTTTCTGAAAACCTATTGCGTATTGAACTTGATATCGTTGTAGAATCATGTGAATTTTGAAATGGAGTGATTTTGAGGCTTTTATTAGTTTTGCAAAAGAGGTCACTCCCGGTGAAGGGATCTCGGCTCTTTCCTTATGGAATAAGGTGCAGGATATATCATATACATCACTATGCAAAGAAAAACTCCAAAAGCAATCAAAAGCAAACCGAGTGTTGTAGCATCTGCCAGTTTTTCTAAAGAGGTCACTCTCGGTGAAGGGATCTCGGCTCTTTCCTCATCGAATAAGGTGCGGGATATATCATATATATCGCTTTGCAAAGCAAAACTGTAGCTACCCTTTTTGAAAAATTTGATTCTATAACATCATTTAGGTTTCTTTTCTTTCATTAATCACATTAATGAAGTCCCATCATTTAAGTCTCCTAAACATCACAGATAAATACGACGTACACTTATGCCATCCGCATTCGCCTCAATGTCCCCTCGTGCACCGTTAGGTTAGGTAACTAACGGCAGAGCAGGGCAGGGCTAGCGCGGGTGTAAAACATAAGTAACGCCTATATAATATATCATATATACTATATACAGTATTTATCACAGCACATCAAATGATCACATCACAGATATCGCAGCAGAAGAAACATATGAAACATTGGATATAATAGGACGTCCGTGTTTTATTTTGAGCCTCTATAAAACACGGATTCCACGGTCGCGATGAATAGCCAAACCCACACCCCTAGACCCCTACGAGAGCGGCAAGCAACCTTACCAATTCTAGAGTTAGGAGACCCGGACTCGACTCCTCGAGTTGGTCTCCCACTGGACTCCAGAACCCGGTTACTTGTGCTCTCCTCCTTGTAAGTCCATGTCACGCACCCCACGAACTTATGGGGAGGCGGAATATATGAAAAACGATTATCAAAGCTTCGTAACACGGACTTGAGCGCATGAATCGTTATCTAAACCATTGCTAACTATATGCTAGAGGTTTGACTACTCGGATTCGAAGTTATACCTCACGTTACATGTCCTTCGGGTCTTCATCGCTGTCCTCCACTCCTCGTAGGCTCCTTGGAACATCAGCACCTCAACAGCCTCCTCGAGTCAAAGACGATCCGCCCGAAAGCTCCTATGCCAAGCTTAATCTCAAACTTGAGATAACTAGGTTGTTTAAAGTGCTAATCTAAGCTACCTAGGGGATATAGAGTGAGGTTATGGATGTATTAGTCTAGCTAACCCTTGATCTCGACTCATGTGAGGTTAGGGTTAGGGTTTGAAGAGAGAGTGAGCTTGAGGAGAGAGAAGGTGAAGATGATAATGAAATGAGATGATGATCTATCATAATATATATGAAGCATTATTTATTTATCCAAAAATGAAATAATAGAATTAACAACCATGCTTCATAAATATTTATGAGTGATTCATCTCCATGAGTCATTAAGCTTTTATGATGCATTAATGACATGGATGAATCACACAAATGAGCCACTAATCTCATTTAATGCAATGCCACCTTACCTCCTAAGTCACCACTCTTCTAGAAGCTTCCCGACAAATTACGAGAACGCCCCTCTAATTCGTGAAAACACGGAAAAACTTTAGACTGTATAAATCCAATAACCCGATACTAGAATCTGGCTTAAACCAAAGCCGGCTAGTAAAAACTGTCCGAAAAGTCGTACGTGCGTAAACACACGCATGCGTCCGAACCCTTGTCGTAAAACCATACGACCTCTATATCGTTTCTCCTGGAGCAGGAAAACTCTCTGTATGGGACTCTAAAGACTCGACACTACACTGGCAGTGGGTTTAACCATAGACCGCAAGCGGCACTATCTGTACGTAACGGTCCCCAGGTAGATGTCGATAAGAAGGCCGATGAGGAAAATCATCCGAACTCCTACTGAGCCTGATGTGACAGTCTCCATACAGTCCGGTCTATTCGTAAGACTATCGCATATCGAGCCTAGGTGGCGGCAAGCGTCATTCCCCTAATAGCGGTATAAGTCGTGTCGGAGCAAAGCCCATTACACCCTGAAAAGCTACTAGAACCTACCAGTATATCTCGCTTGCCCTGTCCAGGGACATTGCGTAATGGCTCTCTGACACAGCGCGATATCATCTCCCAATACCGGGAGAGACGAATCCTGTCTAACTACGACTGCCTCCAAGTGCTCGGGACTGCACCCAACTGCTACCTGTTTGCACGACTCCTTTGAGCCGTGGTAGGGTAGCAATCTAAGAACAGTGGGATACACTCGAGGCGAAGTAGCAGTGTCAAGTCTGCGGACTATGCTGTACTCATGTCACCTGGGAACAGTTAACTGACGACGGGTATAATACCATCTAACAGTTCCCCTGCGAGTCCTGTCCGGTGTACCCGTAACCTAACGAGCACCTGTATACTATCTCCAGTACGACGTACTGATGGCTATGGGACATACCATCTCCCCAACTGGGATGAGAAGCGTACACACTAGTCTACTCTGGAGTATCGATGCCCTATCTCGATAATCCTACTACTAGGGACCTGTATATGATGTTGCTTATAGACTACCCATCCCCCACTAGTGTGACTGTCATCACAACGCTGGTAATCAAGCAAAGAACCTATGGGCTCTATTAATATATATATGTGATGCGTTACAAGAAACATATGCACATATAAAAGTAGACACAAACCAAGTAGCATACTACCATTTTTAGCAAGACTGTATATACAACTGTGAATATCCCAAGCTTCTATTAAGTAATATACAATCTAGTATGATACAATAATGGCCCCTATGGCATATACACTAACAATCTCCCACTTGCACTAGGGCCATGATCTGGCATATCGTAGACCTATCATCTCGAATAGCCTCTCGAACTGTGTCTGAGGAATGACCTTCGTGAATGGATCAGCAATGTTATTCTTCGTCTCTACTCTTTTCACCTTGATCTCCCGGCGATCTACGATCTCCCTGATCAGGTGATTGTTCACACCATAATATTGCATTATTATATTCCCCATTCTTATTCTTTTTATAAATAAACAGGTGCTTTTGACGCTTGCCTGTTACATGTTACAGGTTACAGGTTCTGGGACA
This sequence comes from Agapanthus africanus, assembly GCA_030015575.1. Classification (NCBI taxonomy): domain Eukaryota; kingdom Viridiplantae; phylum Streptophyta; class Magnoliopsida; order Asparagales; family Amaryllidaceae; genus Agapanthus; species Agapanthus africanus. The sequence goes on from CM057350.1 coordinate 201,572,071, forward strand.
AAATACAGTGAAAACGATGTAAAGATGATGCAAAAGTGGACTTCGACCAACAAATAGAAGACTCTTGATCAAGCCCACATCAAAGATAAAATTAAGGCAATGCAAGGTCCAAGATCGCGAAGCCACGGTTAAAGTCCACTGCAAGAATTCACTGGAAGATCTGGAAAAACCCAAAAGCCAAATGGAGAAAAGACCTGAACAAACATGAAGACCAAAATGAAATGAACCAGACCAGGAAATTTAAGAGCCCAATTCCATTATTTGGCCGCGGAACCGCGGCCAAAGCAGGCCTCGGGCCGCGGTTCCGCGGCGATCTTGAGAGATTGAAAAATAAATTTTTTACTAAAATGTTTTGGCGGCTCTGAAAAGATTCCCTGGTGCTATTTTTGTAATTATATACATGCGGATTAAATGTAACCCTAGGGTTTCCTATTCTTTATAAATAGGAACCCAAAAACATTGTAATTCTTATGCCTCCTTTTAATAAATTCTAGAATTCTTTTGGAGAGCATTGGTGTTTTCTTTTCCATTCAGAAATTCAGATCTGACAAACCTACATGGATGATTGGAGGGATGCATCTGTAAGTAGATTTAAATTCTCGCCTTAGTTTAGATTTCAATTCTTTGCCCTAGGTAGATTTAATTTCATACCCTAGGAACTTGTTTAGGGTTTAGCTTTGGGGAAGGATTTTGAGAGATGAGATCTCTCATCCCTTTCTTACCCACCAAATATTTACAATAGGACTTCATGCATACACGCACATACCGCGCCCTACGGCATCCTACCCCTCGAGGTAATGATGACACCGTAGTGTAAAGGCCCGGTTGCGCGCGTTTTCCATGGAGGTTACGGTAAGGATCTCTAAAGGAAGGACAAGAAACTAGAGGAAGGAACACCATCCCGAATGGATCTAATCCCCTCTATTGATAATTACCATAACTCCTCATAGATCTTCATTCGGGTATAGAAAGCGTTGAGATTTACGTGCATTTCCAAACCATCCCTAAACCTAGCCCTAGCAAGAATAGATCTAGATAATTGCCCTAAGTTAATTAGGTTTTTAGATTTAATAACCAATCAGAACACCCTTCGGAATTAACTCGTTAGCGCGATTAGGAGATTCACAAAATCCCTGTGGACCGACCCGTACTCACCGGCTAGCTGCAAAGCGACGCCGTTCTTGATTGCGGTTTAGATATAGTTTTTGACATACGAACCAAATGGCGCCGTTGCCGGGGAATGGCGTGTTATTTCCTTTTTGCAATTTCGGGTTAATCTTAATAAAAAAATCATAAAAATCTGAAAAATCAAAAAAATATAAAAATATATATATTTTGTTATTTTTGGAAGGGATACTTTGTTGTTTGAATTTTGCAGGATATACAAAAACGGATCTGGAAATTTCCAGAAAGCAAAACAGAAAAGAGAAGATCAGAACAGAGGAGAATTTCATAAACAGAACAACAGAAAAATTCTCGAGACGTGAACCGCCCACTAGACCGCGAATCTGCGGCAAAAACCGCCTTCTGCCGCCTTTCCGCCGCGTCCTGGAGAGATCTCGGGATCTGCGCCGCTTCAGCCGCCGCGCCAAGCCGCCTACGACCGCAATTCCGCGGCTATCTAATGTCTTCAGCGCAGGAAATTTGCTCTGTAAGCTTCTCTGGTTCATCCTCTGTAATTTTCGAAATATATTTTCTGAAAAATGCCTGCAGGATTTTGTGCACTTTAAAAATATATTCCCTTCCATATAACAATCTTGTGCAGGATTTTTGGGCTCCGCTTAAACTAAATTGATTGCAAGCAATATTTTGTTGTTGCATATCTTTTCTCTAAAATCTTTTTGCAACAAAATTTTTCCAAATAAAGAGAAAAAGAATAAAAATCAAAAGGACAAATTTTATTAGAAACTTGCAAAAAAAAAAATTTTGGCCGCAATTAGATCCTTGCACCACAAACCTTCCTTCTTTTCACCCCTTCTTCTAACATGGGTACCCCACACAATAAATCATTAGCCGAACTTTGGTATCCCGAACCTAATTTTGCATCGTACGTCAATTTGTTCGGTCAATTTAAAAACGATCCTTCCTTGCCAAAAATTTCGTTGAAAGATCAAATAGAGGCGTCTAGAAGAAACAGTTTGACTTTTCAACCCAATTTGTGTTAACCAAGTCAACCTTTACCACCTACATATGTTGATACCATTTTTCCAAGTCCTGCTGTAACTTCTAAGCCGATTTCCATTGCTGAGCATATTGCTCAATCTCGCAGTCGATCTTTCATCCCACTCCAGTCATCTAGTTCTAGAGATCAACAAGACTATTCACCTTTTTATCCAGATGTTGACCCTACCCCTGTCCTACCACCCACTTCCTACCAGTCCTACCTGACTTTCCCACCTTCACTAGACACTGTTTCTACACAGCCTGTTGGGAGTTTTGCATATCCACACCATTTCGAATCTTTTCCTGAAACCCCCTCACCACCTAAGTCTAGTTTGGAAGAGTCATTGGAAGCTTATATAGCAGCAACAAATAAAATGACTAGGAATGTGGAAGCGTCCGTGGCCGCCCTTATACAACCCAGTGAACCGGTAGCTAGTTTTCTGCTAGCTCAAAAATTTTTAATGTATAAGGAGGCGGTTGGACAGAGTGAGAATGAGAGAGGATTTCCAAATCAAACCAACCCTTACCCAATTGAAGCCCACAACTCCTGTTTTCCATCGAATGTCCTAAATGATTCACAAGTTCAAAATAAAAACGGGTTGTGTGATTTTGTAGTGTTTGATTTTCCAAATTGTGAGGAACCCCTTTCGAGTGACACCGCACCTAATCCTTTCGATCTTTACACCTCCCATCTAGAACCTAAATCGGTAGATATCCATGCTTTTGATGAGGTGTCTAAGGAAATTGATTTTCACTTGATTGAGGATATAGACGCCGGGAATATTTCGAATGATGAACCTGTCGATTTGATTGAAATTTTATGTTCAAATCATCATCCTGAGTTATTAAATGTTTCTCCCGAATCTCATATGCGTCTAGATTTTGATGATAATAGCATGGATGAATTAAATATTGAGGATAGTATTGAGGAGAGTCTTGAGGATAATATTGAGGTTGAATCATTTTTGTTTGATGTGTCTGATTTTCCAATTCATCCTCTTGAACCTTTAACTAAATCACCCTCCCTCCTTTCCATCGTTCCGACCACGCTTGAAGACCGTGAGCTTGAAAAATTTTCCTTTGAATCTGACACAGTTCTCACAGCCGATAACACGTACGAGTGTTTCACTTTTTCGGACGATGTTGATGACTCACCGCCCGAGTTTGAGTCCTTTATATTTTCAGATGAGCCATCAGACTCGGTTGATTATAGTAGTTTCCAACCATTAATGGAATCTTTCAAGTTCGAAATAATTTACTACGGTGAGAAAGATACTATCCTTAATTCACTCCCTTTCGTCTTTCCCATTGTTCCAACCAAACAAGAGACCGTTACGCTTTCATCTCCTATACCAAGTTCGGCGTACCCATGTTTTCTTGCGAATCTTGAGGGATTTGACCCCATTTCACGACGGGTTGATAGGTTAGCGCAATCGCTTTTAACACATCGGTCATCACATATTGTGCTAATTTATTCACTCGATTTACACCCTCAAGATCGCGCGACTCTTCTTTCTCCTTTCCGCCCTTCTTCTCCCCCACCGAGACCATATTCTACCATTCTTCTTTCCACACGGTCTCGCGTGTTTCTCATTTTCTTGCACCAACTATACTATTACCACGATAAGATTTTTGAATGGTTGGTGCTAACCTTTGGCTTGTGTAAGGCCAAGCTTAAGTTTGGGGGGGGGGACCTCGTTGTATATATGTATATATTTTTTGTTTTCTTTTTCTATAAAGAATAAAAAAAAATTTCAAAACAATAAAAAAATGTAAATAAATAAACAGGGGAGTGCCGACATTTTGACCCTCTTGGTTTAGCATGACAGTGAGGACACTGTCAAGTTCAAGTTTGGGGGTATGCTTGGTACGTCTTCTTCCTTCGCATTCATTTGTATATATTTTTGCATTTGTATACTTATTTGAAAACCCATAAAAATTGTAAAATTTCAAAAATATAAAAATTTATGTATTCAATTTTGGCTAATTGACTTGAGTTTGACAAATAGGATAACTGGCTAGGAACAACTAGATCTTAGACTTAGTGAATTAAAAACCCTAAAAATAACATTCCTTAAAGTTTAACGGTAGAAAGTATATGCTTTTGTAGTTTATTTAGAAATAGGCAAATTTTGGGTTCACTTCTTGGGCTAAGTCGAAACAAGAGAAGAGTATTGATGTTCTTATTAGAGTATAAGTTTGAAAAATAATTCCTAGCTTAAGTCTAGATTCTGAAAACGTATACCCTACAAATTGCATAAACACGCACCTTGAAACTTGGAATAGTAGAGGAGACCTTCAAATGCTCTTGTCTAAAGTCCTTAGTACGAAGAAAATAAAATAAAAAAGAGTGAATAAAGAAAAGAAAAATGAACACTGGTTTTTGTGATTACTTAAGGCTGTAAAAAATAGAAAAATATTTAGCGAGGGTGCTTCATCACCTAGTGCCTTAGACCAACTGGTTTGGGAGTCACTGCTAAAAAGCCTTGGGTGTTGCAAGAATAGGAATTACGCTTTAAAAATGTGCAAACACATCTTGTAATCGGTCGTTGGTACCTCAAGAAGTATTAACGGTCGCATGAAGGATGTGTAAGCAAAATTCAATTAAAAATTCACCTACTAATAAGTACTTTGGACAACGGACAAGGGCATGATTGCTTGATTTGAATTTCCAAGTGTAGGGGTGATTTAAATACACACGTAGGGGTATGTGATTGGAGTTTAGATAAGAGAAAGGGATGAAGAATAGAACTTGTATCTTTAGTAGAGTTGATAGAAATTCCTGAGTGGAGATGTAACCCTAGAAGGAAAACTTAAGAGATGCCGAAAGCTAAGTAGGTCTACATAACATATATAATCTTAAGTTAAATAATGAGGAAGTGTGAAGATTATGGGTGGATAATTTGCGGGTCGATGATAATAGAATTTTTAGTTAGGAAACCTAATTGGAGAACAAAAGTCAATGGGCCGAATTGATAGGATTTTATGGGTGTAATCCGCTGAAAAGCCTCAAGAGACAACACTCCTCCTACTAGGGACACCTAGAGCTTTAACGGCTTGTTGCACGTGCTCAGTGCAATCGCGTTTCCCTGCGAAAGTGCGGTTAGGTTTTTTTTGTAGTGAATAAAAAATAAGTTTGCTCGAGGACGAGCAAAAGATAAGTTTGGGGGTATTTGTTCACACCATAATATTGCATTATTATATTCCCCATTCTTATTCTTTTTATAAATAAACAGGTGCTTTTGACGCATGTCTGTTACATATTACAGGTTATAGGTTCTGGGACAAAATACAGTGAAAACGATGTAAAGATGATGCAAAAGTGGACTTCGACCAACAAACAGAAGACTCTTGATCAAGCCCACATCAAAGATAAAATTAAGGCAATGCAAGGTCCAAGATCGCGAAGCCACGGTTAAAGTCCACTGCAAGAATTCACTGGAAGATCTGGAAAAACCCAAAAGCCAAATGGAGAAAAGACCTGAACAAACATGAAGCCCAAAATGAAATGAACCAGACCAGGAAATTTAAGAGCCCAATTCCATTATTTGGCCGTGGAACCGCGGCCAAAGCAGGCCTCGGGCCGCGATTCCGCGGCGACCTTGAGAGATTGAAAAATAAATTTTTTACTAAAGTGTTTTGGCGGCTCTGAAAAGATTCCCTGGGGCTATTTTTGTAATTATATACATGCGGATCAAATGTAACCCTAGGGTTTCCTATTCTTTATAAATAGGAACCCAAAAACATTGTAATTCTTATGCCTCCTTTTAATAAATTCTAGAATTCTTTTGGAGAGCATCGTTGTTTTCTTTTCCATTCAGAAATTCAGATCTGACAAACCTGCATGGATGATTTGAGGGATGCATCTGTAAGTAGATTTAAATTCTCGCCCTAGTTTAGATTTCAATTCTTTGCCCTAGGTAGATTTAATTTCATGCCCTAGGAACTTGTTTAGGGTTTAGCTTTGGGGAAGGATTTTGAGAGATGAGATCTCTCATCCCTTTCTTACCCACCAAATATTTACAATAGGACTTCATGCATACACGCACATACCGCGCCCTACGGCATCCTACCCCTCGAGGTAACAATGACACCGTAGTGTAAAGGCCCGGTTGCGCGCGTTTTCCATGGAGGTTAGGGTAAGGATCTCTAAAGGAAGGACAAGAACCTAGAGGAAGGAACACCTTCCCGAATGGATCTAATCCCCTTTATTGATAATTACCATAACTCTTCATAGATCTTTATTCGGGTATAGAAAGCGTTGAAATTTACGTGCATTTCCAAACCATCCCTAAACCTAGCCCTAGCAAGAATAGATCTAGATAATTGCCCTAGGTTAATTAGGTTTTTTGATTTAATAACCAATCCGAACACCCTTCGGAATTAACTCGTTAGCGCGATTAGGAGATTCACAAAATCCCTGTAGACCGACCCGTACTCACCGGCTAGCTGCAAAGCGACGCTGTTCTTGATTGCGGTTTAGATATAGTTTTTGACATAAAAATCAGTGATACCGCCTTAAGATGTGTCTGGACTTCTGATGGGACCTGGGTTCCTTCGCTAAAGCTATAGCGCCGTTGTTGTCACAATACAGAGGTATTGGACCAACACTAGAAGGAACCACCTGAAGTTCTGTGAGGAACTTCTTCATCCAGACAGCTTCTTTTGCGGCATCGCAAGCAGCTATGTACTCCGCTTCCATTGTTGAGTCCGCAACGGTCTCCTGTTTGGAACTCTACCAACAGACCGCCCCTCCATTGAGGGTAAAGACATAACCCGACATGGACTTGGAGTCATCTTTGTCACTCTGGAAGCCGGAGTCGGCAAAGGCCTCCATCTGGAGGTCTTTTCCGCCATACACCAAGAACATCTCCTTAGTCCTCCTTAGGTACTTGAGAATGTTCTTTACTGCTATCCAGTGATTCTCCCCTGGGTTTGCTTGATACCGTCTTACTACGCTCAATGCGTATGCTACATCTGGTCTGGTACATAACATCACATACATTATAGAGTCTACCGCTGAAGCGTAGGTTATAATCGACATGCGATCCCTTTCCAAATCAGTCTTGGGAGACATATCTTTGGAGAGAGTGATTCCGTGACAAGCCGTAGGTTACCGCGCTTAGAATCTTCCATACTGAATATTTTCAATATGGTGTCTATGTACCTGGACTGCGAAAGTCCCAACATCCTTTTTGATCTATCATGATAGATCTGGATCCCCAGAATGTAGGTGGCATCACCTAGGTCTTTCATGGAGAATTTTTGTGACAAGAATCTTTTGACTGACTGTAACATAGGAATATCATTTCCTATTAGGAGAATGTCATCCACGTATAATACAAGGAATACTACAGCTCTCCCTACAATCTTACTGTATATGCATGGTTCATCTGGATTTTTGATAAAATCAAATTCCTTGACAGTATCATCAAAACAGATGTTCCAACTCCGCGATGCCTGCTTTAGTCCATAAATGGACTTAAGTAGCTTGCATACTTTACCGCTGCTCCCACTCTGAATGAATCCCTCTGGCTGATCCATATAGACGCTCTCTTCCAAATTTCCATTTAGAAAAGCCGTCTTTATGTCCATCTGCCAGATCTCATAATCGTGGAAGGCAGCAATAGCAAGAAGGACCCGAATGGATTTCAGCATAGCCACTGGAGAAAAGGTTTCGTCATAGTCCAAACCCGGTCTTTGACGGAAACCCTTTGCAACAAGTCTAGCTTTATAGGTTTCAACCTTTCTATCTACACCAATCTTCTTTTTGAAGATCCATTTGCATCCTACTGGTTTTACCCCTTCTGGAGCAGTGTCCAAAGTCCATACTTTGTTAGTGTACATGGACTCCATTTCGGTCCGCATTGCATCCAGCCGTTTTACTGAGTCACCGCTCTGAATGGCTTGCTGGAAGCTAGTAGGCTCATCATAGTCAATAGTGCAATCCTCTCTATCCCCGTTTATGAGAAAACCGTAGTATCTCTCGGGCGGATGAGACTGCCTACTACTCCTGCGGAGTGGCGTCGGGATGTCCCTTTCTTCTGAAACTTCTGGTTTTACCATACTTTCAGTAACAGCTTGTGTTTCTGAAATTTCTTCCAGTTCTAATTCGCTCCCATTTATTTCCTTTTCTAAAAACTGATGTTCTAGAAAATGGGCATTACCAGAAACAAAAACCTTTTGTTCCTTTGCATAATAGAATAGATACCCCCTGAAGTTCTTTGGATATCCCACAAACTTACACTGTATTGATCGTGCCTCGAGCTTGTCAGCATGCTGCTTTTTAACAAAAGCTGGACATCCCCAAATCTTTAGATACTGAAGATAGGGTTTCTTCCCACTCCATATCTGATATGGTGTGGTAGGCACAGTCTTGGTAGGAACTATGTTTAAAAGATATGCAGCTGATTCTAGTGCATATCCCCAGAATGATTGCGGTAATTCAGCCTTACTCATCATGGAACGAACCATATCCAATAGGGTTCGATTCCTCCTTTCTGATACATCGTTGTGTTGTGGTGTGTATGAAGGAGTAAGCTGAGAGAGAATTCCATTCTCTTTTAAGTAACCCAGGAACTCGGCGCTTAAATATTCACCACCTCGATCAGATCTCAGTGTCTTGATACTTTTGCCAGTTTGTTTTTCCACATCATTCTTGTATTCTTGGAATTTCTCAAAAGCCTCGGATTTATGCTTCATTAAGAAGATATATCCATACCTAGAGAAATCATCCGTAAAAGTAATGAAGTAGGAATAACCACCTCGCGCATGTGTAGACATTGGACCGCACACGTCACTGTGTACGAGTCCTAAGAGCTCGTTTGCTCTTATTCCGTGTCCAGTAAACGGAGTCTTTGTCATCTTTCCCATGAGACAAGATTCACAAGTAGCATAAGATTGATATTCGAACGGATTCAAATATCCTTCTCCATGTAACTTAGTCAACCTTCTCTCATTGATGTGACCTAGTCTACAATGCCATAAGAAAGCCTGATTTATTTCCGGAGACTTTCTTTTGAGTGTATTCTGGATATTGAAAACCTGTACTTGACTTAATACGTATATACCGTTATCTAATGTACCTGACCCAATCAGAATTTGATTTAGGTGGATGTTTACTACATCAGTTACGAATGTAAAATCATATCCCTCTCTCGAAAGAGAGGACACTGATATGATATTACAAGTCATACTAGGTATATATAAACAGTTACGTAAATTCAATATATGCCCACTTGTCAAACCTAGGCGATATTCTCCCACGAATTCAGCGTTCACTGTCATTCCGTTTGCAACTTTGAGAGACCAATCACCTACCTTTATAACTTTACAGTTTCTCAAAGCATGTAATGAATTACAGATATGAGATCCTGCTCCGGTATCTAATACCCAGGAAGTAGAGTTAATTGACAAACAGTTCTCAATAACAAATACACTTGAGGCTGAAGCCACAACATGCTTCATATCCTGGTTACTGGTTTCTAAAGCCCTGCAATCTTTCGGCCAATGTCCAATCCCATAATAATAGGAACTACCCTCTTTTACTACATTAAGTCCCGAAACTTTTGCCCTTCTCTTTCCTTCTGCTTCCCTGGTTTCCTTCAGGGTAGAAGATAGAGACTGTAGAATCAAGTCAGTACCTGACTCATTCTCTAACGTGGTCTCCAGGTCCTGGAGACCATCAATATAGCTAGTCATTGTAAGGACGTTGTCTCCTACAAATGATCCGACGGCCAACTTCGCTTGAATAAATTCTGTCTAGGTCTCATATCTTGCGATATGAGATTGCTCTCCATATAAATCTTTGTTATGGAGAAAGATGGAAACTGAGTCCATCTTCTCGTGCTGCTTCTGGTATACACCATCAACTGAAGCTGACACGAGGCACTTGGCTTTCGTTTTATCCTTTTTCCTTGTCTGGTGGATATCCATATCCGCGACAGTGGAAACTGGACCTGGGACGGCGGGATTTTGAGTAGTAATAGGGTGTTCCAGTTTGTCATAGGCAATGGACATCTGGACAGACCTTTGCCAGTCAAATAAGTCAGATTCAGTCAAATTGTTATCTAGATGTAACTTATGTGTGGTCACAAGGTCGCTGCAATTAAGAGAGAGAGAAGAAAACACTATTAGCATGATGCTCTTGCAAGTTTAGAGTGGTTTTTAATTTATCTAAACAGGATGGCTCCCACTGTTTCTCGAATCCTTCCTCAAACCATAAAAGAAGAATTAGCCAGGACTATTCTCACCGTATAATACTTGCTTAACCGTTCAGCCAGGCCAGTGTCGATACTTCGAGGGAGGTTTTCCAACGCTTTCGCGAAGTTCCTTAATTAAATAACCTCTTTTCTCTGGGGGCGTAACCCCGATGACACCTTTCTAGGCACCTACTTGGTTTATAGCATTGATCGTTAGGTGACAAATCTCCTGATAAGTAGTATATACTCACAGTAGGACCGGGATCCAAAATATCATCGTATGATAATGTTGAAGGAATCCTACCAACATTCATCAAACTCCAAAACGGTATGCATCTCTTTGCAAATTTCAGTTTCTTTAGAAATACCCGATATGGATTTTTGCCCCATGCTTTTATGACCTTGGCGTTAGGTCAAAATGTCATAAGTCACATGTCTAGTTCTACCCATCATTATCCTTGTTAATTTGAACCCATCCGTACATATCCTTGACGTTAGGCCAAAATGATAATACGACTGTCCCAAACTAACACATCTATCTATGCAACAAATGAATACCCAGCAGCTACCAAACACTATGCCTTGGCGTTAGGTCAAAATACATAGCTTGAATACTACTGACCATCCACAAGAAATGATGGAGGGCTACGAATGGTTTTGGCAAAACCGTGAACGTAGTGAACTTGATATAATCGAAGGAACCTGATAGCTTTTTAAAAGGAGTGGTTAAAGCTCCGCAATTAAAAAATTCTGCTCTTTTAAAATAACCGAGTGGTTTATTTTAAATTTGTTCCAACGATTTAACTTCGGTTTATTTTCTTTGCATTATTATAATGCGTCCCATCATTAATCTTATCATTGCAGAAAACAACGAAAATACCACGTCCTCTTATGCCATCTGCATTCGCCACTGGGTCCCGTCATCACCCGTTAGGTTACTTAACTAACGACAGAGCGGGGGCTGGGCTAGCGCGTGTGTAAAACATAAGTGACGTCTAATAGCTACCATATATAGATATTGTGCATTCGTCAGACGCAATAATAAGCATTCCAGATCACAGATGAACTTTATTGGATTTACTAGCAATCCGCATTTGCTTTGAGCCTGCAATAAAAGACGGATTACACAGTTGTGATGAATAGCCACTACCCCACCCTAGACCGCTATGGGTATGGCAAACTACCCGCCAAGTACCCGAAGTGAAGCGGTCTCCCTCAACAACGTGAGTAGGCCACTAAACACTTTGATGTACCCGGTAGTTTGTGTACCCCACCTTGGGTCTATCGTAGGAGCAAAAACAGTAAAAAGAAATAATACAACGGTGGCTACAACCGCAACGTGGATGTGCCCCGCAAAAGAATATTACATCAAATTACATTTACATTGAATGAATAAACATTAAATACATCTCAAACCCCCGGCTAATCATCACAACAGTCCAACACAGTTCATATACACAAACAGTAAACATTACAGAAATGTGCAACCCCTTGCCAACCGACATACTAGCAGTTAGGGGAGGTTTACGAACACATTAAACATTACAGATGAAAACCCAATTAGCAAATATCTTAGAACATCGATCGAATACCATATTCCGTGTCTGCCCCAAAATCAAACATGTATTGAAGAAACCTGGGTAGAAACATAACATACTAGAAAACAAAACACCAAATATAATGAATTACAGAGCAAATCCGAGTCAACTCGGAGTTGACTCGGCCGCAGATCCGCAGCCAAAAGCACCATCTGGCCGCGGTTCCGCGGTTGTCAAGTCGAGTTGAGCCCTCGTATTTTCCCAGAATTCATTAAATTCCCTGCTGTGAATTTTAATGTATGTCAAATATTTTTTAAGACACTTTTAAAATTAACAGAAACTTAAGGTTTCGTATTTTTGTTTTCGTGTTTTTCTGTCGATCGAACTTCTAATCAGTTGCTAACAAGCTAGTAATGGTTTAGTTGGCTCTGATACCACTGTAAGTCCATGTCACGCACCCCACGAACTTGTGGGGAGGCGGAATATATGAAAAACGATTATCAAAGCTTCGTAACACGGACTTGAGCGCATGAATCGTTATCTAAACCATTGCTAACTATATGCTAGAGGTTTAACTACTCGGATTCGAAGTTATACGTCACGTTACATGTCCTTCGGGTCTTCATCACTGTCCTCCACTCCTCGTAGGCTCCTTGGAACATCGGCACCTCAACGGCCTCCTCGAGTCATAGACGATCCGCCCGAAAGCTCCTACGCCAAGCTTAATCTCAAACTTGAGATAACTAAGTTGTTTAAAGTGCTAATCTAAGCTACCTAGGGGATATAGAGTGAGGTTATGGATGTATTAGTCTAGCTAACCCTTGATCTCAACTCATGAGAGGTTAGGGTTAGGGTTTGAAGAGAGAGTGATCTTGAGGAGAGAGAAGGTGAAGATGATAATGAAATGAGATGATGATCTATCATAATATATATGAAGCATTATTTATTTATCCAAAAATGAAATAATAGAATTAACAACCATGCTTCATAAATATTTATGAGTGATTCATCTCCATGAGTCATTAAGCATTTATGATGCATTAATGACATGGATGAATCACACAAATGAGTCACTAATCTCATTTAATGCAATGCCACCTTACCCCCCAAGTCACCACTCTTCTAGAAGCTTCCCGACAAATTACGAGAACGCCCCTCCAATCCGTGAAAACACGGAAAAACTTTAGACTGTATAAATCCAATAACCCGATACTAGAATCTGGCTTAAACCAAAGCCGGCTAGTAAAAACTGTCCGAAAAGTCGTACGTGCGTAAACACACGTATGCGTCCGAACCCTTGTCGTAAAACCATACGACCTCTATATCGTTTCGCCTGGAGCAGGAAAACTCTCTGTATAGGACTCTAAAGACTTGACACTACACTGGCAGTGGGTTTAACCACAGACCGCAAGCGGCACTATCTGTACGTAACGGTCCCCAGGTAGATGTCGATAAGAAGGCCGATGAGGAAAATCATCCGAACTCCCACTGAGCCTGATGTGACAATCTCCATACAGTCCGGTCTGTTCGTCTAAGACTATCGCATATCGAGCCTAGGGGGCGGCAAGCGTCAGTCCCCTAATAGCGGTATAAGTCGTGTCGGAGCGAAGCCCATTACACCATGAGAAGCTACTGGAACCTACCAGTATATCTCGCTTGCCCTGGCCAGGGACCTTGCGTAATGGCTCTCTGACACAGCGCGATATCATCTCCCAATACCGGGAGAGACGAATCCTGTCTAACTACGACTGCCTCCAAGTGCTCGGGACTGCACCCAACTGCTACCTGTTTGCACGACTCCTTTGAGCCGTGGTAGGGTTGCAATCTAAGAACAGTGGGACACACTCGAGGCGAAGTAGTAGTGTCAAGTCTGCGGATTATGCTGTACTCATGTCACCTGGGAACAGTTAACTGACGACGGGTATAATACCATCTAACAGTTCCCCTGCGAGTCCTGTCCGGTGTACCTGTAACCTAACGAGCACCTGTATACTATCTCCAGTACGACGTACTGATGGCTATGGGACAAACCATCTCCCTAACTGGGATGAGAAGCGTACACACTAGTTTACTCTGGAGTATCGATGCCCTGTCTCGATAATCCTATGACTAGGGACCTGTATAGGATGTTGCTTATAGACTACCCAGCCTCCACTAGTGTGACTGCCATCACAACGCTGGTAATCAAGCAAAGAACCTTTGGGCTCTACTAATATGTATAAGTGATGCATTACAAGAAACATATGTACATATAAAAGTAGACACAAACCAAGTGGCATACTACCATTTTTAGCAAGACTGTATATACAACTGTGAATATCCCAAGCTTCCATTAAGTAATATACAATCTAGTATGATACAATAATAGCCCCTAGGGCATAAACACTAACACTCCTTGGGTCTATCCTAGTGCGGAAAAGTAAATAATATACAAAAGGTGACATCAACCTCATCCCGGAAGTGCCCCAATAAAAGAATATTACATACATTTTATTTTACATGAATGAAAATAAAAACTCTCATCTCATTTAAAACCCCCGGCTATTCAAAACGCGACGATCCAATATAACATATCCAGCAACACATAACATCACATGTCATCAACGTAAGTAAATATGCGCATCCCAATTGTCGTTGACATATAGCAACGAAACCGGCGATATCACATATTACACTTACGGTCACAGAAAAGAATGTGTAAAACTACAACATTTGGAATCCACAATCTCTTTTGACATCGTAAATCCGAAATATCACATACTTCGCATTTCATGTCTAACTGTATGAATTTCACATATTGTATCACATTCCAGATAAATAGACAGTATTAAACTTTCCGATCGAATAATCAAATACCCGAGATTTCCTAAATAGCTCAACACTTGAGCGGAGTTCAAAAATTCCAGAATACGTCACAGTAGCAATGGTCCAGCCGTAGAAGGGTCAAGCCAACGCCTTACATGTGGCACGCCGTAGAAGGGTCAAGCCAACGCCTTACATGTGGCACGCCGTACTGCCCCAAACCCTAAGGTTCAAAAGGCAGTTCAAGACGGTCACATAATTGAGTTAAGGTTTGTTGTCTTCTAGAGGGTCCATCGCGTCACATGCATGTGTTTCCGAAAGATTTAAACCCGAGAAAAATTCAACACTTGAATGTTTTTCGTGCCGGGAAAAATTGAGTTAATGATATCCGTTCGAACATTTTAATACTTTCTAAATTATCCGGAATAATATAACAAAATTAAATTCTCCGATCGAATCGACGATTACAAAATAAACCCCAAAATACTCAACACTTGAGTTAATTTAAAAATACCCAGAAAATACAAATAACAGAAATATGAATTACAGTGAAAATATAAGTGCATGATCCCTCATCACTGCCGCGGATCCACGGCCCAAGGGAGGTACGGCCGCGGTTCCACGGCAGCTTGTACGGATTACGCGCTCAAATTTCACCGTAGATCTTAGAAAACCCTGCTGAATTTTTTAGGTATTTTTAATTCTTAAAAAACCCAGTTTTTAAAAAATGTACAGAGAAGGGTTGATTTTAACGTATTCGGGTTCGTTCGAAGTTTTAACTTCGTTAACACATCGCCTAATATTCTAGCTAGGCTCTGATACTACTGTAGGGTTCCTAGGCACACTAACAAGGCTCTACAAGGCATCGACCATGCCAAAATTAAATTTTTATGTGCCGAACAACCCTAAGCAAGATCGTATACTAGAGTTTAGGCGAAACAAATAGCAAGTAAACTACTTTACTTCTAAGGGAACACGAAATACAACCTTTGTAGATCGGTCCTTCACTTCTTTAGCTCCTTGTTGAAGTCCCTTCGCTGCGATCGTGGTTCTCCTGGACCCTTGCATGGCTTCACGAGGCGAAAGACGCGTCCTTGCTTGAAGTCTTTGAGGCCGAAGATGATCTACGTCGAGGGGATGCCAACTCAAGGTTCTACTTCACTAACTTGAGAATTAGTGAAGCAAACACCCTAAACTAAAGTGCTAGTCTAGTAGAGGATGGAGAAATAGGAAGCGGGTTCTCTTTAGAATTTTATTTCTCACAATCTATCTCACTTTGGATCAAACCCTAGCAAGCTTTTTCTTTTTTTTAGCAATGAAGAAGAAGAAGAAAAGAAAGAGATGAGGATAATGATCAAGTGAGAAGGCTAACCATGGTGAGTGAGTATTATATACTAACTCTTGTAGAGCCATAAGCATAGATAATCTAAATGGTTAGGTTAATAAAAAATCTATGGTGAAGACAAAGGTAGTGGACTTTGTCAAAGAAAAGCAAGCTTCTACAAGCTTCATGCTCTTTCCAAAATTCCACCAATTTTGTAATTACCTTAAATAATTATAACCCAACATAAAAATAGAATGGTGTATGTCTTGTACACCCATGTCATGTGTATCATCAACCATGATACAATAAGAAAAACACATTTTAATATATATCATATATACATTAAAATTGTGCTCATGTGAGAAAAACCCTAAAGTGAACAAGTGTTAGTAAATGTAAATTAGTATATCTAATATACAATTATACACTTAATTATTAAATCAACATTTGACTTAATAATCCGGTCATATCTCATATAACCGGCTAACATCCATTGTATCGACTTATCGAATCAACACTTGATTCGATAACCCGGCTATATCATATATAACCGACCGATACAAAAAGTCGCGAGAATAGAATACGGTATCACATACACGCATTATTCTCGGTCTCGCACATATCACATATGCGCTCCTATTTCGTTTTTCCTGAGCCAGTAAAACCTCTGTGTAGGACTCTAAAGACTCGTCAATACGCCGGCAGTAGGTGATGATCACATCAAGCACCCACAAGCCGTCAGCGGTACTAGCTGGACGTAACGGCTACCCGGGTATTGAGCGATCAGAAGATCAACAAGCAAGCCCGCTCCAACTCCTGTAAAAGCCTGCCGGTAACACTTCCCGTACAGTCCGGTATCCTCGTCTGATATGTCGCATATCAAGTCTAGGGGTGGTAAACGTCAGACCCCAATAACCGATAAGTCGTGCCGATGTGAAGCTCATAACGGGTCGAGAAACTACTGGTAACACTTACCAGTAAATCTCTAAATCAGCCCTGGCCAGGGACTTCCCTGTTACGGCCAATTGAGCATTGCACAACATCAACCCCCAATACCGGGATAGACGAAACACCTCCTATCGCTCATTGCCTCCATGTGACTCGGGACTGTACCCAAAAACCACCGTTTTGCACGCCCTCATGGACGTGGTAAGGTGGAAATCAAAGCACAGTGTGAATTACACAATACTTTATGACGATCTCGGGTCTACAGACTAACCTGCACAAGTGTCACCAGAGAACTGCCATCTGACGTGAGGTATAATACCATCTAGGAGTTCTCGGCGAGTCCGTCCAGTGTACCCAGTCTCCACTGAGCACCCGTATACCATCTCTGATGTCAAACACCAATGGATATGGGATCATCCATCGCCCATCTCATGGGTCGAGAAGCGTATACGCTAGTCTTCTCTGGTATATCGATGCCCCGTCTCGATACACCCACGACTAGGGACCTTGAAGGATGTACTTATGGACTACCATGTCCCCACTAGTATGATCCGTATCATAGTCCAGGTAGTCAAGTACACATCCTAAGGGCTTTAGCAACATGTAACTATAAAACAGTATAAAGAGACAAGTGTACATGTTAAGATAAAGAGCAACCAGATAGCATACTATCATATCGAGCAAGAAAGTCCTCTCTATATATGTCCAAGCATCCAATATAATATACATCATCTGTATAATACTGGCCTCTAGGGCATATATACAACTAACAATGAATTCACCCCTACAGCCGAGATAATTCCAACTGCAAGACATGCTCGCCGTCGTCACTGGCGCCGAGTAAGGAAGGCCGGGGGCAGCCCCCCTCCTGGACTGACTCAGCCAGCTCCCATAGTGGAAATCGATGCCGCTGTTCCGACTGGGAACAGCTTCGAACCGCTTAGGAGGGTCCGCAGGAACTCTCCAACTGCCATGCTGAAAAGATCTCCCCCACATATGGAGAATGCTACAGAAAAGAAGTTGGAGCAGCCCCCTCAGCGGCTGTCCTCCAAAACTTACAAAGTCTGGCGATAGGTCCAGGAATCGATGATTAACCAGGACTACTCTCGCCGACCAAAGAAGATTAAAGCTCAGCAAGAAAAGAGCCATCCCGTGGTACCACAGAAGATGTCAACCGTCTGGGTGCCCGCTGCAACGGCTTCCTCAACTTCAACCGCTCACAAGAGAAGGAGGCCGGAGAAAACCCCTGTGACCGCGGCGAACCGCAAGGACGCTGAATCTAAACGCCTTAAGTCTGGGGGCATGGAAACACATACCGTTTATATGGCTTCGGGAAAAGAGAAAAGCCGTGCTTCTATGGGTCATCGACCGCTTACCCGATCGATAACAAAGGCTCAGGAGCAACAGCAGCAAAATCTTCAGGAGATGCTGATTGCAATGGCCGCATTCACCGGGCCGAAAGAAAATCCAGAGACCTCAGAGCAGCGTCAGGAACAAGAAACCGATGCTGAATTCCTCCGAAGAATGCTCGAGAGGAAAGAAAAAGAGGCCGCGTAACAGGCGGCCAATATAAAACGAATAGCGCTTCTCTTCCAAGACATGGTGGGCATGATGATCCAGCCGGACCCTCCAGTCGAAGATCCTCCAATAATAATTAAAGATGATAGAGGAGAGACATCAAATTCTCTACCGGCTCTGTCAACAGCCAAGGAGGAAACCATCTCCAAGGCCGCTCTGGATGATTACATCGCTCAGCAAATATGAGCTCATCATGCGAACAAACTGGCCGGGCAGATCGTTAAGACTGGACGACCCTATCCGGGCTGGTATGACCAAATAAAATACCCACCGGGATATACAATCCCTAAATTCCATGTATATAAGGGGACGGGAAATCCGCATCAACATGTCGCTCAATTCAGAGCCTTGTGTGGTAACACTAGAGGCGACGACAAACTGCTACTTCGCCAGTTCGTCGGCAGCTTGTCGGAGACGGCATTCGAATGGTATTCTGAGCTTCCCAACGACTCCGTCAAAACTTTTACAAAGATGGAAATGCTGTTCATCCAACGTTTTGTGAGCGCTAGCGAACGTACCCCAATCACAGCACTGATCAATGCCAGGGTGAAGCCTGGAGAGACATGGGTGTAGTATGCGATATAGTGGCGGAATTTGTGGTCGAAGTGCGAGCAGCGCGTCGAAGAGGCACCTGCGGTAGGCATGTTCATGGGTACTCTCGACCCTCAGGCGACCGTTTCCTAATTCATGATGTTTTTCAAGTCGAACACTTTCCAGGCCTTGATTGACAAGCTGGTCCAAATGGACCAGATGGGCCACAGGCCTTCCTCTTCGAACTCGGAGGCTCGAAACGAAAAAGGTAAGGAGAAAGCGACCTTCGTCGCCAATACTCAAAAACAGCCGAGCAACTTAAAGCCGGTTGTTCGCCAAAACAACGTGCGTCCACGCCCATCCCTCGAGAAAAGACTGGGATGTCCTTACTCATTTCCCCAGGATAAAACGAGGAGACTGTTCGAGCTGGCAGTGTGCAACAGACTCATCAATCTGCCGGATCCAAAACGTTCGTTGCAGCCAGGCGATGTCAACAATCCTAATTACCGCCCTTAACACCAAGCAGTAAGCCATCCAATCGAAGATTGCCTCATCTTCAAAGGCTGGGTTGAGGACCAATACTAACAGGGAAAATTCGCGCTGTCTAAAAAATGGAAGATGAACCCGCCACAACCATATGATCCGAAAAAGATGGACATCCGAGGGCATTGTGCTCATTCATAGAGAAAGCCCCTTGGACCGAAAAGTCCGTAAACTAGAAAGTTGCCTCAAATATGGCAACGACGGACCGAAACGTCCCTAAACTAACGATGGACTACTATGTCCTAAAACTTTCTATTGACCGAGACGTCTATAAACTATTATGGACCGCAGCATCCCAAGGCTGAAAAAAGGAGGGTATGTCCATAAGCGAGATGAGCATGGATGAAAACCCGAAAGGGCTCCGTGAGTATAAATAGCAGGACTACCGGCGAGTTTTGTGAAAACCCGAAAGAGCGCAATCTCGTTAAAAGACACTTGCAAGGTCCTCTCGACCCTATAAGGAGAAACCACCTGCGTGAGATCCTTACGGCTCACAAAGGAGAAACACACTTAGGGATCCCCACGATTCCTAAGAAGAAATTACACTTGCGAGATCCTCACGACTCATAAGGAGAACCCTTTAATGAGACCCTCACAGCTCATAAGATTCAAAAGCCTTAAGCTACAGGGATTTGAACCCGTTCTTAAGCCATCGCAACCTCCAATGCTGCCCTACAAGCGGTTCAATATTGACCCTTGTATACAATCCACGAGCGCGAGTAAACATTTCCCTAACAAAGTCTCACCAGTGACTAGGGATATGCTCACACGGTGAACAACCCTTGTAAGTCCTCTCGACTTATAAGGAGAAAACACTCTTGTAAGATCCTTACGACTTATAGGAGAACACACACTTAAGAATCCTCATGATTCCTAAGGAGAAAACGCAACTATGAGATCCTCACGACTCGTAGGGAGGAATACCTTCATGAGACCCTTACGGCTCATGAAGTTAAAAGCCTTAGTCAACAGGATCCTAATCCTGTTCACTAAGCCACCTTTGTTCGACATCGACAAGGGAAAATGATGATTCGCTCCTGGAAATGTCCCAATGGTAGCGATGCTGATGCCTGAATCAGCATCAAATCCCAAGTCCTTTCACGACAAATGATGATTCGCTCCTGGAAATATTCCAGTCACAGCGATGCTGATGCTAAGATAGGCACCAGATTCCAAGTTCCATACTCGCGATAGAAAATCAGCGAGCCAAAAATGCATATGAAATAACCGAAACAATGGGGAAACTTGCAACAAAATCAGCAAGTAAAGAAATATATGCATACAAAATAGCCGAAATGGTTGGGCAACTCGCAATAAAAAGCAGTGAGTAAATAAAACAAATAGCCGAAATGGTTGGGCAACTCGCAATAAAAAGCAGCGAGTAAATAAAAATAAATAGCCGAAATGATTGGGCACCGCGAAAAATAGCTGAAATGATTGGGCAATCGCGACTTTCGCGATACAAAATCTGAAATGATAGAGCATCGCGGAAAGAAAAAGGAAATAATATATAAAATGAAACTTTTTGCCCTACAGATGAGATCACATCGATCCCTGTATACAATTCAGGGGCACAAACAACAAGGGAATCATATCATCCCACCAGGCTCCATCAGAGAGAGAGCCAGGTCTCGACAGTTCACAGACAACCTAGAGATCACCTCGACATCCGTCTCGTTACAGTAGACGCAACGTCAGCAAAGCGGAGCCACGGCAAAATCGCTAGTTCCAAGCCTCGACGGTTCGCACGAAACCTAAAGACAACCGCGACATCCATATCGATACAGCAGACGCAATGCCAGCAAACGAAGCAAAGGCCAAATTCCTAGCTTCAGGGTCTTGACGGCAACTCATATAAAACTTGAAAGACTATCGGAGATCATCCCACAACAGCGGAGTGGTCACCACCTCAACGTTCGTCTCGATACAGCAGACGAGATGTCACTGGGGTTCTTCCTCCAGCAGGATTCAGACACGACAATCAAACAACGGAGCCACGGCAAAATCCCTAGTTCCAAGCCTCAACGGTTCACCAACAACCTAGAGACAACTGCGACATTCGTCTCGATACAGCAGACGCAATGCCAGCAAACGAAGCAAAGGCCAATATTTCTAGCTTCAAGTTCTTGACGGCAACTCATATAAAACCTGAAAGACTATCGAAGGTCATCCCACAACAGCGCGGAGTAGTCACCACCTCGACATTTGTCTCGTTACAGCAGAAGCGATGTCACCCCAGCGTTCTTCCTCTAACAGGATTCAAACGCGCCAAAACAACGAAGTAAAGTCAATATTCCTAGCTTCAAGGTCTTGATGGCAACTCATATAAAACCTGAAAGACTATCGGAGATCATCCCATACCAGCGCGCAGTGGTCACCACCTCGACATTCGTCTCGATACAGCAGACGAGATGTCACCACAACATTCTTCCTCCAGCAGGATTCAGACGCGAAAATCAAATAACGGAGCCACGGCAAAATCCCTAGTTCCAAACCTCGATGGTTCACCAACAACCTAGAGGCAACTATGAGATTCGTCTCGATACAGCAGACGCAATGCCGGCAAATGAAGAAAAGGCTAAATTTCTAGCTTCAGGGTCTTGACGGCAACTCATATAAAACCTGAAAGACTATCGGAGATCATCCTACACCAGCGCGGAGTGGTTATGACTCATCGGGGCTCCCCAAACTGAGCCTAACCTCAAGTAAAAAGCGGCATGGCAAAATTCTTAAACGCTTGCTCTTTCGATGGTCAAACTGCCTAGGAAGATTGCTTGAAGATGTCTTGTCCAGCCCCCGATGGGATCAGAGACACGGCAGTCGTAAGGCTACTCGAACAGCAAGATTGCCTATCGAGGGATATCTCAGCCAACACGACGGTACGACAGGCAAAACCCTAGTACCACAGACCCTAACGGACCTCTGTTGTAAAGAGCATAGGTTAACTGTGATGTTAGGACATCCTTGCAAGAACTTCTCGATTCGTCTCGACTCGTAGGGAAAAGCCTTAGGCAGTGGAGATTAAAATACCTGTTTCCTAAGCACTGGGGCCCTGCAAGTCGGTCTAAAATGGACTCTTGCATACTATTCACGGACCACACTCTCCAATGTCGAATCTCGACAAGGAGGGAAATAACCACTTACGAGTCCTCTCGACTTGTAAGAGGGAAAATTCTCTTGTGATGTCCTTACGACTCTAAAGAGAAAGCACACTTGGGAATCCTCACGATTCCTAAGGAGAAGATACACCTATGGGATCCTCTCGACCTGTAGAGAGAAAATTCTTTATGAGACCCTCACGACTCATAAAGTTGAAAAGTCTTAGGAGGCAAATCCTAACCCTGTCTCCCAAGCCGTCGTTGCTTCGCAGAGAGGTCAAGGTAGATTTTCTACAGGCCACACTCTCCGACAAGAAAAGAAATAATCACTTACGGGTCCTCTCGACTTGTAAGCAAGAAAACTCTTGTGAGATTCTTACAACTCTCAAGAGAAAACACACTTACGAGATCCTCACGACACGTAAGAAGAAATGCTTTTATGAGACCCTCACGGCTCATAAAGTTGGAAAGCCTTAGGAGGCAGATCTGAACCTGACTCCTAAGCCATCGCTGTCCTACAAGGAGATAAAAATATATTATCCACAAAATGCATTTACTAAAAGGGACACACCACCATGAAGCAAAATATGTCTTTTATTCATGAATCAAAATGGATACAAAGTACAATTTATGAAAGAATCAAAAAAATACTCTCATTCAGGAGTATGTACAAAAGAAGAATAAAAAATATACAATTCTTCAAGCCGGCGGATGATTCAATAGATTCGCCAGTTCATCCTTTTCTGCTGGGCCTTGGCTTCATGATTCATTATCGCTAAGAGACGGGCCTCTGCTTGAGCCTGTTGGGCCTGGTACGAGGCAAGCCGACTTTCAAGCTCCTTTTCGGTAACATTATGAGCTTCGACCATTTCGCGAGTGGAAATGATGGCTTTATCAATGGCTACCACCTCTCGGATAGCTTCTTTAAGCACCCGCCAAAGTTCATACGCCCGAGTGGTCTTGGCCGTAAGATTAGCTTGAAGTTCCCCCAGCGCAGTTGAAGCCAGCTTCCTCTTTGAAAATTTTCGGTTGAGCCTCTTCTCGCATGACAGAATATTTGCAACGCACCGTTCGATTAGCCCCCGCAAGCTCGCCTTTGTAGCCATAACCTCTGAAGGAAGACGCAAGCACTCAAGGCTATGTATGAAAGCCTCCACCCGACGACAAAACTCAACCCAGACTTGCACCAATGTTTCGCTGTGGTAAGCAGCAAGAAAGGGGAGAGAACTGTTGGCTTCGGCAGCAAATTCTTCGGCCGTGATCCAACCACCAGCACGATGGACTTTGATCAGAGCTGACAAAGAATGAAGGCTTAACTTTGCCATCCGTTCCGAAGCACGTAGAGCATAGGGGCCAGGCGGCATAACGATGCAAGATTCCAGCGTGGTAAGAACTGGCAAAGCTATTAAGATTCATAAAAAGAAATCAGCGAGAATTGCAAGCAAAGAGCATATGGAATAGCGTTGAAACTTTACTTACCCACGGTCATCCAAGAAGGGTCTGAAGGATCCCCAGGCCCGTCAAGAATCTCAATTTCATCATCGGCTTCCAGAACTGTAGAAGACATCAGTGTCATTATATGAAATAATAATAATGCAATGAGAAAATAGCAAATAACACTAACCTTGCCCGGAAGAGAGGACGATGCGTTGAGGGGATATCGCCTGCGGAGCGGCCATCTCTAACAGACGCTGAAAAGACTTCCTGGGGGATAAGTCCACGATGGACGCCGCCAATTCTCGTAGCTCTGAAAAGACAGAAAGGTTCAGATAATGAAGAGATCATTAAAATAAAAGATAGAAGAATACCTTCGATACTCCGCCCACTTTGGACTGGAGGGATAGCAGCTTCGGCGACCTCGTCCGTGCTCCAAGGTACATCATCGGGGACATGGGCCGGTATAACAACTTCCAATTGAGGAGCAGTGGCCATCGCTGCAGGCTGCAATGAAAGGACGGTGGCCTCGACCACCTGTCCCATAATCTCTGGGCCATCCCCAGAAAGATCCATTGAATTCGCGGCCAATGAAGATGCCTCTTTCGGGGGAACAAGCACCGGGGGAACGGGAGTCACCGAGGGGAGCTTCGTGGTAGGAACAACAGTTGTATCGACCCCCTCCACACTTATTAGTGTCTCATCGGGGATATTTGCAGAGTCTATAGTCAAGGCGTGACTCGAACTCAGATCCTCTGCCATTGCCGAAGTCCCTGCAAAGTTTTCGCGAAGATAAGGATATATATATGTATATATGAGCAGTGCAAAATATTACAAAAAGATATATATAAGTATACCAATGCGCAAAGGAGCTTTCAGTATGGATTTTTCAAGCCAGCGTTCCTTCTCAAGAATTCATGCTCGCCGGGGTTCGAGGGTAGACTCGTGGCTACCAGTCCACAACGACAGCGCATCTTCGGCGTCAGCTGAGACATGCTGCTTAAGGGCTATTTCGCCACCCTATTTCAATGGACCTATAAATTTCTGACGTATCAATGGAGGATCTTCATTGAAGATGACGGTAGGATAAGGCCTTTTTAGGACCCTTACATTCTCAGTTTCATCCTGGGAGTGTCTTATAGCCTCAGCCAATTGTGCGGCTTCCTCGGCAGATGAACCCAGGAAAAGAAGACTACTATCCGGCTCTTGGATAGCTATTGGCTCATCCTGAAAGATAGGCTCTGATTCCACAAAAAAAGTCGAGCAGATTGGTGACCGTCTTCTTTTGCCTCTTGAACCCAGAACTAACATCGGAAGACCATCGCTTCTTTCCCGTTGGTGCTTTAGTGCGACGTTGACCCACTTCGCCTTCAATATCTTCTCTCGGCAGTGCTACCGATGACGACACTGCCATTGCTGACGCCGCAGCCGATGATACTGCCACTAGAGCCTTATTGGTCCTTGCTTGAGCTCTAGTGCGCAGTGGCATACCAGCTGTGGGAGTTAGATCCACTTCCGCCACCTCAGGAATAAGCACAATTCCCGTATCTCTCAGGGGAGGGCGAACCACTGCCCGCGGGCGCGGCGGGACTCCCGTAGCCTGGATCGGAGTGGGAATCCTATATCCAAGGAGCATGCTCCTCTCCTCAACAATAATAGGACTGACTCGGTGGAGCTACCACCCCGTGAAAGCCCCTACACATCGAGGAATATAGTCAGCCTCAGGAACACGAAGCGAGAGCCGGTGTTCAGCCTCATGATGTGATGAGCGGCGTCATGAACAACTTCCGACGACGGGCTGGGCTCCACTGTAAACGCTTAAAAGTGGACACCCTGGTCATATCCCAGTTGCCGAGCAAAGCAGTGTGGGTTGTACTACATAAAAAGGGCCGCACCGTTTTGACGAAACACCAGATAACCCAGTCTGATGGAATATAAGTGCATGGCTTCCTTGGGCTTCAGGGAGGGTGCTCCCTATTTCGATGTGTCGAAAAGCTGTTGAATCGGTCCTAAAGGAGCAGAAAGGACTCGATCGTTAAATACCATCCCACTCACATTGGCATAGGGATTAAGCAGCACACGAATAGCTCCGGACTGAGTCGGATCAGGAGCAGAAGCGTCCACCAACCTCATGAGCCGCGGAAAAGTGTAGGCATCATAAAAGCTGGGTCTCTGATGCGCGGCAAATGCCCTAGCACGTGCATCTCAATCCATGACTAAAGTAATGAAGAGAGAAACTCACTACATTCACGCCTGGGGTTGAGGTATTGGCTGCAGCGCTTAGCCCATGATACAGATGCGCTAGCCCCACAATACCCACGGCTAGTTGCGTCCCTCCGGCGAGGCGATGAGCAGGGTAAATGATCGAAGCTCTCACAAATCGACCATGCGTTGGAATAACGAACCAACTGAGCCAAACGCTGATAAAACCCACGAAGAAAGTCTCTTCATCTATGCCAGGAGCTGCAATCGACTCAAAAGGTACGGCCGGCAGGATTGGAATGTAGAACTGCGGCAAATCCTCTTCTCTAGCCGGTAGCTTATCTAAACCGAACCCGAAGGGGTCGTTGATATTCGCAAACTTCGGAGCTGTCTTTGATAGAACATCTCCGCGAAGGAAGCAGGCGATAAAGCTTTTGAAAGTGACGCCCTGTTCCTCTGACTCTGTGAACAGGTTCTCAAAAATGCCCAGAGCCTTGATTAGACTTGGGTACTTATGGCGGACGGCATTTTCAGTCAACAAGCCGTCAAGTATAGCAGGCTCAACTTCGAAAACATACTCATCAGGAGGTAGAAGTTCTTCATAAAGCGTCCCCCTGATCGGCAACCCTGAGATCTCACGAAACTCTTCCAGAGAAATTGAAACTTCGCGATCCCCTAGCAAGAAGGTGTTGGTGGGAAGATTCCATTGATTTAGGAAAGCCTTAACCCACCAGACATGGGGGGACTGATAGTGGAAGAGAGACGCGTACACCGCCTGATAAATCCTGACCCTCTGCAGTCACGCACGATATAATGAGCCCAGAGAAGGTAGCCCGTGGGGTGTCAAGGAGTAAGCCCTATTTTTTAAACCTGTCCCCAAGGCTGGGCTTCACCTTGGCAGATACAACGCCCTAAGATGTCTATAGTCGGCACAGGGTAGTTTGGAATCCCAGTTGTTGACGGCTCAAGACGTCCCGTGGGGGTCCAATTCAACATCTTCACAGCAAAGGCGGTCTATGGATGCTCCATCGGCAAAAATGGGTAGGTAGGCTCTGTTGGTATCTCGCAAAGAAAGCTGCGGCGGCCCCGAATGATATGCCCGTACCAGGTCCCCCATAAAAGCAAGTTGGTGCAATCAGGACCGTGAGCTCTAATCATCGCCATTGCCTCTTCATCAGACGGTGACTGAGGAAAGGCAGCCTCCGAGCTGGTGAAAGGGAAGTACGGAAGAGAAACCATTGTTCCTGAAACAAAGGAAAGGAAACTGTTAATGAAGCCCACACGTGTATATATATATAAAGATAGTAGAAGAAATCGACAAACGGCTTATTTTTATAGGACCATTGGTTACAAAACACAAGGGCCCCACAAAATCAAGATGGCGGCTCACTAATGATGAGGCAGGGTAATCATTATGAGAACAAAAGGAAGATTCTCAATAAATGAACCGTGGATTTCAAACAACTCTAGACATTCCCCAAGGGGTAGACCCACTGCAGAACTCTATGCAAATTATGAAGGATCTCCCTGAAAACATTTTTGCAAAGGACAACTCAGGGAAAGAAAATCCCAAGAAGTTCTTTGTGAAGAACTAAGTTCTTTAGAGGAATTAAATTCCCAGAAAATTAGCAGAGCTAAGCTCTTGGAAATGGAATTAAATTCCAGAGGGAGGACAAGTATCATCATCAATCCCCCAAGATCAGAGAAAACCCTAGCAAAAAGGGTTTATTACTTAAAGATTGGACATTTTTAAGGAACTTAGAAAGATGGGTTCTTTGAAGGGGAAAACCCTTGGTGTGGATTTAAAATCCAAAGAGTTTATATATATATATATATATATATATATATATATATATGAAAGTTCTTCGGTCATTCAAAACCATTACCTGAAGAAAAGATTCTTTCTTGGACAGAGTTAAACTCTAAAAAATTTTGGAACAGAGAACTGAGCTCTGAGAAGGAGAATTAAATTCTCAAGGCAAGAACAAGGAAGAAGATGAAAGAGTGGAGGCGCTTCTGAAGAGACCCCTGCATTTATAGGATGTGATGGGAAACGACTCATCTACCCCCTTCCCTAGGCAGATCCAACGGCCACAAAAGATGACAGTGTTGCACTCACGTGCAAACACATGAGAACAACGCTGTGGGGGAAATTGTTCCCTCATGGGAACTGAATAAAGCAGCAAAGAAATACACAAGAGAAGCATCACGTGTCTACACGTGATCGGGCATCACGTGGGGACATGTGACCTTCTATGGGCAAAGTTATAGGCGCTGAGATACACAACTTCAAATGGGGTCACCTACCCACACGTGACGGGCCTTTAAACCTACCGGAAAAGGTATAATAAAACAACAGGGAAAAACCCTAATGGGGCGTTACATGCCCACACGTGACCAAGGGTCACGTGTTGACACGTGATAATTCCTCAGGTCTTTAAAATAATAGAATTAAATTCTGGTTAAAATGTTTATCAGGGGGTCACGTGTCAACACGTGATGGGATCCTAAGATCTCTGAAATAATAGAATTAAATTCTAATTAAATGGTCAATCAGAAGGTCACGTGCCAACACGTGCCAGGCTCTTAAGCCTTCTGAACTAATAGAATTAAATTCTAATTAAGAGAGAATCGAGAATCCTAATTGGAAAAATATTTCTCTAAATCTTTTCAAACAAAAAAGATTGTGCTCTGTAAAATGGAGCACCGTTGGATTAAAAATCCAATAGTGATTAAAAATCACCAATTTATAGAAAGATTCTATACAAAGAAAGATTTCCCTGAAATCTACCAAGAATAACAGACAGAATATCTTTTGGATTAAAAATCCAATGGTGAATAAAATTCACCGAATGATCTAATTGATCATGTTGGTTACAAAATCAATTAAAATCTTTCAATGAAAGATTGATAAAACGAATTGGTTCTTTTCTTTCTCCTATAAATAGGAGCCAAGAAGAGAAGAGGAGGAGGATTTTTCTGGAGAGATACAACAACAACAAAAAAGAGAGAATTTAATTCTCCAGAAAGAAAAGAAGATTCCCTCAAAAGAGAAAGAAACCCTAGGTGAGAAAGGGAAAGAGATCTATGCTTCATAAAACAAAAAGAGAATTTAATTCTCAAATTAAGAGTTAACTCTTTTGAATAAGAACTTAGTTCTCTCTTTGGTTAAAGGTCTGCAGAAGCAGATCTCCCCATAAGTTGAGAATTTAATTCTCATCGGGGAGATTCTGTCATGCAGATCCAAAACTTAGAGGGAGAATTGAATTTAAACGAATTTAATTCTTCCAAATGTTAAGGAATTTAATTCCTCCAAATACTTAGGAATTTAATTCCTCCAACAGAGACAGGGTTTAA
Source organism: Agapanthus africanus (assembly GCA_030015575.1). Classification (NCBI taxonomy): domain Eukaryota; kingdom Viridiplantae; phylum Streptophyta; class Magnoliopsida; order Asparagales; family Amaryllidaceae; genus Agapanthus; species Agapanthus africanus. The sequence continues at coordinate 201,601,790 of CM057350.1, forward strand.
CCCTTAAAATAAGAACTTAGTTCTTCATGGTTGAAGATCTGCAGAAGCAGATCTCCCCATAAGTTGAGAATTTAATTCTCATTGGGGAGATTCCGCCATGCAAATCTAAAACTTAGAGAGAGAGTTGAGTTTAAAGAATTTCATTCTTTCAAAACACATGGGAATTTAATTCCTCTAAATGAAATTAGGGTTTAACCCTATAAAATAATTTAATTCTTAAAACAAGGTACTTAAAACTCTCCATGCACATAAAGAAATCGGTACCCAACCTGGTCACGTGGTAACACGTGACCCTCCTCCTCAATAAGTAAAAAAGAAAGAATGAGACATGGTCACGTGCCCCCACATGACCCTTAAACAGACTCCTAAAAATGAGAAAGAACAAGTCTGGAGGCATTGCCTCACGTGCTCACACGTGACCCTCAAAACCAAAGGGAACAAAGCCAAAGGCAATACTGATTTAGGGCGTCTTACGTGTCCCCATGTGACCTCTGACTAACACTTTTTAAAAAAGGGCAAATAAGGGAAAATAGAGGCATTAATACCCAATACATGGGCACTATCATGTGCCCACACATGATGATTACAAAGATTAAGTGTTCAACACTTATTGACAGATTTTGAGAGTAAAATAAAGGAGGCTTGGCCTAATTCTCAGGCGCCTCACGTGACCCCACGTGACCACCTCATTTTTAGCGTTTAACACTATTTTGAGCTTTTTGTCCCTAGTGTTTAACACTGTTTTAAGCACATCACGTGGGAACACGTGATCGTCAAATATGTGCTAGTGTTTAACACTATATTCAAATTGGTCTTAGCCTAAATTGGCTAAGTCTTCCAGATGCAAGACTCCCCTTCAACTGAACCTCAAAATTGATCAGTTCATATGATATGCAAAGTAAAGCCCAGAGCTATAGTGAATGGTTAGTTCTCAGCCAAAGACAAAATGTTGTTAGAGCCCTAAACCCCTATTTAAGCATTGCTAAATAATGGGGGGTGGAACCCAGACAAATGTTCAACAGTCCAAACAAAGGTCCAACATTTCAAACCTAATTGGACTTAGCCCAAGTTGGCCATAAGTCCTCAAATTCAGATTTAACTGAGCCCATGTGCTCATAATCCAATTAATTGATCTTTGTCCGAAACTGGACTACAAATTTCCTAATCAATATTGATTCAAGGGTACATCTCTTCACTCCTTTGATATTTGTCGTTATAATCCTTCAACGTCTTTAGAGAGGTGACGGGTCCCGATAACCAATCATTCCATGGACTGTGGGGTCCTTAAACTCATGGACTATGATGTCCTTAAACTTTATAGACTATGACGTCTTTAAATTATGGACTGTGGGGTCCTTAAGCCCATGGACTATGATGTCCTTAATCTCGGACTGTGGGGTCCTTAAGCCCATGGACTATGACGTCCTTAACCTCGGACTGTGGGGTCCTTAAGCCTATGGACTATGATGTCCTTAATCTCGGACTCGGGGGGTCCTTTAAACCCATGGACTATGATGTCCTTAACCTTAGACCTCCAAGTCCTTAAACTGGTAATCGACCGCAATGTCCATAAACTAAACAATAGAGCCCAAATGCTCTCTTGTTGGATCTAAATGATCCCGTTAAGTTGATTTTAGTCTAAAATTTGACTAACATATCCTTAACGTTTAAGTTGATCTTAGTCTCAAATGAGACTAACGTATCCTTAAACCCAACCCCCAAACCCAAATCTAAGAAAATACGGATTTGGACTAATCCACGCCCTACGGGCGACAACCTAAATTAGTCTTCGTATACAATCCGCGGGCAACCAAAAACAAAACAAACACCCACGACATGAATTGACCATCTGGAGAAAGAGAAAGTTGTTACCGCGATGCGGTAGCGTAATTAATTGCAGAGGCTTGCGCCTGCAGGGAAGAGCGTCCCCACAATCAAAAACCCCTTAAATGAGGGGGAATTTGATAAAGTCTGCTATATCGGCCGCATCCATTTAAACCTTCAATACATGGTGTCATAAATCAACTTGGCATCTTCGGAGAGATGGACGGATAGCACCAAAAAGCATCTACCCTCGAAATTCAGGCAAGACAGACCTACGCGGTCTCGTCCTTTCTTTCGGAAGAGCACATAGGGATTTCGTCTCTTCTGGTATTGGGAGTTGATGTTTCGCTATGCTCGATTGGCTATAACAGGAAGTCCCTGGCCAGGGCTGCTTCAGAGATATACTGGTAAGTGTTATCAATAGTTTCTCGACCCGTTATGAGACTCATATCGATATGACTTATACGGGGGGTCTGACGTTTACCACCCCTAGACGAGATATGCGATATATCAGACGAAGAGACCGGACTGTACGGTAGTGTTACTGATTGGATTTGCAGGAGTGTGAGCAGGCTTGCTTGTTGATCTTCTGATCGCTCAATACCCGTGTGGCCATTACGTTTAGCAGACCGCTTATGCCTTGTGGGTGCTTGATATGATCATCACCTACTGCCGGCGTATTGATGAGTCTTTAGAGTCCTACACAGGGGTTTCCTGGCTCAAGCGAAACGGAGTAGGAGCACATATATGATATGTGCGGTACCAAGATTGATACGATATAAGATACCGTATTCTATTCTCGCGATTTGTTACATTGGTCAGTTATATGCGATATAGCCGAGTTATCGGATCATGTGTTGATTCGATAAGTTGTTTCATATGATATTAGTCGGTTATAGGTGATATAGCCGGATTATTAAATCAAGAGTTGATTTGATAATCTAATATATAATTATATATTTGATATATTATATTACATTAACTAGTATTAGCTCACTTATGATTTCTTTTCTCATTTTGGATTCATTGATGTATATGTGATATATGTTAAATGTATCAAGCTAGGTTACAAATGCAACTAGGGTTATTGAGGGTTAAACCATGCTAGGGTTAAGATTAGGGTTTTATATTTATCATTAACTTATTCAAAATTGTGGATTTTATCATGGTTGATATTTGTTGAAAGCTTGTAGAAGCTTGTAAGCATCTTTGACTTTGTCCACTCTTTTGTCTAGCTTAGGATATTTGTTTAACCCAACCCTTTAACCCATAGCCATGGTTAACTCTCTACAAGAGTTAAGCATGACATGCTTAACCCTTGGTTGCATTTCTAACCTCACTCTCATTCTCATTTTCATTTTTCTTCATCTTCTTCCTTGAGCTCAAGTGAGAAGTTTTCTAGGTTTTTGATAAAGTGAGAAAAAGTGTGAGAAAATCAATTCTAAAGTGAGCCACTTCCTACTTCATCATCCTTTACTACTTGCCATTTAGTATAGGGTGTTTGCTTTACTAATTCCATAATTAGTGAAGAGATAGCTTGGGTTAGTGTCTCCTCGACGTAGATCATCTTCGGCCTCGAGGACATCGAAGAAAGCATGTTCGTTTCTTCATGGGAGCCTCTCTAGAGTCAGGAGTTCACGATCGCAGCGAAAGGGACTACTACACGAAGCTATTGATGTGAAGGACCGATCTACAAAGGTTGTATTCCTTGCTCACTAGACTTGCAAAGTGTATGCATTTATATTTCCGTCGATTTCTAGTAAACGATTCTTTATTAGGGTTAGCTAAAATGGCAAAAATTTTAATTTGGCATGGACGATGCCTCCCGAAACCTTGCTACCGTCTTAGGTAACCCTACATTAATACAATAATAGTAGATTAGATCTCTTGATGGTTTTTGCTAGTTAGGGTTTAAGCACTAATCTTTGGTTATGTGGGTGTTGCATGCAAGAAAAATTATTGTTTTCCACTTCCGCCTCCTCACAAGTGTTGTGAGGTGTGCAACATCCACTAATATGGTATCAGAGCCTATCTTAAAGCTTAAATAGCTTATAGCAACGTTATAATTCCGTCGTTTTTCGTCGTGCAAAAACTGCCGAAAAACAGTTTTGAAAATCGATGTTTTGAGATGTTTGCACACCCCGCGGGCTCACGGTTTGAACCAAGCAGGGTGGAGCGTACGCATCCTTGGGACACCCCGGGGGGGACCGAATGGTTGAGCCCGCTCCCCAAGACCACCACAAGGTGGTCTTGGCGGCGGGGACCCGAAACTGCCCCACCATAGGCAGTTTCGGGTCTGCCTCACCTCCTGGCCACCTCATGGTGGCCTCGGGATGGGGTACCCCCTCTATGCCCCCTATTTGAACGTTAATATGTTGGTCTTCTCCTCCATGATGTTCTGACGGGTTTCGAGTTCGTTTCGACTCGTAGATTGGCTCAAAAGATCGGTTTTTAAAAGGTTGCTCACTGGATTTTTTCAAGAGTTGGAAAATGGGTTAGTTTGCAAATCTCGTGCGGAATTCTAATGTTGTGACTTCTTTACTTGCTTTGTGTATGTGTGTTTTGGAAACGTCGACTAATTTCTTTAAGTCGATTAGTCAGGGTTGCACACATCGGTATTGATATCATGAGATGGCATGTGCATATGAATATGTTGGATCGTCGTGATGAATGGCCGGGGGATGTGAGATGAGCGTTTTTCTTTTCTTTCATTCAATGTAATTTTTAAAAAAACTATGTAATATTATTTTTGCGGGGCACATCCAGGTTGAGGTTGTAGCCACCGTTATATATTTCTTTTTACTGTTTTTGCTCCTAGGATAGACCCAATGTGGGGTGCACAAACTACCGGGTTCTCGAAATGCCGAGTGGCCTACTCACTTTGTTGAGGGAGGTTGCTTCACTTCGAGAATTTGGCGGGTAGTTTTCTGCACCCGTAGGGGTCTAGGATGGGGTTTTAGCTATTCATCACGACCGTGGAACCCGTCTTTCATTAAGGGCTTGAATAAAATACGGAATTCCTAGTATATCCAATGTATTAATCTGTAATCTGAAATGGATATATTTATATATGAGATATATAAAAAACGTTGCTTATGTTTTGCACCCGTACTAGTCCAACCCCCGCTCTGCCGTTAGTTAAGTAACCTAACGGTGTATGACGGGGCCCAGTGGTGAATGCGGATGGCATAAGCGTACGTTCTATTTTCGTTTCTTTTCTGTGATGTTTAAGAAACGTAAATGATGGGACACCATTAATTTGATTAATGTTAAGCAAAAGAAACCTAAAGATGTTGTAGAATCAAACTTTTAAAATGGGTAACTCTAGTTTTTGCTTTGCATAGTGGTATTCCTTGATGAATATCCAGCACCTCATTCGATAAGGAAAGGGCCGAGATCCCTTCACCAGGAGTGACCCCTTTAGCGAAACTAGCAAATGTTACAACTCACTCGATTGTTTTTATAGTTGATCTAACTTTTGCTTTGCATCGTGGTATTCGTGAATATCCAGTACCTCATTCGATGAGGAAAGAGCCGAGATCCCTTCACCGGGAGTGACCTCTTTAGCGAAATTAGAAAGATACTACAAAACCATTCGATTTTTAAAACTGAATCTTAAACCACTCTTTTCACTAGATTCTACAACGATATCAAGTTCAAAACGTTAAGGGTTTTTAATAAAAACCATCCGTTGCCCTCCACCATTTTAGGAAGCAGAGTACTTAGTATTCCTGTCACGTTTGTTGACTATAGTTAAGGCGTGGTGTACGGTAGATAAGTGATGTCTTCCTACAAAGCATTTGATGCGATCGATTAGGACATTCGTATGACTTTGTTGACCATAGTTAAGGGTCATGCGGGTGGGTCTAAATCAATCACGAAATGGCGGGTAGAACTTGACTAGTGCTTATGATTTATTAACCATAGTTAAGGTCAGAAGATACTGGGGGTAAAAATCATATCGGGAATTTCAAGGGTTGAAATTTGCAATGAGATTGCATACCTTCTATTTGATAGTTGGATCCCGATCCCACTGTGAATAAAAGTTACTCCCGGGAGAGTTTTGCACTTTACAATTAGTTAATCCAGTAGGTGTCTAGAAATGTGTCAACAGGGTAACATCTCTAGGAAAACGAGGTTTATATTAATTAGGTCCGTGCGAAAGCATGGGAAACCTCCCTCGGAGTACCGACACTGGCCTGGCCAACCGGTTAGTGAACTTGTAGATTACAATTAATCCTGGCTAGTTTTCTTTTTAAAGGTTTGAAGGAAAATTTGATAAAAAGCAGTGGGAGACATCGATTAGATAAGATTAATAACCTATCTAATTATGCAAGAGCAATCGCTAAGTGTCTTCTTTTCTCTCTCCTAATGGCAGATACCTATGACAGGACTTAAGGATTTATTAGACAAGAATAAACTCACGGGACCGAATTACATAGATTGGCTAAGGAATGTAAATATTGCCCGGACCTATGATAAGGTCAGATACATCCTGACTACTCCAGCCCCTCCTAGCCCAGGCCCTGATTCTTTAGTTGCGGATAAAGAAATCCGCAAGATATGGGATATAGACTGCGCAACAGCCAAGTGCCTCGCGCTTGCTTCTATGAACAATAAACATCAGAAGCAGCACGAGAAGATGGATGTACAATCCATCTTTCTCCATACAAAGAAGTTGTATGGAGAGCAATCTCGTACTCTCCGATACGAGGCATCTCAAAAGTTATTTCAGATGAGGATGGCTACTGGCACGCCTGTAGGTGACCATGTATTGAAGATGATTGGACTTATTGAAGAACTTGAGGACCTGGGTTGGACCATGGAGAATGAACAGTATGTTGATATTGTTCTATAGTCCCTTCCCCCTGCCTTTGCTCAGTTCATTGTAAACTTCAACATCCACAACATGGAGAAGTCCTTACCTGAACTCCTCAATATATTGAGGGGTGCAGAGAACACGCTAAAGGTAGCGAAAATTCCCGCTCTAATTGCTGGGCCATCTTCCTCCTCTGTCCCGAAAGCCAAGGCCAAGGGAAAGAGGAAGAAGAATCCCATCAAGCCGAGAGGCGGAGTAAAAAGGGCACCGGGAAAGGAAAAGATAGGGGCTGCTGCGACAGGACGAGGGGAATGCTTCCACTGCTACCAGACTGGGCACTGGAAGAGAAACTGCATTGGATACCTGGCCGGCCTTAAGAAGAAGAAGCATGGTGATGCTTCCACTTCAGGTGTGTTTGCAACAGAAAACTATTTTTCAATTAACTCTGCTTCCTGGTTATTAGATACCGGGTCAGGATCTCACATCTGCAATTTTGTGCAGGGGCTGAGAAATAGCAGGATTTTGAAGAAAGGTGATCACACTCTCCGGGTTGGGAATGGTTCCTTAGTACATGCTACAGTAGTGGGAGAGTATCACTTTGGTTTGCCGTCGGGTTGTATATCGGTTTTGAACTCATGTTATTTTGTACCTTCGATATTATGTAATATTATATCTGTATCGTTGTTGGACAATGTTGGATATAATTTTGTATTACAATCTAATGTTATGAACATTAACCTTAACTAAGAGTTGATTGGGTCTGGTACATTAAATAACGGGATATACGTCCTAAACCAGCACACAATTTTCAATATACAACACACAAACAAAAGGAAGATTTCAGACATAAATGAAGCTTGAAGGGTTACCTAGCATGGCTGCAAGGTTTCGGGAGGTATCGTCCATACCGTATTCAAAAATTTGCCGTTCTAGCTAACCCTAACTTGAATCGTTAACTAGAAATCGACGGAATATAATGCAAACAACTTTGCGAAAGGAAAGTGAACAAGGAATACAACCTTTGTAGACCGGTCCTTCACTTCAATAGCTCCGTGTAGTCGTCCCTTCACTGCGATCATGAAGTCTCGGACTCTAGATAGGCTTCCTTAAAGAAACGAACATGCTTGCTTCGAAGTCTTCGAGGCCGAAGATGATCTACGTCGAGGAGACACTAACCCAAACTATTTCTTCACTAATTACGGAATTAGTGAAGCAAACACCCTATACTAAATGGAAAGTAGTAGAGGATGATGAAGTAGGAAGTGGGCTCACTTTAGAATTGATTTTCTCACACTTTTTCTCATACCTCCATTGAAGCTAGAAAGTTTTGAGGAAGAAGAAGAAGAAGAATGAACACATAATATGAATTATTTTTGAGCTTAGAAAATGCAACCAAGGGTTAAGCATGTCATTCTTAACCCTTGTAGAGAGTTAACCATGAGCTAGGGTTAAAGGTTAGGTCAAAAAATATCTTAAGCTAGACTAAGAAAAAGGACAAAGTCAAAGATGCTTACAAGCTTGTACAAGCTTTCAACAAATATCAACCATGATAATTATCCATAATATTTGAATTACTTAATGATAAAATTTAAACCCTAATCTTAACCCTAGCATGGTTTAACCCTTATTAATCCTAGTTGTATTTGTAACCTAGCATGATACATTTAACATATAACACATATACATCAATGTATCCAAAGTGAGAAAAGAAATCATAAGTGAGCTAATACTAGTTAATGTAATGTAATATATCAAATATATAATTATACATTAGATTATCAAATCAACTATTGATTTAATAATCCGGCTATATCACCCATAACCGACTAATATCATATGAATCAACTTATCGAATCAACACTTGATCCGATAACCCGGCTATATCATATATAACCGACCGATATCTCATATCACGAGAATAGAATACGGTATCTCATATTGTATCAATCTCGGTCCCGCACATATCCCATATGTGCTCCTACTCCATTTCGCTTGAGCTAGGAAACCCCTGTGTAGGACTCTAAAGACTCGTCAATATGCCGGCAGTAGGTGATGATCATATCAAACACCCACAAGCCGCAAGCGGTCTGCTAAACGTAATGGCCACCCGGGTATTGAGCGATCAGAAGATCAGCAAGCAAGCCTGCTCGTACTCCTGCGATTCCAATCAGTAACACTACGTCTCTTCGTCTGATATGTCGCATATCTCGTCTATGGGTGGTAAACGTCAGACCCTAGTAACTCGATAAGTTGTGTCGATATGAGGCTCATAACGGGTCGAGAAACTACTGATAATACTTAACAATATATCTCTGAAGCAGCCTTGGCCAAGGACTTCCTGTTATAGCCAATCGAGCGCAGCGCAACATCAACTCCCAATACCGGGAGAGACGAAACCCCTCCTATCGCTCATTGCCTCCATGTGACTCGGACTGTACCCAAAAGCCACCGTTTTGCATGTTCTCTTGAACGTGGTAAGGTGGAAATCAAAGCACAGTGGGAATTACACAAGACTCTATGACGATCTTGGGTCTACAGACTAACCTGTACCAGTGTCACCAGAGAACTGCCATCTGACGTGAGGTATAATACCATCTGGGAGTTCTCGGCGAGTCCGTTCAGTGTACCCAGTCTCCACTGAGCACCCGTATACTGTCTCTGATGTCAAACACTAATGGATATGGGATCATCCATCGCCCATCTACATGGGTCGAGAAGCTATACGCTAGTCTACTCTGGTATATCGATGCCCTGTCTCGATACACCCTCGACCAGGAACATTTGAAGGATGTACTAAGCGACTACTCTGTCCCCACTAGTATGATTTGCATCATAGTCCTGGTAGTCAAGTACTCATCTTAAGGGCTTTATCAACATGTAACATAGAGACAATCAGCATACATGTTAAGATAAAGATCAACCAGATAGCATACTATCATGTCGAGCAAGAAAGTCCTCCATATATATGTCCAAGCATCCACTACAATATATATCTTATGTACCGTAATGGCCTCTAGGGCATATATATAACTAACAACCTCCCACTTGCACTAGGGTCATCTGTTGTAGTATCTCATACCGAACAATCAGCAGTGGTTGAAGTATCTCATACTCAACCATCCCATAAAAGTCTCTCTTGGGAATAGGCCTTTGTGAGTGGATCCGCCATGTTCTCCTCTGTGTCTACTCTCCTAACCTCGATCTCCCTGGAGATCAACCATCTCCATGATCAGGTGATACTACCTAAGAATATGTCTAGATCACTGATGGGACAGGGGTACCTAGGCCAAAACCACAACTCCATTGTCACATAATGGTAGGAACGAAGTTCATCTCATGAACTAATATATATCCAGCCCACCTCTTTGGTAGCATCCTTGGTAGCAATGTATCCAGACTTTATCGTCTAGCTTTCCACGGAATCTAGCTTGGAACTCTTCCAACATACCATCCCTCTACTGAGAGTAAAGACAATGCATGTGGCTGACATTCAGTCGTCCTTACCACCCTGGACGCTATCCAGTGATTCTCCCCAGGATCAATTGATACTATCTCACTACAGCTAGTGAGAATCCTAACATCCATTTAGATCTATCTCATAAATCCAAAACCCAGGATTTAGGAGGTATCACCTTGATCCTATATGGAGAATTGCTTGCCTTAGAATTAGTTTACATAGCCGATGGGATCATGTTCATAAATGAATCTATTTATCCAAATAAATCCTAAGGATGTATCGTTTTCTTAGTCATAATCAGCATCCATCGTCATGACTACCTCAGTATCCCCTTTGGAACTCCTTCCAATATACTGCTACTCAGAAGAGGGTAAACTAATTGTTGGGTCCCAGTAGTGCCCCGGCCGTCAAAACGCGGCCAAAATGCGGAACGAAAATTTTCTAAACTGGCGCTACCACTACCCGATTTCCGGATCGACCTTAAACCCTATACTAGCGAGCTAACTAAGAGTTGGGAAGGTTATACCTGTAAGTCCACGGTAGCGCCCCGGCCGTCTAACAGACGCAAATGCAGAACAAAAACTTTTTACAACTGGCGCTATCGCGTACTATAACCCGAATCTGCCATTAAAGCTAAACTAACAAATTACAAAGTGGGTAGAAATATTATACCGAACGATCCGAGTCCTTCGGTCTTCAACCATCATCCGACGCTTGTTGCGGCTGCTCCGATCTCCTGAATCTCCAATCTTCTCGTCCAGGTGGCACCACGTCGACGGATCTTTAAACGGGCTCCCGACTCTGAACCGAGGCAACTCGGTCGTCAAGTTTGCTAAAAGAGATGACCAAGATGTTGTAGACAATGAGTAGAACACTTTGTCTCGTTACGTCCAAAGCTATGGACGAACGGTTAATGAAGTTGCCTTTTGGATTCAACTGAAATAAGAAATGAATATCTTAAATTTCCATGAAGCCAAAACCCTAATCTTTTTGAATCAACAACCATGATCATCCACCAAGGGGTGGCCGGCCACTAAATAGGCAAGGAGGGTGGGTGTAGGAGGAGGGATGGTGACCATAAAGATAAAGCTTATCAATGACTCACTTAAACACCTAGTATGAACACATTAATGTAAAGAATCACTCATTAACTTTAGTCACCCTTTCATTAATGCACCATTAATGAACAAATGAGTCATAAGCCTCCTCATCATCCTAGTCACCATCTAGAAGCTTCCACACTCATCTCAACAAAAGTTAAATCCTTCTTTAACCGAATGTTAAAAGACGGGTGATAGAAAATTGGAAACTAGCAACTTCCAAAAGTGATCCTGAAACGAATTTCAGGATAACCCCGTAATGGTATAAACATACCCGCATTTGTATTACGACCGAATACAAATGCATTTAAGACAAAGATATTATATCTACACAGTATAATACTCAGATCCGGCATAAACCAAAGCCGACCAGTATTATCTGCCCGAAAAATGACACGTGCGAAAACGCACGTGCATTTTCCGAACCCTGCCATAAAACCATACGGCCACTACAATGTTTCGCCTGAACTTGGGAAAGTGTTTGTGGGGGACTCTAATGACTCATCAACACATTGGCATTGGGTATAACCTCTAGCATGTCAGAGGTACAAGCTGTACGTAACGGTTGCCTGTGTATTGATTGGAAGGGAAGCTGACGAGCGAACTCATCCATAAACCCTACTGAGCCTAACAGTGACAATATACATACAGTCCGGTCCGTTCGTCTATGAGTATCGCATATCTGCCTAGGGGGCTGGTAACGTCAGACCCCCATTAGCGGTATAAGTCGTGTCAGAGAGTGGCCCAGAACACCCTGAGATACTACTGGAGTACCTACTAGTAAATCTCCTGCCTCGGCCGAGGGATTTGTGTAATGGCTCTCCTAGACACAGCGCGATCTCACCCCCAATACCGGGAGAGACGAATCCCCTGCCGATCCGCTCACTTGCCTCCATGTGGCTCGCGACTGTACCCAACTAAAACCTGTTTGCACAACTCCTTTGAGCGTGGTAGGGTAGTAATCTAAGCACAATGGGAACCCACACGAGACAAATGATGATCTCAGGTCGATGAACTAACTTGTACACATGTCACCAGAGAACTGCTATCTGACGATATGTATAATACTAACTAGTATGTTCCCGGCGAGTCCTGTCCGGTGTACTCATAACCTAATGAGCACCTGTATACATCTTAGGTGAATCAACTAACACCAATGGCTTGTGAGACCGGCCACCGCCCCTCGTCGGGGTCTCGACTGTATACACTAGTCTACTCTGGAGTATCGATGCCCTGTCTCAAAACTCCCATGACTAGGGACACTTTTAAGGATGTGCTTACAGACCCCAGCTCCCACGTATATGATCGCCATCATACTGCTGGTAGTCAAGCAAGAATCCTATGGGCTCTATCATCATGCAATAGTGAACTAAAGCATGTATACGATGATAAAGACAAACCATATAGCATACTATCATCTCGAGCAAGACTGTCATATCGGTATAGGTCCTGCCTCAATCATTGCAATCACGTACTTGTGATCAAATAATTGACTTTGAGGGCACTATCTCCAACAATCTCCCACTTGCACTTAAGGCTAATTATTGCGATGTCGCATACTCACAGCCCATGTGATACCGAACACCCAACTCCTCTACTAATCAGTTTCACAAAACTAGTTTGTAAAACTCTTGTGTTCGAGAAATAGCCTCAGTGAGTGGATCCGCCCTGATGTTTCTTTCTATGTCTCTCTTAATCTTAAGTTCGCAGAGAAAGCCATCTCCCGAATCGAGTAATACCTGTCTTAGAATATGTCTGGATATCTGATGAGACTTAGTTCATGAATGAACTCCAAATCCAAACTTCTTAGACTGTATCGATAACTGAACCTAATCAGTATCCAGCACCATGCCTCCCACAGTATCCTCTTTGACCAACTGTCCATAGTACTGTCCCTCGTCAGAGGGAAAACTATAACTCTGACAATCACTCTGTCATCCTTGTCACATTTAAAGACAGGAATGATAACCGTCTCCCGAAGGAGGCTGCCGTCATCAAATCCGTAGAACATGCACTTATGTTCTAAAATCGCTTCCTAATATTTCTTCAGGATTGGATTAATATAAACTTATCGCATCTAGTGCAAAAACAACATCTGGTGTGGTACTGGACATCTCATGATTGACTCAATTGCCTCAGCAAGTGATCTGCCAATCATGCGCATCCCTCTCACCTTTAGTCTTTAAGACACCTTTAGAGAGGGTGACTCCATCACCTGCAGGTACACCACCATGCCAGAAGTCATCTATTCTAAAATACTATTAGAATATTGTCAAAGTCCCCATATTGGGAAACTACCCAAATCTAGATCTAAAACCATAGATCTAGTAACTAGAATGTCTGATATTATATCCATATCCTTTGTGGAGAAACAACTGTGTGACGACCAAAGTACAACCGATCGTAGTATAGGAATTTTACTTCCTACTCTGTGTATGTCATCCAAATACTTGGACATCAAACCCTACTACCTTCTCAACAGATCCATCCTCTATTCTGATGAAGTCAAATTCATGACTTTCACATCAAAATTAGATGATCTATCTTCGCTATATCTTCTCAAGTCTATAAATAGACATAAGCAACTTGCCCACTATGCTTCCGTTGCTCCCACTGACTACGACAACCCTCTGGCAGAATAATATATACGTACACTTCTAAAGCTAGTTTAGAAAGACGCTATACTTATCCTCCTGCCGAGTTTCATAGTCTGGAACAACAGTAGTGTCAAGTCTGGGTAAACAAGAACCTCCCTGTCACCGTCCTTGAGGCTACCGGAGTACCTCTCGGGTGTCTGAGGTTACCCTCCATATCTGCGGAGTGGCTAATGGAATCTCAAACTTGATTGAATATATAGGTCCTATTAAATTTTCCGTAATCGTTTGCGGTTCTGGAATCACTTCCAGTTCTACCATACTTCCACTACTGTTTTCTGAAAAAATCCATTTTACTGAAACTGTGGCGAGTCAAGAACAATATCACTATTGATCTTCCAGATGGTAGAAAATCAACCCTCGACATAGCCCGGGTCAACCCACAAAGTGCCATTACAGAAACGTGCCTTGAGTTATCCAGAGTCTGGTTTTAAGCATAAGCTGGACAACTCCCCGTATCTTAACATCGTTAAGATATGAACCATTCTATATCCAATATAGAAACTTTGGCACTTATTTAATTGGAACCAGATTCAAAAACATGCAGCTATCTCCAGCGCATATCAACTTAATGGAGAGAGACTAATCATCAGCATTACTCAACTTAGGAATACATCCAATTATGAGTAACCTGAAAGAGAAACAAGTTTCTCAAAACCATTACTATTATCTAAATACCAATCACAAGAATCTACATCTTCGATCTCTTTGAAGAATCCCGATACTTGTGACACCTGGTGCTCTACTTTATTCTTATACCCACAACTTCTCAAAACTTAGACATTGTATTTCTACGAAACACTTGTCTAAAAACTAGAGAAGTCATAAGTAAATAGAACATAGTACGAGGACCTACCCCTTTGTCCTGATGGACACTTGACAACATACAATACTCTGTATAAGTCCGCTGAGTTGAATAACTCAAAACCTGTGCGTCGTAGGTTGAAAACTGTACTTATGGTTAAGAACTACTCCGTTGTTCAATGCTCCTTACCCAATCGTATCTGATATAGGTAAATGTCACGTACATAATCTCAAAAAGTTATATCTCACTTTATAAAAATAAACGTACAGATATATCATTATGAAATTGGTGCACAACAACGGATATTCAAAACCAAATACATGCCGTCTGACAAAAACTCAGGTGACTTCCTCAAATATCACCAATTACAACGAATTCCGACATAATGAGGATGATCACCTTATTCTAAATAGCCTACTCCCACTTATCATCTGTAAAACCACATAGATATGAGAATAAAACCTGGTAAATACATACCCTGGAGTAAGTATCTAATCGGGAAATCAGTTTTCCTTTAACAATGCACTGAAACATGAAAATGTTTCGTAGGGGTATCCTGGTATTCATAGTAATGCCTCTTCCATAATCCAATTCATGATTTTAACCGTATATTGATCTTTTCCATCTCTCCAAATCTCTTTATTTGTCTTTATTCATTACCTTCTGTACACCATCGTTAGGCTAAATGGTTTTCTTCCTTCTCTACCGTTCGGCACCAGCCTATGGTTTGGAAGAAGACTATCCAGTAAGCATAATAGGTGTACTCTCCTAATCCTAGGAGTACTCGAAAATTGAGAGAAGGTGATGATAAAAGACAACTGAATAATACCTTATTCTATTAAACGTGAAATAGGAGTGGCGATGAAGTACGCGGTTTGGTCATAAATGATAACAGTCGCAATTTACTTTGCCCTCTTTCTAATCCCTCTATTTTGTCTTTAGTTATTACCTTCTGTACACCCTACTTAGGCTAATTGGTTTTCTTCTTTCCCTACCTTTCGGCACCTGCCTATGGTTTGGAATAAGACTATCCAATAAGCGTAATAGGTGTACTCTCCTAAACTAAGGAGCCCTCGCAACCTGAGAGAAGGTGATAATAAAAGACAACTGAATAAACCAATTCTATTTCTCCTGAACCTTGATCCAACCTGAGAGAAGGTGTACCTTTTGGGATTGGTTTTATCCAGTATGCATTCGTGTTTCTCGGAACGCGGATGCGGGTGTGTATGCACAGTTGACGGAGAGACAGAGGCAGAGGATTCTCATTAGGGTTGTTGACCGTTGACTGTTGACTATTGACTTTTTGCTCAACTCTAATGAGAATATCATATATGATTAACAATAATATTAATTAAGTATTGTGGTGATATGGTTGTTGAGGGGTTGACTTTGTTGACTTGTTGACTTTGTTGACCGGTTGACTAGGTTGGACTGGTTGACCATCATGATGACAATGGCTATCATTTCATGGTAAAGACTTTTTACTTGCTTGTTCTCTTGTGCAATATGAGTGCATGAAATGATATAGCCATTTTGACTTAAACCATTTACACAATACTTGATTACTATTTTTGTGATGATGGTTTTGGATTATGAGAGCCAAGTGAGAAAAGTCTTGCTCATTCTATTATTTTTCATTCTCTCTCTTGTGTTCTTGAGCTCTCATCTTCTTCCTCTTGCTCTCCCTCTCTTTAGTCTATGGTTCACTTGTCTCATGTGTTGAGAACCAAGAACCATAGAGAAAACCCCAACACACTCTCCTCTACTCACTCTAGTTCACAAGGTTTAGCAAACCGAGTGAACTAGTTTCTTCAAAGTATGGAAGAAGCCAAAGGTATAAGCTTTCAGGTGGATCGATCTTCGGCGCAAGGAGACGACGGGGTGAAGCCGATCCGGACAACCATCGAGGCTTGAAGACGAAGGAGTTCAAGAAAGAAAGGTATAACCCCCTAACCGAGTAGTTAACAACTCCTAGTTAGGTTGTTAGTTAGATGTTTAACAAAGATCCGGTTTTGAGTCCATGTTACCGCCTCTAGAAAATTGTTTTTCATCAAATTCCACATGCCCGAAAGTACCGGGAGAGGTAGCATGGACTTACAGTGGTATCAAAGCCAGGTTAAACTCTATCTAACATGTTAGGACAGTAGCTAGAATATCGATCAAAGAAAAAGTCCCGAAATGAACTCGAAATTCATGCTTGCTGTCGATTTTCAATGTACTGTAAAAGTAATAAATCATGCTTTAAAAATCGACTCAGGGTTTTTATAGTCTACTGTAGAAAAATGGTCCAGAGATCTCACCAAACCACCGCGGAAACGCGGCAATAGCTTGCTATTGCCGTGGTTCCGCCGCCGATTGAGCTCCTCTCTGGATCGTCTTCACTGTAGTTTGTTCTATGGGGTATTTTGGGAATTTTGGTATATGTTTTTTCAGCCCAGATTTTCCAGGACAAAAATTTTGTGTTTGGGGCCTAAAAATCCGTATTTTTGATCGAACTTCTAAAGACTTAAGCTGACAGGTTTTTATCTGTGTTGTGATATTTGTATTGAACGTCTGCTAATCGCTATATGCCAATTAGTGGGAGTTATACAAATCTGTGATCTGTAATGTTGCTGGAATGTGTATATGAATTCATTGGATTGTCGCGGGTGAATAGCCGGGGGTTGTAAGACGAGAGTTTTCTTTTCTTTCAATTCATGTAAATTTGTAAATTGATATAATAATTATTTGTATGGCCGCACAACCGGATCGGGGTTGTAGCCGTCATTGTATAATTTCTTTTTACTGTTTTTGCTCCTAGGATAGACCCATGGAGGGGGTGTACAAACTACCGGGTATGCCGAAGTGCCGAGTGGCCTACTCACGGAGTTGAGGGACGTTGCTTCACTTCGGGTACTTGGAGGGTAGTTTGCCGCACCCGTAGGGGTCTTGGGTGGGGTATTGGCTATTCACCGCGACCGTGTAATCTGCTTTTCGTTACAGGCTCGTACGAATTGCGGATTCCTAGTATATCCAATGTGTTCATCTGTGATCTGAAATGGCTATCATTGCAATATATCTATATATGATATTATTTAGGCATTGCTTATGTTTTACAGCCGCGCTAGCCCAGCCCCCGCTCTGTCGTTAGTTAAGTAACCTAACGGGTAATGACGGGGCCCCGTGGCGAATGCGAATGGCATAAGCGTACGTCATATTTTGGTTGTTTTCTGCAATGGTAGGACTAAATGATGGGACGCATTAAAAGAACTAATGCAAGAATATCAGGCATTAAAAGAACTAATACAAGAAAAATAAACCAAGTAATAGTCGTTGGAACACTTTCGAAAAACCACTCGGTTCTTTTCAAAAACAACTTTTAAATGCGGAGCTTGAGCCACTCCTTTTAAAAGCTATCTCGTTCCATCGATTATATCAAGTTCACTACGTTCACGGTTTAGCCAAAACCATTCGTAGCCCTCCATCATTTCAGTTAAATATTCGGTAGTATTAAAGCTATGTATTTTGACATCACGCCAAGGCATAGTGATTGGTTGCTGCCGGATATTTATCTGTTGAATAGATAGAATGCGTTGGTTTGGGACAGCCGTACTGCCATTTTGGCCTACGTCAAGGGTAGGTACGGGTGAGTTCAAATTAACCTGGATAATGATGGGAATAACTTGACATGTGACTTATGACATTTTGACCTCACGCCAAGGTCATAATAGCATGGGGCAAAAATCCACATCGGGAGTTTCATAAGTACTGAAACTTGCTAGAGTTGCATACCATTTGGAGTGTGATGATTCTGGTAGGATTCCTTCAGTTTCGTCACGCGATGATATTTGGATCCCGATCCTACTGTGAGTATATGCTACTCCTCGGGAAAATTCTCACTTCACGATCAATGCTATAAACCAAGTAGGTGTCTAGAAAGGTGTTAGCGGGGCTACGCCCACAGGGAAAAGAGGTTATTTAATTAAGGTACTTCGCGAAAGCGTTGGAAAACCTCCCTCGAAGTACCGACACTGGCCTGGCTGAACGGTTAAGCAAGAATTGTACGGTGAGATTGATCCTGACTAATTCTTCCTTTTTGGTTTGAGGAGGGATTCGAGAAACAGTGAGAGCCATCCTGTTTAGACAAACTAAAAACCATTCTAAACTTACAAGAGTATCATGCTGAGTGTTTCTTCTCTCTCCTAATTGCAGCGACCAATCGACATGAATGGACTTAAGTTACTTCTAGATAAAAACATACTGACAGGGCCAAACTACAAAGATTGGCTCAGGAATGTCAAGATGGCTATCACTTACGACAAGCTGGGGTATCTTCTTACCACCAAAGCTCCCCCTATCCCAGGTCCCAAAACCAGCGTCGCGGATAAGGAAATCCGTAAGACCTGGGAACTAGATTGCGCGAAGGCCAAATGCCTCGTACTTGCCTCTATGGACAACGAACATCAGAGGAGGCACGAGAATATGGACCTCGAATCCATATTTCTCTATACAAAAGAACTGTATGGAGAGCAGTCTCGTATCGCAAGATACGAAGTGTCGAAGAAGTTATTTTCGGCAAGGTTGGCCGTCGGATCATCGGTAGCGGAACACGTGCTTAAGATGATTGGCTACATAGAAGAGCTCGCGGACCTTGGGACCACGTTAGAGAATGAGCTCTATACGGACTTGATTCTCCAGTCCCTTCCTTCCACTTACGCCCAGTTTATCCTGAACTTCAACTTACAAGAAAAGGAAGTTGAACTTTCAGAACTCCTCAACATGCTGAGGAGCACAGAGGGCACCCTACAAAAAGGTAGGGAAACATCCACTTTGTTTGTAGGAGGATCTTCCTCTTCTAGGTCCAAGGCGAAAGCCAAGGGAAAGAAGAAGAAAGCCCCCGCCAAACCAAGGGGCGGTGTTAGTAAAGTGGATACGAAGGGAAAGGCAAAAGCAACAACGAAAGTGGGAAAGCTTGTGGATAAGGAAGAATGCTTCTATTGTCATAAGAAAGGACACTGGAAAAATGATTCCAGGGCTTGGAAGGCCAGAACACAGGATCTGAAGCAGGTTGCGGCTTCAGCTTCAGGTGTGTATGTTATTGAAAACTGCCTTTCAATAAACTCTACTTCCTGGGTATTGAATACCGGATCAGGATCTCATATCTGTAATTCTTTGCAGGCGTTGAGAAACCATAGGGTTTTGAAGGCAGGTGACATGACCCTCAAAGTTGCAAACGGAGATAGCATGGATGCTAAGGCCGTGGGGGACTATCACCTGGGGTTGTCAGATGGACACGTTTTGGTTTTGCGTAATTGCTATTTTGTACCCAACGCAACTTGTAATATCATTTCTGTATCTTTGACTTCTAAAGAAGGTTATGAATTTTCGTTTGTAAGTAATGTTGTAAACATTCACCTTAATCAAGTTCTGATTGGGTCAGGTACATTAAGCAATGGTATATACGTATTAAACCAACCACAGATTTTCAATGTCCAGAATACACACAAAAGAAAGTCTCCGGAAATCAATCAGACTTTCTTATGGCATTGTAGACTGGGTCACATCAATGAGAGAAGCTTGACGAAGTTACATACAGAAGGACATTTCAATCCGTTCGAATATCAATCGTATGCCACTTTTCAATCCTGTCTCAAAGGAAAGATGACAAAGACTCCGTTTACTGGACACGGAGTAAGGGCGAGTGAGCTCTTGGGACTCGTACACAGCGACGTGTGCGGTCCAATGTCTACACATGCGCGAAGCGGTTATTCTTACTACATTACTTTTACGGATGATTTTTCAAGATTCGGACATGTCTTCTTAATGAAACATAAGTCTGAAGCCTTTGGAAAATTCCAGGAATATAGGAATGAGGTAGAAAAACAAATCGGCAAAAGTATCAAGATTCTAAGATCGGATCGAGGTGGTGAATACTTAAGTGCCGAGTTCCTGGACTATTTAAAAGAGAATGGAATTCTCACTCAGCTTACTCCTCCATACACTCCGCAACATAACGGTGTATCGGAGAGGCGGAACCGAACCCTATTGGATATGATACGGTCCATGATGAGTAACACTGAGTTACCGCGATCATTCTGGGGATATGCGCTAGAATCAGCCGCATACCTTTTGAACCGAGTTCCCACTAAGACTGTGCCTGCCACACCATATGAGTTATGGAGTGGGAAGAAACCCTATCTTCAATATCTGAAGATCTGGGGATGTCCAGCTTTTCTCAAAAAGCAGCATGCGTATAAACTCGAGGCACGCTCAGTACTGTGCAAGTTTGTGGGATACCCAAAGAACACCAGGGGGTATCTTTTCTACCACGCAGAGGAACAAAAAGTCCTTGTTTCTCGTAATGCCCACTTTCTAGAACACCAGTTCTTGGAAAAGGAAATTAGTGGGAGCGCAGTAGAACTGGAAGAAATTCCAGAACCACAGACTATTACTGAAAGCTTAGTGGAACCAGAGGGTTCAAAAGAACAGGACATTCCTACGCCGCTCCGCAGGAGTAGTAGGCAGTCTCATCCGCCCGAGAGATACTACGGTTTTCTCATAGACGGGGATAGAGAGGATTGCATCATAGATTATGATGAGCCTACTAGCTTCCAGCAGGCCATTCATAGAGTTGACTCGGTAAAATGGCTGGATGCAATGCGGACCGAAATGGAGTCTATGTACACCAATAAAGTATGGACGTTGGACATTGCTCCAGACGGGGTAAAACCCGTAGGATGCAAGTGGATCTTCAAAAGGAAGATTGGTGTAGATGGACAGGTTGAGACCTATAAAGCTAGACTTGTTGCAAAGGGTTTCCGTCAAAGACCTGGCTTGGACTATGACGAAACCTTTTCTCCAGTGGCTATGCTGAAATCCATTCGGATCCTTCTTGCCATTGCTGCCTTCCACGATTATGAGATCTAGCAAATGGACGTAAAGACCGCTTTTCTAAATGGAAATTTAGAGGAGTTTGTCTATATGGACCAACCAGAGGGTTTCATTCAGAGTGGGAGCAGCGGAAAGGTGTGCAAGTTGCTTAAGTCCATCTATGGACTAAAGCAGGAATCGCGAAGTTGGAACATCTGTTTTGATGAGACGGTCAAGGAATTTGGCTTTATAAAAAATCCAGATGAACCATGCATCTATAGTAGATTTGTAGCGAGAACTGTATTATTCCTCGTTTTATACGTAGATGACATTCTCTTAATAGGAAATGACATTCCTATGCTACAATCTGTCAAGGGGTTCTTGTCACACAGGTTCTCCATGAAAGACCTGGGTGATGCCTCATACATCCTGGGGATCCAGATCCATCGTGATAGATCCAAGAGGATATTAGGACTTTCACAGTCCAGGTACATCAACACCATACTGAAAAGATTCAGTATGGAAGATTCCAAGCGCGGTAACCTACCGGCTTGTCACGGGATCACCCTCTCTAAAGAGATGTCTCCCAAGACTGATTTGGAGAGGGATCGCATGTCTATTATACCCTACGCTTCTGCGGTAGGCTCTATAATGTATGCGATGTTGTGTACCAGACCGGATGTAGCTTATGCACTGAGTGTGGTAAGCCGGTATCAGTCAAACCCTGGGGAGAAACACTGGATAGCGGTAAAGAACATTCTCAAGTACCTGAGAAGGACTAAGGAGATGTTCTTGGTGTATGGCGGAAACGACCTCCAGATCGAGGCCTTTGCTGACTCCAGCTTCTAGAGTGACAAGGATGATTCCAAGTCCATGTCGGGTTTTGTCTTTACCCTCAATGGAGGGGCGGTGTGTTGGAAGAGTTCCAAACAGGAAACCGTTGCAGACTCGACGATGGAAGCGGAATACATCGCTGCATCTGATGCCGCAAAAGAAGCTGTCTGGATGAGGAAGTTCTTGAAAGAACTTCAGGTGGTTCCGTCCATTGTTGATCCAATACCTCTGTATTGCGACAACAACGGGGCTATAGCTTTAGCGAAGGAACCCAGGTCCCATCAGAGATCCAGACACATCTTGAGGCGGTATCACCTGATCAGGGAGATCGTGGATCGCCAGGAAATCGAGGTTCGGAGGGTTGCTTCAGAAGATAACACTGCAGATCCATTCACCAAGGCCTTGCCCCAGACTCAGTTCGAGCGGCTGATCGAGATGATAGGTCTTCGATACGCCAGTACATGGCCTTAGTGCAAGTGGGAGATTGTTAGTGTATATGCCCTAGAGGCCATTACTTTATCATACTAGTTTGTATATTACTTAATGGAAGCTTGGGATATTCATCTTGTATATACAATCTTGCTCAAAATAGTAGTATGCTACTTGGTTTGTTTCTACTTCAATGTGTACTTGTGTTTATTTTAGTATATCACCTATACATATTAGTGGAGCCCTTAGGATCTTTGCTTGATTACCAGCGTTGTGATGGCAGTCACACTAGTGGGGGCTGGGTAATCTATAAGCACATCCTTATGCAGGTCCCTAGTCGCAGGACTATCGAGACAGGGCATCGATACTCCAGAGTAGACTAGCGCATGCGCTTCTCATCCCAGTGTGGGAGACTGTCTGTCCCACAGCCGTTAGTACGTCGTACTGGAGATAGTATGCGGGTGCTCGTTAGGTTACGAGTACACTGGACAGGACTCGTCGGGAACTGACCAGTTGGTATTATACCTATCATCAGTTATCAGTTCCCAGGTGACATGAGTACAGCTTAGTCCGCTGACTTGACACTATCACTTCGCCTCGAGTGTGTTCCCACTGTACTTTGATTACTATCCTACCACGGCTCAAAGGATTTGTGCAAACAGGTAGTAGTTGGGTGCAGTCCCGAAGCACTTAGAGGCAGTGACGGTTAGACAGGATTCGTCTCTCCCGGTATTGGGGGTTGACATCGCGCTGTGTCTAGGAGAGCCATTACACGAGTAGTCCCTGTCCAGGGCAAGCGAGATATACTGGTAGGCTTCCAGTGCTATCTCAGGGTGTTTTGGGCTTCACTCCGACACGAATTGTACCGCTATTAGGGGACTGACGTTTACCGCCCCCCTAGGCCCGCCATGCGATGTATCAGACGAACAGACTGGACTGTACGGAGATTGTCACATTCAGGCTCAGTAGGAGTTCGGATGGGTTTCACCTCGTCAGTCTTCTTGTCGGCATCTACCTGGGGACCGTTACGCACAGCTAGTGCCGCTTGCGGTCTGTGGTTAAACCCACTGCCAGCGTAGTGTCGAGTCTTTAGAGTCCCACACAGAAAGCTATTCGCCTTTAGGCAAAAGAGTAGAGGTCGCATGGTTTTGCGACAGGGTTCGGTCACATCCGTGCACTTGTGCACGTACAGTGTCCGGACAGTTAACACTAGCGGGCTTTGGTTTAAGCCAGATCCTAGTGTACGTTTTGGGATTGGTTTTATCCAGTATGTATTCGTGTTCCTCGGAACGCGGATGCGGGTGTGTATGCACAGTTGACGGAGAGACAGAGGCAGAGGATTCTCATTAAGGTTGTTGACCGTTGACTGTTGACTATTGACTTTTTGCTCAACCCTAATAAGAATATCATATATGATTAACAATAATATTAATTAAGTATTGTGGTGACATGGTTGTTGAGGGGTTGACTTTGTTGACTTGTTGACTTTGTTGACCGGTTGACTAGGTTGGACTAGTTGACCATCATGATGACAATGGCTATCATTTCATGGCAAAGACTTTTTACTTGCTTGTTCTCTTGTGCAATATGAGTGCATGAAATGATATAGCCATTTTGACTTAAACCATTTACACAATACTTGATTACTATTTTTGTGATGATGGTTTTGGATTATGAGAGCCAAGTGAGAAAAGTCTTGCTCATTCTATTATTTTTCATTCTCTCTCTTGTGTTCTTGAGCTCTCATCTTCTTCCTCTTGCTCTCCCTCTCTTTAGTCTATGGTTCACTTGTCTCATGTGTTGAGAACCAAGAACCATAGAGAAAACCCCAACACACTCTTCTCTACTCACTCTAGTTCATAAGGTTTAGCAAACCGAGTGAACTAGTTTCTTCAAAGTACGAAGAAGAAGCCAAAGGTAGAAGCTTTCAGGTGGATCGATCTTCGGCGCAAGGAGACGACGGGGTGAAGCCGATCCGGACAACCATCGAGGCTTGAAGACGAAAAAGTTCAAGAAAGAAAGGTATAACCCCCTAACCGAGTAGTTAACAACTCCTAGTTAGGTTGTTAGTTAGATGTTTAACAAAGATCCGGTTTTGAGTCCATGTGACCGCCTCTAGAAAAAAATTTTCATCAAATTCCGCATGCCCGAAAGTACCGGGAGAGGTAGCTTGGACTTACACAAGCAAGAATCCTATGGGCTCTATCATCATGCAATAGTGAACTAAAGCATGTATACGATGATAAAGACAAACTAGATAGCATACTACCATCTCGAGCAAGACTGTCATATCGGTATAGGTCCTGCCTCAATCATTGCAATCACGTACTTGCGATCCAATAATTGACTTTGAAGGCACTATCTCCAACAATACCGAGATGATCCAAGTCCTTCGGTCTTCATTCCAAGCTCCTAGCGATCCTTTGATGATGTTTGGTTGCCGGTCTTCCTTCGTCTCTGATGATCCACCCGAGGGAAACGGCGCAAGCTCCAACCTTGTCGAACGAGGTAACCGACGCTCCAACGTCGCTAGCGATGGAGAGTGGGGGTGTACTAGTGTGTCACTATGATTTTCTCTCAACCATGTGCTCCATGGAGCAACTCAAGAAGATGAAATGAGGAGATGAGGAAAACTTGGCATGAGCAAAATGGTTAAGGGTTTTATGAGAATGAGAGAGTGAGAGAGAGGGCTTGTGAAATGTATCATGTAAAAAGCAAAATGAAAAACCAATTTCCTCTCCTTAGTGGCCGGCCCCCCTCTCTCTCTCAATTCCAAAAAAAATCTTTTTCAATGTCAAAATACAATAAACAAAAGAACCATACCCTTAACCCATGCCATGAACATGCATAACACTATGCACTTTCCACCTCACACCCTCCACCTCATTAAGAAACAAATGATTTTTCTAAAAAGAAAAAAATCAATAATGAGGTGTCACATCTTCTAGAAGTCATTCCGTATAAAATACGGAATACTTCCCGGTACATGTATAGAAATACATATACGCGTATTCGTACCAAAATACGAATAGCCGAGAGAGAAAACGAATTGTGAACAATAATACTAGAATACGTATATACAAATACATATATAAATTATTAAATCAAAACCCGATTTAATAATCCGGCTTAATCCTAGGCCGCTAGTATTATCAACCGTCCGATTAAAGTCTGCGCAGCAAGTGCGCATATTTAATCGGACACCCATATGTAACAACATACAACATGTACACGATATCGCCTGAACCGTGAAAACCCTCTGTGTGGGACTCTAAAGACTCGTCAATACGCTGGCAGTGGGTTTAACCACAAGCACGTCAGCGGCACTAGCTGTACATAACGGCTACCCAGGTATTGAGCGAAAGGGAGGCCGACGAGCAAACTCATCCTGAACCCCTACTGAGCTTGTCAGTGACAATATCCATACAGTCCAGTCTGTTCGTCTAAGAGAATCGCATATCGAGTCTAGGGGGTGGATAAAGTCTGACCCCCAACAACGCGATATTTGTCGGTATGAAACCCATCACCACCTGAGAAACTATCGATCCTGGATCGATAATTCTCGTCCACCGTGGCCATGGATTTATGGTGATGGTCATCCGTACACAACGCGACATCAACCCCCAATACCGGGAGAGACGAATCCTCGACGATCCGATCACTGCCTCCATGTGGCTCGGGACTGTACCCAACTAAAACCTGTTTGCACGACTCCTTTGAGCCGTGGTAGGGTAGTAATCAAAGCACAGTGGGAACTCACACGATACAAATGACGATCTCAAGTCGACAGACTAACCTGTACACATGTCACCTGGGAACTGCTATCTGATAATAGGTATAATACTAACTAGCAGGTTCCCGGCGAGTCCATCCAGTGTACTCATAACCCAATGAGCACCTGTATACTATCTTAGGTGAACAAACTAACACCAATGGCTTATGAGACCTGGCCACCGCCCCTTGTCGGGGTCTCGATCAGTATACACTAGTCTACACTGGAGTATCGATACCCGGTCTCGATAGTCCTACGACTAGAGACATTTAAGGATGTGCTTATAGACCCCAGCTCCTACATATGTGATCGCCATCACAATGCTGGCAGTCAAGCAGGAATCCTACGGGCTCTGTCAACATGTAAATGATGATAAAGACAAACCAGATAGCATACTATCATCTTGAGTAAGACTGTTTTATCGGTATAGGTCCTCACTCAATCATCATAATCACAAGTCCGCGACTATGATAATTGCCTTGAGGGCATTATAGCCAACAATCTCCCATTTGCACTTAAGGCCAATTATTGCGATGTCGCATACTCATAGCCCGTGTGATATCGAACACCCAACTTCTCTACTAATCAGTTTCACAAAGCACGTTTGCGAAAATGATTGCGTTCGAGAAATGGCCTCAGTGAGTGGATCAGCTCCAATGTTTCTTTCTGTATCTCTCTATATCTCAACTTCGCGGAGAAAACTATCTCCCGAAATGAGTAATACTTGTCTTAGAATTTGTCTGGATATCTGATGGGACCCAGTTCACAAATGAACTCCAACTCCAACAAACTACTTAGACTGTATCGTCCACTGAATTTAATCAGTATCCTGTGCCTTACCTTTCCTCAGTATCCGCTTGGACCACCTGTCCAACATACTGTACCTCAAAAGAGGGAAAACTATAACTCTGACAGTCACTCTGTCATCCAGGTCACCTTGGAAGCCTGAAATGATAACCGTCTCCCGAAAGAGGCTGCCGTAATCATTTCCCAAGAACATTCACTTATGTTCAATAACTGCTTCTCAATGTTTCTCCAGGATTGGATTAATATATCTGCATATTGCATCCAGTGCAAACGCAATATCTGGTGTGGTACTTGACATTTCATGATTAACTCAATTGCCTAAGCAAGACACCTTCAGAGAGGGTGACTCCATCACCTGCAGGTACACCACCATGCCAGGAGTCGTCCATTCCAAAATATCTTTAGAATAATGTCAAATTACCCAAATTAGGATAGTTCCCAAATCTAGATCTAGAAACCAGAAAACCTGATATTATATCCACATCCTCTGCGGAGAAACAACTTTGTGACAACCACAGTATAACCGATCATAGTATAGGAATATCTCTTCCTATCAAGTGCATGTTATCAAAAATACCTGGACATCACTCTCTGTTACCTTCTTAGCAGATCCATCTCCTATTCTGTTGAAGTCAAAGCCTACGACTGTCACATCAAAAATAGATGATCTATTTCCGCTATACCTGCTTTAGTCTATAAATAGACATAAGCTACTTGCCCACTATGCTTCCGCTGCTCCCACTGACTACAACAGCCCTCTGGCAGAGTCATATACACGTGCACTTCTAAAGCTAGTTTAGAACGACACTATATCCATCCTCCTGCCGGGTCTTATAGTCTAGAACAGCAGCAATGGCAAGTCTGGGTAAACAAGAACCTCCCTGTCACCGTCTCTGAGAAGACCGAAGTACCTCTCGGGTGCCTGAGGTTACCCACTATAACTGTGGAGTGGCTAATGGAACGTCAAAAAACAATTGAATCCTTAGGTTCTATCAAATCTTCAGTGATCGTTTGTGGTTCTGGAATCACTTCCAGTTCTACCATACTCCCACGTGTGTTTTCTAAAAAAGTCCATTTTATTAAAACTGTGGAGAGTCAAGAATAATATAAATACTGATCTTCCTGATGGTAGAAAGTTAACCCTCGTCAAAGCCCGGGATAACCCACAAACAGCCATCACTGAAACGTGCCTTGAGTTTATCCGGATTCTGGTTTTAGGCATCAGCCGGACAACTCCCTATACCTTAACATCGTTAAGATATAAATTGATTCTATATAGAAGTAAAAGCACTAATTTAATTGGAACAAGATTCAAATTATGCAGCTGTCTCCAGTGCATATCAACCAAATAGAAAAAGTACAATCAGCATTACTCATCTAGGAGTGCATCCATATATGAGTAACCTGAAAGAGAAGCAAGTTCTCAAAACCATTACTATCAACGGAATACCAAACAAAACTATCTACATTTTCGACTTCATCGAAGAATCCTGATACATCCAACAAATGGTTCTCTACTTTATTCTTATACCTATAACTTCTCAATATCTGGACTTTGCATTTCAACGAAATACTTGTCCAGAACTGAAGAAGTCACAAGTAAATAGAATATAGTAGGAGTACCAACCCCATTGTCCTAACGGACACTGGACAACATACAATACTTTGTATAAGTCCCCTGAGTCCAATAACTCAAACTCTGTGCGTCGTAGCTTGAAAAACTGTACTTTGGTTAAGAAGAGTTACACCGCTGTTGAATGCACCTTACCTAATCACCAACTGATATAGGTAAATGTCACAGACATAATATCAAAAAGTTATATCTCACTTTATAAAATAAATGTACAGATATATCAGTTTGAAATTAGTGCATAACAACGGATATTCAGAACAAAATATTTGCCATCCGGCAAAATCCAGATGATTTCCTCAAATATCACCAATTACAACGAATTCCGATATAATGAGGATCTAATCACTCAATTCCCAATATCTTACTCCCACTCACCATCCGCAATAACATGCAGATGTGAGAACCTGATCTGGTAAATTCATACCCTGGAGTTAGATTTCAATTGGGAAAACAGTTTTCAATTAAGATCATACAGTGAAACTGAAACATGAAAATGTTTCAAAAGGGTTAACTGGTATTCCTAGTAACACCTCTTCCACTATCCTGATTCACGACAGTAACCATATACCATACCTGCCCTCACTGCAATCCTCTTTATTATGTCTTTACTTATTACCTTCTGTACACCTTCTTTACGCTAATTGGTTTTCTTCATTCCCTACCCTTTGGCATCAGCCTAAGGTTTGGAAGAAGACTATCTAATAAGCGTAATAGGTGTTCTCTCCTCATCCTAGGAGCCCTCGCAACCTGAGAGAAGGTAATGAGAAAAGACATCTGAATAATCCTATCCAATCTCTCCAGAACCAGAATCCATCCTCAAAAAAGTTCTTTCGAGTTCGTATATAACCATACGATGGATTTATCCAATGGAAGTGGATATCCGTAGTGATACGGAGTGTCCTAAAGAAATGCAAAGTGGATGTAGGAGTGGCAGGGGTATACCCGGTCTTTGCGTGAATGATGGTGATCGCAATTTCCTTTGCCATTGTTCTAATCCCTTTATATGTCTTTACTTATTACCTTCTGTACACCACACTTAAGCTTAATTGGTTTTCTTCCTTCCCTACCGTTCGGCACCGGCCTATGGTTTGGAAGAAGACTATCCAATAAGCTTAATAGGTTTACCCTCTCCTAATCCTAGGAGCCCTCACAACCTGAGAGAAGGTAAAAAAAAAAGACAACCGAATAATCCTATTCATTCTCTCCAGAACCAGAATCCATCCTTAAAAAAAATTCCTTCGAGTTTGTATATAACCATACGATGGATTTATCCAATGGAAGTGGATGTTCCTAGTGATACGAGGTGTTCTGTAGAAAAGCAAAAGGTGATGTAGGAGTGGCAATAATGTATGCGACACCGTGACATTCCAAAAGGCAAAGTATTTAAAGAAGGTTCGGTTAACTGGGTTTCATGAGTTTTAGTCAAAGGTCAGGTCATAGTCGCAGCCAGAGAGAGAGAGAGAAGAAACAGTCAGCATGCACTCTAACCTAGATCAAAATGGTTAATCATTTTATCTAATCTGGATGGCTCCCACTGTTTTCTCAAATTCTCCTCCAAACCCAAAAAGAGAATTAGTCGGAATCACCCGAGGAGTAATCCTACTCATCAGTGGGAATCGGGATCCAACTATCATCGCATGATAACTTGATGGAGCCACTCAAGTCACCACACTCCAGAAGGTATGCGCAAGCCTGGCAAGTTTCCTGTATGTTTGAAACTCCCGATATGATTTTTACCCCAAGCGGTTTATGACCTTGATTTTGGCCAACAAATCATAACCCGTAAGTCAAGTTCTACCCGTCATTGTCCTGATCGATTTAGACCCACCCGCACACACCCTTGACTTTGGCCAACAAAGTGGTACGACTGTCCTAAACCAATGCATATCCATGCAACGGACAAGCAACACACAGCTACCGCACACGATGCCTTGACTTTGGCCAACAAACACCGCACGAATACTATGCGCTACTTATCCGAAATGACGGAGGGCTACAGTTGGTTTTTGGCAAAAAACCTTTAACGTAATGAACTTGATATTGTTGAAGGAATCCAAGTGGTTTTACAAAAATATAGTGGCGAAAACTTTTGCTAAAGAGGTCACTCCCGGTGAAAGGATCTCGGCTCTTTCCCCGTCGAATGGGGTGCAGGATATCCCAAACTGAATACCACGATGCAAAGAAAAAGTAATCGACTATAATGAAGTTATTACGTTGACGCAAACTTTTACTCAAGGGGTCACTCCCGAAGAAGGGATCTCGGCCCTTGCCTCGTCGAATGAGGTGCAGGATATTCCTAATGAATACCACGATGCAAAGCAAAAGAGAACGTCTGTAATGTCAGTTTTTAAAAGCTTGGTTCCAACAACATCAAATATAGGTTTGTTTTATCCTTGCATTGATAAGAATCAATGCAGTCTTATCAATTAATCACACCAGAAAAGAACGAAAATAAAATGTACGTATATGCCATCCGCATTCGCCACTGGGTCCCGTCATCACCCGTTAGGTTACTTAACTAACGACAGAGCGGGGACTGGGCTAGCGCGGGTGCAAAACATATACAACATTTACTAGTATATATAAATATATATATGACATTCGTCCCAGGCATGATATAAAGCAACATCACAGAAACATCATAGAAACATCACAGGATGGTGGATAATCTGGAGCCCCGAGTTTCACTTGAGCCGCAAGTGAGACCCGACGTTCCCTGTCGTGTGGATAGCCTGTGCAATGAAACCTAGACCCCTACGAGCGTGGCAAGTTACCCGCCAAAACCAGAAGTGAGGCAGCCCCCTTCAGCAAGGTGAATGGACCACCCAGCACTTCACGGAATCCGGTAACTTGAACACCTCTCTTGGGTCACCTATACCCCCTACGAGTGCGGCGAATAGCCCGCCAATTCTAGAGTAAGGTCCCCTCCGTCTGAATGCCTTGAGATGCGGACCAGTTGCCCTCTAGAACCCGGCTATTCGTGCATTCCACCGCGGGTTAATCCTAGTACAGAAAATAAAATAATATACAAGGGTGACATCGACCTCAGCCCGGTCATGCCCCAAAAGAATAATATACAAACTGGCAGTGACGGCAGTCCACATGTCGGACGCTCGCCCTGCAATATCAAATGTACAAATGAAATTAAAACTGTACTAACATTGCACCATTTCTATCCACCATGACGATCTAACCAACATCACAGCACATTACAGAACATCAACGTGAATGCCACGTTCGCAAACCCATCTAAAAGACATATAGCAACTAGACGAGTTTACCGATCAAATGACATTCACGGTCGTAGAATATAATATATATATACTGTCAAACGCACGCTTAAAATATCGATCGACTAAGTTCCAAATTGGCCCCAATAGCAAAACAACAATTCACTGAAACCTGGGCCAAAACAGAATATGAAAAAAATCACAATTCCAAGTCTCTGTGCTACAGTAAAAATTTGAAGGCCCGCCGCCAAAAAGTGGCCGCGGATCTGCCGCTAAAAGGGGGTTATTGCGGCGGATACGCGGCACTTTAGTGGCATCACGAGCTCAAATATTTGCTGTAGCCTTGTATTTGCCTGCACGGATTTTTAAGATGTGTCAAATAATTTTTTGAACACTTTTGAAAATCAACAGCAACTTGAAAAATGAAATCGTGATTTCGGAAAAATCCGTCGATCGATCTTTTAAGCACGTCTAAACATGCTAGTAAGGGGTTTAAAGGGTGTCTCTGATACCATGTTGGGTCCCGGTAGCGCCCCGGCCGTCGAAACGCGGCCAAAATGCGGAACGAAAATTTTCTAAACTGGCGCTACTGCTACCCGATTTCCGGATCGACCTTAAACCTTATACTAGCGAGCTAACTAAGAGTTGGGAAGGTTATACCTGTTGGATATAGTGCCCTCTAATGCAATTATTGGATCACAGGTACGTAATTGCAATGATTGAGGGATGACCTATACCGATAGAACAGTCTTGCTCGAGATGATAGTATGCTATCTGGTTTTTCTTTATCACTGTTACACTTTGATAGAGCCCATAGGATTCATGCTTGACTACCAGCAGTATGATGGCGATCATATATGTGGGAGCTGGGGTCTATAAGCACATCCTTAAAGTGTCCCTAGTCGTGGGAGTTTCGAGACAAGGCATCGATACTCCGGAGTAGACTAGTGTATACATTCGAGACCCCGACGAGGGGCGGTGGCCGGTCTCACAAGCCACTGGTGTCAGTTGGATCACCTAAGATGTATACAGGTGCTCATTAGATTATGAGTACACCGGAAAGGACTCGCCTGAAACATGTTAGTTGGTATTATACATATCGTCGGATAGCAGTTCCCTGGTGACATGTGTACAGGTTAGTTCATCGACCTGAGGTCGTCATTTGTCTCGTGTGAGTTCCCACTGTACTTTGATTTATACCCTACCACGGGTCAAAGGAGTCGTGCAAACAGGTATATTTTGGGTACAGTCCCGAGCCACATGGAGGCAGTGAGCAGATTGTCGGGAATTCGTCTCTCCCGATGTTGGGGGTGAGATCGCGCTGTGTTTAGGAGAGCCATTACACAAAATCCCTAGCCAGGATAATCGAGATTTACTTGAAGGTATTCCAGTAGTATCTCAGGTTGTTCTGGGATGCTCTCTGACACGACATATACAGCTATTGGGGGTCTGATGTTTACCGGCCCCCTAGGCCCTATATGCGATACTCATAGACGAATGGACAGGACTGTACAGATATTATCACTGTCAGGCTCAGTAGGGTTTCTGGATGAGTTCGCTCGTCAGCTTCCCTTCCAATCAATACATAGGCAACCGTTACGTACAGCTAGTACCTCTGACGTGCTAGTGGTTATACCCAGTGCCAGTGTATTGATGAGTCATTAGAGTCCCCCACAGACACTTTCCCAAGTTCGGGCGAAACGTTGTAGAGGCCGTATGGTATTATGGCAGGGTTCGGAAAATACATGTGCGTTTTCGCACGTGTCATATTTCGGGCAGATAATACTGGTGGTCTTTGGTTTAAGCCGGATCCGAGTATTAAACTGTGTAGATATAATATCTTTGTCTCGGTTGCATTTGTATTCAGTCGTAATACAAATGCTGGTATGTTTATACTGTTATGGGGTTATCCTGAAATTTGTTTCAGGATCACTTTTGGAAGTTGCCAGTTTCCAGTTTTCTATCGCCCGTCTTTAACGTTCGGTTAAAGACGGATTTATCTTTTCTTGAGATGAGTGTGGAAGCTTCTAGATGATGACTAGGATGGTGACTAGGATTAGTGACTCATTAGTGCATTTAATGATTTATTTAATGCAAGGGTGACTAGGTTAATGATTCATCCTTTGCAGTTAATGTATTCATACTAGGTGTCATTAGTGAGTCATATTTCTTTAAGTGTGTTATGATAAGTATCATATCTTTATGGTCACCACTCCTCTCCTACACTCACCCCCCTCCTCCTTATATATGGCCGGCCCCCTTTCTTGATAAATTATGGTTGGTTGAGAGGAAAAAGATGATAGTTTTAGTGTATGGAAATTTGATAGATACTCATTTCACATTTCCACCCGATCCAAATGGCAACTTCATTAACCGTTCGTCCATAGCCTTGGACGTAACGAGACAAAGTGTTCTACTCATTCTCTACATCAATCTTGGTCATCTATTTTAGCAGACTTGATGATCGAGTTGGCTCGGTTTAGAGGCGGGAGCCCGTTTAAAGATCCGTCGACGTGGTGCCACTTGGATGAGAAGACTGGAGAACCAGGAGATCGGAGCAGCCGCAACAAAGCGTGGGATGATGGTTGAAGACCGAAGGACTCGGATCGTTCGGTATAACATTTCTACCCACTTTGTAGTTTGTTAGTTTAGCTTTAATGGCAGATCCGGGTTATAGTACGCGATAGCGCCAGTTGTAAAAGTTTTTGTTCCGCATTTTGGCGTCTGTTAGACGGCCGGGGCGCTACCGTGGACTTACATTGGTATCAGAGCCTCACCATTAAGCTATACTAACTTGTACTAACGCGTTTAAAATATCGATCGAACGGAATTTCGCAAAAGTACAATTTTCTGTTCAAAGTTTCTGTCGATTTTTAATCTGGTCTAAAAATTATTTTACATATCACAGAAAACTAAGCAGGCACTTCTAAGCAAACTGGTGAAATTTGGTCACGTGATCCCATAGAACGGCCGCGGATCCGCGACCCAAACCAGGGTTTGGCCGCTGATCCACCGCGATTTTGTAGGAACAGTGCGCCAATTTTTTCCAGTGAGTTTTCCATGGGAAAATGTGGTTTTTGGTATATGTCTTTTGGGCCCATATTTTGTTACTGTACACCAAATGTAAGTGGGGCCCACTTCGGGAAATTTTGTCGATCGAAATTTAAACGTGTTAGTTTACAGTATTTACATTATATCTCCGACCAGGAATGTCATTTGATCGGTAAACCGCGTCTAATTGCTATAGTTGTTTTAGACGGGTTTGCGAACGTGATATTCGTGTTGATGTTCTGTATTGTGCTGTGATGTTGCGGATTTGTCGTGGTGGATAGCAGTGTGCAATGGTAGTGCTGTTTGGATTTATTTGTACATTTGATATTGCGGGGCGAGCGTCCGACTTGTGGACTGCCGTCACTGCATTTTTGTATAATATTCTTTTGGGGCACGACCGGGCTGAGGTCGATGTACCCGTTGTATATATTTTTATATTGTACTAGGTTTATCCCACGACGGAGTGCACGGATAGCCGGGTTCTGGAGGGCAACGGGTCCGTATCTCATGACTATGAGAGGCAGAGGGGCCTTACTCTAGAATTGGCAGACTATTCGCCGCACTCGTAGGGGGTATAGGTTGACCCAAGGAGGGGAGCTCAAGTTACCGGATTCCGTGAAGTGCCGGGTGGTCTATTCATTATGCTTTAGGGGGCTGCCTCACTTCAGGTTTTGGCGGGTAACTTGCCGTACCCGTAGGGGTCTAGGTTTCATTGCACAGGCTATCCACACGACCAGGGGAACGTCGAGTTTCAGTAACGGCTCTGTGAAACCCAGGGATCCCAGATTATCTGTATTGTTCTATGATGCTTATTACTTTCCTGTAATGTTGCATATTATCACGCCTGGAGCGATTACTGTATATTAGTATATATACTATTAGATGTTGTATATGTTTTGCACCCGCGCTAGCCCTGTCCCCGCTCTGTCGTTAGTTAAGTAACCTAACGAGTGATGACGGGACCAA
The DNA here is from genome assembly GCA_030015575.1 of Agapanthus africanus. Lineage (NCBI taxonomy): Eukaryota > Viridiplantae > Streptophyta > Magnoliopsida > Asparagales > Amaryllidaceae > Agapanthus > Agapanthus africanus. Next base: position 201,638,020 of record CM057350.1, read on the forward strand.
GTGACTAATGCGGATGGCATATACGTACATTTTATTTTCGTTCTTTTCTGGTGTGATTGATTGATGGGACTGCATTGATTCTTATCAATGCAAGGATAAAACAAACCTATATTTGATGTTGTTAGAATAAATTTTAAAAAGGAGTTATTACAAAGACGTTTCCTTTTGTTTTGCATAGCGGTATTCAGTTAGAATATCCTGCACCTCATTCGACGAGGCAAGGGCCGAGATCCCTTCACCGGGAGTGACCCCTTGGGCAGAAGTTTACGTCAGGGTAATAACTTCAATATAGTCGATTACAAGTTGCTTTGAATCGCGGTATTCAGTTAGAATATCCTGCACCTCATTCCACGAGGAAAGAGCCGAGATCTCTTCACCGGGAGTGACCTCTTTAGCAAAGGTTTTTCGCCACTATATTTTTATAAAAAATGGCTATCAGGTTTCTTCAATGAGATCAAGTTCTTTACGTTAAAGGTTTTTCGCCAAAAACCAGCCGTAATCCTCCGTCATTTCTTATGGATGGTCAGTAGTATTCAAGCTATGTTTGTTGGCCTACGTCAAGGCATAGTGTTTGGTAGCTGCTGGGGTATTCATTTGTTGCATAGATAGATGCATTAGTTTAGGATAGACGTACAGCCTTGTTGGCCTACGTCAAGGGCATGTACGATGACCTAAATTAATCAGGACAACGACGGGTAGAACTTAACATGTGGCTTGTGATTTGTTGGCCTACGTCAAGGTCATAAGAGCATGGGATAAAAACTATATCGGGAGTTTCAAACATACAGGAAACTTGCAAAACTTGCGCATACCTTCTGGAGTGTGGTAACTTGAGTGGCTTCCATCAAGTTATCATGCGATGGTAGTTGGATCCCGATTCTCACTGATGAGTTGGTTTACTCTTCGGGTGATCCCGACTAATTCTTCTTTCATGTTTGGAGGAGAATTTAAGATTACAGTGGAAGGTTTCCTAATTAGTTAAAGTGATAACCATTTTGATCTAGGTTAGAGTGCACGCAGAGTATTTCTTTTCTCTCTCTCTTTGGCAGCGACCTTTGACCGACCCTAGACTATAACTCAGTGACCAAGTTGACCGAACCTTCTTAATATACTGGCTTTTGGATTGTCCGAGTTGCATAAGTCATTGCCGCTCCTTCATTTACCCTTTGTATTTCTCAGAATACCCGTATTACTACGGATATCCACTTCCATTGGATAGATCCATCGTATGGTTATATACGAACTAGGAGGGATTTCTTCGAGGATGGATCCAGGTTCAGGAGAAATAGAATTGTTTTATTCAGTTGTCTTCTATTATCACCTTCTCTCAGGTTGCGAGGGCTCCTTGATTTAGGAGAGTACACCTATTACGCTTATTGGATAGTCTTATTCCAAACCATAGGCAGGTGCTGAAAGGTAGGGAATGAAGAAAACCAATTAGCCTAAGCAGGGTATACAGAAGGTAATAAATAAAGACAAAATAAAGGGATTAGAAAGAGGGCAAAGTAAATTGCGACTGCTATCATTCACGACCAAACCGCGTACTTCATCGCCACTCCTACTTCACCTTTAATTTCTCCAGAACAACCCGTATCACTACGAACATCCAATTCCATTGGATAAATCCATCGTATGGTTATATACGAACTCGAAGGATATTTTTTCGAGGATGGATTCTGGTTCAGGAGAAATAGGAATAAGGCTTATTAAGTTGTCTTTTATCATCACCTTCTCTCAAGTTGCGAGTACTCCTAGATTAGGAGGATACACCTATTATGCTTACTGGACATTCTTCTTCCAAACCATAGGTTGGTGCCGAACGGTAGGGAAGGAAGAAAACCATTTTAGCCTAACAATGGTGTACAGAAGGTAACGACTAAAGACAAATAAAGGGAATTGGAGAGATGGCAGGAAAATATACGGTTACAGTCATGAATTTGAATAATGGAAAAGGCATTACTATGAATACCCGGATACCCTTTCGAAACATTTTCAAGTTTCAGTTACACTGTGCATTGTTAATTGTAAACTGATTTCCCAATTAAACTCTTGCTCCAGGGTATGTATTTACCAGGTATGCTTCTCACATCGGTATGATTTTACAGATGATGAGTGGGAGTAAGCTATTGGGAATTAGGTGACTATCCTCATTATATCGGAATTCTTTGTAATTGGTGATATTTGAGGAAATCGCCTGGGTACAGTTTTCAACCTACGATGCACATGTTTTGAGTTATTCAACTCAATGGACTTATACAGAGTATTGTATGTTGTCCAGTGTCCATCAGGACAAAGGGGTTGGTCCTCGTACTATATTCTATTTACTTGTGACTTCACTAGTTTTTAGACAAGTGTTTCGTAGAAATGCAATATCGAAGTATTGAGAAGTTGTGGGTATAGAAATAAAGTAGAGAACCATGTGTTGTAAGTATCAGGATTCTTCAAAGAAATCGAAGATATAGATTCTTGTGATTGGTATTCAGTTGATAGTAATGGTTTTGAGAAACTTGTTTCTCTTTCAGGTTACTCATAAATGGATGGATTCCTAAGTTGAGTGATGCTGATTAGCCTCTCTCCATTAAGTTGATATGCACTGGAGACAGCTGCATGATTTGAATGTGGTTCCAATTAAATGAGTGCCAAAGTTTCTATATTGGATATAGAATGCTTCGTATCTTAACGATGTTAAGGTAAGGGGAGTTGTCCAGCTTATGCTTAAAACCAGATACTGGATAACTCAAGGCACGTTTCTGTAATGGCAATTTGTAGGTTGACCCTAGCTTTGACAAGGGTTGATTTTCTACCATCTGGAAGATCAATAGTGATATTGTTCTTGACTCGCCACAGTTTTAATAAAATGGATTTTTTTCAGAAAACAATAGTGGGAGTATGGTAGAACTGGAAGTGATTCCAGAACCTCAAACGATTACGGAAAATTTAATAGGACCTATATATTCAATCAGGTTTGACATTCCAATAGCCACTCCACAGACATGGTGGGTAACCTCAGACACCCGAGAGGTACTCCGGTAGCCTCAAAGACGGTGACAGGGAGGTTCTTGTTTACCCAGGCTTGACACTACTGTTGTTCCAAACTATGAGACCCGGCAGGAGGATAAGTATAGCGTCATTCTAAACTAGCTTTAGAAGTGTACGTATATATATTATTCTGCCACAGGGTTGTCGTAGTCAGTGTGAGCAGCGGAAGCATAGTGGGCAAGTAGCTTATGCCTATTTATAGACTTGAGCAAATATAGCGGAGATAAGATCATCTAATTTTTGATGTGACAGTCATGGGTTTGACTTCATTATAATAGGGGATGGATCTGTTAGGAAGGTAGTAGGGTGTGCTGTCCTGGTATTTGGATGACATACACAGAGTAGGAAGTAAAATTCCTATTCTACGATCGGTTGTACTATGGTCGTCAAACAGTTGTTTCTCCACAAAGGATATGGATATAATATCTGACATTCTGGTTACTAGATCTATGGTTTTAGATCTAGATTTGGGTAGATTCCTAATATGGGTACTTTGACAGTATTCTAATAGTATTTTAGAATAATTGACTCCTGGCATGGTGGTGTACCTGCAGTTGATGGAGTCACCCTCTCTAAAGGTGTCTTACAGACTAAAGCGGAGGGGGACGTTCATAATTGGCAGATCACTTGCTTAGGAAATTGAGTCAATCATGAAATGTCAAGTACCACACCAGATGTTGTTTTTGCACTAGATGCGATAAGTTTATATTAATCCAATCCTGAAGAAACATAAGGAAGCAGTTTTATGGATTTGATGACAACAGCCTCCTTCGGGAGACGATTATCATTCCAGGCTTCAAAGGTGACATAGATGATGGAGTGATTGTCAGAGTTATAGTTTTCCCTCAGACGAGGGACAGTATTATGGACAGGTGGTCCAAGAGGATACTGTGGGAGGTATAGTGCTGGACACTGATTAGTTTCAGTGATCGATACAGTCTAAGAAGTTTGGATTTGGAGTTCATTTATGAACTAGGACCCATCAGATATCCAGACATATTCTAAGACAGGTATTACTCGATTCGGGAGATGGCTTTCTCCGCGAACTTGAGATTAAGAGAGACATATAAAGAAACATCAGGGCGGATCCACTCACTGATGATATTTCTCGAACATAATAGTTTTACAAACGAGCTTTGTGAAACTGATTAGTAGAGGAGTTGGATGTTCTGTATCACACGGGCTGTGAGTATGCGACATCGCAATAATTAGCCTTAAGTGCAAGTGGGAGATTTTTGGATATAGTGCCCTCTAATGCAATTATTGGATCGCAGGTACGTAATTGCAATGATTGAGGGAGGACCTATACCGATAGAATAGTCTTACTCGAGATGATAGTGTGCTATCTGGTTTGTCTTTATCACTGTTACACGTTGATAGAGCCCATAGGATTCATGCTTGACTACCAGCAGTATGAAGGCGATCATATATGTGAGAGCTGGGGTCTATAAGCACATCCTTAAAGTGTCCCTAGTCGTGGGAGTTTCGAGACAGGGTATCGATACTCCGGAGTAGACTAGTGTATACATTCGAGACCCCGACGAGGGGCGGTGGCCGGTCTCACAAGCCACTGGTGTCAGTTGGATCACATAAGATGTATACAGGTGCTCATTGGGTTATGAGTACAACGAACAGGACTCGCCGGGAATAAGCTAGTTGGTATTATACATATCGTCGGATAGCAGTTCCCTGGTGACATGTGTACAGGTTAGTTCATCGACCTGAGGTCGTCATTTGTCTCGTGATCGTCGGGGATTCGTCTCTCCCGGTATTGGGGGTGAGATCGCGCTGTGTTTAGGAGAGCCATTACACGAAATCCCTGGCCAGGGTAATCGAGATTTACTGGAAGGTATTCCCGTAGTATCTCATGGTGTTCTGGGCTGCTCTCTGACACGACTTATACAGCTATTGGGGGTCTGACGTTTACCGGCCCCCTAGGCCCTATATGCAATACTCATAGACGAATGGACCGGACTGTATAGATATTGTCGCTGTCAGGCTCAGTAGGGTTTCTGGATGAGTTCGCTCGTCAGCTTCTCTTCCAATCAATACATAGGCAACCGTTACATACAGCTAGTACCTCTGACGTGCTAGTGGTTATACCCAGTGCCAGTGTATTGATGAGTCATTAGAGTCCCCCACAGACACTTTCCCAAGTTCGGGCGAAACGTTGTAGAGGCCGTATGGTATTATGGCAGGGTTCGGAAAATACACGTGCGTTTTCGCACGTGTCATATTTCGGGCAGATAATACTGGTGGGCTTTGGTTTAAGCCGGATCCAAGTATTATACTGTGTAGATATAATATCTTTGTCTCAGTTGCATTTGTATTCAGTCGTAATACAAATGCGGGTATGTTTATACTGTTACGGGGTTATCCTGAAATTCGTTTCAGGATCACTTTTGGAAGTTGCAAGTTTCCAATTTTCTATCGCCCGTCTTTAACGTTCGGTTAAAGACGGATTTATCTTTTCTTGAGATGAGTGTGGAAGCTTCTAGATGATGACTAACATGGTGACTAGGATTAGTGACTCATTAGTGCATTTAATGATTCATTTAATGCAAGGGTGACTAGGTTAATGATTCATCCTTTGCATTTAATGTGTTCATACTAGGTGTCATTAGTGAGTCATGTTTCTTTAAGTGTGTTATGATAAATATCATATCTTTATGGTCACCACTCCTCTCCTACACTCACCCCCTCCTCCTTATATATGGCCGGCCCCCTTTCTTGATAAATTGTGGTTGGTTGAGAGGAAAAAGATGATAGTTTTAGTGTATGGAAATTTGATAGATACTCATTTCACATTTCCACCCGATCCAAAAGGCAACTTCATTAACCGTTCGTCCACAGCCTTGGACGTAACGAGACAAAGTGTTCTACTCATTCTCTACAATAATCTTGGTCATCTCTTTTAGCATACTTGATGATCGAGTTGCCTCGGTTCAGAGGCGGGAGCCCGTTTAAAGATCCGTCGACGTGGTGCCACTTGGACGAGAAGACTGGAGAACCAGGAGATCGGAGCAGCCGCAACAAAGCGTGGGATGATGGTTGAAGACCGAAGGACTCAGATCGTTCGGTATAACATTTCTACCCACTTTGTAGTTTGTTAGTTTAGCTTTAATGGCAGATCCGGGTTATAGTACGCGATAGCGCCAGTTGTAAAAGTTTTTGTTCCGCATTTTGGCGTCTATTAGACGGCCGGGGCGCTACCGTGGACTTACAATACCAAGATGATCCAAGTCCTTCGGTCTTCATTCCAAGCTCCTAGCGATCCTTTGATGATGTTTGGTTGCCGGTCTTCCTTCGTCTCCGATGATCCACCCGAGGGAAACGGCGCAACCTCCAACCTCGTCGAACGAGATAACCGACACTCCAACGTCGCTAGCGATGGAGAGTGGGGGTGTACTAGTGTGTCACTATGATTTTCTCTCAACCATGTGCTCCATGGAGCAACTCAAGAAGATGAAATGAGGAGATGAGGAAAACTTGGCATGAGCAAAATGGTTAAGGGTTTTATGAGAATGAGAGAGTGAGAGAGAGGGCTTGTGAAATGTATCATGTAAAAACCAAAATGAAAAACCAATTTCCTCTCCTTAGTGGCTGTCCCCCCTCTCTCTCTCAATTCCAAAAAAAATCTTTTTCAATGTCAAAATACAATAAACAAAAGAACCATACCCTTAACCCATGCCATGAACATGCATAACACTATGCACTTTCCACCTCACACCCTCCACCTCATTATGAAACAAATGATTTTTCTAAAAAGAAAAAATCAATAATGAGATGGCACATCTTCTAGAAGTCATTCCGTATAAAATACGGAATACTTCCCGGTACATGTATCGAAATACATATACGCGTATTCGTACCAAAATACGAATAGCCGAGAGAGAAAATGAATAGTGAACAATAATACTAGAATATGTATATACAAATACATATATAAATTATTAAATCAAAACCCAATTTAATAATCCGGCTTAATCCTAGGCCGCTAGTATTATCAACCGTCCGATTAAAGTCTGCGCAGCAGGTGCACATATTTAATCGGACACCCATATGTATCAACATACAACATGTTCACGATATCGCCTGAACCGTGTAAACCCTCTGTGTGGGACTCTAAAGACTCTTCAATCCGCTGGCAGTGGGTTTAACCACAAGCACGTCAGCGGCACTAGCTGTACGTAACGGCTACCCAGGTATTGAGCGAAAGGGGGCCGACGAGCAAACTCATCCTGAACCCCTACTGAGCCTGTCAGTGAAAATATCTGTACAGTCCGGTCTGTTCGTCTAAGAGTATCGCATATCGAGTCTAGGGGGGTGGATAAAGTCAGCCCCCCCAACAACTCTATATTTAGTGTCGGTATGAAATCCATCACCACCTGAAAAACTATCGATCCTGGATCGATAATTCTCGTTCACCGTGGCCACGGATTTATGGTGATGGCCATCCGTACACAACGCGACATCAACCCCCAATACCGGGAGAGACGAATCCCTGACGATCCGATCACTGCCTCCATGTGGCTCGGGACTGTACCCAACTAAAACCTGTTTGCACGAATCCTTTGAGCCGTGGTAGGGTAGTAATCAAAGCACATTGGGAACTCACACGAGACAAATGACGATGTCAGGTCGACAGACTAACCTGTACACATGTCACCTGGGAACTGCTATCTGACAATAGGTATAATACCAACTAGCAGGTTCCCGGCGAGTCCGTCTAGTGTACTCATAACCCAATGAGCACCTGTATACTATCTTAGGTGAACAAACTAACACCAATGGCTTGTGAGACCTGGCCACCACCCCTCGTCGGGGTCTCGATCAGTATACACTAGTCTACACTGGAGTATCAATGCCCGGTCTCGATACTCCTACGACTAGGGACATTTAAGGATGTGCTTATAGACCCCAGCTCCCACATATGTGATCGCCATCACAATGCTGTCAGTCAAGCAAGAATCCTATGGGCTCTATCAACATGTAGATGATGATAAAGACAAACTAGATAGCATACTATCATCTTGAGTAAGACTTTTTTATCGGTATAGGTCCTCACTCATTACTCGCGACAGACTATATGTCATCCATGTCATCTTGGAAACCGGAATTGGTAACCGCCTCTAGATGGAGTCTGCAATTACCATACACAAAGATCATCTCACATGTTCTTCATTGCTTCCCATATTTCTTCAGGATTGGGCTAATATCTGCTTAGTACGGTAAGTGTAAAAGCATTATCTGGTCCAATAATGACATCGTATGATTGACCCAACTGCCAAAACAAATGGAATGGTATTCATGCGAGTCTCTCTCCTCATCAGTCCAGAAGACTTCTGTTTGGAGAGGTTGACTCCACTACTTGCAGGTACAGTACCACGTGAGGAATCGTCCATTCTAAACCTTTTTAGAATGATGTCTGGGTACCTGAATTGGGACAATCCCAAAAACAACCTAGATCTATCCCTATAAACTTAGTCCCCGGATCTATAGATCAAATCCTATGTGGAGGAACATCTGTGACAACCATATTTTAACCGATTGTAGTATAAGAACATCACTTCCTATTAAGAGTACGTCATCCACATCAATATGAGGAATTTGACATTACTCCCTACAGCCTTCTTAAAAAATAGGTTCATCTATAATTTTGATAAAGTCAAACACTTTGACCGTAACATCAAATAGATGAACCATCTCTACTTTAGTCTACAAATAGACTTAAGAAAGTTGCACACATTCTGCTGCTCTCATTGACTAAGATAACCCTCTGCCGGACGTTATAGTCATGGAAAAACAGCAGTGGCAAGTTATATTCATATGGACTTCAGTACAGAAACTGAAGCAACGGTTTCATCACAATCCATACTGGGTATTTGATGAAAACCGTTTACTACAAGTCTAGACTTATTAGGTTACTACCTTTCCAATTGCATTGATCTCGAAAGATTTACTTTCTTTCTTATGGGTTTTACCCCTTTCAGGAGTACCCAACAAAGTCCATACTTTGTTGTAGTGCATGGAGTCCAACTTAGATAACTTTGCATCCATCCATCAGTCGGAAATCACCACTTCATTTGGCCTGTTGATCACATGATGCAAATCTCCTTGTCACCGTCTACAATAAAACCAAAGTATCTCTCGAGTGGCTGAGGTCACCTACTAAATCTGCGGAGCAGCTATGGTCTATCAGGATCAATTGAATCTTCAGGTTTTACTAAATTTTCAATAACCGTTTGCGGTTCTGGAATCACTTCCAATTCTACCAGACTCCTACTAATTTCTTTTTTAAGAAATACCTTTACCAAAGGAGATGGCGAGTCAAGAACAAAACAAATTTTGTTCCAAAAAATGGTAGAAGTTATGTCTTTTCCTAAGCTTGGGATAACTCACAAACTGCATGTTACTGAAACGTACCTCGAGTTTGTCCAGATTATATTTTTAAGCACAAACCGGATAACTCCACATCTTAACTACCTTAAGATGTGATCACATTCTATATCACATATAGAATATGAGGCACTAATTTAGATGGAACCACTATCAATTGATATGCATCTGTTTCTTGTGCATATCCCCTGGTTCATGCGAAATGAAATAGGAGCACATATGTGATATGTGCGGGACCAAGATTAATGCGCGTATGTGATACCGTATTCTTTTCTCGCGATATGTGATATCGGTCGGTTATATATGATATAGCCGAGTTATCGGATTAAGTGTTGATTCGATAAGTTGTTACATTTGATATTAGCCGGTCGTATGTGATATAGCCGGATTATTAAATCACGTGTTGATTTAATAATTTAATGTATAATTATATATTTGATATATTGAATTACATTAACTAATATTAGCTCACTTAAACATTTCTTTTTCTCACTTGTGTGCATATAGTATATATGTGATATATATTAATGTACATTTTATTTGTGTCATGCTTGATGCCACATGCTTCATGGGTGTATGAGACTCACACCATGCTTGATATAATGAATGGTTTTATTTATTTAAAGTTAATCAAAATTAGATGGAAATTGGTTTAATGGTTGAAGCTTGAAGAAGCTTGTCGAACCATTGACCCAGTCCACTAATTTTGTTTTACTTATAGATATTTATTAACCTTACCATTATTGTTTAGCCATGGTTCATTCTCTACATGAGTTAGTATCATACACTAACTCACCTTTGGTTGCTATTCTTACCTCTTGAGTTTTATTCTTATCTCCACTTCATCTTCTTCTTCCTCATGAAAAAGCTTTCTAGCTTTTGAAATGGTGAAGAAATATTGTGAGAAAAATAAATCTAAAGTGAGCCAAATTCCTACATCATCATCCTCTACTATATTAGCCATTTAGTTTAGGGTGTTTGCTTCACTAATCTACCATTAGTGAAGAGGTAGTATAAGCTTGAGTCTCTTCGACGTAGATCATCTTCAGCTTCGAAAACTTCGAGCAAGCTTGTTCATTTCTTCATGTGAACCCTTACTAGAGTTTGGGTGTTCACTACTTGAAGTAAAGTGACTACTACACGGATTTTTAGAAGTGAAGGACCAGTCTACAAAGGTTGGATTCCTCATTCACTTAGATGTAAAGTTGTTTACATTGTTGTTTCGTCTAAATCTCAAGTTAAGATTCTAGGTTAGGGTTCTTCAGAACGGCAAAAATTTGAAATTGGTATGGACGATGCCTCCCGAAACCTTGCTGCCACCCTAGGGAACCCTGCAGTGGTATCAGAGCCATGCTAGAGAATTATACGATGTTTGTTAGATTACGAAACCGAAACAACTCCGAAACACCCGATACTAAGACCTAGTTTCTGTCGAAATTTTCAGAGATTCTGAATTTTTTTTATGCAATTGCAGAATGTTATATGAGATGTAACATGAATACAGTAGAAAATTCAACCCCCCTCGCCGGAAAATGGCCGGCCACATTGCTCCAAAAACCGGCCAGCTCGGTTTTCTGGTGTTGTTTTGGGTTGAAATTTCTAGGGTGTTCCAGTCTCTGGGTTTTGGTATTTCAGGTGTTGCTTGTTTTTGCTAAATTTGCATGTGACGTTATTTTTTGCAAAGGCAATTTAGAGTGTTTCATAGTCGTAATTCTAACATCATTTCGGGTTATTCAGACGACGTTAAAAAGTTCGAACGAATATCAATAACCCAATTTTTCCCTTACTGGAAATTTTCCAAGAGTTGGATTTTTCCGAGTTTAAAATCTTCAGAAAATCATGCAAGCAATTCTGTGGACCTTCTAGAAGAACGATACCCAAACTCGACTTTTTGGATCGCGGAACCGCGGTCATATCCGAGGGTTTGTGGCATTTCCGCGGCGACATGGGTGAGGCATGGGTCGGCCCTTCTACGGATGGTCCAAAGGTGCTGTGGCATGTTCTGGGTATTTTTTAAACTCCGCTCAAGTGTTGAGCTCTTTGGGAAATTTTGGGTGTTTGTTGATTCGATCGAAAAATTTAATATCATCTAGCTATCTGTGATTGTGATACAATATTTGGAATCCACAAAAATAGTTATGAGATAACTAGTTTGAATTTTATAAATCTAGCAATTCAGTTTCATTTGATCGGTTGCCACGGAATTTTGATGTGGATCAAAAGTCCGTCGCAATTACGTAGTGTACGCGGATATTTGTCTGGTAACCTTACTAGATAGCCATGCCCTATAGTCCCGACCAAGTGACTGTAGGAGAACCCCGTCGCCAAAAGCATCCGTTCGGTTGCTCGCGGCCGCGGTGTTCCGCCTAAGTGCACTTCGTCGATGGCATCGGGGGTGCGGCCATCTACTAAAGTTTCCGACGAGCATTTGATCTAGTTATCGTGAATCTTGTTGAATTACCCGACTGGTTATTGAAAAGTGTTTTCAATATCGAAACTAAAATGCGGGGTTTATAATTGTTAGACATGTGATATCTAAGGAATTCATTTGGTTAGGCATGAAATCCAAAGTATGTGATACATTGGGTTTATGATGTCTAAGGTGGTTGCGGATTCCAATTGTTGTAGTTTTTCACTTTCTTTTTTGCGACCGCAAGTGTAATATGTGGTGTATCGCCGGTTTTGTTGCTATATGTCAACGACAAATTGGATACGCATATTTACTTACGTTGATGACACGTGATGTTATGTGTTGCTGTGATATGTTATATTGGATCGTTGTGCTTTGAATAGCCTGGGGTTTTTATGTGAGATGAGAGTTTTTCATTTTCATTCATGTAAAAGCTTGTAGGTAATATTCTTTTATTGAGGCACTTCCGTGTTGAGGATGATGTCACCATTGATATATATTATTTACTTTTCCACATTAGGATAGACCCAAGGCGGGGAGCACAAGCAACCGGGTTCTAGAGTCCAGAGGGAGACCATCTCGAGGAGTCGAGACCGGGTCTCCTAACTCTAGAATTGGTAGGGTTGCTTGCCGCTCTCATAGGGATCTAGGAATGTGGGTTTGGCTATTTATCACGACCGTGGAATTCGCGTTTTTTACTGGCTTAATTTAAAACTTGGAATTCCTAGTATATCCAATATTTCATAAGTGTTCTTCTGCTGCTGGTATTCTGTGATGTGATCGCTTGATATGTTAAGACGAGTGCTTATATTATATATATGATATATAATTAATATTGCCGCTTTCGTTTCTTCTGTGATGTTTAGGAAGCAAAATTTGATGGAACTTCATTAATAAGATTAATGAAAGAAAAAAAATCTAAAGATTTTGTAGAAACTTATTTTAAAAATTGGTAGCTCTAGTTCTTGCTTTGCATAGTGGTTGTAACATTTCAGAAAAAAATAAAATATTATTTTTGGGAATTTTTATAATTAAATAATAAAATATTGAATATTTTAATAAGGCGGTATAATTAAATACCGATAAATTGGAAAAAAATTAGGAAAGTTATGGAAATTACTAAAAAGAGGGTACTTTATATGATTTAAGCAAATTATGAGAGTTTATGATTAATTATACACTAATTTTGTGCTAATCGCGATTAAAATTCGCTTATCAGACTTTAAGCGTGTTTTATGCACATGTCATTTTTTCACACTTGTTACATTTTTCCTATATGATTTTTGGGTGTATGGTTATTGTTTTGGGTTTACAATTGCCAAGAGAAGAAAAGAAAAGGAAAGAAAAAGGAAAATGAATAAACAAAAGGGTATGGGAGGTATCGGCAAGAGAGAGAGAGAGAGTGAGAGGGGTTTCTTTGACTTGGGCCATTCTCTCCACTTCATTCTCTTCATCTTCTTCTCCTTCTCCTTCATCATGGCAGCACCTCCTCTCTCCCCCTCCATAAATCACCTCACTTCATCACCAAAACAAACCCAAAACCCCACTCCCACTTCACAAAAAGTGTGCACAAGCTCTCAAGCAACCCTTTGGACCAAGAAAGTTTGAGTTTTGGCGTTGTAGAGAATTCATGAGTTCAAAATGAGGTAATTATTTTTATCATTAGTGTAGAATTTCCATTACTTTAGCTTCCATGTTAAATTAGAATCGATATTGTGTGGTTTTGGGGACTTTGAAAACTTTAAGTTGAGGATTAGGGTTTGAGTTGAACCCAAAGGTGAAATTGAGCTTAGTAGAGACTTTATGACCCTTGTAGGGATTGTATCGTGGACTGAAACCATAGAATAAACCCGGAATACGAATTTAGAAACCCGATATCGGAAAAACTGTGAAATTTTTATGGTAATTGGAAATCTGCTAACACTCGGGGACCTGAAAAATTAATTAGCAAAGACAGTGATACATGCAGGCACCTAAGAAGCATCACCCAAGACCCTAGCCCCTACCCCCTCACTTAGGCCGCAAATAAAATCATTCTGGACACTATTTGCAGCCAGAGCATGGAGTTTGGGCTTCGTGCTTGTTCAGTGTCTCCTATACCAGTAAACTAGACCATTGGCATATGTAAAATTGGCTGATTTGACCTAGGGTAAAATCTGGGACCATTTTCAAGAGTTGCTGTTTTGATTCAAGGTTTCGTTTCTCGTATTTTGAATTCTGGATTGGTGTATCTGTGTTTTATCTCGATCGCTTGACGTTTGTACAACGATATCGAGGGTTGTTGGTGGTTTTGAAGGCGTAGTCCATAGGTTCTAACCTATAGGCCTTTAGCGTGTCGTTTTGGTTTTCCGATGTGATTTTAATACGCATTTGCGATTGGATTATATGTGTAGGTACCCACGTGATGGCAAGACGTTGAAGATGAAGATGGCGACATCGGCATCGGCACACGAGAAGCAGGTGAGTAGATTTATATCTACGGGGAGAAGTCGGGTGGATGGCGTATAGCACCCACGCAAAGTTGTGAGAAAAGAATGGGATATGATATATATTTTTATATGTTAGGGTGTGATATGAGCCTTAGCAAGAAAGCTTTAGGAGATTAGGGGTTAGTGTTACCGAGTATGGATGAAAGGACTCTAGTCGATTTCTTAGTCCCGAAACCCTAGGGTAAAGATTTGCATACATGCACATACACATACTCGCATACTTTGACTTCCTTGTGCGTATTGGGGACATATTTATATTTGTATTCATATGCTTGGATGACGAGAAAGTTATATGATACTTGGGAATGAGTCGATCTGATCGGGCATGATGCCATGAGATATTTAATATGTGACCGAGATATGTCATTATGTTATAGCGGGTCGTTGGACGACGATACTATGTTGATGATATATTATGATAGTTGACGAGTTATATATATCGGGATATGAGATAAGATATGTTAAGATATTTATAATGGATCGCTTAGGCGATGTATACTCCTTTATGATGATAAGTATTTATGACACCAGATTGTATGAGACTTTAGATCAGTAGCCAGATCATGATATTGTTGATGATATTAGTGGTGTACTAGACTTAGATCAGTACCCCCTACTCGCGATATGTGATGATGTGGATATTAAGTGAATAATGAGATAAATATGATATTTGACCCGTACTCAGATTGGGATGCCGTACGATAGATTTACCGTACGAGAGATAGTTATGAGGATATATCCGCACTCTTGACTCGATGATGTCATATTATTTATTGTATCGTACGTGACACTGTTGAGGCGAGATCACCGACTACTAGGTGTGTGTATATATATATATATATATATATATATATATATAGACTCATACTTAGGCGGATTCCCTTACCTTTGTTACTGGGCTCGAGTCATACTTATTTTCCAAAAGTAGGGAGTCGTTAGTATGTTTATATACCAAACTATATGACTCGTATATTGGGTAGGTATATTTTCAGCGTTACTGTTACTAAATCACTTTCTGTACATTTCATGATGTTTCATCGCATTGCATGCTTGTACATATGTTATCTGTAATCAACATGAAACCCTGCTATCAGGATACCAGCACCATTACCGATGATGCGTATGCTCCACATACACTTGCTTGCCGGCTCACACACATCATCATCGGTAATTGCCATGTCACGTACACTTTAGAAAATACTATTCTTTGTCATAGCTTGCTAGGTTGATAGTTGCAATATGTTATAGCTTTCATGTGCTAGTTTAACTATTGCATTCATTGCATGATATCAGATGCATTCATGTATTCATTGGTTATGCAGTATTATGGAGATTTATGCCAGTTTTCATTGTTATTGATATGGTGACTTGATGATTTCGGATTATTCTTGATATTTTCTGGATTTGGAAACCGCATGTGAAAGTTTTGTAAAACTGATGAATTATTTTAAAGAGAAAAATGTGGTTTTCCTTGATATGTTGAGTATTGTCCACCATGATGTTTTCTCGGTTCTGAGATATTTTCGAGACCCGATTCGAAGAGTTGGATGAACCGTCTCGGGTACATGGTGGACCCGGTAAGGTATCCCGGGGCAAGAAGCTCGAGGTGTAGAAGATGAACCTGGCAGAGGCAGACTGCCTACCGGTGATTTTACCTGGCGCGGCGGATATCCGGAGAATACCGTTCGTGGTCGTATGATTGATGATATGGGCCGATCCGGACTGACGGAGCACGAGTTATTGAGATATTGAGATTTGATGATACAGGCCAGACCGGATAGCCGGAGCCTGAGGTATTGAGATACTGAGATTTATGTTTTGTGTCGATACTGGACACTGTTTTATCTATCGATTTCATTGATGATACGCGATTTATATACATACAGAAATCTCATTAAAATAAAGAAAACAGTTGTCTCATTCATGATGTATTCTGTTTCACTTGTAATGCATTCATACATCATATATCTGATATGTTGCTATCTGAGGTACTGACACGAGCATGTAGTATTACACTTATACATAGATGGACCAGGATATTTATTTGAGGATATAGCTTGATATGACCTAGGATAGCGTCATGCATGCGATTTCTACTCGTAGATGTTTTCTACTCACGAGTTGGCAACTCACCCCCGTTGTGCCACAGTTTCTTGCAGGTTTTGCCGTACAGGTTTCGTTACGGCTTTACTGGCACATTGCTTCCTTTCCGGGTGATTGCTTTGGTAGGTGGGTTCTTTTGCATCAGGACCACCATTGTATATATGTTATTCAGTTGTATCTAGTAAAACTCCATCAACCAGACTTGTATATTTGATAGACATAGAAGACCAGTGTTTATTCTTTCAACCTTAGAGTCGCGCATTGTATTATTATGGATTTCATGCTGTTTTGAGTTTCATTTTGAGTTTTGATCCTCGCCATTCGGCGTTGTATATTATATGTTTGCATGGTTATGGCCGTCGATTGACGAAGAGCTAGCTCCCGCTTGGGGATGCCTTTTTATCATTATGTATATATTTATCATGTTGTACCCCGTTCGAGGCCAGTATTTACAAAGGAAACTCTGCCAAAATTTTCAGAAAAGACTTGTGATTTTAAAAATACATATTTCGGCTTATGTTGCTAAAAACTACTTGATTTAAATTGGTTTTTCCTCCACTCTACTGCTTTACTTGGTTTTGATTTCTGGGTTTTGGCTTACTTAGATTACGTACGCCTTGAGACGTTTCGTAATTTAAGTGCCGATCATGTTCCATACTTTTCAGGTCGTGACAAAGTTGATATCAGTGCGTTAGGTTTTACCTTCGGAGTGTAAGGCGACCCTTGATTGATGGAGTAGGTAGCTTGAGTGGAGTGACGTACCGTACGTATGTTCCGCGGCATACTTACGATACGCTACTCCGCTTAAGAAGCTTTAGGATGTACATTTCCTTGCACAGTATTATATTCCTTCCTATGATCTAGCCTCATCGGTACTAGTTATGGTTTTGTTATCACGGTTGTACCGGCACAGAGAGCTACGGTTAGAGTTGCGGTCAGCACGAGCTCGTCACGAACAAGGACTGACCAGGGCGTGATTTCGGAGACTTACGATTTGCATAGATGCGCCGTGTTATTGTGTTTTCACGCCATGAGCGTTTGATGGATCGCTGTTATGAGATTTCTCGGACGTGCAGATTTACACCAGAGGATTGAGCCACTGATAGAGGCCAGCCAGAATGTGATGACCATCGATGTATCGCTTATTCATGATAATCGAGGCACTGTTTGGCATGCAGATGAATGAGCCAGTTGTTGCTGCGAAAGATGAGATATCGCCCAGATGTTGGAGCTACTACAGTACGAGTTGTACTTAGAGGTATGATAGAAGGTCGCTAGTCACCCGAGGATGAATGACTATGACATGTAGTTCGTTCTCTCACCCCGATGCGAGGTCATCAGATGGATTGATTCCAGCTAGAGACGACTTCACGCAGGTACGTTGAGAGTCGATAGAGGCGATCGAATATCAGAAACCCATATTCCATGTTTAAAGTATTCAGAAAGACATGCAAGCAATTCTATGGACCCTCTAGAAGAATGAAATCCTAACTCGACATAATGACCCTGTGAAAGCCTTTGAACCTTAGGGTTTGCGGCAGTTATACGGTGCCATTAGTAAAGCTTGGGTTTGCCTTTCTACGGCTGGTCCACCGATGCTGTGGTATGTACTCGATACTATTAAACCATACCCAAGATGTTGAGCTCTTGGGGGATTATGAGGTTTTGATGAATCGATTGAATGGTTTAACTTCATTCGGATGCTTTGTGGTGGGATGCATTTCTTGGGAGACTCCGGATATGAGTATAGCCGTTGGAGCACAGTCCATGGAGCCACGAAGAGACGAGTCCGGAGCAGTCGACATTAGATAAAGGTGGAGTATGAGGTCCATACGAGATCTTGATGAGATGACGTTCCACTCCGCCGACATCAGAGATGTGATACGCATGCAGAGGCGTTGTATATGGATATATCTTCCAGAAGGAGTCGCGATGAGTATGCAGCCGTTCCGGAACAAGAAACAGATTAGTGAAGGGTGATAACTTCCGGACAGATCGGCAGAGACGAGATTTTGGAGAGACCTCGACAGGACCTTTCTGGAATAATGCACGAGAATACTTGGACCCAGAAATGGTCATGTTATGCACACCAGCAGGCCAGAGTTCGACATCGTCGACGAGACATGTTACGAGTGACCACGACAGTTGGCCAGAGACTCTTAGAGGATGTGCTTGAGCAGGACTATTCCGCCATACTAGATTTCGGTATTTTGGGTGATTTATTGCATGATTGAATTTTGATGACCGAGTTTCATGATATTTGCTTTTGTGCACCATGGTTCACCTACTGAGTATTTATGCACAGTTATTGCACTTGATATCGTTTTGTGCCTTGGCTGCACATGGTTATGACTTCATGGATTTTATACAGTTGTGTTGATTTTGTGCATGTTGGATGCACATGATTTATATTTTTTCGTGCATGATGGATGCACCTGAATTGGATTTTCGCGCATGTTGGGTGCATGTTATGAGATGAGATTTTGGTGCACACCAGATGCACTAAGTCAGGATTCTTCGTGCATGTCAGATGCACCTGATTTTGCTGTCAGGCACACACGTTGCCTCTGACAGGTGTTTCGTACACACCCGTTGCACTTAGATGTTGTTTCCGTGCACATGTATGGCACATTCATGGATTTTGATTTCCGTGCGCACCAGACGCACGCGGTATTCTTATGCACCTTTTGGATTTGATTTCTTATGGAGCAGTACGTTTTTATGATATTTACTATTGTTTCGTACTGAGCAGGACTAGTCAAAGGACAGTACCTGAGTATATTTTGCATGCATTGATAGATGTCGAAGGGATTTCCAAAAAGGGAGCTATAGTCCCAATATTTACCTGCGTATCTGATAGGACACGAAACGTTTAAAAACAAGGGAACCCTTCTAAATTGTTTTAAAAACAGCGGCGCGTGCATGTAAACAAAGGATATATATAGAGATTTATTTTCTTACTAGAGACGTCAGCCACTGTGCAGTGTTATGCGCATCGCACAGCGACTTAAAACGGTTTGGCATGCATTTCTTTCAGGTGTTTATATGTATAGTGTTGATGTATATCATGTCGGTTTTCCTATTGGATTTAGACATTGATATCTTCCTCATAACTCCGATGATTGCGGGATGCTTGACGGAGTGCTGTTTTTGAGTTATCTGCTCATTGTTCATGCGCATGCATTGCGCTATGATGCGTTTTATATATTGATGATTCGGAGCCTCGACGACTTGGACTTTTTACTGAAATGTTTAAGTATTGAGGGGTTTAAATTTAAATTGGGGACCGAATTTCTTTAAGGTAGGAAGATTGTAACATTTCAGAAAAAATTAAAATAGTATTTTTAGGTACTTTTATAATTAAATAATAAAATATTGAATATTTTAATAAGGCGGTATAATTAAATACCGATAAATTGGAAAATTATGGAAATTACTAAAAAGATGGTACTTTATGTGATTTAAGCAAATTATGAGAGTTTATGATTTATTATACACTAATTTTATGCTAATCGCGATTAAAAATCGCTAATCGGACTTTAAGCGTGTTTTGTGCACATGTCATTTTTTCACACATGTTACATTTTTCCTACATGATTTTTGGGTGTATGGTTATTGTTTTGGGTTTACTATTGCCAAGAGAAGAAAAGAAAAGAAAAAGGAAAAAGGAAAATGAATAAAGAAAAGGGTATGGGAGGTATGGGCAAGAGAGAGAGAGAGTGAGAGGAGTTTCTTTGACTTGGGCCATTCTCTCCACTTCATTCTATTCATCTTCTTCTCCTTCTCCTTCATCATGGCAGCACCTCCTCTCTCCCCCTCCATAAATCACCTCACTTCATCACCAAAACAAACCCAAAACCCCACTCCCACTTCACAAAAAGTGTGCACAAGCTCTCAAGCAACCCTTAGGACCAAGAAAGTTTGAGTTTTGGCGCTGTAGAGTATTCATGAGTGAAAAATGAGATAATTATTCCATCATTAGTGTAGAATTTCCATTGCTTTAGCATCCATGTTAAATTAGAATCGATATTGTGTGGTTTTGGAGACTTTGAAAACTTTAAGTTGAGGCTTAGAGTTTGAGTTGAACCCAAAGGTGAAATTGAGATTAGTAGAGACTTTATGACCCCTGTAGGGATTGTATCTTGGACTGAAACCACAGAATAAACCCGGAATACGAATTTAGAAACCTGATATCGGAAAAACAGTGAAAATTTGATGGTAATTGGAAATCTGCTAACACTCGGGGACCTGAAAAATTAATTAGCAAAAACAGTAATACATGCAGGTACCTAGGAAGCATCACCCAAGACCCTAGAGCCAACCCCCTCACTTGGGCCTCAAATAAAATCATTCTGGCCGCAATTTGCGGCCAGAGCATGGAGTTTGGGCTTCGTTCTTGCTCTGTGTCTCCTATACCAGTAAACTAGACCCTTGGCATATGCAAAATTGGCTGATTTGACCTAGAGTAAAATCTGGGACCATTTTCAAGAGTTGCTGTTTTGATTCGGGGTTTCGTTTCTCGTATTTTAAATTTGGATTGTTGTATCTGTGTTTTACCTCTGACATTTGTATGACGATATCGAGGTTTGTTGGTGGTTTTGAAGGCGTGGTCCATAGGTTCTAACCTATAGGCCTTTAGCGTGTCGTTTTGGTTTTCCGATGTGATTTTAATACGCATTTGCGATTTGATTATATGTGTAGGTACCCACGTGATGGCGAGATGTTGAAGATGAAGATGGCGACATCGGCATCGGCACACAAGAAGTAGGTGAGTAGATTTATATCTACGGAGAGAAGTCGGGTGGATGGCGTATAGCACCCCCGCAAAGTTATGAGAAAAGAATAGGGTATGATATATATTTTTATATGTTAGGGTCTGACATGAGCCTTAGCAAGAAAGCTTTAGGAGATTAGGGGTTAGTGTTAGCGAGTATGGATGAAAGGACTCTAGTCGATTTCTTAGTACCGAAACCCTAGGGTAAAGATTTGCATACATGTACATACACATACTCGGATACTATGACTTCCTTGTGCATATTGGAGACATATTTATATTTGTATTCATATGCTTGGATGACGAGAATGTTATATGATACTTGGGAATGATTCGATCTGATCGGGCATGATGCCGTGAGATATTTAATGCGTAACCGAGAGATGTCATGATGTTATACCGGGTCGTTGGACGACGATACTATGTTGATGAAATATTATGATAGTTGACGAGTTATATATATATCGGGATATGAGATAATATATGTTAAGATATTTATAATGGATTGCTTGGGCGATGTATACTCCTTTATGATGATAAGTATTGATGACACCGGATTGTATGAGACTTTAGATCAGTAGCCAGATCATGATATTGTTAATGATATTAGTAGTGTACTAGACTTAGATCAGTACCCCCTGCTCGCGATATGTGATGATGTGGATATCAGGTGAATAATGAGATAAATATGATATTTGACCCGTACTCAGATTGGGATGTCGTACGATAGATTTACCGTACGAGAGATAGTTATGAGAATAGATCCGCACTCTTGACTTGAGGATATCATATTATTTATTGTATCGTACGTGATACTGTTGAGGCGATATCACTGACTACTAGGTATATATATATATAGATTGACTCAGACTTGGGCGGATTCCCTTACCCTTGTTACTGGGCTCGAGTCATACTCATTTTCCAAAAGTGGGGAGTCGTTAGTTTGTTTATATACCAAACTGTATGACTCGTATATTGGGTAGGTATATTTTCAGCGTTACTGTTACTAAATCACTTTCTGTACATTTCATGATGTTTCATCGCATTGCATGCTTGTACATATGTTATCTGTAATCAACATGAAACCCTGCTGTCAGGACACCAGCACCATTACCGATGATGCGTATGCTCCACATACACTTGTTTGCCGGCTCACACACATCATCATCGGTAATTGCCATGTCACGTACACTTTAGAAAATACTATTCTTTGACATAGCTTGCTAGGTTGATAGTTGCAATATGTTATAGCTTTCATGTGCTAGTTTAACTATTGCAATCATTGCATGATATCAGATGCATTCATGTATTCATTGGTTATTCGGTATTATGGAGATTTATGCCAGTTTTCATTGTTATTGACATGGTGACTTGATGATTTCGGATTATTCTTGATATTTTCTGGATTTGGAAACCGCATGTGAAAGTTTTGTAAAACTGATGAATTATTTTAAAGAGAAAAATGCAGTTTTCCTTGATATGTTGAGTATTGTCCACCATGATGTTTTCTCGGTTCTGAGATGTTTTCAAGACCCGATTTGAGGAGTTGGATGATCCGTCTCGGGTACATGGTAGACCCGGTAAGGTACCCCGGGGCAAGAAGCTCGAGGTGTAGAC
Organism: Agapanthus africanus; assembly: GCA_030015575.1. Lineage (NCBI taxonomy): Eukaryota > Viridiplantae > Streptophyta > Magnoliopsida > Asparagales > Amaryllidaceae > Agapanthus > Agapanthus africanus. Next base: position 201,660,851 of record CM057350.1, read on the forward strand.
GATGAGCCTGGCAGGGCAGACTGCCTACCGGTGATTTTACCTGGCGCGGCGGATATCCGGAGGATACCATTCGTGGTCGTATGATTGATGATATGGGCCGATCCGGACTGACGGCGCCCGAGGTATTGAGATATTGAGACTTGAGACACTGAGATATTGAGATTTGATGATACAGGCCAGACCGGATAGCCGGAGCCTGAGGTATTGAGATACTGAGATTTATGTTTTGTGTCGATGCTGGACACTATTTTATCTGTCGATTTCATTGATGATACGCGATTTATATACATACAGAAATCTCATTAAAACAAAGAAAACAGTTGTCTCATTCATGATGTATTCTGTTTCACTTGTAATGCATTCATACATCATATATCTGATATGTTGCTATCTGAGATACTGACACGAGCATGTAGTATTACACTTATACACAGATGGACCAGGATATTTATTTGAGGATATAGCTTGATATGACCTAGGATAGCGTCATGCATGCGATTTCTACTCATAGATGTTTTCTACTCACGAGTTGGCAACTCACCCCCGTTGTTCCACAGTTTCTTGCAGGTTTTGCCGTACAGGTTTCGTTATGGCTTTGCTGGCACACTACTTCCTTTCTGGGTGATTGCTTTGGTAGGTAGGTTCTTTTGCATCGGGACCACCATTGTATATATGTTATTCAGTTGTATCTAGTAAAACTCCATCAACCAGACTTGTATATTTGATAGACATAGAAAACCAGTGTTTATTCTTTCGACCTTAGAGTCGCGCGTTGTATTATTATGGATTTCATGCTGTTTTGAGTTTCATTTTGAGTTTTGATCCTCGCCCTTCGGCGTTGTATATTATATGCTTGCGTGGTTGTGGCCGTCGATTGACGAAGAGCTAGCTCCCGCTTGGGGATACCTTTTTATCATTATGTATATATTTATCATGTTGTACCCCGTTCGGGGCCAGTATTTACAAAGGAAACTCTGCCGAAATTTTCAGGAAAGACTTGTGATTTTAAAAATACATATTTCGGCTTATGTTGCTAAAACTACTTGATTTAAATTGGTTTTTCCTCCACTCTACTGCTTTACTTGGTTTTGATTTCTGGGTTTTGGCTTACTTAGATTACGTACGCCTGGAGACGTTTCGTAATTTAAGTGCCGGTCATGTTCCGTACTTTTCGGGTCGTGACAACAGTATTCCTTGTCGAATATCCAGCACCTTATTCGATAAGGAAAGAGCCGAGATCTCTTCACCGAAGGTGACCTTTTTAGCGAAACTCGCAGATCCTACAACCCACTCGGTTTTGTCTTTTGATTGTTTCTATGGTTTTTTCTTTGCATAGTGGTATTTTTGAAATATCCTGCACCTTATTCGATAAGGAAAAAGCCGATATCCCTTCACCGGGAGTGACCTCTTTAGCAAAACTAGTAAAAGCCTCAAAAACACTCATTTTAAAATTCACTTGATTCTACAACGATATCAAGTTCATTACGCAAAGGGTTTTCTTAAAAACCTGTCGTAGCCCTTCGTCATTTCAGATAAGTAGTATTTAGTATTTGTGCTAAGTTTGTTGGCTTTTGTCAAGGCGTAGTGTGCGGTAGTTGATTAGTGCTTATTTGCTTAAGCATGTAAAGCGATTGGATTAGGGTAGTTCTACGACTTTGTTGGATTTCGTCAAAGGTCGTGCGGGTGGGTTTAATTCAATCATGAAATGTACGGGTTAAACTTGACTAGTGGACTATGGTTTGTTGGCTTTCGTCAAGATTATAGGACGCTAGGGGCAAAATATTATCGGGAATTTCAAGTGTTGAAATTTGCAATGAAATTGCATACCTTCTATGAGATAGTTGGATTCCAATACCTACTGAGAATAAGAGTTACTCCTGGGAGAGTTTTACACATTACAATTAGCCGATCAAGTAGGTGTCTAGAAAGGTGTTAATGGGGTTACGCCTATGGAAAACTGTGATTTATTTTAATTAGATCCGTGCGAAAGCACGGGAACCTCCCTCAATGTACCGACACTGGTCTGGCTGAAAGATTAGCGAACTTATAGGGTGTAATTAATCCCGGCTAGTCTAACCTTTTAGGGTTTGAAGGAAGATTTGATAAAAACAGTGGGAGCCATCCTGATTAGATAAAATAATAACCAATCTGATCTTGCAAGAGTATATGCAGAGTGTTTTCTTCTCTCTCTCCTGGTAGCGACCATGTCACTCCTTAATCAAGATAATAATATGGATGTATTGACCGAACCTGCTTATTATACTGAGCTGGGGAATGTTGGTTCCGCTCTATCTTATAATTGTTATAAGTCCGAGCAGGAAATAGGGAAATATCCGGATTCCTATGCCACTCATTCTAGAAATAAGCATGTTGATGCAAATTCTTCGGGTGTGTTCGTTACCGAGAACTGTTTCTCAGTATCCTCTACGTCCTAGGTATGAGATACCAGATCAGGATCCCACATATGTAAGAGTTACATGGGCTACAGAAAGGTAGAGAACTGAGAATGGGTGATATGTCTCTAAGTGTTAAAGAATGGTGCAATTGTTGCAGCCAAATGAGTTGGTAGATATCACCTTGTATTACCAAATGGTAAATACATTGATTCTGAACAAATGTTATTAGATACCGAACCTTATATACAACATTACATCAAATTCTTTATTGAGTTAAAGAAAGATATAATTCTGTATTGGAGGATAATGTTGTGAACATTTTCCTGAATCAAGAGTTGATTGGATCAGGCACGTTATATAATAGCATATACGTTCTAAATCAAACCACAGTTTAAAGTATATAAAACACACACAAGATGAGTAGTTTAGAAATGAACAAATCTTTCTTGTGACATTGTAGACTAGGTCATATCAATGCGACACGACCAGCTAAGTTACATAAGGATGAATATGAGAATCTTTTCGAATTTTCATCTTATGATACATGCCAGTCTTGTCTCAAAGGTAAAATAACCAATACTCCGTTTACTGGAAATAGAGAAAGAGTTATTGAACTCTTGGGACGGATACATGATGATGTATACAGTCCTATGTCTACAAATGCCAGGCTTGGTTCTTCGTACTTCATTATATTCACGGATCATCTTTCAAGATTTGGACATATGTTTCTGTTGAAACACAAGTCTGAAACTGTAACATTTCAAAAAAATAAAATATTGTTTTTGCGAATTTTTATAATTAAATAATAAAATATTGAATATTTTAATAAGGCGGGATAATTAAATACCGATAAATTGGGAAAATTTTGGAAAATTATGGAAATTACTAAAAAGAGGGTGTTTTATGTGAATTATGCAAATTATAAGTTTTTATGATTAATTATACGCTATTTAGTACTAATCGTGATTAAATATCGCTAATCGCGCGTTAAGCTTGTTTTGTGCAAAACATGCACTTGTCTTTTTTAACACTTGTTACATTTTTCTCATGGCTTTTATTCATGTTTTATATCATGGTTGTTGTTTTTATTTAAGAGGGGAAAAGAATGAAAAAGAAAAGAAAAAGAGAAGGGAATAAAGAATGGAGGGATGGGCATGAGAGAGAGTGAGAGGGTAAGGGGTCAAACCTTGGACCAAGCTCCCATTACTTCATTTTTTCATCATCTTCTCTCCTCTCCCACACCCTTGCTGCTGCTGCTGCCGCCCTCACTCCCTCCCCTTCTTCAATCCTCTCAAACACCCTTAAAAACATCTCAAAACCCCATCTCCTCTTTACAAAAAAAGTGCATGAGCTCACAAGCTACACTATGGAACAAGAAAAATTTGATTTTGGTGCCCTATGGGATTCATGGGTGCAAAATGAGGTAATTATTCCATCATTGGTGTAGAATTTCCATTGCTTTTACATCCATGTTTGTTTAGAACCGATTTGGTGTCGTTTAGTGAGATTTGGAAATTTCTGGTTAGGGATTATGGAATTTTTTAGTTGTGATATGTAATTGAGCTTAGTAGAGGCCACACAAACCCCCTAGTGCTAGAATTCAGAACTAAATCAGAGACTAGAACCCCAAAATACGGATTTAGAAACCCGATATCGGAAGAATTGTGGATTCTGTGTGCGTATATTGAAATCTGCTAACACCCGGGTGACCTGAAAATTTATTTGCAAACACAGAGAGATGAGCAGGCAACCTAGACCCTATACCCAAAACCCTAGCCCCTAATTCTTCAACCTGGCCACAGTTATATTCTTTCTGGCCATAATTTGCGGCCAGAGCAGGGGTTCTGGGATCCGTGTTGGTTCTGTAGCTTTATCACTTGTAAACTAGACCCTTGGCATATGCAAAATTGACTAATTTGATCTAGGGTCAAATCTGGGACTATTTTCAAGAGTTTCTGTTTTGATTTGTGGTTTTGTTTTGCGTATTTTGAATTCTGGATTTTTTTATTTGTGTTGTATTCGATCACTTGACGTTTGTACGTCGAAATCGAGTGTTATTTGGTTATTTTGAAAGCGTAGTCCATAGGTTCTAACCTATAGGCTTTTAGAGTGTCGTTTTGGTTTTGATTTGGGTTTTAATGCGACACTATACGTTATGATGTGTATGTATCCCATGAATACTTCGAGACGACAAGCAAGCACGTGGTGACGTCGGCAACGGAAAGCGAAGGGCAAGGTGAGTAGATTATATCTATGGGGGAAGTCGGGCGGATGGCGTATAGCACCCCCGCAGTTCGATGTATAGTATGCTATATATATACTATATTTATATGATATCTTTTATGTGGGACATAGATATTCAAGATATGATTAGGTGTTCAATGGTTAGATTAGGGTTATTAGAAGTGAACTAGTATAGCTTCTTAGTTGCGAACCCTAGAATAGTTTTACACCCACACACACACACATGCTTCTTTTGTTTTACTTGTGCGTATATGGGGATACGTATATATATACACACATAGGTATGGGACGGCATATATATATACACGTATACCTACACATGGATGATGAGGATAGTGGGTGATAATTGGAGATGAGTCGATGAGTTTGGGCATGGTGCCATGATATCGGTGATATGATGTGGTTCGTATTATGAAATACGACATGAGTTATAGCGGGCCTTTAGGCGTGTGTCTTCATACACGCATACATATATTTAGATGGTATCAGTTGTACTAGACTTAGATCAGTACCCCAGTTCATGAGATATGATGATAAGGATACCAGATAATTGATGAGATAAATGTGAGATCGACCCGTACCTAGATTTGGGATGCCGTACGACGGATTTACGTACGAGCTATATATTGATGATTGATCCGCACTCTTGACTCGAGGATGTCATATTGTATATTGTATCGTATGTGATACTATTGAGGCGGGATCACCGACTATTATATGTATATATATATATATATATATATATATATATATATATATATATCGACTCAGATTTAGGTGGTTTCCATACCCTTTCGATTAGCTTGTTAGTTAGATCTGGGGTTTACTTAGTAGATGTTAGACTAGGCCCGAGTCATACCTTTTTCAAAACTAACGAATCGTGAGTATTTTAAAGACAGGCCAAGGGATTCTATGGATATTTCCAAAGGACGCATCTTTTCTTAAAAACACCGTAACCCTTATTTTTCTAAACACCACGATTCGTCTTATTTCAAATGGCAAAACTGTATGGCATTTACATTTTGATGTAGATTCTTCACTGTTGTGTATATTATTCATTTCCGCATATTCTTGCTATTCGCATCGTATTGCATGTTTAAATGTGTTTATTGTTATATTAAACCCATGATGTCAGGACACCAGCACCATTATCGATGATGCGTATGTTCCACGTACACCTGCTTGCCGGCTCACTCACTTCATCATCGATAATTGCCATGTCACTATACAGTAGGATTGTTGCATCAGGATATGACTACTTGTACATCTATATTGGCGTACACACATATTGTACACCCATACTTGCATACATACGTATTTTCACATACATAAATGATTCTGGCTTGATTTTGGAGATTTGGGAACCGCAAGATATATTTTAAAACTGATTCATTTTAAAGGAGCGGTTTTCCCTCGAAATGTGCGTATTACTGTTTTATGTTGCATGATATACGGATATGCTTACATTTCTATCACATGTCGCATACATCATACTCTATGATTTACGCATTGAGATATGAAGTTTTCATGAGATTTCTGGATTTGAGAACCATGGTCATTTTAAAAGAAAGTATGCATTGTTTAAAAACCCGGTTTCTCTTGATATGATATTTCAATGCGTCCACCATGCGTTTTCTCGGTTCTGAGACGTGTGACATGTGAAACCCAATTCGAGGAGCTGGATGAGGCCGATTGCAGGTACATGGTGGACCCGGTATGGTACCCCGGGGCGAGAACGGATCTGTCGTGCAGTAGGCGATGAGCCTGGCAGAGGGACCACCACCTACCGGTGATTGTATTTGAGCTCGGCGGATATCCGGAGTATACCGACCGGAGTTGAGAGATGATATGGGCCGATCCGAACTGACAGAGCCCGTGGGCCGATCCGGACCGACGGAGACCGATATATGAGGATTTACGTGCCGATGCTGGGCACTGGTTTCATGATGTTTTCGAGTGTCGATGCTGGACACTCAGGTTCCATGATTTTGACGTGTCGTGAGGGACACACGTTGATTTACATCCTCATACTTCCATGCATATGCTTTATGATATTTACCTGCATGATGTTTTGTGTCATTGGGTGACACGTAGATGAGATCCACATACATACAGACATGATTACATTGATGATACCTCATATTTATTATGTTGCTACCTGAGGCACTGGCACGAGCACTTGGTATTACATTGATGTATAGATGTCTACCCTTGCCATCTTATCATGCTTCAGACTTTATCATATTGAGGATATATATTATTACTGATCGTTTGACCTAGGATGAGTCATACATACGATTTTTGCTCTGTGATGTTTTCTATTCACGAGTTGGCAACTCACCCCCGTTGTGCCACAGTTCTTGCAGGTTTTGCCGTACAGGTTTCATTGCGGTTTTTCTGGCACACTGCTTCCTTTCTGGGTGATTGCTTTGGTAGGTGGGTTTACTCGCATCGTGACAATCCTTGTATTTATTTTAATCAGTTGTATCTAGTAATTCCATCAACTAGACTTGTATATTTATTTCAGACCTAGAAAACCAGTTGTGTATTATTTCGACCTTAGAGTTGCGCGTTGTAGTATTATGGTTTCCTTGTTGATTTTGAGTTTCCTTTTGGGTTTTGATCCTCGCCCTTCGGCGTTGTATATTATATTGCTTGCGTGGTTGTGACCGTCGATTGACGAAGAGCTAGCTCCCGCTTGGGGATGCCTTTTATCATTGTGTATATATTATTCTTGTTGTACCCTGTTTGGGACCAGTATTTACAAAGGAAACTCTGCCAAAATTTTCAGAAAAGACTTGAGGATTTAAAAAATGCATATTCGTCTTACCAATTTAAAAAACCTTGTTTTTAAAACATGTTTTCTTCACTTCTGTAAAACTAGTTTTCCTTCATTTATTATTTAAAATGGTTTTAGATTTCTGGGCTTTTGGCTTACTCAAATTAGATGTGGTCCTATAGACTTCATATGATTCAAATGTAAGTCTACGGTAGAGCCCCGGCCGTCTACAGACGCCAAATGCGGAACAAAAACTTTTTAACTGGCGCTATCGTATACTTTAACCCGGATCTGCCATTATTGCTAAACTAATAAACTGTAAAGAGTGTAGAAAGGTTATACCGAACGATCCGAGTCCTTCGTTCTTTAACCATCATCCCACGCTCCGTTGCGGCTGCTCCAATCTCTTCGATCTCCGATCTGCTCGTCCAGGTGGCACCACGTCAACGATTCTTTAAACGGGCTCCCGCCTCTGACTCGAGGCAACTCGGTCGTCAAGTATGCTAAAAGAGACGACCAAGAATGATGTAAAGAATGAGTAGAAGACTTTGTCTCGTTACGTCCAAGGCTATGGACGAACGGTTAATGAAGTTGCCACTCGAATCGGGTTATGGAATGAAATGAGCTATGAAATTTCCATGCACCCCAAAACTATCATAATCTTTTTCCTCAAAATGAATCAAGAGAGCGAGAGAGAGAGGGGGAAGGGGCCGGCCATATATAGCAATGGGGGGGTGAGTGTAGGAGGGAAGAGGGTGACCACAAGAGAAAAATATCAAGTGTGAACACAAGAAAATATCTAGTGTGAACACAAAGTGTGAATACAAAGAAAGCAACCAATAAAAACTCAACACCATTCAACCTAGTCACCTCTTCTAGAAACTTCTAGAACCGTCCATATTCATCTCAAGAAAAGATAAATCCGTCTTTAACCAAATGTTAAAAGACGGCTGATAGAAAACTAGAAACTGACAGCTTCCAAAAGTGATCCCGAAACGAATTTCAGGATAACCCCGTAATTGTATAAATATACCCGCATTTGTATTACGACCGAATACAAATGCAATTGAGACAAACATATTATATCTACTCAATATAATACTCGGATCCGGCTTAAACCAAAGCCAACCGGTATCATTTGTCCGAAATCTGACCAGTGCGTAAACGCACGTGCATTTTCCGAACCATGCCATAAAACCATACGGCCTCTACAACGTTTCTCCCGAACTTGGGAAACTGTCTATGGGGGACTCTAATGACTCGTCAGTACCCTGGCAGTGGGTTTAACCACAAACCGTCAACGACTGCCCATGGACTGACCTTAAGGGAGGCCGATGAGCGAACTCACCCGGAAACCCTACTGAGCCTAACAGTGACAATGTATATACAGTCCGGTCCGTTCGTCTATGAGTATCGCATATATGCCTAGGGGGCTAGTAACGTCAGACCCCCAATAGCAGTATAAGTCGTGTCGAAGTGAAGCCCAATAACACCCTGAGATACTACTAGAGTACCTACCAGTAAATCTCCTGCCATGGCCATGGGCTTTATGTAATGGCTCTCCTAGACACAGCACGATCTCACCCCCAATACCGGGAGAGACGAATCCCCTGCCGATCCGCTCACGTGCCTCCATGTGGCTCAGGACTGTACCTAAAAGCTACCTGTTTGCACGACTCCTTTGAGCCGTGGTAGGGTAGAAATCAAAGCACATTGGGAACTCACACGAGACAAATGACGACCTCAGGTCGATGAACTAACCTGTACACATGTCACCAGGGAACTGCTATCTGACGATATGTATAATACCAACTAGCAGATTCCCGGCGAGTCCTGTCCGGTGTACTCATAACCCAATGAGCACCTGTATACATCTTAGGTGATCCAACTGACACCAGTGGCTTGTGAGACCGGCCACCGCCCCTTGTCGGGGTCTCGACTTTATACACTAGTCTACTCCGGAGTATGGATGCCCTGTCTCGAAACTCCCACGACTAGGGACCACTATTAAGGATATGCATATAAACTACCCAACTCTCACGTATATGATCGCCATCATACTGTTGGTAGTAAAGCAAGATCCTAAGGGCTCTATCAAAGTGTAACATGTAATCAGTCACCTGAACATGTACACGACTGATAAAGGCAAACCAGATAGCATACTTGTAGGGTTCCTAGGCACACTAGTGAGGTCTCCCAAGCCATCAACCATGGCAATTTCAAAATTTTACGGTGCCTACAAACCCTAAACTACGGATCGATAACTAGATTTCTAGGCGAAAAGAACTAGTTAACAAATTAACTAATGGGAATACGGAAATACAACCTTTGTAGATCCGGTCCTCCACCTCCACGGCTCCGCAACGAGGTCGTCTCCGCTGTCCAAATCAAATCCGGGCTCTAGAGTCGGCTTCGTCGGAGAATGGGCAAGCTAGGTCGTCGATGTCCATGCCGAAGATGATCTACGTCGAAGCATCGCTAGATCAAGCTCCACCTTCACAAATCCATGAAAACTTGTGAAGGAAACACACTCTACTACTTGGCAAGAGGTAGAGGATGAAGAAATAGGAAGTGGGTAGACTTTAGAATTGGATTTCTCACTCATATCATCAATCTACCATTGATGACTTCAAGCTTCTTCACTTGAAGCAAGGAAGAAGAAGAAGAAAAAGGTTATGATAAGATAATTGAAAATGAAAAGAAAATGAATTCTTATCATAAGTTAACCATGATCAAGTGTAGAGACTAAACTAGGGTTAGTGGGAATGGTTAGGGTTAAGGATGAGATAAGAATGGTTGACTTGAATAAAGCTTCATGAAGCTTCAACTAAAGAACAAATTTAGCCACCATTCTTTTCTCTTTTCTTTTATTCATTTATCAAAAATAAAAAGGATAATTAAATAAGATAAATGAATAATAAATAATAAACCCTAACCATTTCATTAACCAAGGTTTAATCTTTACACTTGAACCCTAGAATGACATGTATCATCAAACATGATACAATCAAGTGCACAAAAGTATATCGCATATACAATGCGCCTATCCGAGTGAGAAAATCCATCTTAAGTAAACCGATACTAGTTGATGCAAAGTAATATATCAAATATATAAGTATGCATTAAATCATTAAATCAACACTTGATTCAATGACCCGGTTATGTCGCACACAACCGACTAGTATACAATATATCGGCTTATCGAATCAACGCTTGAATCGATAACTAGGTTATATCGCATACAACCATTCGATATATTTATCGCGAGAATAGAATACGGTATCACATACACGCATTATTCTCGGTCCCGCACATATCTCATATGCGCTCCTATTTCGTTTCGCTTGAGCCAGGAAACCTCTGTGTAGGACTCTAAAGACTCGTCAATACGCCGGCAGCGGATGATGATCATATCAAACATCCACAAGCCGCAAGCGGTCTGCTAAACGTAACGGCCACCCGGGTATTGAGCGATCTGAAGATCGACGAGCAAGCCCGCTCATACTCCAGTGAATCCGATAAGTAACACTACCGTACAGTCCGGTCTGATCATCTGATATGTCGCATATCTCGCCTAGGGGTGGTAGACGTCAGACCCCAATAGCTCAATAAGTCGTGTCGATATGAGGTCTATAACTGTTCGAGAAACTACTGGTAACACTTACCAGTAAATCTCAGCAACCCTGGCCAGGGATTTCCTGTTATAGCCAATCGAACACAGCGCAACATCAACTCCCTATACCGGGAGAGACGAATCCCCTCCTATCGCTCATTGCCTCCATGTGACTCGGGACTGTACCCAAAAACCACCGTTTTGCACGCCCTCTTGGACGTGGTAAGATGGAAATCAAAGCACAGTGGGAACCACACAAGACTCTATGACGATCTCGGGTCAACAGACTACTCTGTACCAGTGTCACCAGAGAACTGCCATCTGACGTGAGGTATAATACCATCTGGGAGTTCTCGGCGAGTCCGTCCAGTGTACCCAGTCTCTACTGAGCACCCGTATATCATCTCTGATGTCAAACACCGATGGATATGGGATCATCCATCGCCCATCTATATGGGTCGAGAAGGTATACGCTAGTCTACTCTGGTATATCGATGCCCCGTCTCGATACACCCTCGACTAGGGACTTTGAAGGATGTACTTATGGACTACCATGTCCCCACTAGTATGAACCGCATCATAGTCCAGGTAGTCAAGTACAGATCCTAAGGGCTTTACCAACATGTAACAGAGAGACAATCAGTATACACGTTAAGGTAAAGAGCAACCAGATAGCATACTATCATGTCGAGCAAGAAAGTCCTCCCTATATATGTCCCAGCATCCACTACAATATACATCCTATGTACAGTAATGGCCTCTAGGGCATACATATAACTAACAATCTCCCATTTGCACTAGGGCCATCTGTAGCAGTGGTTGCAGTATCTCATACTCAACCATCCCATGAAAGTCTCTCTCTGGGAACAGGCCTTTGTGAGTGGATCCGCTGTGTTGTCCTCTGAGTCTACTCTCCTAACCTCGATCCCCTGGAGATAAACTATCTCCATGATCAGGTGATACTGCCTAAGAATATGTCTGGATCACTGATGGGACCGGCATTCCTTGGCATAAGCCACAACTCCATTGTCACACAATGGGAGGAACATGGTTCATCTTATGAACCATTATACACCCAAACAGCCTCTTTGGTAGCATCTTAAGTAGCGATGTATCCTGCCTTTATCGTCTAGTATGCCACGGTATCTAGCTTGGAACTCTTCCAACATACCGTCCCTTTACTGAGGGTAAAGACTATGCCTGCGACTGACATTCAGTCGTCTTTATCACCCTGGAACCCTTCCAGTGATTCTCCCCAGGATGTGTTGATACCGTCTCACTACATCTAGTGAGAATTCTAACATCCATTTAGATCTATCTCATAGATCCAAAATCCAGGATTTAGTAGGTATCACTTTGATCCTATATGGAGAATTCTAGTGATAAGCGGAGATTGACCGAGCGTAGCATAAGAAACTCCTTTCTTATCAAGAGTATGTCATCCACGTACTCTACGAGGATCACCACCATACTCCCTACTACCTTTTTGTTTATACAAGGTTCATCTACCATTTTGATGATGTCAAACTCTTTGACTAATTCATCAAAACAGATGTTCCAACTCCGCGATGCCTGCTTTATCCTATAAAGCATCTTGCATACGTTTCCGCTGCTCCCACTGTCTACGAAGCCCTCTGGCTGTGTACTTATAGACGCTCTCTTCTAAATCATCATTTAGAAATGCAGTCATGACACCCAACCACCAGATATCGTAGTCATGGTATGTAGCCGTGACAAGTAGGATCTGGATGGACTTAAGCATAGCTACTTGAAAAGGTTTCATCATTATCCACACCTGGTCAATGATGCACACTTTTAACAAGTCTAGCTTTGAAAGTCTCAACTTTTCCATCTACACCAAGTAATCTTCTCAAGATATACTTGCTCCTGATGGGGATTTAACCCTTCAGATATAGCAACCAAAGTCCATACTTTGTTGGTGTATAAGGATTCCATCTCAGATCGTTAAGCATCCAGCCATTCTTACAGAGTTTTACTCCTGATGGCCAGCTCGAAACTAGTTGGGTCATCATCTCATGATGTAATCCTCGCTCCCACTGTCATAGAGAAACCGAAGTATCTCTCAGGTGGGTGAAGAACCCTACTAGATCGGCGGAGAGGCTGAGGTTCGTTGGTATCTACTGAATCCCTTGGTTCTATCAAATCATCTGCTGTAGTTCGTATAGCTGGAACACTTCCAGTTCTACATAACAGACCTTGCCTTGAGCTTGTCCGGATTTTGCTTTTAGACATAGGCCAGACAACCCCAAATCTTAACTAGCTTAAGACATGGGCTCTTCCCTTTCCATATCACATATGAAGTGGTAGGCATCTGATTTGATTCGAACCTAATTCAATAGGTATGCAGCTTCTCAAGTTCATAACCCCTAAAAGGAAATAGGAACTCAGTAGTACTCATCATAGAGCACACCTTATCATATAGGGTGTGATTGCTCCGCCCCGATATACCATCGTGCTATGGTGTATTCGGAGGAGTAATGCTGAGAGAGAATCTCATTCTCCTTTAGAAAAGTCCAGGAATTCCGTGCTCAAGTATTCTCCTCCTCGATCACATCAAAGGACATAATACTTATACCCGTATTGGTTCTCTACTTCTAACTTATATTCTGTGAATATCTCAAAAGGTTCGGACTTGTGTCTCAACAGGAACATATGTCTGAATCTTAAGAGATTATCAGAGAATGTAATGAAGTATAAAGAACCGGTCTTGGCATGTGTAGACAGGGGACCTTGCATACATCAACATGTATCATCCCAAGAGTTTACCAACTCTTTCTCTGTTTCCAATAAACAGAGCCGAGGTCATTATTTCTTTGTGACATGACTGGCGAGTTTCACAAGATGTAAATTCAAACTAATTTAAATATGCATCTTTATGTAACTCTAGCTAGTCGGGTCATATTGATCTGACCTAGTCTACAATGCCTCAAGAAGAATTCGTTCATTTCTGAACTTTTCCTCTTGTGTGTGTTCCGTATACTAAGAACTGTAGTTTGATTAGAACATCAATGCTTTTAGATAACATGCCTGAACCGATCAACTTTTGATATAGGAAATGTTCAAAACATTATCCATCAATACAAAATTATATCCTTTCTTTACTAATAAAGAGACTGATATGATTTTGTATATCAGGTTCGGTATCTAATAACATTCGTTCAGAGTCAATGTATTCGTAATACAGGGTGACAGTGACCGACAGACTTGGCTGCAACACTTGCCCCGTTTTCTGCCTCATGAAACTTATCACCCGTTCTCAGTTCTCTTCCTAGCTGTAGCCCTATGTAACATATTACATATCTGGGATCCTGATCTGGTATCACATACCCAGGACGTAAAGGATACTGAGAAACAGTTCTGTATAATGAACATACCCGAAGATGATGCATCAGCATGCACTCTCTTCGTTTGGGCGGCACGGGAATTCTGGTAATCCCCTATTTCCTGCTCTGTCTTATAACAATTATAAGTTGGAGCGGGACCAACGTTCCCCAGCTCAGTATAACAAGTGGGTTCGGTCAATATTCCGTATTATTATCTTGATTAAGGCGTGATATGGTCGCTACCTGGAGAGAGAGAGAAGAAAACACTCAGCGTGCGCTCTGTCAAGAATAGATTGGTTATTATTTTATCTAATCAGGATGGCTCCCACTGCTTTTTATCAAATCTTCCTTCAAACCCTAAAAGGAAAGACTAGCCGGGATTAATTACACACTGCAAGTTTGCCAATCTTTCAGCCAGGCCAGTGTCGGTACTTTGAGGGAGGTCCCCCGTGCTTTCGCACGAACCTAATTAATGTAAACCTCGTTTTCCCAGAGGCGTAACCCCGTTGACACCTTTCTAGACACCTACTTGATCGGCTAATTGTAATGTATAAAACTCTCCCAGGAGTAACTCTTACTCGCAGCGGGTATCGGGATCCAACTATCTCATAGAAGGTATGCAATCTCATTGCAAATTTCAACACTTGAAATTCCCGATAATATTTTGCCCCAAGCGATCTATGACCTTGACTGAGTCAACAAATCATAGACCACAAGTAAAGTTCAACCCGTCATTTCTCGATTGAATTAAACCCACCCGCACGACCCTTGACTGAGTCAACAAGGCCGCACGACTACCCTAATCCAATCGCATCATATGCTTTACAAATCAGCTACCGCACACTACGCCTTGACTGAGTCAACAAACACAGCACGAATACTAACTATTACCTATCTGAAATGACGGAGGGCTACGACAGGTTTTTAAGAAAACCTTTTGCGTAATGAACTTTATATCGTTGTAGGATCGAATGAATTTTAAAATGGAGTGCTTTTGAGGCTTTTCTAGTTTTGCTAAAGGAGTCACTCCCGGTGAAGGGATCGTCGGTCCTTTCCTCGTCGAATGAGGTGCGGGATATATCATATATATCACTGTGCAAAGCAAAAACACTTAAAAGCAATCAAAAGACAAACCGAGTGTGTAGCATCTGCCAGTTATTGCTAAAGGAGTCACTCCCGGTGAAGGGATCTCGGTCCTTTCCTCATCGAATAAGGTGCAGGATATATCGTATATACCGCTGTGCAAAGCAAGAACTGTAGCTACCTGTTTTATTTTGAAATTCGATTCTACAACATCTTAGGTTTCTTTTATTTCATTAATCACATTAATGAAGTCCCATCATTTAAGTACCTAAACATCACAGATAAATACGACGTACACTTATGCCATCCGCATTCGCCTCGATGTCCCCTCGTGCACCGTTAGGTTAGGTAACTAACGGCAGAGCGGGGCAGGGCTAGCGCGGGTGTAAAACATAAGTAACATCTATATAATATAACATATATACTATATATGTATCTATCACAGAACATCACATGATCACATCACAGATATCGCAGCAGAAGAAATATATGAAATATTGGATATACTAGGACGTCCGTGTTTTCAATACGAGCCAGTATAAAACACGGATTCCACGGTCGTGATGAATAGCCAAACCCACACCCCTAGACCCCTACGAGAGCGGCAAGCAACCCTACCAATTCTGGAGTTAGGAGACCCGGACTCGACTCCTCGAGTTGGTCTCCCACTGGACTCCAGAACCCGGTTACTTGTGCCCTCCTCCTTGGGTCTATCCTAGTGCGGAAAAGTAAATAATATACAACAGGTGACAACTTCCGCAACCAGGAAGCGCCCCAATAAAAGAATATTACATACAAGTTTTTACATGAATGAAAATGAAAAACACTCATCTCACATAAAAAACCCCGGCTATTCAAACACGACGATCCAATATAACATATCCAGCAACACAGAACATCACATGTCATCAACGTAAGTAAATATGCGCATCCCAATTGTCGTTGACATATAGCAACGAAACCGGCGATATCACATATTACACTTACGGTCACAGAAAAGAAAGTGTAAAACTACAACAGTTGGAATCCGCAACCACCTCAGACATCACATGCCTGACCAAATGAATTACTTAGACATCGCATGCCTAACAATTATAAACCCCGCATTTTAGTCTCAAAATCGAAAACACTTTTCAATACCAAGTCGGGCAATTCAACAGGATTCCCGACATCCTGATCGAATGCTCGTCGCAAACTTCAGTAGATGGCTGCACCCCCGATACCGTCGACGAAGTGCACCAAGGCAGAACACCGCTACTGCGAGCACCCGAACGGATGCTTTCGGCGACGGGGTTCTCCTACAGTCACTTGGTCGGGGCTATGGAGTGAAGCTGTCTATTAAGTTTACCCGGCGAGTATCCGCGTACGCTACGTGATTGCGACGGACTTTTGATCACATCAAAATTCCGTGGCAACCGATCAAGTGAGACTAAATTGCTATGTTTATAACATTCATTCAGTTATCATATAACTTATTGTGAATTCCAATTATTATATCCCATTCCGGATAAATAGAAAATGTTAAACTTTTCGATCGAACAATCTAACACCTAACTTTTCCCGATACAGATCAACACATGAAATAAGTCTAACAACATTCCGTTCGTGCCTCAGTACCAACGGTCCAGCCGTAGAAGGGTCAAGCCAACGCCTCACATGTGGCACGCCGTACTGCCCCAAACCCGAAGGTTCAAAGGGCAGTTCAAGACGGTCACATAATCGAGTTAAGGTTTGTGTCTTCTAGAGGGACCATCGCGTTACTTGCACTACTTAGAACGTCGTTAAACTACGGAAAAATCCAACACTTGGAAATTTCCCGACAGGGGAAAAGTTGGGTATTTATATCCGGTCGAACTTTTTAACATATTCTAAAATTTATCCAGAAAGCCACACAGACAAAATTTGATATCCCGATCGAAATACCGAATCCCCAAATCAACTCAGAAAAATTCAACTCTTGAAAATATATTAAAAATACCCAGGAAAACCAGCACAGCACAATATGAATTACTGTAGAAATTTGGATGCCAGAAACGACAAAATGGCCGCGCTTGCGCCGCACGAGCCAAGCTCGTACCGCGGAAGCGCGGCGCACTGTTTGAATTAGGCAGCCGAATTTTACAGTCTTTCTTAGAATTGCCTGCTGATTTTTCTGAATATTTTTAATGTTAAAAAATCCCAGATTTTAAAAATTGTACAGAGAGCATGTTTTGGGTTTCGGTTTTGTGTCGTTCGGACTTCAAATTCCGTCTACGCTTCGCCTAAGGCTCTAGCCAGGCTCTGATACCACTGTAGGGTTCCTAGGCACACTAGTGAGGTCTCCCAAGCCATCAACCATGGCAATTTCAAAATTTTACGGTGCCTACAAACCCTAAACTACGGATCGATAACTAGATTTCTAGGCGAAAAGAACTAGTTAACAAATTAACTAATGGGAATACGGAAATACAACCTTTGTAGATCCGGTCCTCCACCTCCACGGCTCCGCAACGAGGTCGTCTCCGCTGTCCAAATCAAATCCGGGCTCTAGAGTCGGCTTCATCGGAGAATGGGCAAGCTAGGTCGTCGATATCCATGCCGAAGATGATCTACGTCGAAGCATCGCTAGATCAAGCTCCACCTTCACAAATCCATGAAAACTTGTGAAGGAAACACACTCTACTACTTGGCAAGAGCTAGAGGATGAAGAAATAGGAAGTGGGTAGACTTTAGAATTGGATTTCTCACTCATATCATCAATCTACCATTGATGACTTCAAGCTTCTTCACTTGAAGCAAGGAAGAAGAAGAAGAAAAAGGTTATGATAAGATAATTGAAAATGAAAAGAAAATGAATTCTTATCATAAGTTAACCATGATCAAGTGTAGAGACTAAACTAGGGTTAGTGGGAATGGTTAGGGTTAAGGATGAGATAAGAATGGTTGACTTGAATAAAGCTTCATGAAGCTTCAACTAAAGAACAAATTTAGCCACCATTCTTTTCTCTTTTCTTTTATTCATTTATCAAAAATAAAAAGGATAATTAAATAAGATAAATGAATAATAAATAATAAACCCTAACCATTTCATTAACCAAGGTTTAATCTTTACACTTGAACCCTAGAATGACATGTATCATCAAACATGATACAATCAAGTGCACAAAAGTATATCGCATATACAATGCGCCTATCCGAGTGAGAAAATCCATCTTAAGTAAACCGATACTAGTTGATGCAAAGTAATATATCAAATATATAAATATGCATTAAATCATTAAATCAACACTTGATTCAATGACCCGGTTATGTCGCACACAACCGACTAGTATACAATATATCGGCTTATCGAATCAACGCTTGAATCGATAACTAGGTTATATCGCATACAACCATTCGATATATTTATCGCGAGAATAGAATACGGTATCACATACACGCATTATTCTCGGTCCCGCACATATCTCATATGCGCTCCTATTTCGTTTCGCTTGAGCCAGGAAACCTCTGTGTAGGACTCTAAAGACTCGTCAATACGCCGGCAGCGGATGATGATCATATCAAACATCCACAAGCCGCAAGCGGTCTGCTAAACGTAACGGCCACCCGGGTATTGAGCGATCTGAAGATCGACGAGCAAGCCCGCTCATACTCCAGTGAATCCGACAAGTAACACTACCGTACAGTCCGGTCTGATCGTCTGATATATCGCATATCTCGCCTAGGGGTGGTAGACGTCAGACCCCAATAGCTCAATAAGTCGTGTCGATATGAGGTCTATAACTGTTCGAGAAACTACTGGTAACACTTACCAGTAAATCTCAGCAACCCTGGCCAGGGATTTCCTGTTATAGCCAATCGAACACAGCGCAACATCAACTCCCTATACCGGGAGAGACGAATCCCCTCCTATCGCTCATTGCCTCCATGTGACTCGGGACTGTACCCAAAAACCACCGTTTTGCACGCCCTCTTGGACGTGGTAAGATGGAAATCAAAGCACAGTGGGAACCACACAAGACTCTATGACGATCTCGGGTCAACAGACTACTCTGTACCAGTGTCACCAGAGAACTGCCATCTGACGTGAGGTATAATACCATCTGGGAGTTCTCGGCGAGTCCGTCCAGTGTACCCAGTCTCTACTGAGCACCCGTATATCATCTCTGATGTCAAACACCGATGGATATGGGATCATCCATCGCCCATCTATATGGGTCGAGAAGGTATACGCTAGTCTACTCTGGTATATCGATGCCCCGTCTCGATACACCCTCGACTAGGGACTTTGAAGGATGTACTTATGGACTACCATGTCCCCACTAGTATGAACCGCATCATAGTCCAGGTAGTCAAGTACAGATCCTAAGGGCTTTACCAACATGTAACAGAGAGACAATCAGTATACACGTTAAGGTAAAGAGCAACCAGATAGCATACTATCATGTCGAGCAAGAAAGTCCTCCCTATATATGTCCCAGCATCCACTACAATATACATCCTATGTACAGTAATGGCCTCTAGGGCATACATATAACTAACAATACTATCATCTCGAGTAAGACTGTCCTACCGGTATAGGTCCTCCGCAATCATTGCAATCACGTACCTGCGATCCAATAATTGACTCTGAGAGCACTATCTCCAACAATCTCCCACTTGCACTTAAGGCTAATTATTGCGATGTCGACTACTCACAGCCCGTGTGAAACCGAACATCTAACTCCTCTACTAATCATTTTCACAAAGCCCGTTTGTAAAACTATTGTGTTCGAGAAATAGCCTCAGTGAGTGGATCCGCCCAGAAGTTTCTTTCTATATCTCTCTAAATCTCAAGTTCGCGGAGAAAGCCATCTCCCGAATTGAGTAATACCTGTCTTAGAATATGTCTGGATATCTGATGAGACCTAGTTCATAAATGAACTCCAAATCCAAACTTCTTAGACTGTATCGATCACTGAACCTAATCAGTATCCGGCACCATGCCACCCACAGTATCCTCTTGGACCACCTGTCCATAATACTGTCTGTCGTCAGAGGGAAAACTATAACTCTGACAATCACTCTGTCCACTATGTCACCTTTGAAGCCTGGAATGATAACCATCTCCCGAAGGAGGCTGCCGTCATCAAATCCGTAGAACATCCACTTATGTTCTAAAACTGCTTCCTTATATCTCTCCAGGATTGGATTAATACAAACTTATCACATCTAGTGCAAAAACAACTTCTGGTGTGGTACTTGACACCTCACGATTGACTCAATTGCCAAAGCAAGTGATCTGCCAATCATGCACAACCCTCTCCCCTTTAGTCTATACGACACCTTTAGAGAGGGTGACTCCATCACCTGCAGGTACACCACCATGCCAGGAGTCATCTATTCTAAAAACTATTAGAATACTGTCAAAGTACCCACATTGGGAAACTACCCAAATCCAGATCTAAAACCATAGATCTAGAAACCAGAATGTCAAGTATTATATGTAAGTCCATGCTACCTCTCCCGGTACTTTCGGGCATGCGGAATTTGGTGAAAAACAATTTTCTAGAGGTGGTAACATGGACTCAAAACCGGATCTTTGTTAAACATCTAACTAACAACCTAACTACGAGTTGCTAACTACTCGGTTAGGGGGTTATACCTTTCTTTTTCTCGAACTCCTTCGTCTTCAAGCTTCGATGGTCGTCCGAATCGGCTTCTCCCCGTCGTCTCCTTGCGCCGAAGATAGATCCACCTGAAAGCTTCAACCTTTGGCTCCTTCTTCGAACTTTGAAGAAACTAGTCCACTCGGTTTTGCTAAACCTTATGAACTAGAGTGAGTAGAGAAGAGTTTGTATGGGATTTTATCTATGGTT
Source organism: Agapanthus africanus (assembly GCA_030015575.1). Classification (NCBI taxonomy): domain Eukaryota; kingdom Viridiplantae; phylum Streptophyta; class Magnoliopsida; order Asparagales; family Amaryllidaceae; genus Agapanthus; species Agapanthus africanus. The sequence goes on from CM057350.1 coordinate 201,682,147, forward strand.
CTTGGTTCTCAACTCATGAGACAAGTGAACCATAGAGTTAAGAGAGGGAGAGCAAGAGGAGGAGATGAGAGCTCAAGAACAAGAGAGAGAATGAGAATGATAGAATGAGAGAAAACGTTTTTCATTTGGCTCTCAAAATCCAAAGCAATCATAACACCTCATATCAATCAAGTATTATGTGATGGTTTAAGCAACCATAGCCATATCATTTCATGCACTCATTTTGCACAAAAGAGCAAGCAAGCAAAAGTCTTTGCCATGAAATGATAGCTATAGTTATCATGATGGTCAACTAGTCAAGCCTAGTCAACCGGTCAACAAAGTCAACAAGTCAACAAAAGTCAACAAGTCAACAAAGTCAATCCCTCAACAACCATGTCACCATAATACTTAATTAATATAATTGTTAATCACATATCATATTCTCATTAGGGTTGAGCAAAAAGTCAATAGTCAACTGTCAACGGTCAACAACCCTAATGAGAATCCTCTGCCTCTGTCTCTCCGTCAACTGTGCATACACACCCGCATCCGCGTTCCGACGAACACGAATGCATACTGGATAAAACCAATCCCAAAAGGTACACTAGGATCTGGCTTAAAACAAAGCCCGCTAGTGTGAACTGTCCGGACACTGTACGTGCACAAGTGCACGGATGTGACCGAGCCCTGTCGCAAAACCATGCGACCTGTCGCAAAACCATGCGACCTCTACTCTTTTGCCTAAAGGCGAATAGCTTTCTGTGTGGGACTCTAAAGACTCGACACTACGCTGGCAGTGGGTTTAACTACAGACCGCAAGCGGCACTAGCTGTACGTAACGGTCCCCAGGTAGATGCCGACAAGAAGACTGACGAGGCGAAACCCATCTGAACTCCTACTGAGCCTGAATGTGACATTCTCCGTACAGTCCGGTCTGTTCGTCTGATACATCGCATGGCGGGCCTAAGGGGCGGTAAACGTCAGTCCCCCAATAGCGGTACAAGTCGTGTCGGAGTGAAGCCCAAAACACCCTGAGATAACACTGGAAGCCAACCAGTATATCTCGTTTGCCCTGGCCAGGGACTACTCGTGTAATGGCTCTCCTAGACACAGCGCGATGTCAACCCCCAATACCGGGAGAGACGAATCCTGTCTAACCATCACTGCCTCCAAGTGCTTCGGGACTGCACCCAACTACCACCTGTTTGCACGACTCCTTTGAGCCGTGGTAGGGTAGTAATCAAAGTACAGTGGGAACACACTCGAGGCGAAGTGACAGTGTCAAGTCAGCGGACTAAGCTGTACTCATGTCACCTGGGAACTGGTAACTGACGATAGGCATAATACCAACTAGTCAGTTCCCGACGAGTCCTGTCCAGTGTACTCGTAACCCAACGAGCACCCTCACACTATCTCAAGTACGACGTACCGACGGCTGTGGGACAGACCGTCTCCTACACTGGGATGAGCAGCGCATGCGCTAGTCTACTCCGGAGTATCGATGCCCTGTCTCGATGGTCCTGCGACCAGGGACCTGCATAAGGATGTGCTTATAGATTACCCAGCCCCACTAGTGTGACTGCCATCACAACGCTGGTAATCAAGCAAAGATCCTAAGGGCTCCACTAATGTGTATAGGCGATATACTAAAATAAACACATGTACACATTGAAGTAGAAACAAACCAAGTAGCATACTACTATTTTGAGCAAGATTGTATATACAAGGTGAATATCCCAAGCTTCCATTAAGTAATATACAAACTAGTATGATACAGTAATGGCCTCTAGGGCATATACACTAACAATCTCCCACTTGCACTAAGGCCATGTACTGGCGTATCGAAGACCTATCATCTCGATCAGCCACTCGAACTGAGTCTGGGGCAAGGCCTTGGTGAATGGATCTGCAGTGTTATCTTCTGAAGCGACTCTCCGAACCTCGATCTCCTGGCGATCCACGATCTCCCTGATCAGGTGATACCACCTCAAGATGTGTCTGGATCTTTGATGGGACCTGGGTTCCTTCGCTAAAGCTATAGCCCCGTTGTTGTCGCAATACAGAGGTATTGGATCAACAATGGACGGAACCACCTGAAGCTCTTTCAAGAACTTCCTCATCCAGACAGCTTCTTTTGCGGCATCAGATGCAGCGATGTATTCCGCTTCCATCGTCGAGTCTGCAACGGTTTCCTGTTTGGAACTCTTCCAACACACCGCCCCTCCATTGAGGGTAAAGACAAAACCCGACATGGACTTGGAATCATCCTTGTCACTCTGGAAGCTGGAGTCAGCAAAGGCCTCGATCTGGAGGTCTTTTCCACCATACACCAAGAACATCTCCTTAGTCCTTCTGAGGTACTTGAGAATGTTCTTTACTGTTATCCAGTGTTTCTCCCCAGGGTTTGACTGATACCGGCTTACCACACTCAGTGCATAAGCTACATCCGGTCTGGTACACAACATCGCATACATTATAGAGCCTACCGCAGAAGCGTAGGGTATAATAGACATGCGATCCCTCTCCAAATCAGTCTTGGGAGACATCTCTTTAGAGAGGGTGATCCCATGACAAGCCGGTAGGTTACCGCGCTTGGAATCTTCCATACTGAATCTTTTCAGTATGGTGTCGATGTACCTGGACTGTGAAAGTCCTAATATCCTCTTAGATCTATCACGATGGATCCGGATCCCCAGGATGTATGAGGCATCACCCAGGTCTTTCATGGAGAACCTGTGTGACAAGAACCTCTTGACAGATTGTAGCATAGGAATGTCATTTCCTATTAAGAGAATGTCATCCACGTATAAAACGAGGAATACTACAGTTCTCGCTACAAATCTACTATAGATGCATGGTTCATCTGGATTTTTGATAAAGCCAAATTCCTTGACCGTCTCATCAAAACAGATGTTCCAACTCCGCGATGCCTGCTTTAGTCCATAGATGGACTTAAGCAACTTGCACACCTTTCTGCTGCTCCCACTCTGAATGAAACTCTCTGGTTGGTCCATATAGACACGCTCCTCTAAATTTCCATTTAGAAAAGCGGTCTTTACGTCCATCTGCCAGATCTCATAATCGTGGAAGGCAGCAATGGCAAGAAGGATCTGAATGGATTTCAGCATAGCCACTGGAGAAAAGCTTTCGTCATAGTCCAAACCAGGTCTTTGACGAAAACCCTTTGCAACAAGTCTAGCTTTATAGGTCTCAACCTGTCCATCTACACCAATCTTCCTTTTGAAGATCCACTTGCATCCTACGGGTTTTACCCCGTCTGGAGCAATGTCCAACGTCCATACCTTGTTGGTGTACATGGACTCCATTTCGGTCCGCATTGCATCCAGCCATTTTACCGAGTCAATGCTCTGAACGGCCTGCTGGAATCTAGTAGGCTCATCATAATCTATGATGCAATCCTCTCTATCCCCGTCTATGAGAAAACCGTAGTATCTCTCGGGCGGATGAGACTGCCTACTACTCCTGTGGAGCGGCATAGGAATGTCCTGTTCTTTTGAACCCTCTGGTTCCACTAAGCTTTCAGTAATAGCTCGTGGTTCTGGAATTTCTTCCAGTTCTACTGTGCTCCCACTTAAATGGGTTTCCGAAAACTCAGTTTCCAAGAAGTAGGCATGACGAGAAACAAGAACTTTTTGTTCCTCTTCGCAGTAGAAGAAATATCCCTTGGAGTTCTTTGGATATCCCACGAACTTACACTGTACTGAGCGTGCCTCGAGCTTGTCCGCATGCTGCTTTTTAACAAAAGCTGGACATCCCCATGTCTTAATGTGCTTAAGATAGGGTCTCTTCCCACACCACATCTCATATGGTGTAGTAGGCACAGTCTTAGTTGGAACTCGGTTCAAATGGTATGCAGCTGATTCTAGCGCATACCCCCAGAATGATCGCGGTAACTCAGCGTTACTCATCATGGACCGTACCATATCCAATAGGGTTCGGTTCCGTCTCTCCGATACACCATTATGTTGTGGAGTGTATGGAGGAGTAAGCTGAGAGAGAATTCCGTTCTCTTTTAAATAGTCCAGGAACTCGGCACTCAAGTATTCACCACCTCGATCCGATCTTAGAATCTTGATACTTTTGCCGGTTTGTTTTTCTACTTCATTCTTATATTCCTGGAATTTTCCAAAGGCTTCGGACTTATGTTTCATTAAGAAGACATAACCGTACCTTGAAAAGTCATCCGTAAAAGTAATGAAGTAAGAAAAACCGCTTCGCGCATGTGTAGACATTGGACCGCACACGTCGCTGTGTACGAGTCCCAAGAGCTCGCTCGCTCTTACTCCGTGTCCAGTGAACGGAGACATTGTCATCTTTCCTTCGAGACAGGATTGACAAGTGGCATACGATTGATATTCGAACGGATTCAAATATCCTTCTGTATGTAACTTTGTCAACCTTCTCTCATTGATGTGACCCAGTCTACAATACCATAAGAAAGTCTGATTTATTTCCGGAGACTTTCTTTTGTGTGTATTCTGGACATTGAAAATCTGTGGTTGGTTTAATACGTATATACCATTGCTCAATGTACCTGACCCAATCAGAACTTGATTAAGGTGAATGTTTACAACATTGCTTACAAACGCAAATTCATAACCTTCTTTAGAAACCAAAGATACAGAAATGATATTACAAGTTGCGTTGGGTACAAAAAAGCAATTACGCAAAACCAAAACATGTCCATCTGACATTCCCAGGTGATAGTCCCCCACGGCTTTAGCATCCATGCTAGCTCCGTTCGCAACTCTGAGGGTCATGTCACCTGCTTTCAAAACACTATGGTTTCTCAACGCCTGCAAAGAATTACAGATATGAGATCCTGATCCGGTATCCAATACCCAGAAAGTAGAGTTTATTGAAAGACAGTTTTCAATAACATACACACCTGAAGCTGAAGCTGCAACCTGCTTCAATTCCTGTGTTCTGGCCTTCCAGGCCCTGCAATCATTCTTCCAGTGTCCTTTCTTATGACAATAGAAGCATTCTTCCTTATCCACAAGCTTCCCCACTTTCTTTGTTGCTTTAGCTTTTCCCTTCGTATCCACTTTACTAACATCGCCTCTTGGTTTGGCGGGGGCTTTCTTCTTCTTTCCCTTGGCTTTCGCCTTGGACCTAGAAGAAGATGATCCTCCTACAAACAAAGTGGATGTTTCCCTACCTTTCTGTAGGGTGCCCTCTGCACTCCTCAGCATGTTGAGGAGCTCTGAAAGTTCAACTTCTTTTTCTTGTAAGTTGAAGTTCAGTATAAACTGGGCGTAAGTGGAAGGAAGGGACTGGAGAACTAAGTCCGTATAGAGCTCACTCTCCAATGTGGTCCCTAGGTCCGCGAGCTCCTCAATGTAGCCGATCATCTTAAGCACGTGTTCTGCTACTGATGATCCGACGGCCATCCTTGCCGAAAATAACTTTTTCGACGCTTCGTATCTTACGATACGAGATTGCTCTCCATACAGTTCTTTTGTATGAAGAAATATGGATTCCAAGTCCATATTCTCGTGCCTCCTCTGATGTTCATTGTCCATAGAGGCAAGTACGGGGCACTTGGCCTTCGCGCTATCAATCTCCCAAGTCTTACGGATTTCCTTATCCGCGACGCTGGAAGTGGGACCAGGGACAGGGGGAGCTTTGGTGGTAAGAAGATACCCCAGCTTGTCGTAAGTGATTGCCATCTTGACATTCCTGAGCCAATCTTTGTAGTTTGGCCCTGTCAGTATGTTTTTATCTAGGAGTAACTTAAGTCCAGTCATGTCGATTGGTCGCTGCAATTAGGAGAGAGAAGAAACACTCAGCATGATGCTCTTGCAAGTTTAGAATGGTTTTTAGTTTGTCTAAACAGGATGGCTCCCACTGTTTCTCGAATCCCTCCTCAAACCAAAAAGGAAGAATTAGTCAGGATCAATCTCACCGTACAATACTTGCTTAACCGTTCAGCCAGGCCAGTGTCGGTACTTCGAGGGAGGTTTTCCAACGCTTTCACGAAGTTCCTTAATTAAATAACCTCTTTTCCCTGGGGGCATAGCCCCGCTAACACCTTTCTAGACACCTACTAGATTTATAGCATTGATCGTTTAGTGAGAAATTTCCCGAGGAGTAGCATATACTCACAGTAGGATCGGGATCCAAATATCATCGCGTGACGAAACTGAAGGAATCCTACCAGAATCATCACACTCCAAATGGTATGCAACACTAGCAAGTTTTAGTTCTTTTGAAACTCCCGATGTGGATTTTTGCCCCATGCTCTTATGACCTTGGCGTGAGGTCAAAATGTCATAAGTCACATGTCATGTTCTTCCCATCATTATCCAGGTTAATTTGAATCCACCCGCACCTACCCTTGACGTAGGCCAAAATGGTAGTACGGCTGTCCCAAACCAACGCATTCTACCTATGCAATAGATAAATATCCGGCAGCTACCAATCACTATGCCTTGGCGTGAGGTCAAAATACATAGCTTGAATACTACCGAATATTTAGCTGAAATGATGGAGGGCTACGAATGGTTTTGGCAAAACCGTGAACGTAGTGAACTTGATATAATCGATGGAACGAGATAGCTTTTAAAAGGAGTGGCTCAAGCTCCGCATTTAAAAGTTAGTTTTGAAAAGAACCGAGTGGTTTTCCGAAAGTGTTCCAACGATTTTAACTTGGTTTATTTTCTTGCATTAGTTCTTTTAATGCGTGATATTCTTGCATTAGTTCTTTTAATGCGTCCCATCATTTAATCCTACCATTGCAGAAAACAACCAAAATATGACGTACGCTTATGCCATTCGCATTCGCCACGGGGCCCCGTCATTACCCGTTAGGTTACTTAACTAACGACAGAGCGGGGGCTGGGCTAGCGCGGCTGTAAAACATAAGCAACGCCTAAATAATATCATATATAGATATATTGCAATGATAGCCATTTCAGATCACAGATGAACACATTGGATATACTAGGAATCCGCAATTCGTACGAGCCTGTAACGAAAAGCAGATTACACGGTCACGGTGAATAGCCAATACCCCACCCAAGACCCCTACGGGTGCGGCAAACTACCCGCCAAGTACCCGAAGCGAAGCAACCTCCCTCAACTCCGTGAGTAGGCCACTCGGCACTTCGGCATACCCGGGAGTTTGTGCACCCCCTCCATGGGTCTATCTTAGGAGCAAAAATACTAAAAAGAAATTATACAATGACGGCTACAACCCCGACCCGGTTGTGCGGCCATACAAATAATTATTACATCAATTTACAAATTTACATGAATTGAAAGAAAAGAAAACTCTCGTCTCACAACCCCCGGCTATTCACCCGTGACAATCCAATGAATTCATATACACATTCCAATAACATTACAGATCACAGATTTGTATAACCCCCACTAATCGACATATAGCGATTAGCAGACGTTCAATACAAATATCACATTACAGAAAAACCCGTCAGCTAAAGTCTTTTAGAAGTTCGATCAAAAATACGGATTTTTAGGACCCCAAAAATAAAATTTTCGTTCTGGAAAATCTGGGCAGAAAATACATATTCCAAAAATCCCAAAACAACCCCAGAAAAACACTGCACCAAACTTGGACCTCGGCCGAGTCAACTCGGCCGCGTTTCCGCGGCGGGAGCGTGCTCCCGCCGCGTTTCCGCGGCGCTTTGACTCGATCGTTGGACCAAATTTGGTGGGTGATCACACAAAAGCCTGAGCCGATTTTTAAGATAAAATTTATCAATTTTTGAACAGAAAAAAAATCGGCAGAAACTTGGCATATCGGGTTCGTTTTGTGACTTTTTCTTTGATCGATCTTCTAGCTACTTTGCTAACATGTTAGATAGAGTTTAACTAGGCTCTGATACCACTGTAAGTCCATGCTACCTCTCCCGGTACTTTCGGGCATGCGGAATTTGGTGAAAAACCATTTTCTAGAGGTGGTAACATGGATTCAAAACCGGATCTTTGTTAAACATCTAACTAACAACCTAACTACGAGTTGCTAACTACTCGGTTAGGGGGTTATACCTTTCTTTTTCTCGAACTCCTTCGTCTTCAAGCTTCGATGGTCGTCCGAATCGGCTTCTCCCCGTCGTCTCCTTGCGCCGAAGATAGATCCACCTGAAAGCTTCAACCTTTGGCTCCTTCTTCGAACTTTGAAGAAACTAGTTCACTCGGTTTGCTAAACCTTGTGAACTAGAGTGAGTAGAGAAGAGTTTGTATGGGATTTTATCTATGGTTCATGGTTCTCAACTCATGAGACAAGTGAACCATAGAGTCAAGAGAGGGAGAGCAAGAGGAGGAGATGAGAGCTCAAGAACAAGAGAGAGAATGAGAATGATAGAATGAGAGAAAACTTTTTTCATTTGGCTCTCATAATCCAGAACAATCATAACACCTCATATCAATCAAGTATTATGTGATGGTTTAAGCAACCATAGCCATATCATTTCATGCACTCATTTTGCACAAAAGAGCAAGCAAGCAAAAGTCTTTGCCATGAAATGATAGCTATAGTTATCATGATGGTCAACTAGTCAAGCCTAGTCCACCGGTCAACAAAGTCAACAAGTCAACAAAAGTCAACAAGTCAACAAAGTCAATCCCTCAACAACCATGTCACCATAATACTTAATTAATATAATTGTTAATCACATATCATATTCTCATTAGGGTTGAGCAAAAAGTCAATAGTCAACTGTCAACGGTCAACAACCCTAATGAGAATCCTCTGCCTCTGTCTCTCCGTCAACTGTGCATACACACCCGCATCCGCGTTCCGAGGAACACGAATGCATACTGGATAAAACCAATCCCAAAAGGTACACTAGGATCTGGCTTAAAACAAAGCCCGCTAGTGTGAACTGTCCGGACACTGTACGTGCACAAGTGCACGGATGTGACCAAGCCCTGTCACAAAACCATGCGACCTGTCGCAAAACCATGCGACCTCTACTCTTTTGCCTAAAGGCGAATAGCTTTCTGTGTGGGACTCTAAAGACTCGACACTACGCTGGCAGTGGGTTTAACCATAGACCGCAAACGGCACTAGCTGTACGTAACGGTCCCCAGGTAGATGCCGACAAGAAGACTGACGAGGCGAAACCCATCTGAACTCCTACTGAGCCTGAATGTGACATTCTCCGTACAGTCCGGTCTGTTCGTCTGATACTTCGCAAGGCGGGCCTAAGGGGCGGTAAACGTCAGTCCCCCAATAGCGGTACAAGTCGTGTCGGAGTGAAGCCCAAAACACCCTGAGATAACACTGGAAGCCAACCAGTATATCTCGTTTGCCCTGGCCAGGGACTACTCGTGTAATGGCTCTCCTAGACACAGCGCGATGTCAACCCCTAATACCGGGAGAGACGAATCCTGTCTAACCGTCACTGCTTCCAAGTGCTTCGGGACTGCACCCAACTACCACCTGTTTGCACGACTCCTTTGAGCCGTGGTAGGGTAGTAATCAAAGTACAGTGGGAACACACTCGAGGCGAAGTGACACTGTCAAGTCAGCGGACTAAGCTGTACTCATGTCACCTGGGAACTGATAACTGACGATAGGCATAATACCAACTAGTCAGTTCCCGACGAGTCCTGTCCAGTGTACTCGTAACCCAACGAGCACCCGCATACTATCTCAAGTACGACGTACCGACGGCTGTGGGACAGACCGTCTCCCACACTGGGATGAGAAGTGCATGCGCTAGTCTACTCCGGAGTATCGATGCCCTGTCTCGATAGTCCTGCGACCAGGGGCCTGCATAAGGATGTGCTTATAGATTACCCAGCCCCACTAGTGTGACTGCCATCACAACACTGGTAATCAAGCAAAGATCTTAAGGGCTCCACTAATGTGTATAGGCGATATACTAAAATAAACACATGTACACATTGAAGTAGAAACAAACCAAGTAGCATACTACTATTTTGAGCAAGATTGTATATACAAGGTGAATATCCCAAGCTTCCATTAAGTAATATACAAACTAGTATGATACAGTAATGGCCTCTAGGGCATATAGACTAACATTATATCCATATCCTGTCTGGAGAAACAACTGTGTGACGACCACAGTACAACCGATCGTAGTATAGGAATTTTACTTCCTACTCCGTGTATGTCATCCAGATACCATGACATCACAGCCTACTACCTTCTTAACAGATCCATCCCCTATTCTGATGAAGTCAAACCCATGACTGTCACATCAAAATTAGATGATCTATCTCCGCTATACTGCTCTAGTCTATAAAAAGACATAAGCTACTTGCCTACTATACTTCCGCTGCTCCCACTGACTACGACAACCCTCTGGCAGAATAATATACACGTGCACTTCTAAAGCTAGTTTAGAACGACGCTATACTTATCCTCCTGCCTGGTCTCATAGTCTGGAACAACAGTAGTGTCAAGTCTGGGTAAACAAGAACCTCCCTGTCACCGTCCTTGAGGCTACCGAAGTACCTCTCGGGTGTCTGAGGTTACTCACCATATCTGCGAAGTGGCTAATGGAATGTCAAACCTGATTGAATATATAGGACCTATTAAATTTTCCGTAATCGTTCGCGGTTCTGGAATCACTTCCAGTTCTACCATACTCCCACTACTGTTTTCTGAAAAAATCCATTTTACTAAAACTGTGGCGAGTCAAGAACAATATCACTATTGATCTTCCAGATGGTAGAATATCAACCCTCGTCATAGCCAGGGTCAACCCACAAACAGCCATTACAGAAACGTACCCTGAGTTATCTAGTGTTTGGTTTTAAGCATAAGCTGGACAACTCCCCGTACCTTAACATCGTTAAGATATGAACCATTCTATATCCAATATAGAAACTTTGGCACTAATTTAATTGGAACCATATTCAATCATGCAGCTGTCTCCAGTGCATATCAACTTAATGGAGAGAGGCTAATCAGCATTACTCAACTTAGGAATCCATCCAATTATGAGTAACCTGAAAGAGAAACAAGTTTCTCAAAATCATTACTATCATTTGAATACCAATCACAAGAATCTACATTTTCGATCTCTTTGAAGAATCCCGATACTTGTGACATCTGGTTCTCTACTTTATTCTTATACCCATAAATTCTCAAAACTTAGACCTTGTATTTCTACGAAACACTTGTCTAAGAATAGAGAAGTCATAAGTAAACAGAACATAGTACGAGGACCTACCCCTTTGTCCTGATGGACACTTGGACAATATACAATACTCTGTATAAGTCCGCTGAGTTTGAACAACTCAAAACTTGTGCGTCGTAGGTTGAAAACTGTACCCTGGCGATTTTCTCAAATATCACCAATTACAACGAATTCTGATATAATGAGGATAATTACCTAATTCACAATAACTTACTTCCACTCATCATCTGTAAAACCACACAGATATGAGAATGAAACCTGGTAAATACATACCCTTGGAGTAAGTATCTAATCGGGAAAACAGTTTTCTTTTAACAATGCACTGAAACATGAAAATGTTTCGTAGGGGTATCCTGGTATTCCTAGTAATGCCTCTTCCATAATCCAATTCATGACTTCAACCGTATATTTTATTGCCATCTCTCCAAATCCCTTTATTTGTCTTTAGTCATTACTTTCTGTACACCAACGTTAGGCTAAATGGTTTTCTTCCTTCCCTACCATTCGGCACCAGCCTATGGTTTGGAAGAAGACTATCCAGTAAGTATAATGGGTGTACCCTCCTAAACCAAGAAGTACTCGCATCTCGAGAGAAGGTGGTGATAAAAAACAACTGAATAATACCTTATTCTTTTAAAGGTGAAATAGGAGTGGCGATGAAGTACGCAGTTTTGGTCGTGAATGATAACAGTCGCAATTTACTTTGCCCTCTTTCTAATCCCTTTATTTTGTCTTTACATATTACCTTCTGTACACCCTACTTAGGCTAATTGGTTTTCTTCATTCCCTACCTTTCGGCACCTGCCTATGGTTTGGAATAAGACTATCCAATAAGCGTAATAGGTGTACTCTCCTAAACCAAGGAGCCCTCGCAATCTGAGAGAAGGTGATAATAAAAGACAACTGAATAAACCAATTCTATTTCTCCTGAACCTTGATCCATCCTCGAAGAAATCTCTTCAAGTTCGTATATAACCATACGATGGATCTATCCAATGGAAGTGGATGTCCGTAGTAATACGGGGTGTTCTGAGAAATCCAAAGGTTAAAAGAAGGAGTGGCAATGACTTATGCAACTGGGACAATCCAAAAGCCAGTATTTTAAGAAGGTTCGGTCAACTTGGTCACCGAGTCATAGTCTAGGGTCGGTCAAAGGTCGCTGCCAAAGAGAGAGAGAAAAGAAACTCTCTGCGTGCACTCTAACCTAGATCAGAATTGTTATCACTTTATCTAATCCGGAAACCTCCCACTGTCCTGTCAAATTCTCCTCCAAACCTGAAAGAAGAATCAATCGGGCTCACTCGAAGAGTAAACCAACTCATCAGTGGAAATCGGGATCCAACTCTCATCGCATGATAACGTGATGGAATGCATCCACGTTACTCATACTCCAGAAGGTATGCGCATACTTGGCAAGTTTCAGTTTCTTTAGAAACTCCGATAAGATTTTTGCCCCATGCTCTTATAACCTTGGCGTTAGGTCAAAATGTCATAAGTCACATGCCAAGTTCTACCCGTCACTATCTTGTTAATTTGAACCCACCCGCACATGCCCTTGGCGTTAGGTCAAAATGGCAGAACGGCTGTCCCAAACCAACTCATCTATCTATGCAACAAATGAATATCCAGCAACTACCAAACACTATGCCTTGGCGTTAGGTCAAAATACATAGCTTGAATACTACTGAATACCCAAAAGAAGTGACGGAGGGCTACGGCTGGTTTTTGGCGAAAAAACCTTTAACGTAACGAACTTGATATCGCTGAAGGAACCTGATAGCTTTTTAAAATATAGTGGCGAAAACCTTTTGCTAAAGAGGTCACTCCCGGTGAAGGGATCTCGGCTCTTTCCTCGTGGAATGAGGTGCAGGATATTCCACTGAATATCGCGATGCAAAGCAACTTGTAATCGACTATAGTGAAGTTATTACCCTGACGTAAACTTCTATCCAAGGGGTCAGTCCCGGTGAAGGGATATCGGCCCTTGCCCCGTCGAATGAGGTGCAGGATATTCCACTGAATACCGCTATGCAAAACAAAAGGAAACGTCTTTGCAATAACACTTTTTAAATTTGTTCCAACAACTGCCAAATAGGTTTGTTTTCCTTTGCATTGATAAGAATCAACGCAGTCTCATCAATCAATCACACCAGAAAAGAACGAAAATAAAATGTACGTATATGCCATCCGCATTCGTCACTGGGTCCCGTCATCATCCGTTAGGTTACTTAACTAACGACAGAGCGGGGACTGGACTAGCGCGGGTGCAAAACATATACAACGTCTAATAGTATATAAACCAATATACAATAATCGCTCCAGGCGTGATAATATGCAACATTACAGAAAAGTAATAAGCATCACAGAACAATACAGATAATCTGGGATCCCCGGGTTTCACAGAGCCGCTACTGAAACCCGACGTTCCCCTGGTCGTGTGGATAGCCTGTGCAATGAAACCTAGACCCCTACGGGTGTGGCAAGTTACCCGCCAAAACCTGAAGCGAAGTAGTCCCCCACAGCATAGTGAATGGAACACCCGGCACTTCACGGAATCCGGTAAATTGAGCACCCCTTCTTGGGTCAACCTGAACCCTCTACGAGTGCGGCGAATAGTCTGCCAATTCTAGAGTGAGGCCCCTCTGCCTCTCAAAGCCATGAGATGCGGACCCGTGGCCCTACCGAACCCAGCTATCCATGCACTCCGTCGCGGGGTAAACCTAGTACAGAAATAAATAATAGTACAACAGGTACATCGACCGCAAGCTGGTCGTGCCCCAAAAGAATATTATACAACAGGCAGTGACGGCAGTCCGCATGTTGGATGCTCGCCCCGCAATATCAAATGTACAAATAAATTCAAACTGCACTATCATTGTACACTGCTATCCACCACGACAAATCCGCAACATCACAGCACAACACAGAACATCAACGCGAATGTCACGTTCGCAAACCCGTCTAAAAGAACTATAGCAATCAGACGCGGTTTACCGATCAAATGACATTCCCGGTCGGAGATATAATGTAAGCACTGTAAACTAACATGTTTAAATTTCGATCGAATAAATATCACGAAGTGGGCCCCACGAACATCTGTTGAACAGTAACAAAATCTGGGCCCAAAAGATATATACCAAAAACCCCAAATTCCAACAGAGAAGACACTGTGCAAATTTGGTGCAGTGATTCAATAGAATGGCCGCGGATGTGCGGCCAAACCATGGGTTTGGCCGCGATTCCGCGGCAGTTTGGTGGAATCACGTGCTCAAATTTGGTCGGTGTGCTTAGAAAACCCTGCACAGATTTCTGTGATATGTAGAATAATTTTAGGACTTCATTTAAAATCGATAGAAACTGTGAACTTGAATTTTGCAGTTTTTGATTTCCGGTTCGATCGATATTTTAAACGCGTTAGCACAAGTTAGTAAAGCAAAATGGTGAGGCTTTGATACCACTGTAAGTCTACAGTAGCGCCCCGGCCGTTTACAGACGCCAAATGCGGAACAAAAACTTTTTAACTGGCGCTATCGTATACTTTAACCCGGATCTGCCATTATTGCTAAACTAACTAACTGTAAAGAGTGTAGAAAGGTTATACCGAACGATCCGAGTCCTTCATTCTTTAACCATCATCCCATGCTCCGTTGCGGCTGCTCCGACCTTTTCGATCTCCGATCTGCTCGTCCAAGTGGCACCACGTCAACGATTCTTTAAACGGGCTCCCGCCTCTCACTCGAGGCAACTCGGTCGTCAAGTTTGCTAAAAGAGACGACCAAGAATGATGTAGAGAATGAGTAGAAGACTTTGTCTCGTTACGTCCAAGGCTATGGACGAACGGTTAATGAAGTTGCCACTCGAATCGGGTGATGGAATGAAATGATCTATGAAATTTCCATGCACCCCAAAACTATCATAATCTTTTTCCTCAAAATGAATCGAGAGAGCGAGATAGAGAGGGGGAAGGGGCCGACCATATATAGCAATGGGAGGTGAGTGTAGGAGGGAAGAGGGTGACCACAAGAGAAAAATATCAAGTGTGAACACAAGAAATATCTAGTGTGAACACAAAGTGTGAACACAAAGAAAGCAACCAATGAAAACTCAACACCATTCAACCTAGTCACCTCTTCTAGAAACTTCTAGAACCTTCCACACTCATCTCAAGAAAAGATAAATCCGTCTTTAACCAAATGTTAAAAGACGGCTGATAGAAAACTGGAAACTGGCAAATTCCAAAAGTGATCCCGAAACGAATTTCAGGATAACCCCGTAACTGTATAAATATACCCGCATTTGTATTACGACCGAATACAAATGCAACTGAGACAAAGATATTATATCTACTCAATATAATACTCGGATCCGGCTTAAACCAAAGCCGACCGGTATCATCTGTCCGAAATCTGACACGTGCGTAAACACACGTGCATTTTCCGAACCATGCCATAAAACCATACGGGCTCTACAACGTTTCGCCCGAACTTGGGAAACTGTCTGTGGGGGACTCTAATGACTCGTCAGTACCCTGGTAGTGGGTTTAACCACAAACCGTCAGCGGCACTAGCTATGCATAACGGCTGCCCATGGACTGACCTTAAGGGAGGCCGATGAGCGAAGTCACCCAGAAACTCTACTGAGCCTAACAGTGATAATGTATATACAGTCCGGTCCATTCGTCTATGAGTATCGCATATCTGCCTAGGGGGCTAGTAACGTCAGACCCCCAATAGCAGTATAAGTCGTGTCGGAGTGAAGCCCAATAACACCCTGAGATACTACTGGAGTACCTACCAGTAAATTTCCTGCCACGGCCGTGGGCTTTGTGTAATGGCTCTCCTAGACACAGCACGATCTTACCCCCAATACTGGGAGAGACGAATCCCCTGCCGATCCGCTCACGTGCCTCCATGTGGCTCGGGACTGTACCCAAAAGCTACCTGTTTGCACGACTCCTTTGAGCCGTGGTAGGGTAGAAATCAAAGCACAGTGGGAACTCACACGAGATAAATGACGACCTCAGGTCGATGAACTAACCTGTACACATGTCACCAGGGAACTGCTATCTGACGATATGTATAATACCAACTAGCAGATTCCCGGCGAGTCCTGTCCGGTGTACTCATAACCCAATGAGCATCTGTATACATCTTAGGTGATCCAACTGACACCAGTGGCTTGTGAGACCGGCCACCGCCCCTCGTCGGGGTCTCGACTGTATACACTAGTCTACTCCGGAGTATCGATGCCCTGTCTCGAAACTCCCACGACTAGAGACCACTATTAAGGATATGCATATAAACTACCCAACTCTCATGTATATGATCGCCATCCTGTAGGGTTCCTAGGCACTCTTGTGAAGGTTCTAAAGGCATCAAATATGCCCGGATAAAATTTTAGACGTGCCGAACAACCCAAAGCCGGGATCTTTGCTAGATTATTAGGGTTAAACATGCAATAAGATAACTTTTATCTAAGAGTGAGGGATTACAACCTTTGTAGTCCGCTCCTTCACTTCACAAGCTCCGAGTAGAAGTCCTTTTGCCGCGATCCACGATCTCCCGGACTCATGAGAGGCTCCACGACTCGAACGATCCATTCTAGCTTGTCGTATTCCAAATCTCCGATGATCTACCTTGAAGTGGCTACGGCTCAAGCTTTCTCACTCTTAAAGAAGAGAACACACTAATCCCATGGGCTAGATGAGATGAGGATGAGAGAGTAGTGATTTTGCTTTCCTTTTAAATCATTTTCTCAATTTTATTCATCACATAAGAATTTTCAAGAGAGCTTCTTCAAGAGAGAAGAAGAAGATGATAATGGAAAAAGAATAATGATCATATCATTTTCTTTTGTGATGAATAGAAATATAAACATATGATTGAATTATTAACCATGGTTAAGGATGATTGGATGAGAACAAGTAGAGAAACAACTAGGGTTAGGGTTTGGTTGAGTTAATAATGTGTCATCACAAAATATCCTAACCTTGACAAAAGAAATAGCTTCTAGAAGGAACTTGAAGCTACTAACCCTAATCAAACCCTAACCTCAATTAATCATCCTTAAACATGTTTAACAATTAATCATATCATGTCACAATAATATATATCACATATATATTATATATTTGCACCAAAAGAAAATAATACAATTAACATATATCGCATATATATCAATGTATCATCCCGCGAGAAAATGAAATAATAAAGTAAGCCAATATTAGTTAATATAATAATATATCATATATATTATTATATATTAAATCATCGAATCAACACTTGATCCGACGATCCGGCTATATCGAATATAACCGACTAATATATCAAGTACCGATTTATCGAATCAACACTTGATCCGATGTCCCGGTTCATATCTTAATATCACGAGAATATAATACGATATCCCATATCGCATTATTCTCGTTCCTGCGCATATCACATATGTGCCTCTACTCCGTTTCGCCTGAGCCAAGAAACTTCTGTGTAGGACTCTAAAGAATCGTCAATACGCCGGTAGCAGGTGATGATCATATCAAACACCCACAAGCTGCAAGCGGTCAGCTAAACGTAACAGCCACCCAGGTATTGAGCGATCAGAAGATCAACAAGCTAGCCTGTGCGTTCTCCTGTGAATCCAACCAGTAACACTACCGTACAGTCCGGTCTGTTCGTATGATATGTCGCATATCAAGTCTAGGGGTGGTATACGTCAGACCCCAGTAACCGATAAGTCGTGTCGATGTATGGCTCATAACGGGTCGAGAAACTACTAGTAACACTTACCAGTAAATCTCCATATCAGCCCTGGCCAGGGACTTCCAGTTATAGCCAATCGAACACAGCACAACATCAACTCCCTATACCGGGAGAGACGAATCCCCTCCTATCGCTCATTGCCTCCATATGATTCGGGACTGTACCCAAAAGCCACCGTTTTGCACGCCCTCTTGGATGTGGTAAGGTGGAAATCAAAGCACAGTGGGAATCACACAAGACTCTATGACGATCTCGGGTCTACAGACTACCCTGTACCAGTGTCACCGGAGAACCGCCATCTGACGTCTGGTATATCACCATCTGGGAGTTCTCGGCGAGTCCGTCCAGTGTACCCAGTCTCTACTGAGCACCCGTATACCATCTCTGATGTCTAACACCGATGGATATGGGATCATCCATCGCCCATCATATGGGTCAAGATGCGTATACGCTAGTCTACTCTGGTGTATCGATGCCCTGTCTCGATATACCCTCGACTAGGAACAGTTATAGGATGTACTCATCGACCACCGCGGCCCCACTAGTAAGATCTCATCATAGTCCCAGTAGTCGAGTACAAATCCTAAGGGCTTTATCAACATGTGAGAGTAAAACAGTAAACCAATACAAGTCAACATGTTAAGATAAAGTGAAACCAAATAGCATACTATCATGACGAGCAAGAAAGTCATCTCTATATATAACCAAGCATCCATTATAATATACATCATATGTACAACAATGGCCTCTAGGGCATATACATAACTAACAATCTCCCACTTGCACTAAGGCCAGCTGCTGTAGTATCTCATACCTAGCATCCCGAATAATCTCTCAAACTGTATCTGGGGAATAGCCTTCGTGAATGGATCCGCAGTGTTGTCCTTCGTATCTACTCTCCTGACCTCGATCTCCCGGCGATCAACTATCTCCCTGATCAGGTGATACCGCCTCAGAATATGTCTGGACTTCTGATGGGACCTGGGTTCCTTGGCTAAAGCCACAGCTCCATTGTTATCGCAATACAGAGGTATTGGATGCTCAATGGATGGAACCACTCCAAGTTCACAAATGAACTTCTTGATCCAGACAGCCTCTTTGGCAGCATCGTTGGCAGCGATGTATTCAGCCTCCATCGTTGAGTCTGCAACGGTATCCTGTTTGGAACTCTTCCAACATACCGCCCCTCCATTGAGGGTAAAGACAAAACCCGAATGCGACTTAGAGTCGTCCTTATCACTTTGGAAGCTGGAATCGGTAAAGGACTCCACCTGGAGTTCTCCGTTACCATACACCAAGAACATCTCCTTAGTCCTTCGTAAGTACTTGAGAATGTTCTTCACAGCTGTCCAATGATTCTCTCCAGGATCTGCTTGATACCGACTCATTACACTTAGTGAGTATGCTACATCGGGTCTGGTACATAGCATCGCATACATGATAGAGCCTACTGCCGAAGCATAGGGTATCCCTTGCATGCGAGCTCTCTCCAAATCAGTCTTGGGAGACATCTCTTTGGAGAGAGTGAGTCCAGAGATCGTGGGCTGATTCCCACGTTTGGATTCTTCCATACTAAACCTCTTTAGTATGGTGTCAATGTACCTGGATTGGGACAATCCCAATATCCGTTTAGATCTATCTCTATAGATCATGATTCCCAATATGCAGGAGGCATCACCTAGATCTTTTATTGAGAATCTCTGTGATAAGAAGAGCTTGACTGATTGCATCATAGGAATATCATTTCCTATCAAGAGTATGTCATCTACGTACAATACGAGGAAGACAACCTTACCCTCTGCCACCTTCTTATAGATACAAGGTTCATCTATATTTTTGATGAAGTCAAACTCTTTGACTACAACATCAAAACAGATGTTCCAACTCCGCGATGCTTGCTTTAACCCATAAATGGATTTAAGCAACTTGCACACCTTTCCGCTGCTCCCACTATCTACGAAGCCCTCTGGCTGAGTCATGTACACGCTCTCTTCTAAATCACCGTTTAGAAAGGCGGTCTTAACATCCATTTGCCAGATTTCGTAGTCATGGTATGCAGCAATGGCAAGTAAGATCCGGATGGACTTAAGCATAGCCACTGGAGAAAAGGTTTCGTCATAATCCACACCTGGTCGTTGACGAAAACCCTTTGCTACAAGTCTAGCTTTGAAAGTCTCAACTTTTCCATCTACACCAAATTTCTTTTTAAAGATCCACTTGCTCCCAATGGGTTTTACCCCTTCAGGAGCATTTTCCAAAGTCCATACTTTGTTGGTGTACATGGATTCCATCTCAGATCGCATTGCATCCAGCCATTTCACAGAGTCACCACTCGTGATGGCCTGCTCGAAACTAGTCGGTTCATCATCATCCATGATGCAATCCTCGCTTCCACCATCAATGAGAAAACCGTAGTATCTCTCAGGTGGACGAGAAACCCTACTAGATCGGCGGAGAGGCTGGGGTTCGTCGGGTACTACTGAATCCTCTGGTTCCACTAAATCTTCAGTTGCGGTTTGTGGTGTTGCAACCTCTTCCAGCTCTACCTCTCTGCCACTAATTTCTTTTGCAAGAAATTCCCTTTCCAAAAAGGTGGCATGTTGAGCAACAAACACTTTTTGTTCCTCAGCGTGGTAGAAAAAATATCCTTGTGAATTCTTAGGATATCCCACAAATTTGCAAAGAACTGATCGTGCCTCGAGTTTGTCTGGATTTTGTCTTTTGACATAGGCCGGACAACCCCATATCTTAACTCGTTTAAAATATGGTCTCTTCCCACTCCATATCTCATATGGTGTGGTAGGTACAGATTTAGACGGAACTAGATTCAATATGTATATGGCTGTCTCAAGCGCATACCCCCAGAAGGAAATAGGTAACTCAGCTTCGCTCATCATAGATCGCACCATATCTAATAGGGTCCGATTCCTTCGTTCCGATACACCGTTGTGCTGTGGTGTATAAGGAGGAGTAAGCTGAGAGAGAATCCCATTCTCTTTTAGATAATCTAGGAACTCACCGCTTAAGTATTCACCTCCTCGATCAGATCGAAGAATCTTAATACTTTTGCCCGTTTGGTTCTCTACTTCGTGCTTATATTCTCTGAATTTCTCAAAAGCTTCAGACTTGTGTTTCAACAGGAACACATGTCCGTATCTAGAGAGATCGTCAGTGAATGTAATGAAGTAGGAAGAACCGTTCCTGGCATGCGTAGACATGGGACCACATACATCACTATGTATTAGTCCTAAGAGTTCGGTAACTCTTTCTCCGTGTCCACTAAACGGAGCTTTGGTCATTTTTCCTTTGAGACATGAATGGCAAGTATCATAAGATGATAATTCGAACGGATTCAAATAACCATCCTTATGTAACTTAGCCAGTCGTGTCGCATTGATATGACCAAGTCTACAATGCCACAAGAAGGATTCGTTCATATCTGAACTTTTCCTCTTGTGTGTGTTTTGTATATTCAGGACTGTATTCTGATTTAGAATGAATATGCCATTATGTAACGAGCCTGATGCAATCAACTTTTGATCTAGGAATATGTTCATAACATTATCCAGTACTACAAAATTATATCCCTCTTTACTCAATAAAGAAACTGATATAATGTTGCACATCATGTTCGGTATATAATAGCACTCATTTAGAATCAGTGTATTACGACTTGGTAATACAAGGTGATATTCGCCAACTGCTTTGGCTACAATACTTGCACCGTTCCCTACTTGAACGGAATGATCACCTTTTCCCAGTTCTCTACCTTTACGTAGCCCATGTAATAGTTTACATATGTGGGATCCTGATCCGGTATCCAATACCCAGGACGTAGGGTGAACTGAGAAACAGTTCTCAATAACTAACACACCCGAAGAAGATGCATCAACATGTATGTTCTTTTGGGCGGCGTGAGAATCCAGATATTCTCCTGTTTCCTGTTCAGTCTTATAACTCTTATAAGAAAGAACGGGTCTAACGTTCCCTTGCTCAGTACAATAATTAGGTTTAGTCAATACATCCATATTATTATCTTGATTATTGCCTGAAATGGTCGCTACCTGGAGAGAGAGAGAAGAAAACACTTTAGCGTATGCTCTTGCAAGATTAGATTGGTTATTATCTTATCTAATCAGGATGTCTCCCACTGTTTTTATCAAATCTATCTTAAAACCCTAAAAGGTAAGATTAGCCGGGATTAATTACACCCTACAACTTCGTCAATCTTTCAGCCAGATCAGTGTCGGTACTTTGAGGGAGGTTCCCCGTGCTCTCGCACGGACCTAATTAAAGTAAACCTCGTTTTCCCAGAGGCGTAACCTCGTTAACACTTTTCTAGACACCTACTTGAATGACTAATTGTCCTGTGTAAAACTCTTCCAGGAGTAACTCTTACTCGCAGTGGGTATCGGGATCCAACTATCTCATAGGAGGTATGCAATCTCATTGCAAATTTCAACACTTGAAATTCCCGATAATGCTTTTGCCCCTAGCGATCTATGACCTTGACTAAGTCAACAAACCATAAATCGCAAGTCAAGTTCAACCCGTATATTTCTTGATTGAATTAAACCCACCCGTACGACCCTTGACTGAGTCAACAAGGCCGTGCGAATACCCTAATCCAATCACATCTAATGTTTTAACAGATAAACACTACTTAGCTACCGTACACTACGCCTTGACTAAGTCAACAAACATAGCACGAATACTAAATAACATCTATCTGAAATGACGGAGGGCTACGCAGTTTTTTTCAGAAAAACCCTGAGCGTATTGAACTTGATATCGTCGTAGAATCGAGTGAAGTTTTGAAAAGGAGTGTTTTTGAGGCTTTTCTTAGTTTCGCTAAAGGGGTCACTCCCGGTGAAGGGATCGTCGGCTCTTTCCTTATCGAATAAGGTGCAGGATATATCATATATATCGCTGTGCAAAGCAAAACACTAAAAGCAATCAAAAGACAAACCGCGTTTTGTAGCATCTGCCAGTTTTGCTAAAGGAGTCACTCCCGGTGAAGGGATCTCGGTCCTTTCCTCATCGAATAAGGTGCAGGATATATCGTATATATCACTGTGCAAAGCAAAACTGTAGCTACCCTTTTTATTAAGTTTTTGATTCTACAACATCTTTAGGTTTCTTTTCTTTTATTAATCTCATTAATAAAAATCCCATCAGCTTATGCTTCCTAAGCATCACAGAAGAAACGAAAGCAGTAATATTTATATATCAGCATATATATATAGTATAAGCATTCGTCTCAGGCAGAAATATGATCTCATCACAGAACATTGCAGCAGAAGAACATATATGAAATATTGGATATACTAGGACGTCCGTGTTTTCAATACGAGCCTGTATAAAACACGGATTCCACGGTCGCGACGAATAGCCAAACCCACATCCCAAGACCACTACGAGAGCGGCAAGTAACACTGCCAATTTTAGGGTTAGGAGACCCGGTCTCGACTCCTCGAGATGGCCTCCCACTGGACCCTAGAACCCGGTTACTTGTGCTCTCCTCCTTGGGTCTACCTAATGCGGAAAAGTAAATAATATACACTGGTGACATCAACCGCAACCAGGAAGTGCCCCAAATAAAAGAATATTACATTACAAATGAATTTTACATGAATGAAAATAAAAACCCTCATCTCATATAAAACCCCCGGCTATTCAGAACGCGACGATCCAATATAACATATCACAGCAACACATAATATCTCATATCATCAACGTAAGTAAATATGCGCATCCCAATTGTCGTTGAATCATATAGCAACGAAACCGGCGATATCACATATTACACTTACGGTCACAGAAAAGAAAGTGTAAAACTACAATATTTGGAATCCACAATCATTTTAGACATCGTAAATCCGAAATATCACATACTCCGCATTTCATGCCTAACTCTATGAATTCCACATATTGTATCACATTCCAGATAAATCGACAGTATTAAACTTTTCGAACAGATAATCAAACACCCAAAATTTCCCAAACTGCTCAACACTTGAGCGGGGTTCAAATAATCCCAGAATATGTCACAGTACCGGTGATCCAGCCGTAGAAGGGTCAAGCCAACGCCTCACATGTGGCACGCCGTACTGCCCCAAACCCTAAGGTTCAAAAGGCAGTTCAATACGGTCACATAATCGAGTTAAGGTTTGTGTCTTCTAGAGGGTCCACCGCTTAACTTGTACAATTTTTCCGAAAGATTTAAACCCGAATAAATTTCAACACTTGAAAATTTGCCGTACCGGGAAACAGTAAGTTAATGATATCCGTTCAAATAGTTTAACAGTTTCTAAATATCCGGAAAGAAATACGAATTTAAAATTTCCGATCGAGTCTACTATTACAAAACAAACCCCAGAATTTTAAACACCTGGAACAGATTAAAAATACCCAGAATAGTCAGCAAGAACCTACGACCAATACCATGAAGCCACGTGTCCTAATCCCACAGTCAGGCCGCGGAACCGCCGCGAGAACCATGTTCTTGCCGCGGTTCCGCGCTCCCTCTGTGGAATTGAGGGCACGTGTATCATGATATTTCTTAGATTTCCCTACTGATTTTTTTACATATTTTTAATTCTGAAAAATCCCAAAATTTAAAAAATTTCCAGAGAGGGGTCAAATTTCGTCGTTTCGGGTTCGATCGGAGTTTTAACTTCGTAAACACATCGCCTAATGCTCTAGCTAGGCTCTGATACCACTGTAGGGTTCCTAGGCACTCTTGTGAAGGTTCTAAAGGCATCAAATATGCCCGGATAAAATTTTAGACGTGCCGAACAACCCAAAGCCGGGATCTTTGCTAGATTATTAGGGTTAAACATGCAATAAGATAACTTTTATCTAAGAGTGAGGGATTACAACCTTTGTAGTCCGCTCCTTCACTTCACAAGCTCCGAGTAGAAGTCCCTTTGCCGCGATCCACGATCTCCCGGACTCATGAGAGGCTCCACGACTTGAACGATCCATTCTAGCTTGTCGTATTCCAAATCTCCGATGATCTACCTTGAAGTGGCTACGGCTCAAGCTTTCTCACTCTTAAAGAAGAGAACACACTAATCCCATGGGCTAGATGAGATGAGGATGAGAGAGTAGTGATTTTGCTTTCCTTTTAAATCATTTTCTCAATTTTATTCATCACATAAGAATTTTCAAGAGAGCTTCTTCAAGAGAGAAGAAGAAGATGATAATGGAAAAAGAATAATGATCATATCATTTTCTTTTGTGATGAATAGAAATATATGTAAGTCCACGTTGCGACCCCCGGTTCTTACGGGGAGGCGGAAACGGTATAAAATCAAAATTTTAACGCAAGAGGCAACATGGACTAAGCTAGGTCGGGATCTTTACCTAAACTAAAACTAGCATACAAGCTAAAGATATTTAGCTACTCGGATGAAGATGGTTATACCTAAACTTGAACACCTTCTCTTCAAGCTCCGATGGTGGTTCGATGGCTCCTTCTCGTTGTCTCCGTACGCCGAAGATAGATCCACTTGAAAGCTCCAACCTTTAGCTCCTTCTTCGTTCTTTGAAGAAACTAGTTCACTTGGTTTGCTAAACCTAGTGAACTAGAATGAGTAGAGATGATTTAGAATGGGATTTTATCTATGGTTCTTGATTCTCAACTCATGAGACAAGAGAACCATAGATCAAGAGAGGGAGCAAGAGGTTGAGGGTGAGAGCAAGAGGAGAGCTCAAGAACAAGAGAGAGAATGAGCAAGAAAGAATGAGCAACTCTTTTGTCTTTCACCCTCTCATAATCCAAAGTGATCATAACTCATCATATCAAAAAAATCTTATGTGATGGTTAAAAGCAACCATAACCTTATCATGTCATGCACTCATTTTACTCAAATGAGCAAGCAAGAAAAAGTCTTTGGCATGAAATGATAACCATGGTTATCATGATGGTCAACTAGTCAAGCCTAGTCAACCGGTCAACAAGTCAACAAAAGTCAACAAGTCAACAAAGTCAACAAGTCAACAAAAGTCAACAAGTCAACAACCATATCACCATAATACTTAATTAATATAATAGTTAATCACATATCATATTTTCATTAGGGTTGAGCAAAAAGTCAAAAAGTCAACGGTCAACTGTCAACAACCCTAATGAGAATCCGCTGTCTGTGCCTCCCTGTCAACTGTGCATACACACCCGCATCCGCGTTTCGAGGAACACGAATGCAAACTGGATAAATCCAATCCCATAAGGTACACTAGGATCTGGCTTAAACCAAAGCCCGCTAGTGTAAACTGTCCGGACACTGCACGTGCACAAGTGCACGGATATGACCGAACCCTGTCGCAAAACCATGCGACCTGTCGCAATACCATGCGACCTCTACTCTTTTGCCTAAAGGCGAAAAGCTTTCTGTGTGGGACTCTAAAGACTCGACACTACACTGGCAGTGGGTTTAACCACAGACCGCAAGCGGCACTAGCTGTGCGTAACGGTCCCCAGGTAATGCCGACAAGAAGACCGACGAGGCGAAACCCATCTGAACTCCTACTGAGCCTGAGTGTGACATTCTCCGTACAGTCCGGTCTGTTCGTCTGATACATCGCATGGCGGGCCTAGGGGGCGGTAAACGTCAGTCCCCCAATAGCGGTACAAGTCGTGCCGGAGTGAAGCCCAATACACCCTGAGATAACACTGGAAACCTACCAGTATATCCCGTTTGCCCTGGCCAGGGACTACTCGTGTAATGGCTCTCCTAGACACAGCGCGATGTCAACCCCCAATACCGGGAGAGAAGAATCCTGTCTAACCGTCACTGCCTCCAAGTGCTTCGGGACTGCACCCAACCACCACCTGTTTGCACGACTCCTTTGAGCCGTGGTAGGGTAGTGATCAAAGTACAGTGGGAACACACCCGAGGCGAAGTGACAGTGTCAAGTCAGCGGACTAAGCTGTACTCATGTCACCTGGGAACTGATAACTGACAATAGGTATAATACCAACTAGTCAGTTCCCGACGAGTCCTGTCCAGTGTACCCGTAACCTAACGAGCACCCGCATACTATCTCAAGTACGACGTACTGACGGCTGTGGGACAGACCGTCTCCCACACTGGGATGAGAAGCGCATGCGCTGGTCTACTCCGGAGTATCGATGCCCTGTCTCGATAGTCCTGCGACCAGGGACCTGAATAAGGATGTGCTTATAGATTACCCAGCCCCCACTAGTGTGACTGCCATCACAACGCTGGTAATCAAGCAAAGATCCTAAGGGCTCCACTAATGCGTATAAGTGATATACTGAAATAAACACAAGTACACATTGAAGTAGAAACAAACCAAGTAGCATACTACTATTTTGAGCAAGATTGTATATACAAGGTGAATATCCCAAGCATC
This sequence comes from Agapanthus africanus, assembly GCA_030015575.1. Taxonomy (NCBI): domain Eukaryota; kingdom Viridiplantae; phylum Streptophyta; class Magnoliopsida; order Asparagales; family Amaryllidaceae; genus Agapanthus; species Agapanthus africanus. The sequence goes on from CM057350.1 coordinate 201,709,427, forward strand.
CATTAAGTAATATACAAACTAGTATGATACAGTAATGGCCTCTACGGCATATACACTAACAATCTCCCACTTGCACTAAGGCCATGTACTGGCGTATCGAAGACCTATCATCTCGATCAGCCGCTCGAACTGAGTCTGGGGCAGGGCCTTGGTGAATGGATCGGCAGTGTTATCTTCTGAAGCGACTCTCCGAACCTCGATCTCCTGGCGATCCACGATCTCCCTGATCAGGTGATACCGCCTCAAGATGTGCCTGGATCTCTGATGGGACCTGGGTTCCTTCGCTAAAGCTATAGCCCCGTTGTTGTCGCAATACAGGGGTATTGGATCAACAATGGACGGAACCACCTGAAGTTCTTTCAAGAACTTCCTCATCCAGACAGCTTCTTTTGCGGCATCAGATGCAGCGATGTATTCCGCTTCCATCGTCGAGTCTGCAACGGTTTCTTGTTTGGAACTCTTCCAACACACCGCCCCTCCATTGAGGGTAAAGACAAAACCCGACATGGACTTGGAATCATCCTTGTCACTCTGGAAGCTGGAGTCAGCAAAGGCCTCGATCTGGAGGTCCTTTCCGCCATACACCAAGAACATCTCCTTAGTCCTTCTCAGGTACTTGAGAATGTTCTTTACCGCTATCCAGTGTTTCTCCCCAGGGTTTGACTGATACCGGCTTACCACACTCAGTGCATAAGCTACATCCGGTCTGGTACACAACATCGCATACATTATAGAGCCTACCGCAGAAGCGTAGGGTATAATAGACATGCGATCCCTCTCCAAATCAGTCTTAGGAGACATCTCTTTAGAGAGGGTGATCCCGTGACAAGCCGGTAGGTTACCGCGCTTGGAATCTTCCATACTGAACCTCTTCAGTATGGTGTCGATGTACCTGGACTGTGAAAGTCCTAATATCCTCTTGGATCTGTCACGGTAGATCCGGATACCCAGAATGTATGAGGCATCACCCAGGTCTTTCATGGAGAACCTGTGTGACAAGAACCCCTTGACAGATTGTAGCATAGGAATGTCATTTCCTATTAAGAGAATGTCATCCACGTATAAAACGAGGAATACTACAGTTCTCGCTACAAATCTACTATAGATGCATGGTTCATCTGGATTTTTGATAAAGCCAAATTCTTTGACCGTCTCATCAAAGTAGATGTTCCAACTCCGCGATGCCTGCTTTAGTCCATAAATGGACTTAAGCAACTTGCACACCTTTCCGCTGCTCCCACTCTGAATGAAACCCTCTGGCTGGTCCATATAGACACACTCCTCTAAATTTCCATTTAGAAAAGCTGTCTTTACGTCCATTTGCCAGATCTCATAATCGTGGAAGGCAGCAATGGCAAGAAGGATCCGAATGGATTTCAGCATGGCTACTGGAGAAAAGGTTTCGTCGTAGTCCAAGCCAGGTCTTTGACGAAAACCCTTTGCTACCAGCCTAGCTTTATAGGTCTCAACCTGTCCATCTACACCAATCTTCCTTTTGAAGATCCACTTGCATCCTACGGGTTTTACCCCGTCTGGAGCAATGTCCAACGTCCATACCTTGTTGGTGTACATGGACTCCATTTCGGTCCGCATTGCATCCAGCCATTTCACTGAGTCAACGCTCTGAACGGCCTGCTGGAAGCTAGTAGGCTCATCATAATCTATGATGCAATCCTCTCTATCCCCGTCTATGAGAAAACCGCAGTATCTCTCGGGCGGATGAGACTGCCTACTACTCCTGCGGAGTGGCGCAGGAATGTCCTGTTCTGTTGAACCCTCTGGTTCCACTAAGCTTTCAGTAACAGTCTGTGGTTCTGGAACTTCTTCCAGTTCTATTGTGTTCCCACTTATCTGGGTTTCCAAAAACTCAGTTTCCAAGAAGCGGGCATGCTGAGAAACAAAGACCTTCTGTTCCTCAGCTGAATAGAAAAGATACCCCCTAGAGTTCCTTGGGTATCCCACAAACTTACACTGTACTGAACGTGCCTCAAGCTTGTCCGCATGCTGCTTTTTTACAAAAGCTGGACATCCCCATACCTTAAGATACTTAAGACAGGGTTTCTTCCCAGTCCACATCTCATATGGGGTGGTAGGCACAGTCTTGGTGGGAGCCTTGTTCAAGAGATACGCAGCTGCTTCTAGTGCATATCCCCAGAATGATCGCGGTAACTCAGCGTTACTCATCATGGACCGAACCATATCCAATAGGGTTCGGTTCCGTCTCTCCGATACACCATTATGTTGCGGAGTGTATGGAGGAGTAAGCTGAGAGAGAATACCATTCTCTTTTAAGTAATTCAGGAATTCGGCACTTAAGTATTCTCCACCTCGATCCGATCTTAGAATCTTAATACTTTTGCCGGTCTGTTTCTCTACTTCATTCTTATACTCCTGGAATTTTCCAAAGGCCTCGGACTTATGTTTCATCAAGAAGACATAACCGTACCTTGAGAAGTCATCCGTAAAAGTAATGAAGTAAGAATGTCCGCTTCTGGCATGTGTAGACATTGGACCGCACACGTCACTGTGTACGAGTCCTAAGAGCTCGCCCGCTCTTACTCCTTGTCCAGTAAATGGAGTCTTTGTCATCTTTCCTTTGAGACAAGATTGACAAGTGGCATACGATTGATATTCGAACGCATTCAAATATCCTTCTGTATGTAACTTAGTCAACCTTCTCTCATTGATGTGACCCAATCTACAATGCTATAAGAAAGTCTGATTCATTTCCGGAGACTTTCTTTTGTGTGTATTCTGGACGTTTAAAATCTGTGGTTGGTTTAACACGTATATACCATTACTCAATGTACCTGACCCAATCAAAACTTGATTAAGGTGAATGTTTACAACATTACTTACAAACGCAAATTCATAACCTTCTTTAGAAACTAAAGATACAGAAATGATATTACAAGTTGCGTTGGGTACAAAAAAGCAATTACGCAAAACCAAAACATGTCCATCTGACATTCCCAGGTGATAGTCCCCCACGGCTTTAGCATCCATGCTAGCTCCGTTCGCAACTTTGAGGGTCATGTCACCTGCCTTCAAAACCCTACGGTTTCTCAACGCCTGCAAAGAATTACAGATATGAGATCCTGATCCGGTATCCAATACCCAGGAAGTAGAGTTTATTGAAAGACAGTTTTCAATAACATACACACCTGAAGCTGAAGCTGCAACCTGCTTCAATTCCTGTGTTCTGGCCTTCCAGGCCCTGCAATCATTCTTCCAGTGTCCTTTCTTATGACAATAGAAGCATTCTTCCTTATCCACAAGCTTCCCCGCTATCTTTGTTGCTTTTGCTTTTCCCTTCGTATCCACTTTACTAACACCGCCCCTTGGTTTGGCGGGGGCCTTCTTCTTCTTTCCCTTGGCTTTCGCCTTGGACCTAGAAGAAGATGATCCTCCTACAAACAAAGTGGATGTTTCCCTACCTTTCTGTAGGGTGCCCTCTGCGCTCCTCAGCATGTTGAGGAGTTCTGAAAGTTCAACCTCTTTTTCTTGTAGGTTGAAGTTCAGTGTAAACTGGGCGTAAGTGGAAGGAAGGGACTGGAGAACTATATCCGTATATAGCTCACTCTCCAATGTGATCCCTAGGTCAGCGAGCTCCTCAATGTAGCCGATCATCTTTAGCACATGCTCGGCTACTGATGATCCGACGGCCATTCTTGTTGAAAATAACTTTTTCAACGCTTCGTATCTTGCGATACGTGATTGCTCTCCATACAGTTCTTTTGTATGGAGCAATATGGACTCCATGTCCATATTCTCATGCCTCCTCTGATGTTCGTTGTCCATCGAGGCAAGCAGGAGGCACTTGGCCTTCGCGCTATCAATCTCCCAAGTCTTGCGGATTTCCTTATCCGCGACACTGGAAGTTGGACCAGGGACAGGGGGAGCTTTGGTGGTAAGAAGATACCCCAGCTTGTCATAAGTGATTGCTATCGTGACATTCCTGAGCCAATCTTTGTAGTTTGGCCCTGTCAGTTTGTTTTTATCTAGGAGTAACTTAAGTCCAGTCATGTTGATTGGTCGCTGCAATTAGGAGAGAGAAGAAGAAACACTCAGCATGATGCTCTTGCAAGTTTAGAGTGGTTTTTAGTTTGTCTAAACAGGATGGCTCCCACTGTTTCTCGAATCCCTCCTCAAACCATAAAGGAAGAATTAGTCAGGATCAATCCCACCGTACAATACTTGCTTAACCGTTCAGCCAGGCCGGTGTCGGTACTTCGAGGGAGGTTTTCCAACGCTTTCGCGAAGTTCCTTAATTAGAGAACCTCTTTTCCCTGGGGGCGTAGCCCCGCTAACACCTTTCTAGGCACCTACTAGGTTTATAGCATTGATCGTTAAGTGAGAAATTTCCCGAGGAGTAGCATATACTCACAGTAGGATCGGGATCCAAATATCATCGCGTGACGAAACTGAAGGAATCCTACCAGAATCATCACACTCCAAATGGTATGCAAATCTAGCAAGTTTCAGTACTTATGAAACTCCCGATGTGGATTTTTGCCCCATGCTCTTATGACCTTGACAAAGGTCAACAAATCATAAGTCACATGTCAAGTTCTGCCCGTCATTATCCAGGTTAATTTGAATCCATCCGTATATACCCTTGACGAAGGTCAACAAGGTAATGCAAATGTCCCAAACCAACGCATCTATCTATGCTACATATGAATACCCAATAGCTACCAATCACTATGCCTTGACGAAGGTCAACAAACACAGCTTGAATACTATTGAATATTCATACGAAACGACGGAGGGCTACGAATGGTTTTGGCAAAACCGTGAACGTAGTGAACTTGATTTGGTCGATGGAACGAGATAGCTTTTAAAAGGAGTGGCTCAAGCTCCGCATTTAAAAGTTGTTTTTGAAAAGAACCGAGTGGTTTTTCGAAAGTGTTCCAACGACTTTAGCTTGGTTTATTATCTTGCATTAGTTCTTTTAATGCGTGATATTCTTGCATTAGTTCTTTTAATGCGTCCCATCATTTAATCCTACCATTGCAGAAAACAACCAAAATATGACGTACGCTTATGCCATTCGCATTCGCCACGGGGCCCCGTCATTACCCGTTAGGTTACTTAACTAACGACAGAGCGGGGGCTGGGCTAGCGCGTCTGTAAAACATAAGCAACGCCTAAATAATATCATATATAGATATACTGCAATGATAAACATTTCAGATCACAGATAAATACATTGGATATACTAGCAATCTGTAATTTGTACGAGCCTGTAACAAAAACAGATAACACGGTCGCGGTGAATAGCCAAAACCCCACCCAAGACCCCTACGGGTGCGGCAAACTACCCGCAAAGTACCCGAAGCGTAGCAACCTACCTCATCTCCATGAGTAGGCCACTCGACACTTCGGCATACCCGGTAGTTTGTGCACCCCTCCATGGGTCTATCCTAGGAGCAAAAACAGTAAAAAGAAATTATACAATGACGGCTACAACCCCGACCCGGTTGTGCGGCCGTACAAATAATTATTACATCAATTTACAAAATTACATGAATTGCAAGAAAAGAAAACTCTCGTCTCACAACCCCCGGCTATTCACCCGCGACAATCCAACATATTTATATACACATTCCAGCACATTACAGATCATGTATAACCCCGACCAATCGACTTATAGCGATTGGCCGACGTTCAATACATGCAAACATCACAGATATAACCATCATAGTCAAAGTGCAGTGAAGTTCGGAAAAATACGGAATTATAGGACCCCAAAAGGAAATTTCTTTTCTGGAAAATCTGGGCACATATAATATATTTCAAAAATCCCAAAACCAACACAGACACACACTGCACGAAAAACGATGCAGAGAAGACGACAAACCGCGGCGCTTCCGCAGCACATGCCTACCTCGTGCGGGGGAAGCGCGGCGGTTTGAACGAAACAGTGGACCGTTTTTCATGGGTGTTCTCACAAAACCCTGAGACGAATTTAGGAGTATAAAGTTTTTCATTTTGACCAGAAAAAATTTCAACAGAAACTCAGATTTTGTAAAAGTTTGGTTTTTGGATTTTTCCGGTTCCGAACTTCATTACACTTCACTACCAAGCTAGTTTAAGTTTAGTTAGTCTCTGATACCACTGTAAGTCCACGTTGCGACCCCCGGTTCTTACGGGGAGGCGGAAACGGTATAAAATCAAAATTTTAACGCAAGAGGCAACATGGACTAAGCTAGGTCGGGATCTTTACCTAAACTAAAACTAGCATACTAAGCTAAAGATATTTAGCTACTCGGATGAAGATGGTTATACCTAAACTTGAACACCTTCTCTTCAAGCTCCGATGGTGGTTCGATGGCTCCTTCTCGTTGTCTCCGTACGCCGAAGATAGATCCACTTGAAAGCTCCAACCTTTAGCTCCTTCTTCGTTCTTGGAAGAAACTAGTTCACTTGGTTTGCTAAACCTAGTGAACTAGAATGAGTAGAGATGATTTAGAATGGGATTTTATCTATGGTTCTTGATTCTCAACTCATGAGACAAGAGAACCATAGATCAAGAGAGGGAGCAAGAGGTTGAGGGTGAGAGCAAGAGGAGAGCTCAAGAACAAGAGAGAGAATGAGCAAGAAAGAATGAGCAACTCTTTTGTCTTTCACCCTCTCATAATCCAAAGTGATCATAACTCATCATATCAAAAAAGTCTTATGTGATGGTTAGAAGCAACCATAACCTTATCATGTCATGCACTCATTTTACTCAAATGAGCAAGCAAGAAAAAGTCTTTGGCATGAAATGATAACCATGGTTATCATGATGGTCAACTAGTCAAGCCTAGTCAACCGGTCAACAAGTCAACAAAAGTCAACAAGTCAACAAAGTCAACAAGTCAACAAAAGTCAACAAGTCAACAACCATATCACCATAATACTTAATTAATATAATAGTTAATCACATATCATATTCTCATTAGGGTTGAGCAAAAAGTCAAAAAGTCAACGGTCAACTGTCAACAACCCTAATGAGAATCCGCTGTCTGTGCCTCCCTGTCAACTGTGCATACACACCCGCATCCGCGTTTCGAGGAACACGAATGCAAACTGGATAAATCCAATCCCATAAGGTACACTAGGATCTGGCTTAAACCAAAGCCCGCTAGTGTAAACTGTCCGGACACTGCACGTGCACAAGTGCACGGATGTGACCGAACCCTGTCGCAAAACCATGCGACCTGTCGCAATACCATGCGACCTCTACTCTTTTGCCTAAAGGCGAAAAGCTTTCTGTGTGGGACTCTAAAGACTCGACACTACGCTGGCAGTGGGTTTAACCACAGACCGCAAGCGGCACTAGCTGTGCGTAACGGTCCCCAGGTAATGCCGACAAGAAGACCGACGAGGCGAAACCCATCTGAACTCCTACTGAGCCTGAGTGTGACATTCTCCGTACAGTCCGGTCTGTTCGTCTGATACATCGCATGGCAGGCCTAGGGGGCGGTAAACGTCAGTCCCCCAATAGCGGTACAAGTCGTGCCGGAGTGAAGCCCAATACACCCTGAGATAACACTGGAAACCTACCAGTATATCTTGTTTGCCCTGGCCAGGGACTACTCGTGTAATGGCTCTCCTAGACACAGCGCGATGTCAACCCCCAATACCGGGAGAGACGAATCCTGTCTAACCGTCACTGCCTCCAAGTGCTTCGGGACTGCACCCAACCACCACCTGTTTGCACGACTCCTTTGAGCCGTGGTAGGGTAGTGATCAAAGTACAGTGGGAACACACCCGAGGCGAAGTGACAGTGTCAAGTCAGCGGACTAAGCTGTACTCATGTCACCTGGGAACTGATAACTGACGATAGGTATAATACCAACTAGTCAGTTCCCGACGAGTCCTGTCCAGTGTACCCGTAACCTAACGAGCACCCGCATACTATCTCAAGTACGACGTACTGACGGCTGTGGGACAGACCGTCTCCCACACTGGGATGAGAAGCGCATGCGCTGGTCTACTCCGGAGTATCGATGCCCTGTCTCGATAGTCCTGCGACCAAGGACCTGAATAAGGATGTGCTTATAGATTACCCAGCTCCCACTAGTGTGACTGCCATCACAACGCTGGTAATCAAGCAAAGATCCTGAGGGCTCCACTAATGCGTATAAGTGATATACTGAAATAAACACAAGTACACATTGAAGTAGAAACAAACCAAGTAGCATAGTACTATTTTGAGCAAGATTGTATATACAAGGTGAATATCCCAAGCATCCATTAAGTAATATACAAACTAGTATGATACAGTAATGGACTCTAGGGCATATACACTAACAATATAAACATATGATTGAATTATTAACCATGGTTAAGGATGATTGGATGAGAACAAGTAGAGAAACAACTAGGGTTAGGGTTTGGTTGAGTTAATAATGTGTCATCACAAAATATCCTAACCTTGACAAAAGAAATAGCTTCTAGAAGGAACTTGAAGCTACTAACCCTAATCAAACCCTAACCTTAATTAATCATCCTTAAACATGTTTAACAATTAATCATATCATGTCACAATAATATATATCACATATATATTATATATTTGCAACAAAAGAAAATAATACAATTAACATATATCGCATATATATCAATGTATCATCCCGCGAGAAAATGAAATAATAAAGTAAGCCAATATTAGTTAATATAATAATATATCATATATATTATTATATATTAAATCATCGAATCAACACTTGATCCGACGATCCGGCTATATCGAATATAACCGACTAATATATCAAGTACCGATTTATCGAATCAACACTTGATCCGATGTCCCGGTTCATATCTTAATATCGCGAGAATATAATACGATATCCCATATCGCATTATTCTCGTTCCTGCGCATATCACATATGTGCCTCTACACCGTTTCGCCTGAGCCAAGAAACTTCTGTGTAGGACTCTAAAGAATCGTCAATACGCCGGTAGCAGGTGATGATCATATCAAACACCCACAAGCTGCAAGCGGTCAGCTAAACGTAACAGCCACCCAGGTATTGAGCGATCAGAAGATCAACAAGCTAGCCTGTGCGTTCTCCTGTGAATCCAACCAGTAACACTCCCGTACAGTCCGGTCTGTTCGTCTGATATGTCGCATATCAAGTCTAGGGGTGGTATACGTCAGACCCCAGTAACCGATAAGTCGTGTCGATGTATGGCTCATAACGGGTCGAGAAACTACTAGTAACACTTACCAGTAAATCTCCATATCAGCCCTGGCCAGGGACTTCCAGTTATAGCCAATCGAACACAGCACAACATCAACTCCCTATACCGGGAGAGACGAATCCCCTCCTATCGCTCATTGCCTCCATGTGATTCGGGACTGTACCCAAAAGCCACCGTTTTGCACGCCCTCTTGGACGTAGTAAGGTGGAAATCAAAGCACAGTGGGAATCACACAAGACTCTATGACGATCTCGGGTCTACAGACTACCCTGTACCAGTGTCACCGGAGAACCGCCATCTGACGTGTGGTATATCACCATCTGGGAGTTCTCGGCGAGTCCGTCCAGTGTACCCAGTCTCTACTGAGCACCCGTATACCATCTCTGATGTCTAACACCGATGGATATGGGATCATCCATCGCCCATCATATGGGTCAAGATGCGTATACGCTAGTCTACTCTGGTGTATCGATGCCCTGTCTCGATATACCCTCGACTAGGAACAGTTATAGGATGTACTCATCGACCACCGCGGCCCCACTAGTATGATCTCATCATAGTCCCAGTAGTCGAGTACAGATCCTAAGGGCTTTATCAACATGTGAGAGTAAAACAGTAAACCAATACAAGTCAACATGTTAAGATAAAGTGAAACCAAATAGCATACTATCATGACGAGCAAGAAAGTCATCTCTATATATAACCAAGCATCCATTATAATATACATCATATGTACCACAATGGCCTCTAGGGCATATACATAACTAACACATACTGTTGGTAGTAAAGCAAGATCCTAAGGGCTCTATCAAAGTGTAACATGTAATCAGTCACCTGAACATGTACACGACTGATAAAGGCAAACCAGATAGCATACTATCATCTCGAGTAAGACTGTCCTACCGGTATAGGTCCTCCGCAATCATTGCAATCACGTACCTGCGATCCAATAATTGACTCTGAGGGCACTATCTCCAACATCAAGGGCCAGTCACGTGCTATTTCGGGTTGTGACAAAGTTGGTATCAGAGTGCTAGGTTAACCTTGCTTCAAGTCTAAGTTTGATTATGCAGAGCCTAGAGCGTTTGTATATATTCGGAACTTAGGCTTGACCTTAGGGAACTTAGACTTAGTCGAGGGGGTATTAAACCCGAACATTCGTCGCGTAGGTTGACCTTGGTTGATGGAGTAGGTGACTTCAGTAGTGTGACGTACCGTCTGTATGTTCCGCGGCATACTTACGATACGCTACTCCACTTAAGGAGCCTTAGGATGTACATTTCCTTGTACAGTATTATATTCATTCCTATGATCTATCCTCATCGATATTGGTTATGATTTTGCTGCCACGATTACACGGGCAGAAAGAGCTACGGCTAGAGTTGCGGTCAGCATAAGCTCGTCACAAATGAGGACTGACCAGGGCGTGATTCCGGAGACATACAATTGCATAAAGGCGTCGTTTTATTGTGTTTTCGCGCCATGAGCATTTGATGGATCGCTTTTACGGGATTTCTCAGACGTGCAGATCAGCACCAGAGGATCAGGCTACTGCTAGAGGCCAGCCAGAATGTGATGACCATTTATGTATCGCTTATTCATGATGATTGAGGCACTGTTCAGCGTACAAACGAATGAGCCAGTTGTTGCTTCAAATGACGAGATATCACCAAGATGTTGGAGCTACTGCAGCATGAGTATATACTTAGAGATATGATGGAAGGTCGCTAGTCACCCGAGGATGAATGACTAGGACATGTGGTTCGTTCGCTTACCCCGATGCGAGGTCATCAGATGGATTGATTCTAGCTAGAGACGACTTCACGCAGGTACGTTAAGAGTCGATGGAGACGATCAAATGTCAGGAGCCCATTTTCCAAGTTTAAAGTATTCAGAGACAAATGCAAGTAATGCTATGGACCCTCTAGAAGAATGAAACCCTAACTCGACGTAATGATCATGGAACGCCTTTGAACCTTAGGGTTTGCGGCAGTTTAGCGGTGCCATTTGTGAGGCTTGGGTTTGCCATTCTACGGTTGATCCACAGGTGCTGTGGCATGTACTGGAGCACTATTAAACTGTACCCAAGATGTTTAGCTCTTAGGGGAATTATGGAACCTTGACGAATCGATCGAAAGGCTTGACATCTTTCGGATATCATGTGACAGGATGCATTGCTTGGGAGACACCAGATACGAGTATAGCCGTTGGAGCACAGTCCATGCAGCCACGATGAGACGAGTCCGAAGCAGTCGACAATAGAGAAGAGTGGAGTAAGAGATTCGTACGAGATCTTGAAGAGATGTTGTTCCACTCCGCCGACATCAGAGATGTGATGCGCATGCAGAGGCGTTGATTATTGATATATCTTTCAGAAGGAGTCGCGATGAGAATGCAGCCGTTCCGGAACAAGAAATATATATAGTAAAGGGTGGTAACTTCCGGGCAAATCGGCAGAAACGAGATTTGAGAGAGACCTCGACAGGACCTTTCTGGAATACTATACGAGAAGACTTGGACCAAGGAGCGGTCATATTGCGCACACCTAACAGGCCAGAGTTCGGTATCGTCGACGAGATAGTTGGCCAGAGATCTGTAGAAGATGTGCCAGAGCGGGACTGTTTCCGTCGTCATTCCATATTAGGTCGTTGAGCCGAGGAACTATCGACGACTGTATTTATGATTTGTGATTTGGTGATTCGATTATCACGTATCCGTCACCTTGGATTTCGGTATTTTAGGCGATCTATTCGCATGATTTAGTCTTGATGACTGAGTTGCATGATATTTGTTTTTGTGCGCCATGGTTGCACCTACTGGGTATTTATATTTTGTGCATAGTTATTACACTTGAGTTATGCATTATACACCGTTGTGTTGATTTATGATTTGTGCACAGTTATTGCACTTGATATCGTTTTGTGGCTTGGCTGCACATGTTTATGACTTCATGGACTTTATACAGTTGAGTCGGTTTTATGCATATGATACGCACACGATTTGGTATTTGCACTCGGTATAGTTCACATATGCTTGCAGTGCATTGATACGTATTTGTGCACCACGGTTGCACCTGATTTCGATTCTGATATTGATGTTGATTTCGTGCACTCTGTGCATTTGATTTGGATTCTTGCGCATATTTGGCGCACTTGGATTGGATTTTGCATATGTTCGGCGCTTGATATTGGATTTCGTGATTTCGTGCACGTTGGATGCATATGATTTAGATTCTATTCGTGCATGATGGATGCACCTGATTTGGATTTTCGCGCATGTTGGGTGCATGTTATGAGATACGATTTTGGTGCACACCAGATGCACTGAATCGGGATTCCTCGTGCATATCAGATGCACCTAATATTTGTTGTCAGGCACCCCCGTTGCCTTTGACAGGTGTTTCGTGCACACTCGTTGCACTTACATGTTGTTTCTGTGCACATGTATGTCACATATATGGAATTTGATTCCCGTGCACACCAGACGCACGTAGCATTCTTATGCACATTTTGGGACTTATTTCTTATGGAGCAGTACGTTTGTATGATATTTGCTATTTGTTTTCATACTGAGCATGACTAGTCAGAGGACAGTACCTGGATATATTTTGCATGCATTGATAGTTATCGAAGGGATTTCCAAAAAAGGGAGCTATAGTCTCAGTATTTACCTACGTGTCTGATATGACACGAAACGTTTAAAACAAGGAAACCCTTCTAAATTGTTTTTAAAACGGCGGAACATACATGTTAAATAAAAGATATATACATATATGGTTATTTTCTTACAGTAGACGTCCGCCACTGTGCAGTGTTATGCGCATCGCACAGCGACTTAAAAAGGTTTGGCATGCATTTCCTTCAGATATCTGCATGTATAAATTTGATGTTTGCATGTATAGTTCTGATTTATATCATATTGGTTTTCGTTTTGGATTTGACATTTGATGTCTTCCCCATGACTCCAATGATTGTGGGATGCTTGACGGAGTTTTGTTTTTGAGTTATCTGCTCATTGTTCATGTGCACGAATTACGCTACAACGTGTTTTATGTATTGATGGTTTCGGAGCCCCGACGACTTGCACATTTTACTGAAATATTTTAGTAGTGAGGAATTTAAATTTAAATTCACGGACCGAATTTCTTTAAGGGCGGAAGATTGCAACATTTCAAAAAAATAAAATATTATTTTTGGGAATTTTTATAATTAAATAATAAAATATTGAATATTTTAATAAGGCGGGATAATTAAATACCGATAAATTGGGGAAAATTTAGAAAATTATGGAAATTACTAAAAAGAGCGTGTTTTATATGTGAATTATGCAAATTATATGTTTTTATGATTAATTATACGCTATTTAGTGCTAATCGTGATTAAATATCGCTAATCGCGCATTAAGCTTGTTTTGTGCAAAACATGCACATGTCTTTTTTAACACTTGTTACATTTTTCTCATGGCTTTTATTCATGTTTTATATCATGGTTGTTGTTTTTAGTTGAGAGGGGAAAAGAATGGAAAAGAAAAAAAAAGAAAAGGGAATAAAGAATGGAGGGATGGGCATGAGAGAGAGTGAGAGGGTATGGGGTCAAACCTTGGACCAAGCTCCCATTACTTCATTTCTTTATCATCTTCTCTCCTCTCCAACACCCTTGCTGCTGCTGCTGTTGCCGCTCTCACTCCCCCCCTCTTCAATCCTTTCAAACACCCTTAAAAACATCTCAAAACCCCATCTCCTCTTCACAAAAAAAGTGCATGAGCTCACAAGCTACACTATGGACCAAGAAAAATTTGATTTTGGTGCCCTATGGGATTCATGGGTGAAAAATGAGGTAATTATTCCATCATTGGTGTAGAATTTCCATTGCTTTTACATCCATGTTTGTTTAGAACCGATTTTGTGTCGTTTAGTGAGATTTGGAAATTTCTGGTTAGGGTTTATGGAATTTTTGAGTTGTTATATGTAATTGAGCTTAGTAGAAGCCACACAAACCCCCTAATGCTAGAATTCAGACCTAAACCAGAGACTAGAACCCCGGAATACGGATTTAGAAATCCGATATCGGAAGAATTGTGGATTCTGTGTGTGTATATTGAAATCCGCTAACACCCGGGTGACCTGAAAATTTATTTGCAAACACAGAGAGATCAGCAGGCAACCTAGAACCAATACCCAAAACCCTAGCCCCTAATTCTTCAACCTGGCCGCAGTTATATTCTTTCTGGCCGCAATTTGTGGCCAGAGCAGGGGTTCTGGGATCCGTGTTGGTTCTGTAGCTTTATCTCCTGTAAACAAGACCCTTGGCATATACAAAATTGACTAATTTGACCTAGGGTCAAATCTGGGACCATTTTCAAGAGTTGTTGTTTTGATTTGTGGTTTCGTTTTGCGTATTTTGAATTTTGGATATTGTAATTTGTGTTGTATTCGATCACTTGACGTTTGTACGTCGAAATCGAGTGTTATTTGGTGGTTTTGAAAGCGTAGTCCATAAGTTCTAACTTATAGGCTTTTAGCGTGTCGTTTTGGTTTTGATTTGGGTTTTAATGCGACATGATACGTTATGATGTGTAGGTACCCCACGAAAACTTCGAGACGACAAGCGAGCACGTGGCGATGTCAGCAATGGAAAGCGAAAAGCAAAGTGAGTAGATTATATCTACGGGGGAAGTCGGGTGGATGGCGTATAGCGCCCCCGTAGTTCGATGTATAGTATGCTATATATATACTATATTTATATGATATCTTTTATGTGTGACATGGATATTCAAGATATGATTAGGTGTTCAATGGTTAGATTAGGGTTATTAGAAGTGAACTAGTATAGCTTCTTAGTTGCGAACCCTAGAATAGGTTTACACCCACACGCGCACACATGTTTACTTTGTTTTACTTATGCGTATATGGGGATACGTATATATATATATACACACACACACATAGGTATAGGACGACGTATATATATACACGAATACCTACACATGGATGATGAGGATAGTGGATGATATTTGGAGATGAGTCGATGAGTTTGGGCATGGTGCCATGACATCGGTGATATGATGTAGTTCGTATTATGAAATACTACATGAGTTATAGCGGGCCTTTAGGCGTGTGTCTTCATACACGCACCATATATTTAGATGGTATCAATTGTACTAGACTTAGATCAGTACCCCAGTTCATGAGATATGATGATAAGGATACCAGATAATTGATGAGATAAATGTGAGATCGACCCGTACCCAGATTTGGATGCCGTACGACGGATTTACGTACAAGTTATATATTAATGATTGATCCGCACTCTTGACTCAAGGATGTCATATTGTATATTGTATCGTATGTGATACTATTGAGGCGGGATCACCGACTATTATATATATATATATATCGACTCAGATTTAGGTGGTTTCCATACCCTTTCGATTAGCTTGTTAGTTAGATCTGTAGTTTACTTAGTAGATGTTAGACTAGGCCCGAGTCATACCTTTTTCAAAACTAACGAATCGTGAGTATTTTAAAGAAAGGCTAAAGGATTCTACGGATATTTTCAAAAGACGCATCTTTTCTTTAAAATACCGTAGCCCTTATTTTTCTAAACACCACGATTCGTCTTATTTCAAATAGCAAAACTGTAT
This sequence comes from Agapanthus africanus, assembly GCA_030015575.1. Classification (NCBI taxonomy): domain Eukaryota; kingdom Viridiplantae; phylum Streptophyta; class Magnoliopsida; order Asparagales; family Amaryllidaceae; genus Agapanthus; species Agapanthus africanus. The sequence continues at coordinate 201,725,265 of CM057350.1, forward strand.
GGCATTTACATATTGATGTAGATTCTTCACTGTTGTGTATATTATTCATTTCTGCATATTCTTGCTATTCGCATCGTATTGCATGTTTACATGTGTTTATTGTTATATTAAACCCATGCTGTCAGGACACCAGCACCATTATCGATGATGCGTATGTTCCACGTACACCTGCATGCCGGCTCACACACTTCATCATCGATAATTGCCAGGTCACTGCACAGTAAGATTGTTGCATCAGGATATGACTACTTGTACATCCATATTGGCGTACACATATATTGTACACCCATACTTGCATACATACGTATTTGCACATACATAGATGATTTTGGAGATTTGGGAACCGCAAGATATATTTTAAAACTGATTCATTTTAAAGGAGCGGTTTTCCCTCGATATTTGCATATTACTGTTTTATGTTGCATGATATACGGATATACTTACATTTCTATCACATGTCGCATACATCATACTTTATGATTTACGCATTGAGATATGCCATTTTCATGAGATTTCTGGATTTGAGAACCGTAGTCATTTTAAAAGAAAGTATGCATTGTTTAAAAACCCGGTTTCTCTTGATATGATATTTCAATGCGTCCACCATGAGTTTTCTCGGTTCTGAGACGTATGATATGTGAAACCCGATTCGAGGAGCTGGATGAGGCCGATTGCAGGTACATGGTGGACCCGGTATGGTACCCCAGGGCGAGAACGGATCTGTCGTGCAGTAGGCGATGAGCCTGGCAGAGGAACCACTACCTACCGGTGATTATAATTGAGCTCGGTGGATATCCGGAGGATACCGACCGGAGTTGAGAGATAATATGGGTCGATCTTGACTGACAGAGCCCGTGGGTCGATCCGGACTGACGGAGCCCGATATATGAGGATTTACGTGCCGATGCTGGGCACTGGTTTCATGATGTTTTCGAGTGTCGATGCTGGACACTCAGGTTCCATGATTTTGACGTGTCGTGAGGGACACACGTTGATTTACATCCTCATACTTCCATGCATATACTTTATGATATTTACCTGCATGATGTTTTGTGTCATTGGGTGACACGTAGATGAGATCCACATACATACAGACATGATTACATTGATGATACCTCATATTTATTATGTTGCTACCTGAGGCACTGGCACGAGCACTTGGTATTACATTGATGTATAGATGTCTACCCTTGCCATCTTATCATGCTTCAGACTTTATCATATTGAGGATATATATTATTACTGATCGTTTGACCTAGGATGAGTCATACATACGATTTTTGCTCTGTGATGTTTTCTATTCACGAGTTGGCAACTCACCCCCGTTGTGCCACAGTTCTTGCAGGTTTTGCCGTACAGGTTTCATTGCGGCTTTTCTGGTACACTGCATCCATTCTGGGTGATTGCTTTAGCAGGTGGGTTCACTCGCATCGTGACCACCCTTATATTTATTTTAATCAGTTGTATCTAGTAATTCCATTAACCAGACTTGTATATTTATTTCAGACTTAGAAAACCAGTTGTGTATTATTTCGACCTTAGAGTCGCGCGTTGTAGCATTATGGTTTTCTTGTTGATTTTGAGTTTCCTTTTTGGTTTTGATCCTCGCCCTTCGGCGTTGTATATTATATTGCTTGCGTGGTTGTGACCGTCGATTGACGAAGAGCTAGCTCCCGCTTGGGGATACCTTTTATCATTGTGCATATATTATTCTTGTTGTACCCTGTTTGGGGCCAGTATTTACAAAGGAAACTCTACCGAAATTTTCAAAAAAGACTTGAGGATTTAAAAAAATGCATATTCGGCTTACCTATTTAAAAAACCTTGTTTTTAAAACATGTTTTCTTCACTTCTTTAAAACTAATTTTCCTTTATTTATTATTTAAAATGGTTTTAGATTTCTGGGGTTTTGGCTTACTCGAATTAGATGGGGTCCTATAGATTTCATATGATTCAAGGGCCAGTCACGTGCTATTTCGGGCCGTGACAGAAACTTTTGAGAAATTCAAGGAATATAAGCTTGAAGATTGAGAACCAGACGGGTAGAAGTATTAATGTCCTACGATGTGATCGAAGAGACGAATACTTGGGCATGGAGTTTCTGGATTTTCTAAAAGGAGAATATGATTCTCTCTCAGCTTACTCCTTCGAATACACCACAGCACAACGGTGTATCGGGGAGGAGGTATCGCGCACTATAAGATATGATGCGCTCTATGATGAGTACTGTTGAGTTGCCTGTTTCCTTTTGGTGTTATGCACTTGAGAAGCTGCATACCTATTGAATGGGGTTCCATCCAAATCAGTGCCTACCACTCCATATGAGATATGGTATGGGAAGAGACCATATCTTAAACGAGTTAAGATATGGGGTTTTCCGGCCTATGTTGAAAAGAAAAATCCGGACAAGCTCGAGGCAAGGTCAGTTCTGTATAAGTTTGTTGGATATCTCGAACATTCGTAAGGGAATATCTTCTACCACACTGAGGAGCAAAAGGTGTTTTGTTTCTCAGCATGCCACCTTTTTAGAAAATGGATTTCTTGTGAAGAAATTAGTGGTCATGAGGTAGAACTGGAAGGAGTTCCGGCTAGACAAACTAACAGCTGATGATTTGGTGAAACCAAATGATTCAATAGTCTCCAACGAAGCTCAGCCTCTCCGCGAATCTGGTAGGGTTCCTCAACCACTTGAGAGATACTACGGTCTTCTCAGTGACAGTGGGAGCGAGGATTGCATCATGATAGATGATGGCCTAACTAGGTTCATACAGGCCATCACAAGTGGAGACTTTGTGGAATGGCTGGATGTTATGCGATCAAAAATGGAATCCATGTACACCAATAAAGTATGACTTTGAATGTTGCACCTGAAGGGGTAAAACCCATTGGGAGCAAATAGATCTTGAGAAGATTCTTGGTGTAAATGGAAATGTTGAGACTTTCAAAGCTATGCTTAAGTCCATCAGGATTAAAGCAAGCATCGCGGAATTGGAATATCTGTTTTGATGTGGCAGTCAAAGAGTTTGACTTCATAAAAATGGTAGATGAACCTTGTATATACAAGAAGGTTGTAGAGAGTAAAGTTGTCTTACATGTATTGTATTTCCTATGTTACACTCGGTCAAGCTCCTCTTATCACGAGTATTCTCAATAGAAGATCTGGATGATACCTACTATATCTTGTGGATTATGATCTATAATGATAGATTTAAGTGGATGTTGGGAGTGTCCCAAATCCAGGTACATTAATACAGTACTAAAGTGGTTTAGTATGGAATATTCTAAGTGTGGTGGTTCGCCCACTTACTCATGGATCACTCTCTCCAAAAATGTTATGTACCAGACAAGATATAGCTAAATCACTAGGTGTAATGATCAGTAATCAATCGGATATTGGGAGAATCACTGGACAGCTGTGGAGGACATTCTTAATTACTTGAGAAGCATTAAAAGAATGTTCTTGGTTCGAGCTTCCAGAGTGATAAGGTCGACTGAAATTTAGTCACATGCATTGTCTTTACCCTCAATGGAGGGACGGTATGTTGGAAGAGTTCCAAGCTATATACCATGGCAAACTAGACGATAAAGGCTGAATACATTGCTACCAACGATGCTGCCAAAGTGACTGTCTGGGCATTTCTTCTTCATGAGATAAACACGGTTCCTACCATTGAGCGTCCAATAACTGTTATTGTGACAACAATAGAGTTGTGGCTTTGGCCTAGGAACGCCGGTCCCATCAGCGATCCAGATATATTCTGAGGCATGTATCACCTGATCAGGGAGATGGTTGATCTCCAAGGGATCGAGGTCAGGAGAGTTGACGCGAAGGATAACACAGCTGATCCACTCACAAAGGACTTTCCCTAGAGAGACATTCTATAGGACGTAGAGTATGAGATACTACAACAAATGGCCTTAGTGCAAGTGGGAAATTGTTCGTTATATGTATGCCCTCTAGGCCATTATTGTACATGTGATGTATACTGTAGTGGATGCTTGGACATATATAGGGAGGAATTTCTTGTTCGACATGATATTATGCTATCTGGTTGCACTTTATCTTAACATGTACACTTATTGTCTCTCTATTACAAGTTGATAAAGCCCTTAGGATGAGTACTTGACTACCAGGATTAAGATGCAGATCATACTAGTAGGGCAGAGGTAGTTGGTAAGTACATCCTTTAAATGTTCCTCATCGTGGGAGTATCGAGACAGGGCATCAATACTCCAGAGTAGACTAGAGTATACGCTTCTTGACCCATATGATGGGCGATGGATGATCCCACATCCATTGGTGTTTGACATCAGAGAAGGTATACGGGTGCTCAGTGGAGACTGGGTACACTGAACGGACTCGCCGAGAACTCCTAGATGGTATTATACCTATCGTTAGATAGCAGTTCTCTGGTGACGCTGGTATAGGTTAGTCTGGCGACCCGAGATCGTCATAGAGTCTTGTGTGATTCCCACTGTGCTTTGATTTACAACTTACCACGTTCAAGAGATCGTGCAAAACGGTGGTTTTTGGGTATAGTCCCGAGTTATATGGAGGCAATGAGCGATAGGAGGGGATTTCGTCTCTCCCGGTATTGGGGGTTGATGTTGCTATATGCTTGATTGGCCATAACAGGAAATCCCTGGCCAGGGTTGCTGAGATCTACTGGTAAGTTTTAGCAGTAGTTTCTCAAACCGTTATAGACCTTGCATCGGCATGACTTATCAGACTATTGGGGTTCGACGTTATACCACCCCCTGGCTGTGATATGCGACATATCTGACGAAGAGACCGGACTCTACGATAGTGTTACTGATTGGATTCGCATGAGTATGAGTAGGCTTGCTTGTTGATCTTCTGATCGCTCAATACCCAAATGGCCGTTATGTTTACCAGACAGCTTGCAGCTTGTGGGTGTTTGATATGATCATCACCTACTGCCGGCGTATTGATGAGTCTTTAGAGTCCTACACAGAGGTTTCCTGGTTCATGTGAAACGAAGTAGGAGCACATATGCGATATGTGTAGGACCGAGATTAATGCGCGTATGTGATACCGCATTCTATTCTCGCGATATGTGATATCGGTCGGTTATATGTGATATAGCCGAGTTATCGGATCAAGTATTGATTCGATAAGTTGTTACATTTGATATTAGCCGGTTGTATGTGATATAGCCGGATTATTATATCAAGTGTTGATTTAATAATTTAATGTATAATTATATATTTGATATATTGAACTACATTAACAAATATTATCTCACTTAAACATTTCTTTTTCTCACTTGTGTGCATATAGTATATATATATATATATATTAATGTACATTTTATTTGTGTCATGCTTCATGGATGTATGAGACTCACACCATGCTTGATATAATGAATGGTTTTATTTATTTAATGTTAATCAAAATTAGATGGAAATTGGTTTAATGGTTGAAGCATGGAAAAGCTTGTGGAACCATTGACCAAGTCCACAAATTTTGTTTTACTTATAGATATTTATTAACCTAACCATTATTGTTTAGCCATGGTACATTCTCTACATGAGTTAGTGTATGATACTAACTCACCCATGGTTGCTATTCTCACCTCATGAGTTTCATTCTCATCTCTACTTCATCTTCTTCTTCCTCATGAAAAAGCTTTCTAGCTTTTGAAATGGTGAAGAAATATTGTGAGAAAAATAAATCTAAAGTGAGCCCAATTCCTACTTTATCATCCTCTACTATATTAGCCATTTAGTTTAGGATGTTTACTTCACTAATATACCATTAGTGAAGAGATAGCATGAGCTTGAGTCTTCTCGACGTAGATCATCTTTGGCCTCGAAGATTTCGAGCAAGCTTGTTCATTTCTTCATGTGAACCCTTACTAGAGTTCGGGTGTTCACTACTTGGAGCGAAAGGACTACTACACGGAGCTTTAGAAGTAAAGGAACGGTCTATAAAGATTGTATTTCTCATTCACTTAGATGTAAAGTTGTTTACATTGTTGTTTCGACTAAATCTCTAGTTATGATTCTAGGTTAGGGTTCTTTAGAACGGCAAAAATTTGGAATTGGCATGGACGATACCTCCCAAAACCTTGCTGCCACCCTAAGGAACCCTGCAAAGGTGGACGAGATTTACTGATTTGGATCGGTAGTTTCTCAATAGGTGATTGGCTACACACCGACATGACTTATCACGTTGTTAGGGGTCTGACTTTATCCATCCCCTAGACTCCATATGGGATACTCTTAAACGAAGAGACTGGACTGTATGGAGATTGTCATTTTCAGGCTCAGTAGAGATACGGACGAGTTTGCTTATCGACCTTCCTTTCGCTCAATACTTGGGTAGACATTATGTACAGCTAGTGCCGCTGACATGCATGTGGTTAAACTTACTGCCGGCATATTGTCGAATCTTTAGAGTTCCACAAAGAGTGTTTCCTAGCTCAAGCGAAATGATGTAGTGTACGTATTATGATACATACTTAGGTTCGATTAAAACACGTGTTTTTGTACACGTACTTTTAATCAGACATTTTGTTAATACTATCCGGTTTGAAAGATAGCCAGATTATCACATTTGGATGAAATGTGAGCTGGTATTATATATCTCTTTTAGTATCTCTTTTTTCGGTATTCGTATTTTGACAGAATACAGTATTTATACGAATATGGGTATTTGGATAAATACGTGTATTTGTGTCTTGATATAAATACGAGTATTTGTATCTTAATACAAATACAGGTATTCATATTTTATACGAATACAGGTGTATTTATTTTGATACGAATACGGGTGTATGTATTTGTAGTATATACTTCTATTAGTGTATGTGTATATATTTATATATGTGTGTGTACATATGAGGTGGCTATCTCTTCTCTTCTCATCTCGTCTTCTTTATGTAAGAATGGTGTAGACTTGTGACCCACCATGGTGAGTCACAAGTCCACCCATTCATCACATTAAAAGAAAAGATGAAAAGAAAAGAGAATGACTATTCATGAGCCATGCTTGTTTTTCTCTTCACTATCACCCTTGATCTTCATTCTTCTCTTCTCTTGAGTTTTTGTTAATGGAGAAAGAAGAAAAGAAAAGAGAGAACATTTAGAAATTAGTCACTACTACATCCCAGTGATCAATTCTTAGTAAGTTTTGATCATTGGTTGCTTCCCTTTGCTTTTAGTGTGAAGGTAGAGCCTAAGCTAGTGTTCACTCGGGTGGATCATCTTCGACAAGGAAGACCGACTCCAAAGCTCGTTCCCGGTAGATGTGGGAGCTAAACAAGTGGCAAAGAAGACGAATGATACGACTATAAAGATAGCTAACACCTATCCGAGTAGTTAACTCTTTCTTGTATGCTTGTTTAGTGTTTAGATTCGATTCTAGGTCGTAGTAGTTCGTGCTCTTAATTTGAAAATTTTCGTTTCATATTCTGTATTGGCCACAAATTAGCGGCATGAGCACGAGCGTCTAGTTATAACTATTTCCTATAATGACGCTAGGGTACGTGCATAGTTAGATGATATCTTGTATAAGATTTGTTGGATATAGGTGCCCTTAAGACAATTATTGTAATTGAAGAAGGACATATACGGAGAACAATCTTTTAGAGATGATAGTATGCTGTCTGGTTTGATTTTATCTGTCATGTGTATATATTTTACATGTTGTCATGTATCGATAATACATGAGATAAAGTCTTTAGGATTTTGCTTGATTACCAGGACTATTACTGGGATTATACTAGTGGGGCTTGGTTGTCCATAAGCACATCCTTAAAAGTCTCTGGTCATAGGAGTATCAAGACTGGGCATCGGTATTCTAGTTTCACTAGTGTATATGTTTCTTGACCCTGTACAGGACGATGGATGATCCCATAGCCATTGGTGTTTGACACCAAAAGTTATATACTGGTGCTCATAGGAGTATGAGTTACACTGGACAGACTCATCGAGAACTCCTATATGGTATTATACCAATATCAGGTAGCAGTGCTCTGGTGACGATAGTACAGGGTAGTCCCTTGATCTGATATCGACACAGTGTCTTGTGTATGTTCCCACTATATTTTGATTACTACCCTACCATGACTCTACTAAGTTGTGCAAACAGGTTTTAGTTGGGTATAGTCCCATAGCACATGGAGGTAGTGAGCGGTCGAGCAGATTCATCACTTCCGGTATAGGGAGTCGATATCGTAATGTGTGGGGCATGACTATAACCAAAAGTCAGTGGCCACTGCAGTTGAGATAAACCGATAAGTGTTATCAGTTGTAGCTCTGTTGGTTATGTGTCCTCTGTTAGCACGATTTATCAGGTTATTGGGGGTCTGACAGTTTCCACCCCCAAACCCGGTATGCGATACTCTTTGACGAAAAGACCGGACTGTATAGTATTCGTCGCTTATAGACTTTGGCGGGTCCGGATGATTTCACTCATCGACCAGCCTTTATCTTGCTTATACCTGGGTAGAAATTACATGCAGCTAGTATCGCTGACGTGCATGTAGGATAACCCGTGAGAGGATTGAGTCTAAAAGTGTTTCGGATTCAATCGGATATAATCATGTTTAACCTATTGCCAGCGTATTGACAGGTCTTTAGAGTCCCGCAACGAAAGTGCATGCCCGGGTAAAATATGATGTGGTGTGCGTATGGGATACATGCGGGAGTTCGATTAAATGGTTTATTTAATCAAACGTCCAGATATACTGGCCGGTTTAAAAGCCGGAACATTAAGTCAAGTGTTGACTTGATAACCGTATTTAGATGCGGTTTTTTATATTGTGTATTTGACACATACACTCTCTATAGTATATGATATTGATATGATATTGATGGCCAGTCGTGTATTTGATACATGATGTGTATATGTATATGATACATATACTTATCTCATTTAATTTGTGTATGTGTGAGAAAGAGAGAGATATGTGTTGTGTGTGTGTATAACGTATTATATTAACATAAATGGTAGCGCCCTCCTTCTCTTTCTTTGTGTGACAACATATAGGAGAGAGCGAGGGAAAAAATGTGGCATATATTATATGATAAAGGAATTAAATGAAGAAGGATTATTCTTTTAATTAGCCATCTTTTTTATCATCTTCTTCTTCCTCCAAGATTAGAGCTTGCTCTCTACATTAATGGTAAGTCTAGAATAGTGAGGGAAATGGAAAAAGAGAGAGTACCCATTATTCACATCACCTCTCTTTACACCTAGCAAGTCTCTAGATGAAGTTTCCTCTCATTCGATGAGAAGTTGGAGCTTTGGGCATGTCACCTTCACCGTGGATCATCTACGGCGAGACAGTCGGCGTGTATGCTCTTTGGGAGCTCACGAAGTCTAGCGCGGGTCTTCTGATGGTGATCAGACATGCTACAAAGGTTGTAGCGCCTAAACTTGTCTTTATTTTTTTTGCAACTACTAGAATTTGATATGATCTATGGTTGGAATTAATGCTAAGTTTGCATAAATTTTTGTTATGTTTTCTACCGCGGTCCGCTAATGAAGCGACCCTAGCACCGATCTCTAAAGCATACACACACACATGTTATATATTATGTTAACATATATAGGTGGGGCCCTCCTTCTCTCTCTTTGAGTGACAACAAAGAGGAGAGAGGGGGATGAGACTTGTGCCATATTTAATATGACAAAAGGATTATATGATGAGAATAATTTATATAATATGCTATCATATTTCATCTTCTTCCTCCTCTCAACTTTTGAGCTTGCTTACTACTTTAATGGCAAGTTAGGATATAGTGAGGGAAATGAATAAATAGAGAGTACCCATTAATCACAAAACCTCCATTAACACCTAGCAAGTTTCTTAATGGAGTTTTCTCACTTGATGATGAGGGTGGAGCTTCGGGCATGTTGCTTTCACTGAGGATCATCAACATCGAGGCAGTCGGCGTCTTAGCATCTTCGGGAGCTCACGAAGTCTAGAACGGGTCTTTCGATAGTGATCAGACATGCTACAAAGGTTGTAGCCTCTAGACTTGCTCTCTAGGTTTTTATAGTTTTATAATTGCTAAGTATTTGAACATTCTAGGCTATGGATGGTTCTATGTTAGAAAATTATTGTTTTTCATATTCCGCCGGGTCCGCGAATGTCACTAACTAGGACCTATCCCTTACATGGCAATCGCCCACTTGCACTTACGATCAATTATTATGGTATCGCATACACAACTTCTCTGCCAAGAGTTTCGCAAACCGTGTTCAAGAAACAGCCTCAGTGAATGGATCTGTCACGACCCGGAAAGGCACATAACTGACACTTGAGTCATGTGAAGTCTATAGGACCCTACCTAATTCAGGTAAGCCAAAAGCCCAGAAATCTAAACCTTTTTACGAGAAATAGTGGAGGTGCAGTTTTGAAATAAGGTTTACTGAAATCAACTTAATCTTATATATATACATAAGTAGTGATATATGAAAACGCTATATTTGTATCTTACTTGAAAACCCTTTTGTCGTTTGAAATTTGGGCAGCACCTCCTTTGTATATTTTAACCCGAAAATGGTACAACAATATAATATAAGGCATCCCTAAACGGGAGATAGCTCTTCGCCAAATGGCGGAATCATCCTATAGATGGGTCTTCCTAGATCAAGCCCCTAAGGTCTTCTAAATTCCCTATTCGCTAAGTATCCAAATATCACATCCAAACTTAGTAATATAGTAATACCCTATTCTACGGTTGCGGGGGAGCTATACGCCATCCACCCGACTTCCCCCATAGATATACATCTACTCACCTCGATCCTTACTTACCGAAGTCGATGACGCCTTGCTTTTCCTTGTCGTCCCGAAGTCCACGCGGGGGTACCTACAGTTCCCAAGCACATCGTATCGTAAAACAAGACTCAAATTCAAGAAATGCCGATTTGGCACACGAAACACACATAGGTTAAAACCTATGGTCCACGCAAGGAAAAAAACCAAACAACTCTTACCGTCGATGTACAAACGTCAATCGACCGAGATAAAACACAATTACGAAAACTCAAATTATTAAAACTGCAAAATGAAAACAGCAACTCAAGAAAACACTCCCAGATTTGCCTCAGGTGAGAATTGGGACATTTAGCATATAGGATAGGTCAAGTTAACAGACAATGGAGCCATGGAACAAACACGACACCCAAAGGCCAAGTCAAGGCCGCAATTTGCGGCTATATTTCATAAAATTGCGGCTAGATAAAAACATTAGGGGCTCGGGTCTCAGGGTTAGCTTCTAGGTCGCCTGCACATCTCACTGTTATTGCTATATATTTTTCAGGGTTCACTAGTTGCAGTAGATCCTATAATATCATCACAATTCCCATAAAATCTAATATCGGCAAATTCTAAGTTCATGGTTTGGGGGTTAAGTCTCAGGTTGTGTCCGTAATTCTAACACTACAGGGGTTGTAGTTACTAATTACACCTCAAATATATCCTCACAACTCAAGATAAACCCTAACCCTCATCTTGAAATTTCTCAAAGTTCACTAAACCACATCGGTGAAATTCTAAACTATGATAGGATATAGGAAACACCAAAACATAACTAAAAGGGTGGGAATTATACTATATTTGGCAACTCAAGAATTTTCTTGAGTTGCTCAACGTCCTCAAAGTCCAAACTTGATGCCTCCATAGGGTTGGTAGTGGGGTTAGGATCATTTTTTGTGAAGGTGACATGGTTGTTTGAGGTGGTTTTTGGGATGGCCATGGGTTGTGGAGGAGGTGGAGGGTGGAGTATGAAGGAGATGAAGAAGAATGAAGAAGAGAAATGATGTGAAAAAAATAATAAGGGGATGGCTCAAGACTAGAACCTTCTCTCCCTCTCTTGTTCTCTTTCACTTATCCCCTCAACCATGACACAAGTCACCTCACCCTCTCTCTCTCTTTATTCTTTTCTTTTCTTTTTCTTTTTCTCTCTTTTTTAAAAGAAACAAACCATTTGCAAATAAAAGAAGCCATCGTTCAATATAAATGTAACAAGTGTTGCAACATGTTATATTGCATGACATAAACAAAATTAATGCATAATTAGTGAAATATTAATCATATGCAATTAATTGTATAGCAATTGTAAAATGTCCAAATCATATAAATTCTTTCAAATCAATAACTCATATTAATTTTCCAATTATTTTTCAAACTATAAGTATATAACTATACTTCTTCATTAAAATCAATTTCCATAATTTTATTATATTCATAAAATTTAGTATTTTATTTATTTAAATTCCAAAAATAATATTTTATTTTTCTGAAATGTTACAGGATCGACTACAATGTTTCTAACATTATCTCTATGTATCTCAACTTCGCGAAGATCAACTATCATCCGAACTGAATGATGCTTGCCTTAGAATTAGTTTAGATAACCGATGGGATCATGTTCATAAATGAATGTATTTATCCAAATAAATCCTAAGAATGTATCGTTTTCTAAGTCATAATCAGCATCCATCGCCATGACTACCTCAGTATCCCGTTTGCAACTCCTTCCAATATACTGCTACTCAGAAGAAGGTAAACTAATAACTCGCGACAGACTATATGTCATCCATGTCATCTTGGAAATCGGAATTGGTAACCGCCACCAGATGGAGTCTGCAATTACCATACACAAAGATCATCTCACATGTTCTTCATTGCTTCCCATATTTCTTCAGGATTGGGCTAATATCTGCTAAGTACAGTAAGTGTAAAAGAATTATCTGGTCCAATAATGACATCGTATGATTGACCCAACTGCCAAAACAAATGGAATGGTATTCATGCGAATCTCTCTCATCATCAGTCCAGAAGACTTCTGTTTGGAGAGGTTGACTCCACTACTTGCGGGTACACTACCACGCGAGGAGTCGTCCATTCTAAACCATTTTAGAATGATGTCTGGGTACCTGAATTGGGACAATCCCAAAACCAACCTAGATCTATCTCTATAAACTTAGTCCCCGGATCTATATATCAAATCCTATGTGGAGGAACATCTGTGACAACCATATTTTAACCGATTGTAGTATAAGAACATCACTTCCTATCAAGAGTACGTCATCCACATCAATATGAGGAATTTGACATTACTCCCTACAGCCTTCTTAAAAAATAGGTTCATCTATAATTTTGATAAAGTCAAACACTTTGACCGTAACATCAAATAGATGATCCATCTCTACTTTAGTCTACAAATAGACTTAAGAAAGTTGCACACATTCTGCTGCTCTCACTGACTAAGATAACCCTCTGCTAGACGTTATAGTCATGGAAAAACAGCAGTGGCAAGTTATATCCATATGGACTTCAGTACAGACACTGAAGAAACGGTTTCATCACAATCCATACAGGGTATTTGATGAAAACCGTTTACTACAAGTCTAGACTTATTAGGTTACTACCTTTCCAATTACATTGATCTCAAAAGATTTACTTTCTTCTTATGGGTTTTACCCCTTTCAGGAGTGCCCAATAAAGTCCATACTTTGTTGTAGTGCATGGAGTCCAACTTAGATAACTTTGCATCCATCCATCAGTCGGAAATCACCACTTCATATGGCTTGTTGATCACATGATGCAAACCTCCTTGTCACCGTCTACAAGAAAACCAAAGTATCTCTCGGGTGGCTGAGGTCACCTACTAAATCTGCGGAGCAGCTATGGTCTATCAGGATCAATTGAATCTTCAGGTTCTACTAAATTTTCAATAACCATTTACGGTTCTGGAATCACTTCCAATTCTACCATACTCCTACTAATTTCTTTTTCAAGAAATACCTTTACCAAAGGAGGTGGCGAGTCAAGAACAAAACAAATTTTGTTCCAGAAAATGGTAGAAGTTATGTCTTTGCCTAAGCTTGGGATAACTCACAAACTGCATGTTACTGAAACGTGCCTCGAGTTTGTCCAGATTATATTTTTAAGCACAAACCGGATAACTCCACATCTTAACTACCTTAAGATGTGATCACATTCTATATCACATATAGAATATGTGGCACTAATTTAGATGGAACCACTATCAATTGATATGCATCTGTTTCTGGTACATATCCCCTAATTAAAAGAAAAAGATGATTCGGCATTACTCATCATGGAGCACACCTGTGGAGGAGTGATCTGAGAGAGAATCATATTCTCAATACGGAATACCTAATACCAATCCCTTGTCCGTTTGGACATTGGACAACATACATCAATATGCATAAGTGTTAGTTATATGTATGCCCTAGAGGCCATTACTGTACATACATTGTATATTGTAGTGGATTCTTGGACATATACATGGAGAACTTTCTTGCTCGACATGATAGTATGCTATCTGGTTGCACTTTATTAACATGTTAACAAATACTGTTTTGTGATCACAAGTTTATAAAGCGCATAGGATATGTAATTGACTACTAGAACTATGATGCAGATCATACCAGTAGGGCCAGAGTAGTCCACAAGTACATCCTATAAACTGTTCCTAGTCGAGAGTGTATCGAGACAGGGTATCGATACTCCAGAGTAAACTAGCATATACGTTTCTTGACCTATATGATGGGCGATGGATGATCCCATATCCATTGGTGTTAGACATCAGAGATGGTATACGGGTGCTCAGTGGAGACTTGATACACTGAACGGACTTGTCGAGAACTCCCAGATGGTATTATACCTCACGTCAGATCGCAGTTCTCTGGTGACACTTGTAAAGGTTAGTCTGTAGACCCGAGATCGTCATAGAGTCTTGTGTGATTCCCACTGTGCTTTGATTTCCACCTTACCACGTTCAAGAGAACGTGCAAAACGGTGGCTTTTGGGTACAGTCCCGAGTCACATGGAGGCAATGAGCGATAGGAGGGATTTTGTCTCTCCCAGTATAGGGAGTTGATGTTGCGCAGTGTTCGATTGGCTATAACAGGAAGTCCCTGACCAGGGCTGATATGGAGATTTACTGGTAAGTGTTATCAATAGTTTCTCGACCCGTTATGAGCCTCACATCGGCACGACTTATCAGTTACTGGGGTCTGACATTTACCACCTCTAGACTAGATATGCGACATATCAGACGAAGAGACCGGACTGTATGGTAGTGTTATTGATTGGATTCGCAGGAGTACGAGCATGCTTGCTTGTTGATCTTCTGATCGCTCAATACCCGGGCGGCCGTTACGTTTAGAAGATCGATTGTGGCTTGTGGGTGTTTGATATGATCATCACCTACTGCCGGTGTATTGACGAGTCTTTAGAGTCCTACACAGAGGTTTCCTGGTTCATGCGAAACGGAGTAGGTGCACATATGTGATATGTGCGGGACCGAGGTTAATGCGCGTATGTGATACCGCATTCTATTCTTGCGATATATGTATCGATTGGTTATATGTGATATAGCCTGGTTATCGGATCAAGTGTTGATTCGATAAGTTCTTACATTTGATATTAGTTGGTTATATGTAATATAGCCGGATTATTAAATCAAATGTTGATTTAATAATTGAATGTATAATTATATATTTGATATATTAAATTATATTAACTAATATTAGCCAACTCAAGTATTTCTTTTTCTCACATTTGATACATTGATATATATGTGATATATGTTAAATGTATTGTTTTTCTATTGACACAAAATATATATGTGATATATATAAGTGTGTCATGCTAGGTTACACATGCAACATGGATGTATGAGACTTATACCATGCTAGGGTTAAGTTAGGGTTTTTATTTATGTTAAACTAATTCAAAAAAGTGTGAATTTGTCATGGTTAAGCTTGGACAAAAGGTTTTGGATAACCATTGACAAAGTCAAATCTTTTGTCAAGTTTAGGATATTTATTTAACCCAACCCTTAACCTTAGTGTATGGTTTATTCTCTACATGAGTTAGATATGATATTTTGTGACCATAGTTGCATTTGTAACCTCATGAGTTCATTCTTGAGTTCATCACAACTTCATCTTCTTCTTCCTCATTCTTGAGCTCTCTTGATTTTGACAAAGTGATCAAACCTTGTGAGAAAATGATTTCCAAAGTGAGCAAAATTCCTACTTCATCATCCTCTATTACTTGTCATTTAGTATGGGGTGTTTGCTTCACTAATTTCATGATTAGTGAAGAGATAGCTTGGGTTAGTGTCTCCTCGACGTAGATCATCTTCGGCCTCGAAGTCTTTCAAGCAAGCATATTCGTTTCTTCAAGGGAGCCTCTCTAGAGTCCGGAGTTCATGATCACAGCGAGGACTACTACACGGAGCTATTGAAGTGAAGGACTGGTCTATAAATGTTGTATTCCTTACTCACTTAGGATGTAAAGTGTTTACATATGTTATTCCGTCGATTTCTAGTAAACGATTCTAGGTTAGGGTTAGCTAGAACGGCAAATTTTTGAATTTGGCATGGACGATGCGTCCCGAAACCATGCTGCCGTGCTAGGAAACCCTACAGTGGTATCAGAGTCATGCTAGAAATTTATATAGATTTTGTTAAGATTACGAAACCGAAATACTCCGAAACATGAAACACGAAATTGTAGTTTCTGTCGATTTTAAAATGTTGTCAAATTTTTTTTTAAACAAATGCAGAATGTTGTATGTGATGCAAAAAGAACACAAAGGAAAATTTAATCCAAGGGCTCGGACATTGGCCGGCGACATGCACACCAGGTCTGGCGACCTCGGCCACTTGGTGGGATTTTTGGCTAAATTTTTTATTGTGTTCCAGTGACTTGGTTTTGTTGTTCCAGGTGTTGTTTGTTTTTGCAAATTTTGCATGTGATGTAATCCTACTCTATAAGCAATTCGGAGTGTTTCGTATTCATATTTTTAACATTGTTTCATGTTATTCGCATGTTGTCTAGACGAAGTTAAAAAGTTCGATTGAATGTCAAAAACCCAATTTTCCAAGTTCATCGTATTCGGAAAAACATGCAAGTGATTCTGTAGACCCTCTAGAAGAAAGAAACCTTAACTCGATTATGTGACCGTTAGAACCGCCACTAAACCCTAGGGTTTGAAGTAGTTCAGCGTTGTCACATGTGAGGCGTTGGTCTGACCCTTCTATGGCTGGTTCATAGGTACTTTGGCATCTTCTGGGTATTATTGAACTGTGCTCAACTGTTGAGCTGTCGGGAAATTGTGGGACTTTGATGAATCAATCGAAAAGTTTAACGTCGTCCGGGTATCATGTGATGGGATACAATACTTGGAATCAAAACTAATTTGAATGCTATAAATCTAGCAATTTAGTCTCTTTTGATCGGTTGCCACGGGATTTTGATGCGATCAAAAGTCCATCGCAATTACGTAGCGTACGCGGATACTCGCCGGGTAACATTATTAGATAGCCATGCCTTATAGCCCCGACCAAGTGACTGTAGGAGAACCCCGTCGCAAAAAGCATCCGTTCGGGTGGTCGCAGCTGCGGTGTTCCGCCTTAGTACACTTCGTCGACGGTATCGGGGGGTGCGGCCATCTACTAATGTTTCCGACAAGCATTCGATCAGAATGTCGGGAATCTTATTAAATTTCCCGACTTGATATTAAAAGTTGTTTTGAATATTGAGACTAAAATGCAGGGTTTATAATTGTTAGGCATGCGATGTCTAAGAAATTCATATGGTTAGGCATGTGATGTCTAATGTGGTTGTGGATTCCAACTGTTGTAGTTTTTCACTTTCTTTTATGCGACCGTAAGTGTAATATGTGGTGTATCGCCGGTTTCGGTGCTATATATCAACGGCAATTGGGATAGGCATATTTACTTACGTTGATGACATGTGTTGTTATGTGTTACTGTGATATGTTATATTGGATCGTCGTGTTTTGAATAGCCGGGGGTTTTATGTGAGATGAGTCTTTTTCTTTTTCATTCATGTAAAATTCATTGTATGTAATATTCTTTTATTGGGGCACTTCCGGGTTGAGGATGATGTCACCATTGTATATTATTTACTTTTCCGCATTAGGATAGACCTAAGACGGGGAGCAAAAGTAACCGGGTTCTAGGGTCCAGTGGGAGACCATCTCGAGGAGTCAAGACCGGGTCTCCTGACTCTAGAATTGGTAGGGTTGCTTGATGCTCTCGTAAGGGTCTAGGGGTGTGGGATTGGCTATTCATCACAACCGTGGAATCCGTGTTTTATACAAGCTTAATTTAAAACACGGAAATCCTAGTATATCCAATATTTCATATGTTATCTTCTGCTGCAATGTTCTGTGATGATATCATATTACTGTTCTTTGACGAATGATTATATTATATATATGATATATATTATATATTACTGCTTTCGTTTCATATGTGATGCTTAGGAAGCATAATAAATGGGACTTTATTAATGAGATTAATGAAATAAAAGAAACCTAAAAATGTTGTAGAAATTTGTCTCGAAAACTGGTAGCTCTAGTTCTTGCTTTGCATAGTGGTATTCCTTGTAGAATATCCAGCACCTTATTCGATAAGGAAAGAGCCGAGATCCCTTCACCGGGAGTGACCTCTTTAGCGAAACTAGCAGATGCTACAAACTCGGTTTGTCTTTTGATTGCTTTTATAGTTTTTGCTTTGTATAGTGGTATTTGTGAAATATCCTGCACCTTATTCGATAAGGAAAGAGCCGAGATCCCTTCATCGGGAGTGACCTCTTTAGCAAAATTAGTAAAAACCTCAAAACACTTCTTTTCAAACTTACTCGATTCTACGACGATATCAAGTTCATTACGCTCATGGTTTTCTTAAAAACCTGCGTAGCCCTCTGTCATTTCAGATAAGTACTACTTAGTATTCGTGCTACGGTAGGCCTTCGTCAAGGCGTAGTGTTTGGTAGCTAACTAGTGCTTACCTGCAGCATAAGATGCTATTGGATTAGGGTACTCGTACAGTGTTGTTTGGCCTGCGTCAAGAGTCGTGCGGGTGGGTTTAATTCAATCAGAAAATGACGGGTTGATCTTGACTAGCGGACTATGGGTTGTTTGGCCTGCGTCAAGGTCATAGGACGCTAGGGGTAAAAAGAATTATTGGGAATTTCAAGTGTTGAAATTTGCAATGAGATTGCATACCTTCTATAAGATAGTTGGATCCCGATACCCACTGCGAGTAAGAGTTACTCCTAGGAGAGTTTTACACATTACAATTAGCCGATAAAATAAGTGTCTAGAAAAGTGTTAACGGGGTTACGCCCCTGGGAAAACGAGGTTTATTTTAATTAGGTCGATGTGAAAGCACGGGGAACCTCCCTCAAAGTACCAGCACTAGCCTGGCTGAAAGATTGGCGAACTTGTAGGGTGTAATTAATCCCGGCTAGTCTTTCCTTTTAGGGTTTGAAGGAAGATTTGACTAAAACAGTGGGAGCCATCCTGATTAGATAAAATAATAACCAATCTAATCATTGTAAGAGCATACGCTGAATGTTTTCTTCTCTCTCTCCAGATAGCGACCATGTCACGCCTTAATCAAGATAATAATATGGATGTATTGACCGAACCCGCTTGTTATACTGAGCTAGGGAACGTTGGTCCCGCTCCAACATATAATTGTTATAAGACCGAGCAGGAAATAGGGGATTACCAGAGTTCCCGTGCCGCCCAAACGAAGAAAGTGCATGCTGATGCATATTCTTCGGGTATGTTCAATACCGAGAACCGAGAATGGGTGATAGTTTTAAGAGTTAGAAACGATGCAAGTGTTGCAGCCAAGTCTGTTGGCAGTTATCACCCTGTATTACCAAATACATTGATTCTGAACGAATGTTATTAGATACCGAACTTGATATAGAATATCATATCAGTATCTTTATTTAGTAAAGAAGGATATAATTTTGTATTTTTGGATAATGTTTTGAACATTTCCTATATTAAGAGTTGATCGGTTCAGGCATGTTATCTAAAAGCATATACGTTCTTAAGTCAAACTACAGTTCTTAACGTACATAACACACACAAAAGGAAGAGTTCAGAAATGAATGAATCCTTCTTGAGGCATTATAGACTAGGTCATATCAATGCGACCCGACTAGCTGAAGTTACATAAAGATGCATATTTAAATCAGTTTGAATTTACATCTTGTAAAACTTGCCAGTCTTGTCACAAAGATAAGATGACCATAGCTCTGTTTATTGGAAACAGAGAAAGAGTTAGTGAACTCTTGGGATTGATACATGATGATGTATGTAGGTCCCATGTCTACATATTCCAGGACCGATTCTTTGTACTTCATTACATTCACTGATGATCTCTCAAGATTTCCACATGTGTTCCTGTTGAAACACAAGTCTGAAGCTTTTGAGAAATTCAAAGAAAATAATTCAGAAGTAGAGAACAAAAAAGGGTATAAGTATTATGTCCTTTGATATGATCGAGCAGGAGAATACTTGAGCACGGAATTCCTAGACTATTCTAAAGGAGAATGAGATTCTCTCAGCATTACTCCTCCATATACACCACAGCACGTAGGTGTATCGGGGCAGAGCAATCGCACCCTATAAGATATGGTGCACTCTATGATGAGTACTACTTAGTTGCCTGTTTCCTTTTAGGAGTTATGCACTTGAGAAGCTGCTTACCTATTGAATAGGGTTCCGATCAAATCAGGTACCTACCACTCCATAAGTGATATGGTATGGGAAGAGCCCATCTCTTAAAGATGTTAAGATTTGTGGTTGTCCAGCCTATGCCTAAAAGCAAAATCCGGACAAGCTCGAGGCAAGGTCAGTTCTATAGAAGTTTATTGGATATCCCAAGCATTCGCAGGGGAATATCTTCTACCACACTGAGGAGCAAAACGTGTTTTGTTCCTCAGCATACCACCTTTTTTAGAAAATAATTTTCTTGTGAAGAAATTAGTGGTTATGAGGTAGAACTGGAAGGAGTTCCAGCTATACAAACCACAGCTGATGATTTGGTAGAACCGAAGGATTCAATAGTTCCCGACGAACCTCGGCCTCTTCGCCGATCTGGTAGGGTTCCTCACCCACCTAAGAGATACTTCGGTTTTCTCTATGATAGTGGAAGCGAGGATTACATCATGAGATGATGACCTAACTAGTTTCGAGCAGGCCATCAGGAGTGGGACCTCTGTGAGAATGGCTGGATGCTAAGCAATCTGAGATGGAATCTTTGTACACCAACAAAGTATGGACTTTGGTTGTTTTATCTGAAGGGTTAAATCCCAATCAGGAGCAAGTATATCTTGAGAAGATTACTTGGTGTGCATAGAAAAGTTGAGACCGTCAAAGCTAAGGCATGTTTCAAAAGGTTTTCGTCATCGACCAGGTGTGGATAATGATGAAACCTTTTCCAGTGCCTATGCTTAAGTCCATCCAGATCCTACTTGCCATTGCTACATACCATAACTACGATATCTGGCGGTTGGGTGTCATGACTGCTTTTCTAAATAGTGATTTAGAAGAGAGTGTCTATAAGTACACAGCCAGAGGGCTTCGTAAACAGTGGGAGCAGCGGAAACGTGTGCAAGTTGCTTTACAGGTTAAAGCAGGCATCGCGGAGTTGGAACATCTGTTTTAATATGGTAGTCAAAGCGTTTGACTATATCAAAATGGTAGATGAACCTTGTATATACAAAAAGGTAGTAGGGAGTATGGTGGTGATCCTCGTATTGTACGTGGATGACATATTCTTGATAGGAAAGGAGTTTCCTATGCTATACTCGGTCAATCTCCTCTTATCACAAGGATTCTCCATACAAGATCAAAGTGATACCTCCTAAATCCTGGGTTTTGGATCTATGGGATAGATCTAAGTGGATGTTAGGATTCTCACTAACCGTAGTGAAAAGGTATCAATCGATCCTGGGGAGAATCACTGGATAGGATCCAGGGTGGTAAGGACGACTGAATGTCAGTCACAGGTATTGTCTTTGCCCTCAGTGGAGGGACGGTATGTTGTAAGAGTTCCAAGCTAGATACCGTGACATACTAGATGATAAAAGCTGAATACATCGCTACCAAGGATGCTACCAAAGAGACAGTCTGGATGTACATTAGTTCATGAGATGAATTTCGTTCATACCATTGTATGACAATGGAGTTGTGGTTTAGGCCTAGGAACCCCCGTTCCATCCGTGATCCAGACATATTCTATGGCAGTATCACCTGATCATGGAGATGGTTGATCTATAGGGAGAACGAGAATAGGAGAGGAGATTTCGAGGACAACACAGCGGATCCACTCACGAAGGCCTCTTCCCAAAAGAGAAAATTATAGGATGGTTGAGTATGGGATACTACAACCACTGCTATATTGTTGGGTATTAGATACTACAACAGATGGCCTCAGTGCAAGTGGGAGATTATTAGTTATATGTATGCCCTAGTGGCCAATACTGTAGATGCGTTGTATATTGTAGTGGATGCTTGAACATATACATGGAAGACTTTCTTGCTCGATAAGATATTAAGCTATCTGGTTGCACTTTATCTTAACATGTTAAAAAATACTGTTTTGTGATCACATGTTGATAAAGCCCATAGGATATGTACTTGACTACTAGGACTATGATGCAGATCATACTAGTTGGGACAGAGTGGTCCACAAGTATATCCTATAAACTGTTCCTAGTCGAGGGTGTATCGAGACAGGGTATCGATACTCCAGAGTAGACTAGCGTATACGCTTCTTGACCTATATGATGGGCGATGGATGCTCCTATATCCATTGGTGTTTGACATCAGAGATGGTATACGGGTGCTCAGTGGAGACTGGGTACACAGAACGGACTCGCCGAGAACTCCCAGATGGTATTATACCTCACGCCAGATGGCAGTTCTCTGGTGACACTGGTACAGATAGTCTGTAGACCCGAGATCGTCATAGAGCCTTGTGTGATTCCTACTGTGCTTTGATTTCCTCCTTACCACGTTCAAGAGAACATGCAAAACGGTGGCTTTTGGGTACAGTCCCGAGTCACATGGAGGCAATGAGCGATAGGAGGGGTTTCGTCTCTCCCGGTATAGGGAGTTGATGTTGCGCAGTGTTCGATTGGCTATAACAGGAAGTCCCTGGCCAGAGCTGATATGGAGATCTACTGGTAAGTGTTATCAATAGTTTCTCGATCCGTTATGAGCCTCACATCGGCATGACTTATCAGTTACTAGGGTCTGACGTTTACCACCCCTAGACTAGATATGCAACATATCATACGAAGAGACCGGACTGTACGGTTGTGTTACTGATTGGATTCGCAGGAGTACGAGCAGGTTTGCTTGTTGATCTTCTGATCGCTCAATACCCGGATGGCCGTTACGTTTAGCAGATCGATTGTGGCTTGTGGGTGTTTGATATGATCATCACCTACTGCCGGTGTATTGACGAGTCTTTAGAGTCCTACACAGAGGTTTCTTGGTTCATGCGAAACGGAGTAGGTGCACATATATGATATGTGCGGGACCGAGGTTAATGCGCGTATGTGATACCGCATTCTATTCTCGCGATATATGTATCGATTGGTTATATATGATATAGCCGGATTATCGGATCAAGTGTTGATTCGATAAGTTCTTACATTTGATATTACTTGGTTATATGTAATATAGCCGGATTATTAAATCAAATGTTGATTTAATAATTGAATGTATAAATATATATTTGATATATTAAATTACATTAACTAATATTATCTCACTCAAGTATTTCTTTTTCTCACATTTGATACATTGATATATATGTGATATATGTTAAATGTATTGTTTTCTATTGGCACAAAATATATATGCGATATATATAAGTGTGTCATGCTAGGTTACACATGCAACATGGATGTATGAGACTTATACCATGCTAGGGTTAAGTTAGGGTTTTTATTTATGTTAAACTAATTCAAAAGAGTGTGAGTTTGTTATGGTTAAGCTTGGACAAAAGCTGTTGGATAACTATTGACAAAGTCAACTCTTTTGTCAAGTTTAGGATATTTATTTAACCCAACCATTAAGCTTAGTGTATGGTTTATTCTCTACATGAGTTAGCCCTGATATTTTGTGACCATGGTTGCATTTGTAACCTCATGAGTTCATTTTTGAGTTCATCACAACTTCGTCTTCTTCTTCCTCATTCTTGAGCTCTCTTGATTTTGACAAAGTGATGAAACCTTATGAGAAAATGATTTCCAAAGTGAGCAAAATTCCAACTTCATCATCCTCTATTACTTGTCATTTAGTATGGGGTGTTTGCTTCACTAATTTCATGATTAGTGAAGAGATGGCTTGGGTTAGTGTCTTCTCGACGTAGATCATCTTCGGCCTCGAAGTCTTTCAAGCAAGCATGTTCGTTTCTTCAAGGGAGCCTCTCTAGAGTCCGGAGTTCATGATCGCAGCGAAGGGGACTACTACACAGAGCTATTGAAGTAAAGGACCGGTTTACAAAGATTGTATTCCTTACTCACTTAGGATGTAAAGCATTTACATATGTTATTCCGTCGATTTCTAGTAAACGATTCTAAGTTAGGGTTAGCTAGAACGGCAAATTTTTGAATTTGACATGGACGATGCCTTCCGAAACCTTGCTGCCGTGCTAGGCAACCCTGCAATAAGTCCCATGAGTTTACTAACTCAAATTTTGTGTGTTGTAAGTTGAAAACTGAATTTTGGTTAAAAGAAACAATAAGATTGTCGTTAGGTAAAACCAGGTAATTTTCCCCAATAGCAATAATTGCTCTGAAATCCGACATCAAGAATCAAATCACTCTTTCTCAATTCTAAACTCCTTCTCAGCATCTGTAGTGTCGTACAAATGTGGGATCCTAATCCAGTATCTATATACCCAGGAGTTAGAGTTGATTGAGAAACAGTTTTCAAAAACAAACATAGGGGAAAACTGAAACATCAAAAAGTTTCAATGGGTTGGCCGGGTATTCATAGTATTGCCTCTTCCATTGTCTAGGATCATTACAGTAGTTGCAATTTACTTTCCCTCACTTCAACCTGTTAGTGGATGTTGCATACCTCACAACACTTGTGAGGAGGCGGAAGTGGAAAACAATAATTTTTCTTGCATGCAACACCCACATAACCCAAGATTAGTGCTTAAACCCTAACTAGAAAAAACCATCAAGAGATCTAATCTACTATGATAGTATTTATACCTAATGGAACCGGTCCTTCGGGTCTTCACTTGAATGTGACTCTTATACTCCTTGTGGTTGCAATGAGCTCGATCTCCGGCCACCTCAAGATCCAAGACGATCCACCCGAGAGCTTTGGTACAAGCTTCAAACTCTTCACAAGAGTTCAACTTAGAGATCAAGTTTTCTAGGAGTGATCACTAAGATGAAGTAGAGATTAAGTATTGGATTATGATTTTGCTCTAGTCTTTTGATTCACAACTCATGTGAAGGTAAAGCAAAGAGGTGGAAGAAGGAGAGAAATGAAGAGAGAGAATGTGAGAGTGTAAAATAAAAAGTTCAAGTATGGAAAAATAATATGGCTCAAAATGAAATAATTGAACCATACAATAAAAAATAGCACCATGTTTCAATAGTAACTCCAAATGCATAAATAATTAAACAAGCCATTTCTTCATCCATGTTTAGACTTTTCCAAATGCCATCTCATTTATTTATTTTCACAAAATAAATATCCATTTATGAGGTGTCTCCTTCTAGAAGGTATTGTTGTAACAATTACAATAATACCCCTCCACCGTATACTGTATAAGTATACCCGTATCCGAATTCCGAAAAATACAAATAAAAATAATCCAATAATATAATACCGGCATGCGGCTTAAACCAAAGCCTACCGGTATTAACATTCCGATCATTATTCCTGTAATGATTACACGAACATGATCGAAACCCTGCCGTAACAACTTAAGGCCTCTACATCTTTCGCTTGAACCAGAGAACTCTCTGTATGAGACTCTAAAGACTCGACAGCACGCTGGCAATGGGTTTAACCACAAGCATGTCAGCGGCACTAGTTGTGCGTAACGGCTACCCAGGTACATGACGAAAAAGAGGTGGCCGACGAGCAAACTCATCCTAACCCTAACGAGCCTGTAAGAAACACTTATCGTACAGTCCGGTCTCTTCGTCTGATACATCGCATATAAAGTCTAGAGGTGGTAAATGTCAGACACCGGTAACTTTATAAGTCATGCTGATTTACGGCCCATAACGGTTCGATAAACTACTCATAACACTTATCAGTAAATCTCGAGAACCCTGGCCAGGGATTTGCTGTTATGGCCGATGAAGCATAGCGCGACAGCAACTCCCTATACCGAGAGAGACGAAACCCCTCCTATCGCTCACTGCCTCCATGCGATTCGGGACTGTACCCAAAATCCACCTATTTGCACGACTCAGTAGAGCCGTGGTAGGGAGGAAATCAAAGCACAGTGGGAAGCACACAAGACACTATGACGATCTCGGATCTACAGACTAACCTGTACAAGTGTGACCAGAGAACTGCTATCTGACAATATGTATATAAACCATCTAGGAGTTCTCGGCGAGTCATGTTCGGTGTACCCATTCTCCAATGAGAACCCGTGTACAATCTTAGATGTTAAACACTAATGGTTGTAGGATCAACCATCGCCCCCAGGGTCAAGAAACGTACACACTAGTCTACTCTGGTAATATCGATGCCCTGTCTTGATATACCCTTGACTAGGAACAATTAAAGGATATGCTTATAGACTTCCCAGGCCCCACTAGTATGATCTACATCATAATCTCAGTAGTCAAACATAATCCTAAGGGCTTCATCAACATGTATATAAAGATATGAAATACAACACATCACACGTCAAGATGAAGATAAACTAGATAGCATACTATCATTTCGAGCAAAGATTGTTTCTGTACATATACATGCCTAGCATCCTATACAATACAGGCCTCTAGGGCATACATATCTAACAATCTCCCACTTGCACTAAGGCCTGTAGTCGGTGCAATAAGTACCCACTGTCTACACTAGAACCAGTTGCCGGCGTACCGCATGCCCAACAACTCGAACAATTTCTCAAACTGGACTTGAGGGATGGCCTTGGTGAATAGATCTGCCGTGTTGTCTTTCGTGTCTACTCTCCGTACCTCTATGTTCTGGCGATCCACTATCTCCAGGATGAGGTGATACCGCCTCAAGTTATGTCTGGATTTCTAATGGGACCTCGGTTCCTTTGTCAAAGCCATGACTCCATTGTTATCACAATACATAGGTATTAGATTAGCAATGGATGGAACCACCTGAAGTTCAGAAAATAAGTTCCTAATCCAGACTGCCTCTTTTGCGGCATCATTAACAGCAATATACTCAGCTTCCATCATGAAGTCTACGATGGTATCTTGCTTGGAACTCTTCCAACATACCTCCCCTCCATTTAGGATAAATACAGACCCTGTGATAAGAATAATTTGATCGATTGTAGCATAGGAACATCACTTCCTATCAAGAGAATGTCATCCACGTACATTACGAGGAATGTAACAGTACTCTCTACAATCCTTTTATAAATACATGGTTCATCTACATTTTTGATAAAACCGAACTCTTTGATTGTATCTTCAAAGTAGATGTTCCAACTCCGTGATGCCTGCTTTAATCCATAGATGGATTTAAGCAACCTGCATGCTTTTCCGCTGCTCCCACTATCAATGAAGCCTTCTGGCTGATCCATAAAAACGCATTCTTCTAAATCACCATTTAGATATGCCGTTTTAACATCCATCTGCCAGATCTCATATTCATAGTGAGCAGCTATAGCAAGCAGGATCCGAATGGATTTGATCATTGCAACTGGTGAAAAGGTTTCATCATAGTCTAGGCCTGGTCTTTGACGAAATCCTTTTGCGACCATCCTAGCTTTATAGGTCTCCACCTGACCATCCACACTGATCTTTCTCTTAAAGATCCATTTGCACCCTATGGGTTTTACCCCAAAAGGTGCAACCTCCAAAGTCCATACTTTGTTGGTGTGCATGGATTCCATTTCGGATCTCATGGCATCCAGCCACTTCACAGAGTCACCACTCGTGATAGCTTGCTGGAAACTAGTAGGATCATCATCATCCATGATGCAATCTTCTCTATCACCATCAATTAGGAAACCATAGTATCTATCAGGTGGGCGAGAAGACCTATTAGATTTACGGAGTGGCTGAGGTTTGTCAGGTTCTATTGAAACCTCAGGTTCAACCAAATCATCGGTAATTGTTTGTGTATTTCGAATTTCTTCCAGTTCTACCGCATTGCCAACAGTATCATTTGTAAAAAAATTTATTTTCTAAAAATGTGGCATACAGAGAAACAAACACCCTTTGTTCCTCCTTGTGGTAGAAAAGATATCCATACGAGTGTTTTGGATATCCCACAAATTTACACAAAACCGATCGTGTCTCGAGTTTGTCCGGATTCTATTTTTTTCACATAAGCCGGACAACCCCATATCCTAACTCTTTTAAGAGATGGTCTCTTTCCACACCATATCTCATATGAAGTGGTAGACACGGTTTTGGTCGGAACCCTATTCAATAGATAAATTGCAGTCTCCAATGCGTACCCCCAGAATGATATTGGTAACTCAGCATCACTCATCATAGATCGTACCATATCTAATAGGGTACGATTCCTCCTTTCCGACACACCGTTGTGCTGTGGTGTGTACGGAGGAGTGAGCTGAGAGAGAATCCCATTCTCTTTTAGGAAATCTAGAAACTCTGAGCTTAGATACTCACCTCCTCGATCCGATCGAAGTTTCTTGATACTTAACCATGTTTGTTTTTCTACTTCAGATTTATACTCCTTGAACTTTTTGAAGGCTTCAGACTTACGTTTCAACAAGAACATGTGTCCGAATCTCGAGAAGTCATCAGTAAATGTTATGAAGTAGGAAAAACCACTTCTCGCATGTGTAGACATTGGTCCACATACATCACTATGTATGAGGCGTAAGAGTTCAGTAGCTCTCTCTCCGTGTCCACTAAACGGAGTTTTGGTCATTTTACCTTTGATACAATACTGGCAAGTCGCATAAGATTTATATTCAAATGGGTATAAATATCCATCTTTATGTAGCTTGGTTAGTCTTGTTTCGTTACTATGACCAAGTCTACAATGCCAAATGAAAACTTTGTTAGTTATATGTATGCCCTAGAGGCCATTACTGTACATACGATGTATATTGTAGTGGATGCTTACATATATATGGAGGACTTTCTTGCTCGACATGATAGTATGCTATCTGGTTGATCTTTATCTTAACATGTACGCTGATTGTCTCTATGTTACATGTTGATAAAGCCCTTAAGATGAGTACTTGACTACCAGGACTATGATGCAGATCATACTAGTGGGGACAGAGTAGTCGCTAAGTACATCCTTCAAATGTTCCTAGTCGAGGGTGTATCGAGATAGGGCATCGATATACCAGAGTAGACTAGCGTATAGCTTCTCGACCCATGTATATAGGCGATGGATGATCCTATATCCATTGGTGTTTGACATCAGAGACAGTATACGGATGCTCAGTGGAGACTGGGTACACTGAACGGACTCGCCGAGAACTCCCAGATGGTATTATACCTAATGTCAGATGAAAGTTCTCTGGTGACACTAGTACAGGTTTGTCTGTAGACCCGAGATCGTCATAGACTCTTGTGTGATTCCAACTGTGATTTGATTTCTACCTTACCACGTTCAAGAGAAAATGCAAAATGGTGGATTTTGGGTACAGTCCCGAGTCACATGGAGGCAATGAGCGATAGGAGGGGTTTCGTCTCTCCCGGTATTGGGAGTTGATGTTGCGCTGTGCTCGATTGGCTATAACAGGAAGTCCTTGGCCAAGGTTGCTTCAGAGATATACTAGTAAGTGTTATCAGTAGTTTCTCGACCCGTTATGAGCCTCATATCGACACAACTTATCGAGTTACTGGGGTCTGACGTTTACTACCCCTAGAAGAGATATGCGAAATATCAGACGAAGAGACATAGTGTTGCTGATTGGATTCGCAGGAGTACGAGCAAGCTTGCTTGTTGATCTTCTGATCTCTCAATACCCGGGTGGCCATTACGTTTAGCAGACCGCTTGCGGCTTATGGGTGTTTGATATGATCATCACCTACTGCCGGCGTATTGACGAGTCTTTAGAGTCCTACACAAGGGTTTCCTGGCTCAAGCAAAACGGAGTAAGAGCACATATGTGATATGTGCGGGACCGAGATTGATACGATATGAGATACCGTATTCTATTCTCATGATATGAGATATCGGTCGGTTATATATGATATAGCCGTGTTATCGGATCAAGTGTTGATTCGATAAGTTGATTAATATGATATTAATCGGTTATAGGTGATATAGCCGGATTATTAAAACAATAGGTTATTTGATAATCTAATGTATAATTATATATTTGATATATTACATTACATTAACTAGTATTAGCTCACTTATGATTTCTTTTCTCACTTTGGATACATTGATGTATATGTGTTATATGTTAAATGTATCATGCTAGGTTACAAATGCAACTAGGGTTAATGAGGGTTAAACCATGCTAGGGTTAAGATTAGGGTTTAAATTTTATCATTAAGTAATTCAAATATTATGGATAATTGTCATGGTTGATATTTGTTGAAAGCTTGTAGAAGCTTGTAAGCATTTTTGACGTTGTCTATTTTTTTTGTCTAGCTTAAGATATTTTTTGACCTAATCTTTAACCCTACCTCATGGTTAACTCTCTACAAGGGTTAAGCATGACATGCTTAACCCTTGGTTGCATTTTCTAACCTCAAAAATAATTCATATGATGAGTTCATTCTTCTTCTTCTTCTTCTTCCTTAAAGCTTTCTAGCTTCAATAGAGGTATGTGAAAAAGTGTAAGAAAATAATTTCTAAAGTGAGCCCACTTCCTACTTCATCATCCTCTACTACTTGCCATTTAGTATATGGTGTTTGCTTCACTAATTCCGTAATTAGTGAAGAATAGCTTGGGTTACTGTCTTCTCGACGTAGATCATCTTTGGCCTCGAAGACTTCGAAGAAAGTATGTTCGTTTCTTCAAGGAAGCCTCTCTAGAGTCTGAGACTTCATGATCATGGTGAAGGGAAGACTACACGGTGCTATTGAAGTGAAAGACCGGTCTACAAAGGTTGTATTCCTTGTTCACTTTCCTTTTGCAAAGTTGTTTGCATTATATTCCGTCGATTTCTAGTTAACGATTCAATTTAGGGTTAGCTAGAACGACAAATTTTTGAATATGGCATGGACGATTCCTTCCGAAACCTTGCTGCCGTGCTAGGTAACCCTTCAGTAGTATCAGAGCCATGCTAGAAAATTAGATGGATTTTGTTAGAATTATGAAACCGAAATACTCCGAAACTTGAAACACGGAAACTCAAGTTTCTGTCGATTTTAAAAGGCTTTCAGAAATTTTTTTAAACAAGTGCAGAATGTTGTATGTGATACATCATGAACACACAGGAAAATTTACCCCAAGAGCTCGGAAAATGGCCGGCGACATGTGTAGGTTTTCCGAGCTCGCCGGCCACTTAGTGGTGTTTAGGGGTAAATTTTTTGGTGTGTTCCAGGCACTGGGTTTTGGTGTTTCAGGTGTTGTTGTTTTTTTTGCTAATTTTACATATGATGTAATATTACACTATAAGCAATTCAGAGTGTTTCGTATTCCTAGTTTTAACAATGTTTCGGGTTATTCGCATGTTGTCTAGGCGAAGTTAAAAAGTTCGATCAAATATCAAAAACCCATTTTTCCAAGTTTAACGTGTTTGGAAAAACATGCAAGTAATCTTATGAACCCTCTAGAAGAATGAAATCCTAACTCGACTTTTTGGATCGTGGAACCGCGGTCAAACCCTAGGGTTTGCCGTAGTTCCATGGCAACATGAGTGAGGCTTGGGTTTGCCCTTCTACGGCCGATGCATAGGTACTGTGGCATATTCTGGGTATTATTGAACGGTGCTCAAGTGTTGAGCTGTCGGGAAATTGTGGGACTTTGATGAATCGATCAAAAAGTTTAACGTTCATCCGGGTATTATGTGATGGGATACAATATTTGGAATCCACAAGTAGTTATGAGATAACTAATTTGAATGTTATAAATCTAGCAATTTAGTCTCATTTGATCGGTTGCCACGGGATTTTGATGTGATCAAAAGTCCGTCGCAATCACGTAGTGTACGCGGATACTCGCCGGGTAACCTTATTAGATAGCCATTCCCCATAGCCCTGACCAAGTGACTGTAGGAGAACCCCGTCGCCAAAAGCATCCGTTCGGGTGCTCACGGCATCGGTGTTCCTCCTTTGTGCACTTCGTCGACGGTATCGGGGGGTGCGACCGTCTACTAAAGTTTCCGACGAGCATTCGATCTGGATGTCGAGA
The DNA here is from genome assembly GCA_030015575.1 of Agapanthus africanus. NCBI lineage: Eukaryota > Viridiplantae > Streptophyta > Magnoliopsida > Asparagales > Amaryllidaceae > Agapanthus > Agapanthus africanus. The sequence continues at coordinate 201,757,618 of CM057350.1, forward strand.
ATCTTGTTGAATTTCCTGACTTGTTATTGTAATGTGTTTTCAATATCGAGATTAAAATGCGGGGTTTATAATTGTTAGGCATGCGATGTCTAAGGAATTCATTTGGTTAGGTATGAAATCCAAAGTATGTGATACGTTGGGTTTATGATATCTAAGGTGGTTGCGGAATCCAACTGTTGTAGTTTTTCACTTTCTTTTCTGCTACCATAAGTGTAATATGTGGCGTATCGCCGATTTCGGTACTATATGTCAACGACAATTGGGATGCGCATATTTACTTACGTTGATGACATGTGATGTTATGTGTTGCTGTGATATGTTATATTGGATCGTCGTGTTTTGAGTAGCCAGGGGTTTTATGTGAGATGAGAGTTTTTCATTTTCATTCATGTAAAATTCATTGTATGTAATATTCTTTTATTGGGGCACTTCCGGGTTGAGGATGATGTCATCATTGTATATTGTCTAATTTTCCGCATTAGGATAGACCCAAGGCGGGGAGCACATGTAACCGGGTTTTAGGGTCCAGTGGGAGACCATCTCGAGGAGTTGAGATCGGGTCTCTTAACTCTAGAATTGGCAGGGTTTCTTGCTGCTCTCGTAGGGGTCTAGGGATATGGGATTGGCTATTCATCACGACCGTGAATCCGTGTTTTATACATGCTTAAAATAAAACCCGGAATCCTAGTATATCCAATATTTCATATGTTTTTATTCTGCTGTGATATTCTGTGATGTGATCATTGATTATATTCTGAGACGAATGCTTATATTATATATATGATATATATTATGTATTGTTGCTTTCGTTTCATATGTGATGCTTGGGAAGCATAATAAATGGGACTTCATTAATGAGATTAATGAAATAAAAGGAACTTAAAAATGTTGTAGAAACTTGTTTTAAAAACTGGTAGCTCTAGTTCTTATTTTGCATAGCGGTATTCCTTGTAGAATATCGAGCACCTTATTCGATAAGGAAAGAGCCAAGATCCCTTCACCAGGAGTGACCTCTTTAGCGAAACTAGCAGATGCTACAAACTCGGTTTGTCTTTTGATTGCTTTTATAGTTTTTGCTTTGCATAGCGGTATTTGTGAAATATCCTGCACCTTATTCGATAAGGAAAGAGCCGAGATCCCTTCACCGGGAGTGACCACTTTAGCAAAACTAGTAAAAGCCTCAAAAACACTCCTTTTCAAAATCACTCGATTCTACAACGATATCAAGTTCATTACGCTCATGGTTTTCTTAAAAACCTGCGTAGCCCTCCGTCATTTCAGATAAGTACTTCATAGTATTCATGCTACGTTTGTTGGCTTTCGTCAAGGCGTAGTGTGCGGTAGCTATTTATGCTTATCTACATAAGCATATGATGCGATTGAGTTAGGGTAGTCGTGCGACTTTGTTGGATTTCGTTAAGGGTCGTGCGGGTGGGCTTAATTCAATCAGGAAATGTACGGGTTGAACTTGACTAGCAGCCTATGGTTTGTTAGCTTTCGTCAAGGTCATAGGATGCTAGTGGTAAAATATTATCGGGAATTTTAAGTGTTGAAATTTGCAATGAGATTGCATATCTCCTATGAGATAGTTGGATCCCGATACCCACTGCGAGTAAGAGTTACTTCTGGGAGAGTTTTACACATTATAATTAGCCGATCAAGTAGGTGTCTAGAAAGGTGTTAACGGGGTTACGCCCCTGGGAAAACGAGATTTATTTTAATTAGGTCCATGCGAAAGCACGAGGAACCTCTCTCAAAGTACCGGCACTTGCCTGGCTGAAAGATTGGCGAAATTGTAGGGTATAATTAATCCCGGCTAGTCTTTCCTTTTAGGGTTTGAAGAAAGATTTGACTAAAACAGTGGGAGCCATCTTGATTAGATAAATTAATAACCAATCTAATCTTGCAAGAGCATACGCTGAGTGTTTTCTTCTCTCTCTCTCCAGGTAGCGGCCATGTCACGCCTTAATCAAGATAATATTACGGATGTTTTGACCGAACCCGCTTGTTATACTGAGCTAAGGAACGTTGGTCCCGCTCTAACTTATAATTGTTATAAGACCGAGCAGGAAATACGGGATTACCAAGATTCCCGTGCCGCCCAAACGAAGAAAGTATATGTTGATTCATCTTCTTCGTGTGTGTTCATTACCGAGAACCGTTTCTCAGTATCTTCTACATCCTAGGTATATGATACCGGATCAGGATCCCGCATATGTAATATGTTACATAGGCTATTGATAGGTAGAGAACTGAGAAAGGGTGATAAGTTTCAAGAGTTGGAAACGGTGCAAGTGTTGCAGCCAAGTATGTTTGCAGTTATCACCTTGTATTACCAAATACATTGATTTTGACCGAATGTTATTAGATACCGAACCTGATATACAAAATCATATCAGTCTCTTTATTAAGTAAAGAAGAATATAATTTTTTATTGTTGGATAATGTTTTGAACATTTCCTATATCAAAAGTTAATCAGTTCAGGCACGTTATCTAAAAGCATATACGTTCTAAATCAAACCACAGTTCTTAACGTAAAGAACATACACAAGAGGAAGAGTTCAGAAATGAACGAATCCTTCTTGAGGCATTATAGACTAGGTCATATCAATGCGACCCGACTAGCTAAGTTATATAGAGATGCATATTTAAATCTGTTTGAATTTATATCATGTGAAACTTGCCAGTCATGTCACAAAGATAAGATGACCATAGCTCCGTTTATTGGAAACAGAGAAAGAGTTAGTGAACTCTTGGGATTGATACATGATGATGTATGTAAGTCCCTTGTCTACACATACCAGGAATGGTTCTTTGTACTTCATTACATTCACTGATGATCTCTCAAGATTCGGACATATGTTCCTGTTGAAACACAAGTCTGAACCTTTTGAGAAATTCAATGAATATAAGTCAGAAGTAGAGAACCAAAAACGGGTATAAGTATTATGTCCTTTGATATGATCAGGGAGGAGAATACTTGAGAACGGAATTCCTGGACTATTCTAAAGGAGAATGAGATTCTCTCTCAGCATTACTCCTCCGTATACACCGCAGCACGTCGGTGTATCGGGGCGGAGCAATTGCACCCTATGTGATAAGGTGTGCTCTATGATGAGTACTACTGAGTTGCCTATTTCCTTTTGGGGGTTATGCACTTGTGAAGCTGCATACCTATTGAATAGGGTTCCAATCAAATTAGGTGCCTACCACTCCATATGTGATATGGTATACGAAGAGCAAATCTCTTTAGGATGTTATGATTTAGGGTTGTCCGGCCTATGTCTAAAAGTAAAATCCGGAAAAACTCGTGCAAGGTCAGTTCTGTGGAAGTTTGTTGGATATCGCAAGCATTCGCAAAGGAATATCTTCTACGACACTGAGGAGCAAAAGGTGTTTTGTTTCTCAGCATGCCACCTTTGGGAAAGGGAATTTCTTATGAAGAAATTAGTGGTCATGAGTTAGAACTGGAAGGAGTTCCAGCTATACAAACTGCAGCTGATGATTTGGTAGAACCGGAGGATTCAATATTTCCCAACGAACCTTAGCCTCTCCGCCGATCTGGTAGGGTTCCTCATCCACCTGAGAGATACTTCGGTTTTCTCTATGACAGTGGGAGCGAGGATTGCATCATGAGATGATGACCTAACTAGTTTCGAGTAGGCCATCAGGAGTGAGGACTCTGTAAGAATGGCTGGATGCTAAGCGATCTGAGATGGAATCTATGTACACCAACAAAGTATGGACTTTGGTTGCTATATCTGAAGGGTTAAATCCCCATCAGGAGCAAGTATATCTTGAGAAGATTACTTGGTGTATATGGAAAAGTTGAGACTTTCAAAGCTAAGACTTGTTGCAAAAGGTTCTCGTCATCGACCAGATGTGGATAATGATGAAACCTTTTCTAGTCCCTATGCTTAAATCTATCCAGATCCTACTTGCCATTGCTACATACCATGACTACGATATCTGGCAGTTGGGTGTCATGACTGCTTTTCTAAATAGTTATTTAGAAGAGAGCATCTATAAGTACATAGACAGAGGGCTTCGTGGACAGTGGGAGCAGCGGAAACGTGTGCAAGTTGTTTTATGGGATAAAACAGGCATCGCGGAGTTGGAACATCTGTTTTGATGTGGTAGTCAAAGCGTTTGACTTCATCAAAATGGTAGACGAACCTTGTATATACAAAAAGGTAGTAGGGAGTATGGTGGTGATCCTCGTATTGTACGTAGATAACATACTCTTGATAGGAAAGGAGTTTCCTATGCTACACTCGGTCAATCTCCTCTTATCACAAGAATTCAGTTCGGAAGATAATTGATCTTCGCGAAGTTGAGATACATAGAGATAATGTTAGAAACATTATAGCCGATCCTGTAACATTTCAGAAAAATAAAATATTATTTTTTGAATTTAAATAAATAAAATACTAAATTTTATGAATATAATAAAATTATGGAAATTGATTTTAATGAAGAAGTATGGTTATATACTTATAGTTTGAAAAATAATTGGAAAATTAATATGAGTTATTGATTTGAAAGAATTTATATGATTTGGACATTTTACAATTACTATACAATTAATTGCATATGATTAATATTTCACTAATTATGCATTAATTTTGTTTATGTTATGCAACATAACATGTTGCAACACTTGTTACATTTATATTGAACCATGGCTTCTTTTATTTGCAAATGGTTTGTTTCTTTTAAAAAAAAGAGAAAATGAAAAAGAAAAGAAAAGAATAAAGAGAGAAAGAGAGAGGGTGAGGTGACTTGTGCCATGGTTGAGGGGACAAGAGAGAGAGAGAGAGAGAGAGAGAGAGAGAGGGAGAAGGTTCTAGTCTTGAGCCATCCCCTTATTATTTTTTCACTTCATTTCTCTTCTTCATTCTTCTTCATCTCCTTCTTACTCCACCCTCCACCTCCTCTACAACCTATGGCCATCCCAAAAACCACCTCAAACAACCATGTCACCTTCACAAAAAATGATCCTAACCCCACTACCAACCATATGGAGGCATCAAGTTTGGACTTTGAGAACGTTGAGCAACTCAAGAAAATTCTTGAGTTGCCAAATATGGTATAATTCTTACCCTTTTAGTTATGTTTTAGTGTTTCCTATATCCTATCATAGTTTATAATTTCACCGATGTGGTTTAGTGAACTTTGAGAAATTTCAAGATGAGGGTTAGGGTTTATCTTGAGTTGTGAGGATGTATTTGAGGTGTAATTAGTAACTACAACCCCTGTAGTGTTAGAATTACGGACACAACCTTAGACTTAACACCCAAACCATGAACTTAGAATTTGCCAATATTAGATTTTGTGGGAATTGTGATGAATTATAGGATCTGCTGCAACTAGTGAACCCTGAAAAATATTTAGTAATAACAGTGAGATGTGCAGGCGACCTAGAAGCTAACCCTGAGACCCGAGCCCCTAATGTTTTTATCTAGCCGGAATTTTATGCAATATGGACGCAAATTGCGGCCTTGACTTGGCCTTTGGGTGTCGTGTTTGTTCCATGGCTCCATTGTTTGTTAACTTGACCTATCCTATATGCTAAATGTCCCAATTCTCACCTGAGGCAAATCTGGGAATGTTTTCTTGAGTTGCTGTTTTCATTTTGCAGTTTTAATAATTTGAGTTTTCGTATTGTGTTTTATCTCGGTCGATTGACGTTTGTACATCGACGGCGAGAGTTGTTTGGTTGTTTTTGCATGCGTGGACCATAGGTTTTAACTTATGTGTGTTTCGTGTACCAAATCGGCATTTCTTGAATTTGAGTCTTGTTTTACGATACGATGTGCTTGGGAACTGTAGGTACCCCCGCGTAGACTTCGGGACGACAAGGAAGAGTAAGGCGTCATCGACTTCGGTAAGCAAGGATCGAGATGAGTAGATGTAAATCTACGGGGGAAGTCGGGTGGATAGCGTATAGCTCCCCCGCAACAGTAGAATAGGGTATTACTATACTACTAAGTTTGGATGTGATATTTGGATACTTAGCGAATATGGTATTTAGAAGACCTTAGGGGGTTGATCTAGGAAGACCTATCTATAGGATGATTACCTTGGTGGTGAATCGCAGGTTATATGTAGTCATACACACACGCACGCGCACACACACACATACTTGTTTTTGTGTGTATATGTGTATATATATATGTATGTGTGTATGTGTGTGTGTGTGTACATATAAACGGGGGATGAGGATAGTATGTGGTATGTGGAGATGAGTCGTTATAAACGGGCATGATGCCGTGAGATTTTGATATATGATTGAGTCGTGATGTGGTATATGATATGATATTATAATAGATCGTTGGACGATATGTATTCATACATACGATAACATGTGAGTTGATAATATTTGAATGTACGAGACTTTAGAACTGTACCCATGATCATGATATTGTACGAATGATGATATTATGTATGATTTTGACCCCCCTCGATTTTGAGGATGCCGTACGATGGATATTACCGTACGAGACATATAAGATGATTGATCCGCACTCTTGACTCGAGGATGCCGTACTATGTATTATACAGTACGTAACGCTATGAGGCTGGATCGCCGACTATTAGCTATATCGACTCGGAATATATGTAGATTTTCTTATCTTTCCGACTAGTTCCTTAGTTTAGTCTTTTAGTAGTTTAGGTAGATGCTAGACTAGGCTCGAGTCATACCTATTTTCAAAACTAACGAATCGTGAGTATTTTCAAAGGATAACCCGAGGGATGCTACGGATTTTTCAAAGGACATATCTTTTCTCAAAAATACCGTAGCCCCTACTTTTCTAAAAACCACGATTCGTGCTATTTCAAAACACTAAAACCGTATAACTCGTACACTGATATGTATATTGATTAATGTTACATTTACTATTCACTTTTTTGTTTTATTTATGTTGTTCTTATTGCATTGCTTATTTATTACACGTGTTTCTTTAGCTATTATGAATCCCATCTGTTAGGACACTAGCACCATTACCGATGATGCGAATGTTCCACGTACACTTGCCTGCCGGCTCACACACATCATCATCTGTAATTGCCATGTCACCTAAACTTTAAAAAACGTTACTTCATTGGTATAACCAGCAAGCTAGTAGTTTCAACATATTATTAGTATGCTTGCTCTCATATGCTAATTTAGATATTGCATTCTTTACTTAGATACCTCATGCATTTATATATTCATTCTTTTATGCAATATTGTAGGGCTTTATGTCGATATTCATTGCTTATTAACTCTTGAGTTTGGGATTTTGGATTTTCCATGAGATTTCTGGATTTAGGGGAAAACTGCAAGAATTTTATAAACTCATTATCATTTTAAAAATACAAGTTGTGGTTTTCTCGTGATATGATGTATATGGCGTTCACCATGAGTTTTCCTGATTGAGTTGGTTTTCGATACCCGATTCGAGGAGTAGGATGAACCGTTTCGGCTACATGGTGGACCCGGTAAGGTACCCCGGGGCAAGAAGCTCGAGTTGTAGACGATGAGCCTGGTAGGGGAAGACTACCTATCGGTGATTTTTGGCGCGGCGGATATCCGGAGGATACCGACCGTAGTCGTGAGATTGGATGATATGGGCCGATCCGGACTAACGGAGCCCGGGATTTGAGGATTTTGTGTTGATGTTTGACACGGATTTCTGTCGATTTCATTGATAATACTCCAGTTTTTATACTAAAATTGTACTAAGATAAGAACACAACTTTCTTATACAGATATATCCTGATTTCATGTTGATTATTCATTCATGATGCATTCATACATCATATATATAACATGTTGCTACTTTGTGACACTGACACGAGTACTTGGCATTATACTTATGCTTAGATTATTACCCTGCCACTACTAGATGTTTCAGTGTTATATTATGAGTATATTTTGGTATGACCTAGGAGATCGTTATACATTCGGTTTCTACCTGGTGATATCGTCTACTCACGAGTTGGCAACTCACCCCCATTGTGCCACAGTTTCTTGTAGGTTTAGCCGTATTGGTTCCGTAGCGGTTTGCTGGCACTTCACTTTCTTCTGGGTGATTGCTGGATAGGTGGGATACTTTTGCTTCGTGACCACCAGTATATATTTGTATATTTATTTCAGTTGTATCTAGTAAGCTCCATCAACCAGACTTGTACATTTAGTAGACTTAGATAACCACAGTTGTATTTTTCTTTCGGCCTTAGAGTCGCGCTTATGTATTTATTGTCATTTTCTGGTTTTCTTGATGATGCTTAGTTTTCTCGCTTTCTTTCTGAGTTTTGATCCTCGCCCTTCGGCGTTGTATATTTATATTATCCTGCGTGGTTGTTTCCGCCATTTGGCGAAGAGCTAGCTCCCGTTTGGGGATGCCTTATATTATATTGTTGTACCATTTTCGGATTAAAATATATAAAGGAGGTGCTGCCCAAATTTCAAACGACAAAAGGGTTTTCAAGTAAGATACAAATATAACGTTTTCATATATTACTACTTATGTATATATATAAGATTAAGTTGATTTTAGTAAACCTTATTTCAAAACTGCACCTCCACTATTTCTCCTAAAAAGGTTTAGATTTCTGGGCTTTTGGCTTACCTGAATTAGGTAGGGTCCTATAGACTTCACATGATTCAAGTGCCAGTCACGTGCCTTTCCGGGTCGTGACAGATCCACTCACTGAGGCTGTTTCTTGAACACGGTTTGCGAAACTCTTGGCAGAGAAGTTGTGTATGCGATACCATAATAATTAATCATAAGTGCAAGTGGGAGATTGACATGTTAGGGATCGGTCCTAGTTAGTGACATTCACAGACCTGGCGGAATATGAAAAACAATAATTTTCTAACATAGAACCAATCCATAGCCTTGAATGTTCAAATACTTAGCAATTATAAAAACTATAAAAACCTAGAGAGCAAGTCTAGAGGCTACAACCTTTGTAGCGTGTCTGATCACTATCGAAAGACCCGTTCTAGACTTCGTGAACTCCCGGAGATGCTAGGATGCCGACTGCCTCGATGTTGATGATCCTCAGTGAAAGCAACATGCCCGAAGCTCTATCCTCATCATCAAGTGAGAAAACTCCATTAAGAAACTTGCTAGGTGTTAATGGAGGTGTTGTGATTAATGGGTACTCTCTATTTATTCATTTCCCTCACTATATCCTAACTTGCCATTAAAGTAGTAAGCAAGCTCAAAAGTTGAGAGGAGGAAAAAGATGAAATATGATAGCATATTATATAAATTATTCTCATCATATAATCCTTTTGTCATATTAAATATGGCACAAGTCTCATCCCCCACTCTCTCTCCTCTTTTTTGTCACTCAAAGAGAGAGAAGGAGGGCCCCATCAATATATGTTAACATAATATATACCATGTGTGTATGTGTGTGTATGCTGTAGAGATCGGTGCTAGGGTCGCTTCATTAGCGGACCGCGGCGGAAAACATAACAAAAATTTATGCGAACTTAGCATTAATTCCAACCCTAGATCATATCAAATTCTAGTAGTTGCAAAAAAAAAAATAAAGACAAGTTTAGGTGCTACAACCTTTGTAGCATGTCCGATCGCCATCGGAAGACCCGCGCTAGACTTCGTGAGCTCCCAGAGAGCATACACGCCGACTGTCTCACCGTAGATGATCCACGGTGAAGGTGCCAAAGCTCCAACTTCTCATCGAATGAGAGGAAACTTCATCTAGAGACTTGCTAGGTGTAGAGAGAGGTGATGTGAATAGTTGGTACTCTCTCTTTTTCCATTTCCCTCACTATTTCTAGACTTACCATTAATATAGAGAGCAAGCTCTAATCATGGAGGAAGAAGAAGATGATAAAAAAGATGGCTAATTAAAAGAATAATCCTTCTTCATTTAATTCCTTTATCATATAATATATGCCACATTTTTTCCCTCGCTCTCTCCTATGTGTTGTCACACAAAGAGAGAGAAGGAGGGCCCTACCATTTATGTTAATATAATACGTTATACACACACACACAACACATATCTCTCTCTTTCTCACACACATATATTAAATGAGATAAGTATATGTATCATATACATATACACATCATGTATCAAATACACGACCGACCATCAATATTATATACTATAGAGAGTGTATGTGTCAAATACACAATACAAGAAACCGCATCTAAATACGGTTATCAAGTCAACACTTGACTTAATGTTCCGGCTTTTAAATTGGCCAGTATATCTGGTCATTCGATTAAATAAACCATTTAATCAAACTCCCGCATGTATCCCATACGCACACCATATCACATTTTGCCCGGGCATGCACTTTCGTTGCGGGACTCTAAAGACCTGTCAATACGCTGGCAGTAGGTTAAACATGATCACATCCGATTGAATCCGAAACACTTTCAGACTCAATCCTCTCATGGGTTAACCTACATGCACGTCAGCGGTACTAGCTGCATGTAAAGTCTACCCAGGTATAAGCAAGATAAAGGCTGGTCGATGAGTGAAATCATCCGGACCCACCAACGTCTATAAGCGACGAATACTATACAGTCCGGTCTTTTCATCAAAGACTATCGCATACCGGGTTTGGGAGTGGAAACTGTCAGACCCCCAATAACCCGATAAATCTTGCTAATAGAGGACCCATAACCAACGGAGCTACAACTGATAACACTTATCGGTTTATCTCAACTACAGTGGCCACTTACTTCTGGTTATAGTCATGCTCCACACATTACGATATCGACTCCCTATACCGGGAGTGATGAATCCGCTCGACCGCTCACTACCTCCATGTGCTTCGGGACTATACCCAACTAAAACCTGTTTTCACAACTTAGTAGAGTCATGGTAGGGTAGTAATCAAAATATAGTGGGAACATACACAAGACACTGTGTCGATATCAGATCAAGGGACTATCCTGTACTATCGTCACTAGAGAACTGCTACCTGATATTGGTATAATACCATATAGGAGTTCTTGATAAGTTTGTCCAGTGTAACTCATACTCCTATGAGCACCTGTATACAATTTTTGGTGTCAAACACCAATGGCTATGGGATCAGCCATCGCCCTGTACAGGGTCAAGAAACGTACACACTAGTGAAACTGGAATACCGATGCCCAGTCTTGATACTCCTACAACCAGAGACTTTTAAGGATGTGCTTATGGACTACTAAGCCCCACTAGTATGATCCCAGTAATACTCCTGGTAATCAAGCAAAATCCTAAAGACATTATCTCATGTATTATCAATACATGAAAACATGTAAAATATATACACATGACAGATAAAGACAAACCAGACAGCATACTATCACCTCTAAAAGATTGTTCTCCGTATATGTCCTCCTTCAATTACAATAATTGTCTTAAGGGCACCTATATCCATCTTATACAAGATATCATCTAACTATGCACGTACCCTAGCGTCATAGTAGGAAATAGTTATAACTAGACGCTCGTGCTCATGCCGCTAATTTGTGGCCAATACAGAATACGAAATGAAAATTTTCGAATTAAGAGCACGAACTACTACGACCTAGAATCGAATCTAAACACTAAACAAGCACACAAGAAAGAGTTAACTACTCGGATAGGTGTTTGCTATCTTTATAGTCGTATCCTTCGTCTTCTTTGCCACTTCTTTAGCTCCCACGTCTACCGGGAACGAGCTTGGGAGTCGGTCTTCCTTGTCGAAGATCATCCACCCGAGGGAACCCTAGCTTAGGCTCTAGCTTCACACTAAAAGCAAAGTGAAGCAACTAGTGATCAAAACTTACTAAGAATTGATCGCCGGGATGTAGTAGTGACTAATGCCTAAATGTTCTCTCTTTTCTTTTCTTCTTTCTCCATTAACAAAAACTCAAGAGAAGAGAAGAAAGAAGATCAAGGGTGATAGTGAAGAGAATAACAAGCATGGCTCATGAATAATCATTCTCTTTTCTTTTCATCTTTTCTTTTAATGTGATGAATGGGTGGACTTGTGACTCACCATGGTGGGTCACAAGTCTACACCATTCTTACATAAAGAAGAAGAGATAAGAAGAGAAGAGATAGCCACCTCATATGTACACACACATATATAAATATATACACATACACTAATAGAAGTATATACTACAAATACATACACCCGTATTCGTATCAAAATAAATACACCCGTATTCGTATAAAATATGAATACCTGTATTTGTATTAAGATACAAATACTCGTATTTATATCAAGACACAAATACACGTATTTATCCAAATACCCATATTCGTATAAATACTGTATTCTGTCAAAATACGAATACCGAAAAAAGAGATACTAAAAGAGATATATAATACCAGCTCACATTTCATCCAAATGTAATAATCTGGCTATCTTTCAAACCGGATAGTATTAACAAAATGTCCGATTAAAAGTACGTGTACAAAAACACGTGTTTTAATCGAACCTAAGTATGTATCATAATACGTACACTACATCATTTCTCTTGAGCTAGGAAACACGCTTTGTGGAACTCTAAAGATTCGACAATATGCCGGCAGTGAGTTTAACCACATGCATGTCAGCGGCACTAGCTGGACGTAATGGCTACCCAAGTATTGAGCAAAAGGAAGGTCGACAAGCAAACTCGTCTGTATCTCTACTGAGCCTGAAAGTGACAATCTTCATACAGTCCGGTCTCATCGTTTAAGAGTATCGCATATCGAGTCTAGGGGATGGATAAAGTCAGACCCCTAACAACGCGATAAGTCCTGTCGGTGTGTAGCCTATCACCTACTGAGAAACTATCGATCCAAATCAGTAAATCTTGTCCACCTTTGCAGGGTTCCAAGGGCGGCAGCAAGGTTTCGGGAGGTATCGTCAATGCCAATTTCAAATTTTTTTCGTTCTAAAGAATCCTAACCTAGAATCATAACTAGAGATTTAGACGAAACAACAATGTAAACAATTTTACATCTAAGTTAATGAGGAATACAACCTTTGTAGACCGGTCCTTCACTTCTAAAGCTCCGTGTAGTAGTCCCTTCGCTCCAAGTAGTGAACACCCGAACTCTAGTAAGGGTTCATAAGAAGAAATGAACAAGCATGTTCGAAATCTTCGAGGCCAAAGATGATCCACATCGAGCAGACTCAAGCTCATGCTACCTCTTCACTAATGGTAGATTAGTGAAGCAAATATCCTAAACTAAATGGCTAATATAGTAGAGGATGATAAAGTGGGAATTGGGCTCACTTTAGATTTATTTTTCTCACAATATTTCTTCACCATTTCAATAGCTAGAAAGCTTTTTCATGAGGAAGAAGAAGATGAAGTAGAGATGAGAATGAAACTCATGAGGTGAGAATAGCAACCATGGGTGAGTTAGTGTCATACACTAACTCATGTAGAGAATGAACCATGGCTAAACAATAATGGTTAGGTTAATAAATATCTATAAGTAAAACAAAATTAGTGGACTTGGTCAATGGTTCCACAAGCTTTTCCATGCTTCAACCATTAAACCAATTTCCATCTAATTTTGATTAATTTTAAATAAATAAAACCTTTCATTATATCAAGTATAGTGTGAGTCTCATACATCCATGAAGCATGTGGCATCAAGCATGACACAAATAAAATGTACATTAATATATATATATATATATATATCACATATATACTATATGCACACAAGTGAGAAAAAGAAATGTTTAAGTGAGATAATATTTGTTAATGTAATTCAATATATCAAATATATAATTATACATTAAATTATTAAATCAACACTTGATTTAATAATCTAGCTATATCACATACAACCGGCTAATATCAAATGTAACAACTTATCAAATCAACACTTGATCCGATAACTCGGCTATATCACATATAACCGACCGATATCACATATCACGAGAATAGAATGCGGTATCACATACACGCATTAATCTCGGTCCCGCACATATCACATATGTTCTCCTACTTCGTTTCACATGAACCAGGAAACCTCTGTGTAGGACTCTAAAGACTCATCAATACGCCGGCAGTAGGTGATGATCATATCAAACACGCACAAGCTGCAAACGGTCAGGTAAACGTAACGGCCATCCGGGTATTGAGCGATCAGAAGATCAGCTAGCAAACCTGCTCATACTCCTGCAAACCCAATCAGTATCACTACCGTACAGTCCGGTCTCTTCGTCATATATGTCGCATATCACAGCCAGGGGGTGGTATAACGTCAAACCCTGATAAGTCATGCCGATGTAAGGTCCATAACGGTTCGAGAAACTACTGATAATACTTACCAGTAGATCTCAGCAAACTTAGCCAGGGATTTCCTGTTATGGCCAATCAAGCATAGCGAAACATCAACCCCCAATACCGGGAGAGACGAAATCCCCTCCTATCGCTCATTGCCTCATATAACTCGGGACTATACCCAAAAACCACCGTTTTGCACAATCTCTTGAACGTGGTAATGTGTAAATCAAAGCACGGTGGGAATCACACAAGACTCTATGATGATCTCGGGTCGACAGACTAACCTATACCAGCGTCACCAGAGAACTACTATCTGACGATAGGTATAATACCATCTAGGAGTTCTCAGCGAGTCCGTTCAGTGTACCCAGTCTCCACTGAGCACCCGTATACCTTCTCTGATATCAAACACCAATGGATGTGGGATCATCTATTGCCCATCATATGGGTCAAGAAGCGTATACGCTAGTCTACTCTGAAGTATCGATGCCCTGTCTCGATACTCCCACGACTAGGAACATTTGAAGGATGTACTTACCGACTACCTCTGCCCTACTAGTATGATCTGCATCATAATCCTGGTAGTCAAATACTCATCCTAAGGGCTTTATCAACATGTAATAGAGAGACAATAAGTGTACATGTTAAGATAAAGTGCAACTAGACTATCATGTCGAGCAAGAAATTCCTCCCTATATATGTCCAACCATCCACTACAATATACATCACATGTACAGTAATGGCCTATAGGGCATACATATGACTAGCAATTTCCCATTTGCACTAAGGCCATTTGTTGTAGTATCTCATACTCTACGTCCTATAGAATGTCTCTCTAGGGAAAGTCCTTTGTGAGTGGATCCGCTGTGTTATCTTTCGCGTCAACTCTCCTGACCTCGATCCCCTAGAGATCAACCATCTCCCTTATCAGGTGATACATGCCTCAGAATATGTCTGGATCGCTGATGGGACAGGATTTCCTAGTCCAAAACCACAACTCTATTGTTGTCACCATAACAGTTATTGGACGTTCAATGGTAGGAATCATGTTTATCTCACGAAGAAGAAATGCCCAGACAGTCACTTTGGCAGCATCGTTGATAGCAATGTATTCAGCCTTCATCGTCTAGTTTTCCATGGTATATAGCTTGGAACTCTTCGAACATACCGTCCCTCCAATGAGGGTAAAGACAATGCCTGTGACTGACTTTCAGTCGACCTTATCACTCTGGAAGCTCGAACCAAGAACATTCTTTTAGTGCTTCTCAAGTACTTAAGAATGTCCTCCACACCTGTCTAGTGATTCTCCCAAGATCCGATTGATTCCTGATCACTACACCTAGTGAGTTAGCTACATCTTGTCTGGTACATAACATTTTTGGAGAGAGTGATCCATGAGTAAGTGGGCGAACCACCACGCTTAGAATCTTCCATACTAAACCACTTTAGTACTGTGTTAATGTACCTAGATTTGGGACACTCCCAGCATCCACTTAGATTTATCACTATAGATCATAATCCAGATATTGTAGGTATCATCCAGATCTTCTATTGAGAATCCTCATGATAAGAGGAGCTTGACCGAGTGTAACATAGGAAACCATTTCCTATCAAGAGTATGTCATCTACATACAATACGTGTAAGATAACTTTACTCTCTACAACCTTCTTATATATACAAGGTTCATCTACCATTTTGATGAAGTCAAACTCTTTGACTGCTACATCAAAACAGATGTTCCAACACCGCGATGCTTGCTTTAATCCTGATGGACTTAAGCATAGCTTTGAAAGTCTCAACTTTTCCATTTACACCAAGAATCTTCTCAAGATCTATTTGCTCCCAATGGGTTTTACCCTTTCAGGTGCAACATTCAAAGTTATACTTTGTTGGTGTACATGTAGGGTTGCTAGGCACACGCACAAGGGTCTACAAGGTATCAACCATGCCCGATTTAAGAATTAGCCGTGCCGAACAACCCGATACGAGATCTTTAAACTAGAGATTATGCGAAAACTAGCATGTTAAACACTTTAACACTAAGTGAGAGGGATTACAACCTTTGTAGATCCGGTCCTTCACTTCATAAGCTCCGTATTGAGGTCCCTTCGCTGCGATCATCGTGTTCCGGACTCTCAAGAGGTTCTACGAAGAGAAAGATGCAGTCTTGCTTCCGATCTTCGATAACATAGATGATCTACCTTGAAATTTCATTAACACAAGCTAACACTCATAAAATGATGTGAACACACTCATCTAAATGGCAAGGATAGATGAGGATGATGAAGTAGGATTTTTGCACTCTTTTATTTTCTTATTCTCACTCATTTTCATCACTTGGAAAAAATCTAGTAAGCTTTTTCCATGAAAGGTAGAAGGAAGAAGAAGAAGAACAATAATAGAATTCCTTTTGTGATGAATAATGAAAAGATAAATATGATGAATAATGCAACCATGGTCAACTAAACCCATGAAGAGAATTAACTAGGGCTAGGGTTTGGGTTGGGTTAAAAGTGAGTCACTTGAAAATATCAAGCATAATATCTTTTTCAAGACAAAAGAAAAGCTTCTAGAATCTACTAGAAGTCTTAACCCTAATCCAAACCCTAATCATGTTTAAACTCCACGAAAAATGTTGCATTAGTAATCATATCTTGTTACAATATTATATATCACATATATAATATTTATTGTAACAAAATAAAATAATACATTTAACATATATCGTACATATATCAATGTATTACCCGAGTGAGAAAAAGAATCTTTTAGTGAGCTAATATTAGTTAATGTAATTTAATATATCATATATATTATTATACATTAAATTATCGAATCAACACTTGATCCGACAATCCGGCTATATCGCATATAACCGACTAATACGATGACCCGGCTATATCACATATACCCGGCCGATATCTCATATCGCGAGAATCCAATACGGTATCACATATCGCATTATCCTCGGTGCCGTACATATCACATATGTGCTCCTACTCCGTTTTGCCTGAGTCAAGAAACCTCTGTGTAGGACTCTAAAGAATCGTCAATACGCCGGCAGTAGGTGATGATCATATCAAACACCCACAAGCTGCAAGCGGTCAGCTAAACGTAACAGCCATCCAGGTATTGAGCGCTCAGAATATCAACAAGCAAGCCTGTACATTCTCCTGTGAATCCAATCAGTAACACTCCCGTACAGTCCGGTCTCGTCGTCTAATATGTCGCATATCTCGCCTAGGGATGGTAAACGTCATACCCCAGTAGCTCGATAAGTCGTGTCGATATGAGGTCTATAACAGTTCGAGAAACTACTAATAACACTTACCAGTAGATCTCAGTAACCCTGTCCAGGGATTTCCGGTTATAGCCAATCGAGCACAGCACAACATCAACTCCCTATACCGGGAGAGACAAATCCCTTCGTATCACTCATTGCCTCCATGTGATTCGGGACTGTACCCAAAAGCCACCTTTTGGCACGCCCTCTTGCACGTGGTATGATGGAAATCAAAGCACAGTGGGAATCACACAAGACTCTATGACGATCTCGGGTCAACAGACTACTCTGTACTATTGTCACCGGAGAACTGCCATCTGACGTGAGGTATAATACCATCTGGGAGTTCTCGGTGAGTCCGTCCAGTGTACCCAGTCTCCACTGAGCACCCATACACCATCCTTGATGTCAAACACCGATGGATATGGGATCATCTATCGCCCATCATATGGGTCAAGATGCGTAGACACTAGTCTACTCTGGTGTATCGATGCCTTGTCTCGATACACCCTCGACTAGAAACAGTTATAGGATGTACTCGTCGACTACCATGGCCCCACTAGTATGATCTCATCATAGTCCCAGTAGTCTAGTACATATCCTAAGGGCTTTATCAACATGTAATATAGAGACAATCAGAGTACATGTTAAGATAATGTATAACCAGATAGCATACTATCATATCGAGCAAGAATGTCCTCCCTATATATGTCCAAGAATCCATTACAATATACATCGTATGTACAGTAATGGCCTCTAGGGCATACATATAACTAACAATCTCCCACTTGCACTAGGGCCATCTGTTGTGGTATCGCATACCCAACAATTAGCTGTGGTTGAAGTATCTCATACTCAACCAACCCATAAAAGTCTATACTGGGAAAAAGGCCTTTGTGAGTTGATCCGCGCTGTTGTCCTCTGTGTCTACTCTCCTAACCTCGATCACCTTGGAGATCAACCATCTCCATGATCAGGTGATACTGCCTAAGAATTATATCTGGATTTCTAACGGGACGAGGGTTCCTTGGCAAAAGCCATAACTCCATTGTCACATAATGGTAGGAACAAAGTTCATCTTATGAACTTATATATCCAGACTGCCTCTTTGGTAGCATCCTTGGTAACGATATATCTTGTCTTTAATCGTTTAGTATGTCACGGTATCTAGCTTGGAACTCTTCCAACATGCTGTCCCTCCACTGAAGGTAAAGACAATGCCTGCGACTGACATTCAGTCATCCTTATCACCCTGGAACCTTTCCAGTGATTCTCCCTAGGATCGATTGATACTATCTCACTACAACTAGTGAGAATCCTAACATACAATTAGATCTATCTCATAGATCCAAAACCCAGGATTTAGGAGGTATCACTTTGATCCTATATGGAGAATCCTTGTGATAAGCGGAGATTGACCGAGCATAGCATAGGAAACTCCTTCCCTATCAAGAGTATGTTATCCACGTACTCTACGAGGATCACCACCATACTCCCTACTACCTTTTTTTATATATAAGGTTCATCTACCATTTTGATGAAGTCAATCTTTTTGACTACTATATCAAAACAGATGTTCCAACTCCGCGATGCCTGATTTATCACATAAAACATCTTGCACACGTTTCCGCTGCTCCCACTGTCTACGAAGCCCTCCGGCTGTGTACTTATAGACGCTCTCTTCTAAAACATCATTTAGAAAAGCTGTCATGACACCCAACCACCAGATATCGTAGTCATGATATGTAGCCGTGGCAAGTAGGATCTAGATGGACTTGAGCATAGCTTTGAAAGTCTCAACTTTTCCATGTACACCAAGTAATCTTCTCAAGATATACTTGCTCCTGATGGGGATTTAACCCTTCAGATAAAGCAACCAAAGTCCATACTTTGTTGGTGTATAAGGATTCCATCTTAGATCGCTAAGCATCCAGCCATTCTTACAGAGTCCCACTCCTGATGGCTAGCTCGAAACTACTTGGGTCATCATCTCATGATGCAATCCTTGCTCTCACTGTCATAGAGAAACCGAAGTATCTCTCTGGTGGGTGAAGAACCCTACTAGATCGGCGGAGAGGCTGAGGTTCGTTGGAAACTACTGAATCCTTTG
Source organism: Agapanthus africanus (assembly GCA_030015575.1). Classification (NCBI taxonomy): domain Eukaryota; kingdom Viridiplantae; phylum Streptophyta; class Magnoliopsida; order Asparagales; family Amaryllidaceae; genus Agapanthus; species Agapanthus africanus. The sequence continues at coordinate 201,777,262 of CM057350.1, forward strand.
GTTCTACCAAATCATCAGCTGCAGTTTGTATAGCTGGAACTACTTCCAGTTTTACAGAGCTGACCTTGCCTCGAGCTTGTACGGATTTTGCTTTTAGACATAGGCCGGACAACCCCAAATCTTAACAAACTTAAGATATGGGCTCTTCCCTTTCCATATCACATATGAAGCGGTAGGCAACTGATTTGATTTGAACCCTATTCAATAGGTATGCAGCTTCTCAAGTGCATAACTCCCAAAAGGAAATAGGAAACTCAGTAGTACTCATCATAGAGCACACCATATCACATAGGGTGTTATTGCTCCGCCCCGATATACCATCGTGCTATGGTGTATACAGAGGAGTAATGCTGAGAGAGAATCTCATTCTCCTTTAGAATAGTCCAGGATTTCCGTGCTCAAGTATTCTCCTCCTTGATCTCATCAAATGACATAATACTTATACCCATTTTTGGTTCTCTACTTCTAACTTATATTCATTGAATTTCTCAAAAGTTCCAAACTTATGTTTCAACAGGAGCATATGTCCGGATCTTGAAAGATAATCAGTGAATCTAATGAAGTACAAAGAACCGGTCTTGGCATGTATAGACAGGGGACCTTCTTACATCAGCATGTATCAATTCCAAGAGTTCACTAACTCTTTCTCTGTTTCTAATAAACAGAGCTATGGTCATCTTATCTTTGTGACATGACCGGCAAGTTTCACAAGATGTAAATTCAAACAAATTTAAATATGCATCTTAATGTAACTTCAGCTAGTCGGGTCGCATTGATATGACCTAGTCTACAATGCCTCAAGAAGGATTCGTTCATTTCTGAACTCTTTCTCTCGTGTGTGTTCTGTATACTAAGAACTGTAGTTTGATTTAGAACGTCAATGCTTTTAGATAACGTGCCTGAACCGATCAACTCTTGATATAGGAAATGTTCAAAACATTATCCAACAATACAAAATTATATCCTTTCTTTACTAATAAAGAAACTGATATGATGTTGTATATCAGGTTCGGTATCTAATAACATTCGTTCAGAATCAATGTATTCTGGTAATACAGGGTGACAGTGACCAACAGACTTGGCTGCAACACTTGCACCGTTTTCTATCTCATGAAACTTATCACCCGTTCTCAGTTCTTTACCTATCTGTAGCCCATGTAACAAATTACATATGTGGGATCCTGATTCGGTATCACATACCCAAGACGTAAAGGATACTGAAAAACAATTCTGTGTAATCAACACACCCGAAGAAGATGCATCAACATTTACTTTCTTCGTTTGGGCGGCACGGGAAATCTGGTATTCCCCAATTTCCTGCTCTGTCTTATAACATTTATAAGTTGGAGCGGGACCAACGTTCCCCAGCTCAGTATAACAAGGGGGTTCGGTCAATATATCCGTACTATTATCTTGATTAAGGCGTGATATGGTCGCTACCTGGAGAGAGAGAGAAGAAAACACTCAGGGTATGCTCTTGCAAGATTAGATTAGTTATCTAATATATCTAATCAGGATGTCTCCCACTGTTTTTGTCAAATCTTCCTTCAAACCCTAAAAGGAAAGACTAGCCGAGATTAATTACACGCTACAAGTTCGCCAATCTTTCAGCCAGGCCAGTGCCGGTACTTTGAGGGAGGTCCCCCGTGCTTTCGCACGAGCCTAATTAAAGTAAACCTCGTTTTCCCAGGGGCGTAACCCCGTTAACACCTTTCTAGACACCTACTTGATCGGCTAATTGTAATGTGTAAAACTCTCCCATGAGTAACTCTTACTCGCAGTGGGTATCGGGATCCAACTATCTCATAGAAGGTATGCAATCTCATTGCAAATTTCAACACTTGAAATTCCCGATAATTCTTTTACCCCTAGCGTGCTATGACCTTAACGCATGCCAAACAACCCATAGCCCGCTAGTCAAGTTCAACCCGTGCATTTCCTGATTGAATTAAACCCACCGCACGACCCTTGACGCATGCCAAACAACACCGTATGAATACCCTAATCCAATTGCATCGTATGCTAGCAGATAAGCACTAGTTAGCTACCGTACACCACGCCTTGACGCATGCCAAACTACCGCAGCACGAATACTAAGTAGTACTTATCTGAAATGACAGAGGGCTACGCAGGTTTTTAAGAAAACCATGAGCGTAATAAACTTGATATCGTTGTAGAATCGAGTGATTTTAAATGGAGTGTTTTTTAGGCTTTTCTAGTTTTGCTAAAGAGGTCACTCCCGGTGAAGGGATCGTCGGCTCTTTCCTCATCGAATAAGGTGCATGATATTTCACAGATATCGCTGTGCAAAGCAAGAACTATAGAAGCAATCAAAAGACAAACCGAGTATGCAGTATCTGCTAGTTTCGCTAAAGAGGTCACTCCCGGTGAAGGGATCTCGGCTCTTTCCTTATCGAATAAGGTGCTGGATGTTCTATAATGAACACCGCTATGCAAAGCAAGAACTAGAGCTACCAGTTTTTAAACAAGTTTCTACAACATCTTAGGTTTCTTTTATTTCATTAATCTCATTAATGAAGTCCCATTTTACTTTGCTTCACAAGCATCAAATATGAAACGAAATCAACAATATATAATATATATCTCATATATATAATATAAACATTCGTCTCAGGCAGTAATATGATCTCATCATAGAACATTGCAGCAGAAGAACATATATGAAATATTGGATATACTAGGACGTCTGTGTTTTTAATACGAGCCTGTATAAAACACGAATTCCACGGTCGCGATGAATAGCCAAACCCACATCCCTAGACCCCTATGAGAGCGGCAAGCAACACTGCCAATTCTAGGGTTAGGAGACCCGGTCTCGACTCCTCGAGATGGTCTCCCACTGGACCCTAGAACCCGGTTACTTTGCTCTCCGCCTTGGGTCTACCTAATGCAGAAAAGTAAATAATATACAATGGTGACATCATCCTCAGCCCGGAAGTGCCCCAATAAAAGAATATTACATACAAATGAATTTTACATGAATGAAAAAGAAAAACTCTCATCTCACACAAAACCCCCGGCTATTCAGAACGCGACGATCCAATATAACATATCACAGCAACACATAATATCTCATATCATTAATGTAAGCAAGTATGCGTATCCCGATTGTTGTTGATGTATAGTAACGAAGCCGGCGATACACCACATACTACGCTTACGGTCACAGAAAAGAAAGTGTAAAACTACAACAGTTGGAATCCGCAGCCTCTTTAGACATCGCATGCCTAACCAAATGAATTTCTTAGACATCGCATGCCTAACAATTATAAACTCTGCATTTTAGTCTCATTATCAAAAACACTTTTCAATATCAAGTCGGGCAATTCAACAAGATTCCCGACAATCTGATCGAATGCTCGTCGCAAACTTTAGTAGACGGCCGCACCCCCGTATGCCGTCGACGAAGTGCACTAAGGCGGAACACCACTGCCGCGAGCACCCGAAAGGATGCTTTTGGCGACAGGGTTCTCCTACAGTCACTTGGTCGGGGCTATGGGGCGTGGCTATCTATTATGTTTATCCGGCGAGTATCCGCGTACGCTACGTGATTGCGACGGACTTTTGATCACATCAAAATCCCTTGGCAACCGATCATCTGAGACTAAACTGCTATGTTTATAATATTCAAATTAGTTATCTCATAACTATATGTGGATTCCAAATATTGTATCGCATTCCAGATAAATAGACAATGTTAAACTTTCCGATCGAATAATCAAACACCCAAGTTTTCCCCAATATATCTCAACACTTGAAATCAGTTTAAAAACATCCATCATATGCCACAGTACCAATGGTTCGGCCGTAGAAGGGTCAAGCCAACGCCTCACATGGGGCACGCCGTACTGCCCCAAACCCTAAGGTTTATAGGCAGTTCAAGACGGTCACATAATCAAGTTAAGGTTTGTTGTCTTCTAGAGGGTCCACCGCGTTACTTGCATGAATTTACGAAAGTTTCAAACACGAGAAAAAATTCAACTTTTTGAAAATTTTCCGACAGGGGAAAAAGTGAGTTATTGATATCCGTTCGAACTTTTTAACAGTTTCTAAAAATTATCTGGACAAACTAAACGAAGTTAAATTATCCGATCGAATCAACGAGTCCCTAATACAACCCAAGAAAACTCAACATTTGAGTGGAATTAAAAATTCCCAGAAAAAATGACAAGAAAGGACCTAAGAATAAATATATAAAGTATGAGGGACTAAGTCATAATTTTGGCCGCGGAACAGCCGCCAAACCCTTGGTTTGGCCGCGGTTCCGTGGTCATATAAAAGGATTAGTAGTCCGTACTTCACAGTAATTCTTAGTTTTTTCTGCTCTATTTTTTGAGTATTTTTAATTCATAAAAAATCACATTTTCAGAAAATGTCCAGAGAAGGGTTCAAATTAGGGTTTCGGGGTTCGATCGGAGTTTAAACTTCGTCTAGGCTTCGCCTAAAGCTCTAGCTTGGCTCTGATACCACTGTAGGGTTGCTAGGCACACGCACAAGGGTCTACGAGGTATCAACCATGCCCGATTTAAAAATTAACTATGCCGAACAACCCGATACGAGATCTTTAAACTAGAGATTATACGAAAACTAGCATGTTAAACACTTTAACACTAAGTGAGAGGGATTAAAACCTTTGTAGATCCGGTCCTTCACTTCATAAGCTCCGTGTTGAGGTCCCTTCGCTGCGATCATCGTGTTCCGGACTCTCGAGAGGTTCCACGAAGAGAAAGATGCAGTCTTGCTTCCGATCTTCGATAACATAAATGATATACTTTGAAGTTTCATTAACACAAGCTAACACTCATAAAATGATGTGATCACCCTCATCTAAATGGCAAGGGTAGATGAGGATGATGAAGTAGGATTTTTGCTCTCTTGTATTTTCTCATTCTCACTCATTTTCATCACTTGGAAAAAATCTACTAAGCTTTTTCCATGAAAAGTAGAAGAAAGAAGAAGAAGAATAATAATAGAATTTCTTTTGTGATGAATAATCAAAAGATAAATATGATGAATAATGGAACCATGGTCAACTAAACCCATGTAGAGAATTAACTAGGGCTTGGGTTTGGGTTAGGTTAAAAGTGAGTCACTTGAAAATATCAAGCATAATATCTTTTTCAAGACAAAAGAAAAGCTTCTAGAATCTACTAGAAGTCTTAACCCTAATCCAAACCCTAATCATGTTTAAAATCCACTAAACATGTTGCATTAGTAATCATATCATGTTACAATATTATATATCACATATATAATATTTATTGTAACAAAATAAAATAATACATTTAACATATATCGCATATATATCAATGTATTACCCGAGTGAGAAAAAGAATCTTTTAGTGAGCTAATATTAGTTAATGTAATTTAATATATCATATATATTATTATACATTAAATTATCGAATCAACACTTGATCCGACAATCCGGCTATATCGCATATAACCGACTAATACGATGACCCGGCTATATCACATATAACCGGCCGATATCTCATATCGTGAGAATCCAATACGGTATCGCATATCGCATTATCCTCGGTCCCGCACATATCACATATGTGCTCCTACTCCGTTTTGCCTGAGTCAAGAAACCTCTGTGTAGGACTCTAAAGAATCATCAATACGCCGGCAGTAGGTGATGATCATATCAAACACCCACAAGCTGCAAGCGGTCAGCTAAACGTAACAGCCACCCAGGTATTGAGCGCTCAGAAGATCAACAAGCAAGCCTGTACATTCTCCGGTGAATCCAATCAGTAACACTCCCGTACAGTCCGGTCTCGCCGTCTAATATGTCGCATATCTCGCCTAGAGATGGTAAACGTCATACCCCAGTAGCTCGATAAGTCGTGTCGATATGAGGTCTATAACAGTTCGAGAAACTACTGGTAACACTTACCAGTAGATCTCAGCAACCCTGGCCTGGGATTTCCGGTTATAGCCAATCGAGCACAGCACAACATCAACTCCCTATACCGGGAGAGACGAATCCCCTCCTATCGCTCATTGCCTCCATGTGATTCGGGACTGTACCCAAAAGCCACCTTTTTGCACGCCCTCTTGGACGTGGTATGATGGAAATCAAAGCACAGAGGGAATCACACAAGACTCTATAACGATCTCGGGTCAACAGACTACTCTGTACCAGTGTCACCGGAGAACTGCCATCTGACGTGAGGTATAATACCATCTGGGAGTTCTCGGTGAGTCCGTCCAGTGTACCCAGTCTCCACTGAGCACCCGTACACCATCCTTGATGTCAAACACCGATGGATATGGGAGCATCCATCGCCCATCATATGGGTCAAGATGCGTATACGCTAGTCTACTCTGGTGTATCGATGCCCTGTCTCGATACACCCTCGACTAGGAACAGTTATAGGATGTACTCGTCGACTACCGTGGCCCCACTAGTATGATCTCATCATAGTCCCAGTAGTCGAGTACATATCCTAAGGGTTTTATCAACATATAATATAGAGACAATCAGAGTACATGTTAAGATAAAGTACAACCAGATAGCATACTATCATGTCGAGCAAGAAAGTCCTCCCTATATATGTCCAAGCATCCATTACAATATACATCGTATGTACAGTAATGGCCTCTAGGGCATACATATAACTAACAGTACATGGATTCCATCTTTGATCGCATAGCATCCAACCATTTCACAAAGTCTCCAATTGTGATGGCCTGTATGAACCTAGTTGGGCCATCAACAATCATGATGCAATCCTCGCTCCCACTGTCACCGAGAAGACCGTAGTATCTCTCAAATCGATGAGGAACCCTACCAGATTTGCGGAGAGGCTGAGGTTCGTTGGAGACTATTGAATCCTTTGGTTTCACCAAATCATCAACTGAGTTTATCTAGATGGAACTCCTTCCAGTTCTACCTCATGACCACTAATTTCTTCACAAGAAATTCATTTTCTAAAAAGGTGGCATGTTGAGAAACAAAACACCTTTTGCTCCTCAGTGTGGTAGAAGATATTCCCTTACGAATATTCAGGATATCCAATAAACTTATACAGAACTAACCTTGCCTCGAGCCTGTCCAGATTTTGCTTTTCAACATAGGCCAGAAAACCCCATATCTTAACTCGTTTAAGACAGTCTCTTTCCATACCATATCTCATATGGAGTGGTAGGCACTGATTTGGATGGAACCCCATTCAAATTGTATGCATCTTCTCAAGTGCATAACTCCAAAAGGAAACAGGAAACTCAACAGTACTCATCATAGAGTGCGTCATATCTCATAGTGCGCGATACCTCCTCCCCGATACACCGTTGTGCTGTGGTGTATTCGAAGGAGTAAGCTGAGAGAGAATCATATTCTCCTTTTAAAAAATCCAGAAACTCCATGCCCAAGTATTCGCCTCCTCGATCACATCGTAGGACATTAATACTTCTACCCATCTGGTTCTCAATCTTCAAGCTTATATTCCTTGAATTTCTCAAAAGTTTCTGTCACGACCCGAAATAGCACGTGACTGGCCCTTGAATCATATGAAGTCTATAGGACCCAATCTAATTCGAGTAAGCCAAAAGCCCAGAAATCTAAAACCATTTTAAATAATATATGAAGGAAAACTAGTTTTAAAGAAGTGAAGAAAACATGTTTTAAAAACAAGGTTTTTTAAATAGGTAAGCCGAATATGCATTTTTTTAAATCCTCAAGTCTTTTCTGAAAATTTCGGCAGAGTTTCCTTTGTAAATACCGGCCCCAAACGGGGTACAAAAAGAATAATATATACACAATGATAAAAGGCATCCCCAAGCGGGAGCTAGCTCTTCGTCAATCGACGGTCACAACCACGCAAGCAATATATTATACAACGCTGAAGGGCGAGGATCAAAACCCAAAAGGAAATTCAAAATCAACAAGAAAACCATAATGCTACTACGCGCGACTCTAAGGTCAAAATAATACACAACTAGTTTTCTAAGTCTGAAATAAATATACAAGTCTGGTTGATGGAATTACTAGATACAACTAATTAAAATAAATACAAAGATGGTCACGATGCGAGTGAACCCACCTACCAAAGCAATCACCCAGAAAGGAAGCAGTGTGCCAGAAAAGCCGCAGTGAAACTTGTACGGCAAAACATGCAAGAACTGTGGCACAACAGGGGTGAGTTGCCAACTCGTGAATAGAAAACATCACAGAGCAGAAATCATATGTATGACTCATCCTAGGTCAAACGATCAGTAATAATATATCTCCTCAATATGATAAAGTCTGAAGTATGATAAGGTGGTAAGGGTAGACATCTATACATCAGTGTAATACCAAGTGCTCGTGTCAGTGCCTCAGGTAGCAACATATCATAAATATGAGGTATCATCAATGTAATCAGGTCTGTATGTATGTGGATCTCGTCCACGTGTCACCCAATGACAAAAAACATCATGCAGGTAAATATCATAAACCATATGCATGGAAGTATGAGAATGTAAATCAACGTGTGTCCCTCGCGACACGTAAAAATCATGGAACCTGAGTGTCCAGCATCGACACTCGAAAACATCATGAAACCAGTGCCCAGCATCGGCACGTAAATCCTCATATATCGGGCTCCGTCAGTCCGGATCGGCCCATATCAACTCTCAACTCCGGTCGGTATCCTCCGGATATCCGCCGAACTCAAATACAATCACCGGTAGGTAGTGGTCCCTCTGTCAGGCTCATCGCCTACTGCACGACAGATCCGTTCTCGCCCCGGGATACCATACCGGGTCCATCATGTACCCGCAATCGGTCTCATCCAGCTCCTCGAATCGGGTTTCACATGTCACACGTCTCAGAACCGATAAAACACATGGTGGACGTATTGAAATATCATATCAAGAGAAACCGGGTTTTTAAACAATGCATACTTTCTTTTAAAATGACCACGGTTCTCAAATCCAGAAATCTCATGAAAACGGCATATCTCAACGCGTAAATCATAAAGCATGATGTAAGCGACATGTGATAGAAATGTAAGCATATCCGTATATCATGCAACATAAAATAGTAATATGCACATATCAAGGGAAAACCGCTCGTTTAAAATGAATCAGTTTTAAAATATATCTTGCGGTTCCCAAATCTCCAAAATCAAGCCAGAATCATCTATGTATGTGCAAATACGTATGTATGCAAGTATGGGTGTACAATATGTGTGTACGCCAATATGGATGTACAAGTAGTCATATCCTGATGCAACAATACTACTGTGTAGTGACATGGCAATTATCGATGATGAAGTGTGTGAGCCGGCAAGCAGGTGTACGTGGAACATACGAATCATCGATAATAGTGCTGGTGTCTTGACAGCATGGGTTTAATATAACAATAAACACATTTAAACATGCAATGCGATGCGAATAGCAAGAATATGCGGAAAATGAATAATATACACAACAGTGAAGAATCTACATCAATATGTAAATGCCATACAGTTTTGCCATTTGAAATAAGATGAATCGTGGTGTTTAGAAAAATAAGGGCTACGGTGTTTTTAAGAAAAGATGCGTCTTTTGAAAATATCCGTAGAATCCCTTGGCCTGTCTTTAAAATACTCACGATTCGTTAGTTTTGAAAAAGGTATGACTCGGGCCTAGTCTAACATCTACTAAGTAAACTACAAATCTAACTAACAAGCTAATCGAAAGGGTATGGAAACCACCTAAATCTGAGTCGATATATATATACATATAATATTCGGTGATCCCGCCTCAATAGTATCACATACGATACAATATACAATATGACATCCTCGAGTCAAGAGTGCGGATCAATCATCAATATATAGCTCGTACGCAAATCCGTCGTACAGCATCCCAAATCTGGGTACGGGTCGATCTCACATTTATCTCATCAATTATCTAGTATCCTTATCATCATATCTCATGAACTGGGGTACTGATGTAAGTCTAATACAACTGATACCATCTAAATATATGTATGCGTGTATGAAGACACACGCCTAAAGGCCCGCTATAACTCATGTCGTATTTCATAATACGAACCACATCATATCACCGATGTCATGGCACCATGCCCAAACTGTTAGTTATATGTATGCCCTAGAGGCCATTACTATACATAGGATGTATATTGTAGTGGATGCTGGGACATATATAGGGAGGACTTTCTTGCTCGACATGATAGTATGCTATCTGGTTGATCTTTACCTTAACGTGTACACTGATTGTCTCTCTGTTACATGTTGGTAAAGCCCTTAGGATGTGTACTTGACTACCTGGACTATGATGCGGATCATACTAGTGGGGACATGGTAGTCTATAAGTACATCCTTCAAGGTCCCTAGTCGTGGGTATATCGAGACAGGGCATCGATATACCAGAGTGGACTAGCGTATACCTTCTCGACCCATACAGATGGGCGATGGATGATCCCATATCCATTGGTGTTTAACATCAGAGATGATATATGGGTGCTCAGTGGAGACTGGGTACACTGGACGGACTCGTCGAGAACTCCCAGATGGTATTATACCTTACGTCAGATGGCAGTTCTCTGGTGACACTGGTACAGAGTAGTCTGTTGACCCGAGATCGTCATAGAGTCTTGTATGGTTCCCATTGTGCTTTGATTTCCACCTTACCATGTCTAAGAGGGCGTGCAAAACGGTGGTTTTTGGGTACAGTCCCGAATCACATGGAGGCAATAAGCGATAGGAGGGGATTCGTCTCTCCCGGTATAGGGGGTTGATGTTGCGCTGTGTTCGATTGGCTATAACCGGAAATCCCTGGCCAGGGTTGCTGAGATTTACTGGTAAGTGTTACCAGTAGTTTCTCGAATTGTTATAGACCTCATATCGACACGACTTATCGAGCTACTGGGGTCTGACGTTTACCACCCCTAGGCGAGATATGCGACATATCAGACGACGAGACCGGACTGTACGGTAAGTGTTACTGGTTGGATTCACTGGAGTGTGAGCGGGCTTGCTCGTCGATCTTCTGATCGCTCAATACCCGGGTGGCCGTTACGTTTAGCAGACCGCTTGCCGCTTGTGGGTGTTTGATATGATCATCATCTGCTGCCGGCGTATTGACGAGTCTTTAGAGTCCTCCACAGAGGTTTCCTGGCTCAAGCGAAACGAAATAGGAGCGCATATGAGATATGTGCAGGACCGAGAATAATGCGTGTATGTGATACCGTATTCCATTCTCGCGATGAATGTATCGATTGGTTGTATGCGATATAACCTAGTTATCGATTCAAGGATTGATTCGATAAGCCGATACATTGGATACTAGTTGGTTATATGCGATATGACCGGATCGTTAAATCAAGTGTTGATTTAATGATTTAATGTATAATTATATATTTGATATATTACTTTGCATTAACTAGTATTGGTTCATTTTAAAGGGATTTTCTCACTTGAAGTGCACAATGTATATGTGATATACTTTTGTACACAAGTTTGTGTCATGTTTGATGATACAAGCTAACTTGAGTTTGTGTAAAGTATAAACCATGGTTGTGTAATGGTTAGGGTTTTCTTTTTCTTTATCATTTATTTATTTTGTTTATTTATTTTGAAAAATAAATGAATGGTGGTTTTCTTTGGATGCTAGTTGAAGTTTCATGAAGCTTTGACTAAGTGACCATATTTGTCTCATGCTTAACCCTAACCATTCCACTAAACCCTAGTTCATTCTCTACACTTGACCATGGTTGGATTATGATAAGTATTCATTTATTTTCTATTTTGAAAATAACTTATCATAATATATTCATCTTCTTCTTCTTCTTCTTCACAAGAAGAAGCTTGCCTCCATCAATGGCAACTTGAGAAAATGAGTAAGAAATCCAATTCTAAAGTGAACCCACCTCCTATTTCTTCATCCTCTACCTCTTGCCAAGTAGTATAGGGTGTTTTCTTCACAAGTTTTATGACTTGGTGAAGTGGAAGCTTGATCTAGTGATGCCTCGACGTAGATCATCTTCGGCACGAAGCCGACGACCTTGCCCGCCCATTTCTCCGATGAAGCCGACGCTAGAGCCCGGGTTTCTATTTGGACAGCGAGGAGACTTCATTGCGGAGCTATGGAGGTGGAGGACCGGATCTGCAAAGGTTGTATTTGTAGGGTTCCTAGGCACCCTAATGAGGTCTCACAAGGCATCAACCATGCCAATTTCAAATTCTACGGTGCCGAGAAACCCTAAACTACGGATCGTTGGCTAGAAATCTAGGCGAAACTAGAAACAAGTTAACAACTTAACTATAAAGAATACGGAAATACAACCTTTGTAGATCCGGTGCTCCATCTCCATAGCTCCGCAACGAAGTCCCCTCGCTGTCCAAATGAGTTCCCGGGCTCTAGCGTCGGCTTCGTCGGAGAATGGGCAAGCTAGGTCGTCGATGTCCATGCCGAAGATGATCTACGTCGAGGCATCGCTAAATCAAGCTCCACCTTCACCAAGTCATGAAAACTTGTGAAGGAAACACACTCTACTACTTGGCAAGAGGTAGAGGATGAAGAAATAGGAAGTGGGTAGACTTTAGAATTGGATTTCTCACTCATTTCCATCAATCACCATTGATGGAGCTTGCTTTCTTCAAGTGAAGAAAGGAAGAAGAAGAAGAATTATGTTATGATAAGTTAGTTAAAAAAGAAAAGAATAATCAATCCTTATCATAACATGACCATAGTTAAGTGTAGAGAACTAATCATGGTTTAATGCAATGGTTAGGGTTAAGCTAAAAACAAAATGGTCATCAAGTCAAAGCATTCATGAAGCTTCATGAATGAACAAAAGAAATGCCACCATTTTATCATTTCATTTCCTTTTTCCAATAAGAAAAAGATTAATAAATAAATGAATAAAATGAATAAGCAAATAGTAAACCCTAACCATTCCATTAACCAAGGTTTAATTCTATACACTTAATTAAAAGGGCATGTATCATTAAACATGATACAAGCATGTGCACAAAATCATATCGCATATGCAATGCGCACACCCGAGCGAGAAAATCCATTTAAAGTGAACCGATACTAGTTAATGCAAAGTAATATATCAAATATATAATTATGCATTAAATCATTAAATCAACACTTGATTTAACGATCCGGTCATATCGCATATAACCGACTAGTATCTTTAGTAATAACTTATCGAATCAACACTTGATCCGATAACCCGGCTATATCGCATATAACCGATCAATGTCACATCGCGAGAATCGAATACAGTATCACATACTGGTATTATTCTCGGTCCCGCACATATCTCATATGCGCTCCTATTTCGTTTTGCTTGAGCCAGGAAACCTCTGTGTAGGACTCTAAAGACTCGTCAATACGCCGGCAGCAGATGATGATCATATCAAGCATCCACAAGCCGCAAGCGGTCTGCTAAACGTAACGGCCACCCGGGTATTGAGCGATCAGAAGATCGACGAGCAAGCCCGCTCACACTCCTGTGAATCCAACCAGTAACACTTACCGTACAGTCCGGTCTGTCCGTCTGATATGTCGCATATCTCGCCTAAGGGTGGTAAACGTCAGACCCCAATAGCTTGATAAGTCGTGTCGATATGAGGTCTATAACAATTCGAGAAACTACTGGTAACACTTACCAGTAAATCTCAGCAACCCTGGCCAGGGATTTCCTGCTATAGCCAATCGCACACAGCGCAACATCAACTCCCTATACCGGGAGAGACGAATCCCCTCCTATCGCTCATTGCCTCCATGTGACTCGGGACTGTACCCAAAAACCACCGTTTTGCACGCCCTCTTGGACGTGGTAAGATGGAAATCAAAGCACAGTAGGAACCACACAAGACTCTATGACGATCTCGGGTCTACAGACTAACCTGTACCAGTGTCACCAGAGAACTGCCATCTGACGTGAGGTATAATACCATCTGGGAGTTCTCGGCGAGTCCGTCTAGTGTACCCAGTCTCCACTGAGCACCCGTATATGATCTCTGATGTCAAACACCAATGGATATGGGATCATCCATCGCCCATCTGTATGGGTCGAGAAGGTATACGCTAGTCTACTCTGGTATATCGATGCCCCGTCTCGATACAACCACGACTAGGGACTTTGAAGGATGTGCTTATGGACTACCATGTCCCTACTAGTATGATCCGCATCATAGTCCAGATAGTCAAGTACACATCCTAAGGGCTTTACCAACATGTAACAGAGAGACAATCAGTGTACACGTTAAGGTAAAGTTCAACCAGATAGCATACTATCATGTCGAGTAAGAAAGTCCTCCCTATATATGTCCCAGCATCTACTACAATATACATCCTATGTATAGTAATGGCCTCTAGGGCATACATATAACTAACAGTATTTCCGTTCTTTTAGTTAAATTGTTAACTAGTTGCATGTTTCGCCTAAAATTCTAGTTAACGATCCGTATTAGGGTTTCTCGGCACTTGTAAAATTTTAAATTGGCATGGTTGATGCCTTGTGAGACCTCACTAGTGTGCCTAGGAACCCTACAGTGGTATCAGAGCCTAGCTAGAACCTTAGGCGATGCGTAGACGGAGTTAGAAGTCCGATTAAACCGAAACCCTAACACAAATATGCTCTCTGGACTTTTTCCAAAAATTGGGTTTTTTCCAGATTAAAAATATGCAGAAAATTCAGCAGGAAATTCTAAGAATTACGGTACAAAAATTACCTAATGATCTGTCTTAAGTGCGGCGGAACCGCGGCATTAGCGTGCTAATGCGGCGGTTCCGCGGCTATTTTGTCTCTTCTCCCATTGAATTTTGCACAGTAATTCCTATTTTGCAGTGCTGGTTTTCCTGGGATATTTTTTTTCTAAACTCAAGAGTTGAGTTTTCTGGGTTGTATTGGGGACTCGGTGTTTCGATCGGATTGTCTAATTTTGTCTATGTGGCTTTCCGGATATTTTAGAATATGTTAAAAAGTTCGACCGGATATAAATACCCAACTTTTCCCCTGTCGGAAAATTTCCAAGTGTTGGATCTTTCCGTGGTTTAATAACGTTCTAAGTAGTGCAAGTAACGCGATGGTCCCTCTAGAAGACAACAAACCTTAACTCGATTATGTGACCGTCTTGAACTGCCCTTTGAACCTTCGGGTTTGGGGCAGTATGGCGTGCCACATGTGAGGCGTTGGCTTGATCCTTCTACGGCTGGACCGTTGGTACTGAGGCACGAAGTGAATGTTTTTAAACTAGTTTCATGTGATGAGATGTTTCGGGAAAACTTGGGTGTTTGAATGTTCGATCGGAAAGTTTAACATTTTCTAGTTATCTGGAATGGGATACAATAATTGGAATTCACAAGTAGTTATGAGATAACTGAATGAATGTCATAAACATAGCAGCTTAGTCTCACTTGATCGGTTGCCACGGAATTTTGATGTGATCAAAAGTCCGTCGCAATCACGTAGCGTACGTGAATACTCGCCGGGTAAACTTAATAGACAGCCTCACTCCATAGCCCCGACCAAGTGACTGTAGGAGAACCCCGTCGCCGAAAGCATCCGTTTGGGTGCTCGCAGCAGCGGTGTTCCGCCTTGGTGCACTTCGTCGACAGTATCGGGGGTGTGGCCGCCTACTAAAGTTTGCGACGAGCATTCGATCAGGATGTCGGGAATCTTGTTGAATTGCCCGACCTGATATTGAAAAGTGTTTTCGATAATGAGACTAAAATGCGGGGTTTATAATTGTTAGGCATGTGATATCTAAGGAATTCATTTGATTAGGCATGCGATGTCTATGCAGGTTGCGGATTCCAACTGTTGTAGTTTTACACTTTCTTTTCTGTGACCGTAAGTGTAATATGTGATATCGCCGGTTTCGTTGCTATATGTCAACGACAATTGGGATGAGCATATTTACTTACGTTGATGACATGTGATGTTATGTGTTGCTGGATATGTTATATTGGATCGTCGTGTTTGAATAGCCGGGTTTTTTTTATGTGAGATGAGTGTTTTTCATTTTCATTCATGTAAAAACTTGTATGTAATATTCTTTTATTGGGGCACTTCCAGGTTGCGGAAGATGTCACCTTTTGTATATTATTTACTTTTCCGCACTAGGATAGACCCAAGGAGGGGAGCACAAGTAGCCGGGTTCTGGGGTCCAGTGGGAGACCAACTCGAGGAGTCGAGTCCGGGTCTCCTAACTCCAGAATTGGTAGGGTTGCTTGCCGCTCTCATAGGGGTCTAGGGGTGTGGGTTTGGCTATTCATCACGACCGTGGAATCCGTGTTTTATACTGGCTCGTATTGAAAACACGGACGTCCTAGTATATCCAATGTTTCATATGATTCTTCTGCTGCGATATCTGTGATGTGATCATGTGATGTTCTGTGATAGATACAGTATATAGTATATATGATATATTATATAGACGTTACTTATGTTTTACACCCGCGCTAGCCCTGCCCTGCTCTGCCGTTAGTTACCTAACCTAACGGTGCACGAGGGGACATCGAGGCGAATGCGGATGGCATAAGTGTACGTCGTATTTATCTGTGATGTTTAGGTACTTAAATGATGGGACTTCATTAATGTGATTAATGAAATAAAAGAAACCTAAGATGTTGTAGAATCGAATTTCAAAAATAAAACAGGTAGATACAGTTTTTGCTTTGCACAGCGGTATATGTGATATATCCTGCATCTTATTCGATGAGGAAAGGACCGAGATCCCTTCACCGGGAGTGACTCCTTTAGCAATAACTTTCAGATGCTACACACTCGGTTTATCTTTTGATTGCTTTTAAGAGTTTTTGCTTTGCGCAGTGATATATATGATATATCCCGCGCCTTATTCGATGAGGAAAGGACCGACGATCCCTTCACCGGGAGTGACTCCTTTAGCAAAACTAGAAAAGTCTCAAAGGCACTCCATTTTTAAAATCATTTGATTCTACAACGATATCAAGTTCATTACGCAATAGGTTTTCAGAAAAACCTGTCGTAGCCCTCCGTCATTTCAGATAAGTACTAGTTAGTATTCGTGCTACATTTGTTGACTATGTTAAGGCGTAGTGTGCGGTAGCTAATTAGTGCTTATCTGCATAAGCATATGATGCGATTGGATTAGGGTAGTCGTGCGACTTTGTTGACTATGTTAAGGGTCGTGCGGGTGGGTTTAATTCAACGGGAAATAACGGGTTGAACTTGACTGGCACTTATGATTTGTTGACTATGTTAAGGTCATATAGCTGCTAGGGGCAAAATATTATCGGGAATTTCAAGTGTTGAAATTTGCAATGAGATTGCATACCTTCTATGAGATAGTTGGATCCCGATACCCGCTGAGAGTAAGAGTTACTCCTGGGAGAGTTTTACACATTACAATTAGCCGATCAAGTAGGTGTCTAGAAAGATGTTAACGAGGTTACGCCTCTGGGAAAATGAGGTTTACATTAATTAGGTTCGTGCGAAAGCACGGGGGACCTCCCTCAAAGTACCGACACTGGCCTGGCTGAAAGATTGGCAAACTTGTAGTGTGTAATTAATCCCGGCTAGTCTTTCCTTTTAGGGTTTGAAGGAAGATTTGATAAAAAGCAGTGGGAGCCATCCTGATTAGATAAAATAATAACCAATCTATTCTTGCAAGAGCGCACGCAGAGTGTTTTCTTTTCTCTCTCTCCTGGTAGCAACCATGTCATGCCTTAATCAAGATAATAATATGGATTATTGACCGAACCCGCTTGTTATACTGAGCTAGGGAACGTTGGTCCCGCTCCAACTTATAATTGTTATAAGACAGAGCAGGAAATTGGGGATTACCAGAATTCCCGTGCCGCCCAAACGAAGAGAGTGCATACTGATGCATCATCTTCGGGTGTGTTCATTACAAAGAACTGTTTCTCAATATCCTCCGCATCCTGGGTATGTGATACCAGATCAGGATCCCAAATATGTAATCTGTTACATAGGGCTACAGAAAGGTAGAAAAACTGAGAACGGGTGATAAGTTTCATGAGACAGAAAACGGGGCAAGTGTTGCAGCCAAGTCTGTTGGTCACTGTCACCCTGTATTACCAATACACTGATTCTGAACAAATGTTATTAGATACCGAACCTGATATACAAAATCATATCTATCTCTTTATTAGTAAAGAAATGATAAAATTTTGTATAGTTGGATAATGTTTTGAACATTTCCTATATCAAAAGTTGATCGGTTCAGGCACGTTATCTAAAAGCATTGATGTTCTAAATCAAACTACAGTTCTTTAGTATACGGAACACACACAAGAGGAAGAGTTCAGAAATGAACGAATTCTTCTTGAGGTATTGTAGACTAGGTCATATCAATGCGACCCGACTAGCTGAAGTTACATTTAGATGCATATTTAAATTAGTTTGAATTTACATCTTATGAAATTTGCCAGTCATGTCACAAAGAATAGATGACCATAGCCCTGTTTATTGGAAACAGAGAAAGAGTTAGTAAACTCTTGGGATGATACATGTTGATGTATGTAAGTCCCCTGTCTACACATGCCAAGACCGGTTCTTTATACTTCATTACATTCTCTGATGATCTCTCAAGATTCAGACATACGTTCCTGTTGAAACACAAGTCCGAACCTTTTGAGATATTCACAGAATATGATTTAGAAGTAGAGAACCAAAATACGGGTATAAGTATTATGTCCTGTGATGAGATCAGGGAGGAGAATACTTGAGCACGGAATTCCTGGACTATTCTAAAGGAGAATGAGATTCTCTCTCAGCATTACTCCTCCGTATACACCATAGCTCGATGGTATATCGGGGCGGAGCAATCACACCCTATATGATAAGGTATGCTCTATGATGAGTACTACTGAGTTACCTATTTCCTTTTGGGAGTTATGCACTTGAGAAGCTGCATACCAATTGAATAGGGTTCAAATCAAATCAGTTACCTACTATTTCATATGTGATATGGAAAGGGAAGAGCCCATATCTTAAGTTAGTTAAGATTTGGGGTTGTCCGGCCTATGTCTAAAAGCAAAATCCGGACAAGCTCGAGGCCAGATCTGTTATGTAGAACTGGAAAGGTTCCAGCTATACAAACTGCAGCTGATGATTTGATAGAACCAAAGGATTCAGTAGAGACCAATGAACCTCAGCCTCTCCACCGATCTAGTAGGGTTCCTCACCCACCTGAGAGATACCTCGGTTTCTCTATGACAGTGGGAGCGAGGATTGCATCATGAGATGATGACCCAACTAGTTTCGAGCTGGCCATCAAGAATGGGACTCTGTAAGAATGGCTGGATGCTTAGCGATCTGAGATGGAATCCATGTAGACCAACAAAGTATAGACTTTGGTTGCTATATCTGAAGGGTTAAATCCCCATCAAAAGCAAGTATATCTTGAGAAGACTACTTGGTGTATATGGAAAAGTTGAGACTTTCAAAGCTAGACTTGTTAAAGGTTTTCGTCATCGACCAGGCGTGGATAATGATGAAACCTTTTTCCAATGCCTATGCTTAAGTCCATCCAGATCCTACTTGCCACGGCTACATACCATGACTACGATATCTGGTGGTTGGGTGCCATGACTGCTTTTCTAAATGATGTTTTAGAAGAGAACGTCTATAAGTACACAGCCAGAGGGCTTCGTAGAAAGTGGGAGCAGCGAAAACGTGTATAAGATGCTTTATAGGATAAAGCAGGTATCGCGGAGTTGGAACATCTGTTTTGATGAATTAGTCAAAGAGTTTGACTTCATCAAAATGGTAGATGAACCTTGTATAAACAAAAAGGTAGTAGGGAGTATAGTGATGATCCTCGTAGAGTACGTAGATGACATACTCTTGATAGGGAAGGAGTTTCCTATGCTACGCTCAGTCAATCTCCGCTTATCACAAGGATTCTCCACATAGGATCAAAGTGATACCTCCTAAATCCTGGGTTTTGGATCTATGAGATAGATCTAATTGGATGATAGGATTCTCACTAGTTGTAGTGAGATGGTATCAATCGATCCTGAGGAGAATCACTGGAAGGGTTCCAGGGTGATAAAGACGACTGAATGTTAGTCACAGGCATTGTCTTTACCCTCAGTAAAGGGACGGTATGTTGGAAGAGTTCCAAGCTAGATACCGTGACATACTAGACGATAAAGGATGGATACATCGCTATTTGAGATGCTACCAAAGAGGCAGTCTGGGTGTATTTTAGTTCATGAGATGAACTTCATTCCTACCATTGTGAGACAATGGAGTTGTGGTTTATGCCAAGGAACGCCCATCCCATCAGTGATCCAGACATATTATAAGGCAGTATCACCTGATCATGGAGATAGTTGATCTCCAGGGTGATCGAGGTTAGGAGAGCAGACTCAGAGGACAACACAGCGGATCCACTGACAAAGGCCTTTTCCCAGAGAGAGACTTTTATGGGATGGTTGAGTATGAGATACTACAACTACTGCTATCAGATGGCCCTAGTGCAAGTAGGAGATTGTTAGTTATATGTATGCCCTAGAGGCCATTACTATACATAGGATGTATATTGTAGTGGATGCTGGGACATATATAGGGAGGACTTTCTTGCTCGACATGATAGTATGCTATCTGGTTGATCTTTACCTTAACGTGTACACTGATTGTCTCTCTGTTACATGTTGGTAAAGCCCTTAGGATGTGTACTTGACTACCTGGACTATGATGCGGATCATACTAGTGGGGACATGGTAGTCTATAAGTACATCCTTCAAGGTCCCTAGTCGTGGGTATATCGAGACAGGGCATCGATATACCAGAGTAGACTAGCGTATACCTTCTCGACCCATACAGATGGGCGATGGATGATCCTATATCCATTGGTGTTTGACATCAGAGATGATATACGGGTGCTCAGTGGAGACTGGGTACACTGGACGGACTCGCCGAGAACTCCCAGATGGTATTATACCTTACGTCAGATGCCAGTTCTCTGGTGACACTGGTACAGAGTAGTCTGTTGACCCGAGATCGTCATAGAGTCTTGTGTGGTTCCCACTGTGCTTTGATTTCCACCTTACCACGTCCAAGAGGGCATGCAAAACGGTGGTTTTTGGGTATAGTCCCGAATCACATGGAGGCAATGAGCGATAGGAGGGGATTCGTCTCTTCCGGTATAGGCGGTTGATGTTGCGCTGTGTTCGATTGGCTATAACCGGAAATCCCTGGCCAGGGTTGCTGAGATTTACTGGTAAGTGTTACCAGTAGTTTCTCAAATTGTTATAGACCTCATATCGACACGACTTATCGAGCTATTGGGGTCTGACGTTTACCACCCCTAGGCGAGATATGCGACATATCAGACGACGAGACCGGACTGTACGGTAAGTGTTACTGGTTGGATTCACTGGAGTGTGAGCGGGCTTGCTCGTCGATCTTCTGATCGCTCAATACCCGGGTGGCCGTTACGTTTAGCAGACCGCTTGCGGCTTGTGGGTGTTTGATATGATCATCATCTGCTGCCGGCGTATTGACGAGTCTTTAGAGTCCTACACAGAGGTTTCCTGGCTCAAGCGAAACGAAATAGGAGCGCATATGAGATATGTGCAGGACCGAGAATAATGCGTGGATGTGATACCGTATTCCATTCTCGCGATGAATGTATCGATTGGTTGTATGCGATATAACCTAGTTATCGATTCAAGGATTGATTCGATAAGCCGATACATTGGATACTAGTTGGTTATATGCGATATGACCGGATCGTTAAATCAAGTGTTGATTTAATGATTTAATGTATAATTATATATTTGATATATTACTTTGTATTAACTAGTATTGGTTCATTTTAAAGGGATTTTCTCACTTGAAGTGCACAATGTATATGTGATATACTTTTGTACATAAGTTTGTGTCATGTTTGATGATACAAGCTAACTTGAGTTTGTGTAAAGTATAAACCATGGTTGTGTAATGGTTAGGGTTTTCTTTTTCTTTATCATTTATTTATTTTGTTTATTTATTTTGCAAAATAAATGAATGGTGGTTTTCTTTGGATGCTAGTTGAAGCTTCATGAAGCTTTGACTAAGTGACCATATTTGTCTCATGCTTAACCCTAACCATTCCACTAAACCCTAGTTCATTCTCTACACTTGACCATGGTTGGATTATGATAAGTATTCATTTATTTTCTATTTTGAAAATAACTTATCATAATATATTCATCTTCTTCTTCTTCTTCTTCACAAGAAGAAGCTTGCCTCCATCAATGGCAACTTGAGAAAATGAGTGAGAAATCCAATTCTAAAGTGAACCCACCTCCTATTTCTTCATCCTCTACCTCTTGCCAAGTAGTATAGGGTGTTTTCTTCACAAGTTTTATGACTTGGTGAAGTGGGAGCTTGATCTAGTGATGCCTCGACGTAGATCATCTTCGGCACGAAGCCGACGACCTTGCCCGCCCATTTCTCCGATGAAGCCGACGCTAGAGCCCGGGTTTCTATTTGGACAGCGAGGAGACTTCATTGCGGAGCTATGGAGGTGGAGGACCGGATCTGTAAAGGTTGTATTTCCGTTCTTTTAGTTAAATTGTTAACTAGTTGCATGTTTCGCCTAAAATTCTAGTTAACGATCCGTATTAGGGTTTCTCGGCACTTGTAAAATTTTAAATTGGCATGGTTGATGACTTGTGAGACCTCACTAGTGTGCCTAGGAACCCTACACAAACTCATCGACTCATCTCCAAATATTATCCACTATCTTCATCATCCATGTGTAGGTATACGTGTATATATATACGTCGTCCCATACCTATGTGTGTATATATATATACGTATCCCCATATATGCACAAGTAAAACAAAGTAAGCATGTGTGTGCGTGTGGGTGTAAACCTATTCCAGGGTTCGCAACTAAGAAGCTATACTAGTTCACTTCTAATAACCCTAATCTAACCATTGAACACCTAATCATATCTTGAATATCCATATCACACATAAAAGATATCATATAAATATAGTATATATATAGCATACTATACATCGAACTGCAGGGGTGCTATACGCTATCCACCCGACTTCCCCCGTAGATATAATCTACTCACCTTGCTCTTCGCTTTCCGTTGCCGACGTCGCCACGTGCTTGCTTGTCGTCTCGAAGTCTTTGTGGGGTACCTACACATCATAACGTATCGTGTCGCATTAAAACCCAAATCAAAACCAAAATGACACGCTAAAAGCCTATAGTTTAGAACCTATGGACTACGCTTTCAAAACCACCAAATAACACTCGATTTCGACATACAAATGTCAAGTGATCGAATACAACACAAACTACAAAATCCAAAATTCAAAATACGCAAAACGAAACCACAAATCAAAATAGCAACTCTTGAAAATGGTCCCAGATTTCACCCTAGGTCAAATTAGTCAATTTTGCATATGCCAAGGGTCTAGTTTATAGGAGATAAAGCTACAGAACCAACACGGATCCCAGAACCCCTGCTCTGGCCGCAAATTGCGGCCAGAAAGAATATAACTGCGGCCAGGTTGAAGAATTAGGGGCTAGGGTTTTGGGTATAGGGTCTAGGTTGCCTGCTGATCTCTCTGTGTTTGCAAATAAATTTTCAGGTCATCCGGATGTTAGCAGATTTCAATATACACACACAGAATCCACAATTCTTCCGATATCAGGTTTCTAAATCTGTATTCCGGGATTCTAGTCTCTGGATTAGGTCTGAATTCTAGCACTAGGGGGTTTGTGTGGCTTCTACTAAGCTCAATTACATATCACAACTCAAAAATTCCATAAACCCTAACCAGAAATTTTCAAATCTCACTGAACGACACCAAATCGGTTCTAAACAAACATGGATGTAAAAGCAATGGAAATTCTACACTAATGATGGAATAATTACCTCATTTTGCACCCATGAATCCCATAGGGCACCAAAATCAAATTTTTCTTGGTCCATAGTGTAGCTTGTGAGCTCATGCACATTTTTTGTGAAGAGGAGATGGGGTTTTGAGATGTTTTTGAGGGTGTTTGAGAGGATTGAAGAGGGGGAGGGAGGGAGTGAGGGCAGCAGCAGCAGCATGGGTGTGGGAGAGGAGAGAAGATGATGAAGAAATGAAGTAATGGGAGCTTGGTCTGAGGTTTGACCCCTTACCCTCTCACACTCTCTCATGCCCATCCCTCCATTCTTTATTCCCTTTTCTTATTCTTTTCTTTTCCATTCTTTTCCCCTCTCAACTAAAAACAACAACCATGATATAAAACATGAATAAAATCCATGAGAAAAATGTAACAAGTGTTAAAAAAGACATGTGCATGTTTTGCACAAAACAAGCTTAATGCGCGATTAGCGATATTTAATCGCGATTAGCACTAAATAGCGTATAATTAATCATAAAAACTTATAATTTGAATAATTCACATAAAGCACCCTCTTTTTAGTAATTTCCATAATTTTCCAAATTTTTCCGAATTTATCAGTATTTAATTATCCCGCCTTATTAAAATATTCAATATTTTATTATTTAATTATAAAAATTCCCAAAAATAATATTTTATTTTTTTGAAATGTTACAATCTTCCGCCCTTAAAGAAATTCGGTCCCTGAATTTAAATTCAAATTCCTCACAAGTAAAATTTTCAGTAAAATGTCCAAGTCGTCGGGGCTCCGAAACCATCAATACATAAAACACGTCGTAGCGCAATGCGTGCACATGAACAATGAGAAAATAACTCAAGAACAAACCTCCGTTAAGCATCCCGCAATCATTGGAGTCATGGGGAAGACATCAAATGTCAAATCCAATACGAAAACCAATATGATATAAATCAGAAATATACATGTAAACATCAAATTTATACATGTAGATATATAAAGGAAATGCATGCCAAACCTTTTTAAGCCGATTTGCGATGCGCATAACACTGCACAGTGGCGAATGTCTATTTTAAGAAAATAACTATATATGTATATCTTATATTTAACATGTACGTTCCGCCGTTTTGAAAACAATTTAGAAGGGTTTCCTTGTTTTAAACGTTTCGTGTCATATCGGACATGTAGGTAAATACTGAGACTATAGCTCCCTTTTTTGAAAATCCTTTCGATAACTATCAATGCATGCAAAATATATACAGGTACTGTCCTCTGACTAGTCCCGCTCAGTATGAAAACAAATAGCAAATATCATAAAAACGTACCACTACATAAGAAATAAGTCCCAAAATGTGCATAAGAATGCTACGTGCGTCTGGTGCGCACGGGAATCAAAATCCATATATGTTCCATACATGTGCACAGAAACAACATCTAAGTGCAACGGATGTGCACGAAACACCTGTCAAAGGCAACGGGTGTGCCTGACAACAAATATCAGGTGCATCTGATATGCATGAGGAATCCAGATTCAGTGCATCTGGTGTGCACCAAAATCGTATCTCATAACATGCGCCCAACATGCGCGAAAATCCAAATCAGGTGCATCCATCATGCACGAATAGAATCTAAATCATGTACATCCAACGTGCACGAAATCACGAAATCCAATATCAAGCGCCGAACATACGCAAAATCCAATCCAAGCGCGCCAAATATGTGCAAGAATCCAAATCAAATGCACAGAGTGCACGAAATCAACATCAATATCAGAATCGAAATCAGGTGCAACCGTGGTGCACAAATACGTATCAATGCACTGCAAGCATATATGAACTATACCGAGTGCAAATACCAAATCATGTGCGTATCATATGCACAAAACCGACTCAACTGTATAAAGTCCATGAAGTCGTAAACATATGTGGCCAAGGCACAAAACGATATCAAGTGCAATAACCGTGCACAAATAATAAATCAACACAACGGTGTATAATGCATAACTCAAGTGTAATAACTATGCACAAAATATAAATAATATAAATACACAGTAGGTGCAACCATGGCGCACGAAAACAAATATCATGCAACTCAGTCATCAAGACTAAATCATGCGAATAGATCGCCCAAAATACCGAAATCCAAGGTGACGGATACGTGATAATCGAATCACCAAATCACAAATCATAAATACCGTCGTCGATAGTTCCTCGGCTCAACGGCCCAATATGGAATGACAATGGAAACAGTCCCGCTCTGGCACATCTTCTACAGATCTCTGGCCAACTATCTCGTCGACGATGGAAAATCAGTAAATCTCGTCCACCTTTGCTGGGTTCCCTAGGGCGGCAGCAAGGTTTCGGGAGGTATCGTCCATGCCAATTTCAAATTTTTGCCGTTCTAAAGAACCCTAACCTAGAATCATAATTAGAGATTTAGAAGAAACAACAATGTAAACAACTTTACATCTAAGTGAATGAGGAATACAACCTTTGTAGACCTGTCCGTCACTTCTAAAGCTCCGTGTAGTAGTCCCTTCGCTCCAAGTAGTGAACACCCAAACTCTAGTAAGGGTTCATATAAAGAAATGAACAAGCTTGCTCGAAATCTTCGAGGCCAAAGATGATCTACGTCGAGGAGACTCAAGCGCATGCTACTGATTTCTGCTTAGTTTTGTGATCAAAAATATTTTTACTGCAATCAAGAACGGCGTCGCTTGGTAGCTAGCCGGTGAATACGGGTCGGTCCACAGGGATGTTGTGTATTTCCTAATTGTTGTAACGAGTTAATTCAAAATGGTGTTTGGATCTTTATCACTAAAAACTAAGTTGACTTAGACTAGGAATAGAAATCTTGCTAGGGTTAGGTTTAGGTTAAGTTTGGAAAATTAAGATTTCCCACCGCTTTCAATGCCCTAATTTAGATCTCTTTAGGAGTTATGGTAATTATTAATAAAGGGGATTGGGACGATCGGGAAGAAACGATGTTTCTTCCTCTAGGTCCTTGTCCGTCCTTTCTTAATCCTTACCCTAACCTCCATGGAAAACTTGCACATCCGGTCTTTTATACTACGGTATCACCGTTACCTTGTAGGTAGGGTGCCGTAGGGAGCGATATGTGTATGTATGCATGGAGTCCTAATAATTAATATGTGATGGGCAAGAAAGGGGTGAGAGATTTGCATCTCTCAAACCTTCCCTATTCCTAACCCTAACAAGCGAGGAACTACTCACTCATTAGGGGATCTATGAAAGACATGATTTTTTATTTGAGTATTCGATTTAAGAGATTAATTATCTAACTACTGCAGATTAAGAAAAAGTTATAATCTAATTTAAACTAGGGCAGAGAATAAATTTAAACTAGGGCAGAAATAAAAATTAAGAACTAGGGCAAAAATAAAAGAAACTACTTACAAAATTGATGCTCTCAAAAGATGATAGGAATTTTGAATTTTATTCCATGAAAAGAGGCATGCCCTAAAACAAGTTTTAGGGCTTCTATTTATAGAGCATAGAAAACCCTAGGGTTACAATCGACGCACATCTGCTTTTACAAATATATCCCTAGGAAGACTAGTCAACGCGCCACCAGCCGCTACAGAAATTTCCACCAATACGGGCTTAGCACGGCCACGGAACCGCAGCCAAGAGCCAGGTTTGGCCGTGGTTCCGTAGCCATGTAGGGGCATCTTGGGCTGAAATTTTCTGGTCCTCTTCTGGTTGATTTTGTCTTCTTGTTTCTTCAGTTGGTTCTTCAGAATGTCTTCTAGTTCTCTTCCAGATCTCCACAGTGAATAATGTAGTGGACATTTACCGTTGCTTCGTGTCGAAGTCTTGAACCTTGCGCTGCCTTTGTGCTTTGTGAACTTGTTCATTGATCTTCATTGTCCCTCAAAATGTAGGCATGATCAAGATTCCACCATTTATCGGTCGTAGTCTCACTTTGTATCATCTTTTCGTCAATTTCACTGTTTTTTTTCCGAGAACCTATAACCTGCAACTATGTAGCAGACATGGATCAAAAGCACCTGTTTATTTGTAAAATGAAAAAGATTGGGGTCTATAAGAATGCAAAATTATGGTATGAACAAATACCCCGAAACTTATCTTTTGCTCGTCCTCGAGCAAATCTAATTTTATTCTCGAAAAAGACCTAGCCTCACTTTCGCAGGGAAACGTGATTGCACTAAGCTCGTGCAACAAGCCGTTAAACCTCTAGGTGTCCCTAGTAGGAGGAGTGTTGTCTCCTGAGGGTTTTCAGCGGATACTACCCACAAAATCCTATCAATTCGGCCCATTGACTTTTATTTTCCAATTAGGTTTTCCAACAAGGAATTCTATTATCTTCGACTCATAAATTATCCACCCGTATTTTTCACACTTCCTTATCATTTAACTAAAGATTATATATGTTCTGTAGACTTAGTTAGCTTTCGGCATCTTTTAAGTTTTCCTTCTAGGGTTCTATCTCAACTTAGGAATTTTTATCATCTCTATTAAAGATATAAGTCATATTCTTCATTCCTATCTCTTATCTAAACCCTAATCACATACCCCTACGTGTGTGTATATATCACCCCTGCACTTGGAAATTCAAATCAAGCTATCATACTCTTGTCCGTCGTCCAAAGCACTTCTTAATTGGTGAATTTTTAGATGAATTTTGCTCACAAATCAAGCTATCATACTCATGCGACCGTTAATACTTCTTGAGGTACCAACAACCGATTACAAAATGAGTTTGCACATTAAAGCGTAATTCCTAGTCTTGTAACACCTAAGGCTTTAGCAGTGACTCCCAAACCAGTTGGTCTAAGGCACTAGGTGATGAAGCACCCACGCTAAATTTTTTTTCTATTTTGCAGCCTTAAGTAATTACAAAAACCAGTGTTCATTTTTTTTTCTTTATTCATGCTTGTATTTTTTTTATTTTTCTTCATACTAAGGACTTTAGACAAGAGCATTTCAAGGTCTCTCCTACTATTCCAAGTTTCAAGGTTCGTGTTTGTGCAATTTTGTAGGGTATATATTTTTAGAATTTAGACTTAAGTATATGAATTATTTTTCAAGTTTATACTTTAATAAAAATATCAATACTTTTCCCTTGTTTTAACTTAGCCCAAGAAGTCAACTCGAAATTTGCCTATTTCTAAATAAACTACAAAGACATATACTTTCTACCGTTAAATTTTTAAGAAAGGTTATTTTTAGGGTTTTTAATTTACTAAGTCTAAGATCTAGTTTTTCCTAGCTAGTTAACCTATTTGTCAAACTCAAGTCGATTAAGACCAAAATTGAATGTTTTAATTTTTATAATTTTTCAAATTTTTCAGTTTTTATTTGATTTTTCTTTTTCTAATTTTTTTTTTCGATTTTTTCAATTTTTATGATTTTTATACAAGGATGCAATGCAGAATTTAAATATGCAAAAGAAAAAGAAAAATATATACAAAAAAATTAAAATTATGCAATGCAAAAGATAACTATATACAATCACTATCTCCCACAAACTTAACCAAAGCAGTGCCCTCACTGCTCGGCCCCATGCCGCGCTCTCGAGCGTGAACGTGAACGCTCCTCCCTAGCCAACTGGGTTTGAATACCCTGCTCAACCTCCGTCAATCGACGGTTGTGCTCTCTTGCTGTCGCCCTAAATTCCTCCCTCAACGCATCAATACCCCTAACTGCCCACCTCATCAATTGTGCATGCTCAAGAGGGGTCATTTTGCCTTCGCTCGTGGTCGAGCTCGAGCTAGGTGTGCGGGAAAATACATTCTCTGCCGGTTGGTTCTCGACCACACATCTGTCAGTCGTGAATAGGACGTAGAAACACCCTCGATAAGAGGTCTGACCGGAATGCCTCCATGCATATAAAATTCGAACTCCTCCGCGGGGAGGAAATATCGACATAATTGTGTGACCAACATGGGACAAAGGTAGTTAGCGGCCCTTTTACCCGCACCTATAGAGTTGAGTAATACTGTGCACATATCAAAACGGAGGTTCTTTGTCATAAGGGTGTGCACAATATGTAAGGAGGGTGTGAAAAAAGTTGTTTTATGGGAGCTACCGAAAATATTATTTTGTGCCCACCGGCACACAGTCAAAATATTCGCGAAAAGGGTTCGTGCTTGAATACCCTTTCGTGGCTCTCTCGAGCAATCATTGCCCATCAGGAGCATGTAATCCTCGAATTGCAGGGGTTGGTCATGTGCAGGTATGCGAGGGATTAGTGTGAGCTCGTGTATTATATCCCTATCAATGTTAATTTCACGATCACCCCATTGCAGTTTAATAAATCCAAATTGGTTGAAGAACCCCTCCTCCATACACTCGTAAAAACGAGTGACTAAATCTGGCAAAGCATACGCATTTGGGTGATTATAGATCAGAAAATTCCAACCCCTACGCGCGATTTCATTCGCGAAATAGCTATCATATATTTCATGTGAGAAAACTTGCGAAAAATCTCTTTCTAACTGCATGCTATGTGCCATTGGTGTTCTACAGATCTAAAAATTATAAGAATAGAGATGGGTTTTAACAGATCGTACCTCCCCTGAAAATTTCAAGGGTGAAGCGGCTAGGCGGTGGCGGATCAGCGGCGGGAGAGCGCTCGGGCGGTGGTTCCGCGGCGGCAAGGAGTATTCTTGCTGCTGAAAAGAGGTGGCGGCGCTAGGGTTTCGATAGGATGTAAAAATTAGGGTTAGAAAGACAGAGAGGGGTCGGGTCCTTTAAATAGGGAGAAATGATGGATATTTGCAAGTAAACCCCTCTAAAAAGAGGAATTTATTTGCAAATAAAATTTTATTTATTTATTTATTCTTGCAATTTTACAAAAATGTCGAAAAGAAATTTTTTTTTTCAAATTTTTTTTATTTTTTTTTGTTATTTTGTTTTTTTATATATTTACAAATGATACACACCCCCAAACTTATTTGAAGCAAAGTTTTGGCAGGAAGATCAAAAATTTGGGGGTCAAATGGAGGAAGATCAATCAGTGTAAACCGTCTCCTGCAAAAACAGGAGCTCCTCCGATGGGTCCGCAGTGAGGAACGGTTTCAATCGATGTCCGTTTACTTTAAATAAAGTACCGTCCTTCGGATTTTCAAGATCTACCGCACCGTGCGGATATACAGTGCGTACTAAAAACGGCCCTTTCCACCTAGATCTGAGCTTGCCGGGCTGAAAGTGTAACCGAGTGTCATAGAGTATAATCTGTTGACCAGGTTTAAATGTTTTGCGCATAAAGTGTTTGTTATGGAACACCTTAGCTCGGTTTTTAACAATGACAGCATTATCATAAGCCTCATCCCGCAGCTCTTCTAGTTCGTTTAATTGCAGCTTTTGATTGCTGCCCGCATCTCCCATTGATAAATTCAACTCCTTGATCGCCCAAAATGACTTGTGCTCAATCTCAACTGGGAGGTGGCAAGCCTTCCTATAAACAAGCCGGTATGGAGACATACCAAGATCGGTCTTGTATGCAGTACGGAATGCCCATAGTGCATCAAGCAGTTTGTGTGACCAATCTTTACGGTTTTTAGAAACCGTTTTCTCTAAAATTTTCTTAATTTGCCGATTCGAAATCTCGGCTTGCCCATATGTTTGGGGATGGTATGGCGTTGACAGCTTGTGAGTAATGGAATATTTGCGCATTAAAGACTCAAAAGTCATATTGCAGAAGTGGGATCCATTATCACTTATAATTGCTCGAGGGTGCCCAAACCGAGAAAAGATGTTTTCTTTAAGAAATCGAACGACAACCTTGTTGTCATTCGTTCGGCTAGGCACAACCTCGACCCATTTTGACGCATAATCAACAGCCAAAAGAATATACACATTCCCAAAGGAATTGGGAAATGGTCCCATGAAGTCTATTCCCCAAACATCAAAAATATCCACAACCAAAATTGGTTGGAGCGGCATTTCGTTTCTCCGCGATATCCGGCCCAAGTGTTGGCACCGGGAGCATGTCTTGCAGTATTCATATGCATCCTTAAAGAGTCGTGGCCAGTAGAAACCACACTGCAAGATTTTCTCGGCTGTCTTCTTTGGGCCAAAGTGCCCGCCACATACTTGATCGTGGCAAAAAGACAGTACACTCTTAAACTCATTTTCAAGTACACACCGACGAATGATTTGGTCGGAACAGTATTTAAAAAGATACGGTTTATCCCAGTAAAAATGCTTTGCTTGGGACAAGTATCGGAGTTTATCTTGTTTCGACCAATCTTTAGGTATCAAGCGGGTGGCCAAGTAGTTTACTATATCAGCGAACCAACGTTCACAAGACACGGTTAAGAGTTGCTCATCGGAAAAAACATCTTTAACTGGAATTTCAAGTGTAGGCGAAGAAAGAAGTCTTGAAAGGTGATCGGCCACTACATTTTCACATCCTCTTTTGTCCCTTATGACAAGGTCAAACTCTTGTAGCAAGAGGATCCAACGTATTAACGTCGATTTAGCATCCTTCTTCGCAAAAAGGTGGTGAAGAGCTAAATGGTCCGTGTACACTATCACTGGAGAGCCGATTAAATAAGGCCTGAATTTTTCAAGTGCAAACACAACGGCTAAAAATTCCTTTTCTGTTGTTGTGTAGTTTAGTTGGGCCTCATTTAATGTTCCGCTAGTGTAATAAATTACGTGCGGCATCTTATTAATGTGTTGTCAAAGAACAGTGCCAATGGCGAAATCTGATGCATCGCACATAATTTTAAATGGATGCGTCCAGTCTGGAGATGAAAGAATGGACGCAGAAATGAGAGAGTGTTTCAATGACTCGAACGCTTCCATGCAAGTTGATTCAAAATCCAATGTTGTGTCCTTGGCCAATAAGAGATTCAAGGGTCTAGCAATCTTGCTAAAATCCATGATGAACCGTCTATAAAAACCGGCATGAACAAGGAAAGCTCGGATGTCTTTGATGCATTTAGGAGGAGGGAGATTAGAAATGACCTCAATCTTGGCTTTATCAACCTCTATGCCGTTTTGCGAGATGACATGTCCTAAGACAATGCCTTCTCATACCATAAAGTGGCACTTCTCCTAATTTAAAGTGAGGTTCTTATCCCTACAGCGGGCAAGAATAGTGTCAAGGTGTAGCAAACACTCGTCGAAGGAGTCACCAAAAATGGAGAAATCATCCATAAAGATCTCCAAAAACTTTTCAACCATGTCTGAAAAGATCCTCATCATACACCGCTGAAATGTAGCGGGTGTATTGCATAACCCAAAGGGCATGCGACGGAAAGCGAAAGTACCGAAAGGACAAGTAAATGTGGTCTTTTCTTGATCCTTTTCGGCTATGGGGACTTGGTTATAGCCGGAATAGCTATCCAAAAAGCAGTAAAACTCGTGTCCAGCCAATCGTTCTAGCATTTTGTCAATGAAAGGTAAAGGAAAGTGGTCTTTCCTTGTCGCGGCATTGAGTTTTCTATATTCGATGCAAACTCGCTACCCAGTTTGGGTGCGAGTAGGTATTAACTCATTTGCTTCATTGGTTATGACCGTAATGCCCGATTTCTTTGGGACAACATGAATCGGGCTAACCCACTGGCTATCCGAGATAGGGTAAATGATACCACTATCAAGACATTTTACAATCGCCTTCTTGACAGCCTCTTTCATTATGGGATTGGGGCATCTTTGTGGATCCCTCACTGGCTTGGCATCATCCATCAAGTGTATATGATGTTCAACTATGAGGGGACTAATCCCCTTGATGTCTGCCATAGACCAGCCAAAAGCTTGCCGGTTATTTTGTAAGACCATTAAAAGGGCATTCTCTTGCTCGAGAGCTAAAGAGGCCGATATGATAACGGGAAGGGTCTCATTCTCACCTAGGTAAGCATATTTAAGGTGCGACGGCAAAAGCTTTAGTTCTAGTTTAGGAGGTGAAACAATTGAAGGTAGCATTGGTGAAACTGTTTCAAACTCGAAGGATTCCATCAACGGTTCAAATCGAGTGTACGCAACCGAGTCGGATGGTTCAACTAACTCATCCGAAAAATCAAAAGACTCAAACTCGGGTGGTGAGTCTTCAAAATCGTCCAAAAAGGTGAAACACTCATAATCGGTGTCCGGCGTGAAAGCTGTGTCGGATTCTAGGAGGAACGCACTAGAGGTGTCAACACTGCTGTGATCGAACATAAAATTTTCGAGCTCACAGCCCTCCTCCGTGATCTCATGGATCGAGCAAACATCAAGTATACTAGTATTAGGCTCGGAAGGCTGATTTCCCAACTTAAAAATGTTGAGTTCAATTGTCATATTTCCAAAAGATAGGTTCATGGAACCATTACGACAATTGATCACCGCATTGGAAGTCGCAAGGAATGGTCGACCAAGTATCACCGGAATTTGACTCCGGGGGTTAGGTACAGGTTGTGTATCCATAACAATGAAGTCAACGGGAAAAATGAAATCCCCTACTTTAATTAACACATTCTCTAACTCACCCCTAGGAAGAGTGATGGATCGGTCGGCCATTTGGAGAGTACAATGAGTTGGTTTAAGCTCTCCAACTCCTAATTGCTCGTACACAGAATAGGGTAGCAAATTGACACTAGCACCAAGATCTAATAGTTCTCTATTAATGTTCTTGTCCCCAATTGTTATCGAAATAGTAGGACGGCCGGGGTCCTTGTGCTTTTGGGGTAAAGATTGGACAAGAGCATCACTAACTGCACTAGCCACGAAAACTTTCTTTGGTACTTGTGACTTCCTCTTCTTGGTGCATAAGTCCTTTAAGATTTTCGCGTAAGAAGGGACTTGTTGGATTGCATCCAAGATAGGTATATTTATGCTAACCTGTTTGAACAACTCTACAATCTTCTCCATTTGTGGAGTTGGTTTATTGGATCTCAACTTGTTTGGAAAAGGAATATTTTGAAAATTTGTTGATTCCAATTTTTATGGATCAAATTGTGGAGTTGGAACGGATCCCCGTGTAGATGTGTTCGTGATGTGAGAAGTGGGTCCGTTCGAAGTAGAAGAAGTAGAGCCTTGTGAAGAATGAAGAATAGGCTCTAACGGAGAAGAAGAAGATAAAGAAGAAGATGAAGAAGAACCACCGGCAGGGGTGTCATTATTAATACCCACGTTATTGTGCAACACTTTCCGGATCTCGACGTGGTCACAACATTTACGTTATGATTTTGCTGTTCATATGCAACATGTACGTGACCGGGATTTGGCAGTGGTTGAGATGGAAGCTTTCCCTTTTCTCGCTCGCTCAATGCAGCATTGAGTTGTGCAATTTGTGCCTTAATAGATTTGATGCTTTGATCTTGTGAAGCACTGTTTTGCACCGAAGATTGAATGGAAGTCTCCAACCTTGCTGCGGATTGTGTAGATTGCTTTAGGAACGCATCTAGACTTCTTTCTAGCGAGGTAACCTTATCATTATTTGGTTGAACAAAATTGGTTTTAGGGTAAGAGTTGTTGGGCACAAAATTGTTCATTTGGTTTTGGTAAGGTTGTAGGTGGAAAGGTTGCTGGTATTGAATTTGTGGAGGTGCTTGTTGTTGTTGAGGAGGAGGCCTTTGAAAGTTGTTTCCTTGGAATTGCTGATTTTGGTTCCAAGCAAAATTTGGGTGACTCCTCCAACCCGGATTATAAGTCAAAGAGTATGAATCATTTCTTTGTCGTTGCTGAAAGGCAGCATTGACATGATCTTGTCCTTGAGCAGGTGGATTGTAAGGACACTCTTTGGTAAGATGTGATGGATCCGAACAACAAGCGCAAACAGTTCGTGGGGGTAATGCAGGGGCAGAAGAAGGTGATGAGATTTTGGTCTCAATCGCTTCTAGCTTTTTCGTAAGTGCAGCCATCTCGGCCTTCATAGCAATCGACATATCTAATTGATGTATGCCTGCCCTAGACTGACCAATAGAAGAAGATGAGGTGGTCTTGGTGCTTTCCCACTGAAGTGTTTGTTCAGCAAGATCCTCGAGAAACTGCCACGCTTCCTCACTAGATTTGGTTAGAAAGTGACCTTGACAAATGGTTTCTAGCAACT
The DNA here is from genome assembly GCA_030015575.1 of Agapanthus africanus. NCBI lineage: Eukaryota > Viridiplantae > Streptophyta > Magnoliopsida > Asparagales > Amaryllidaceae > Agapanthus > Agapanthus africanus. The sequence continues at coordinate 201,813,135 of CM057350.1, forward strand.
GCTTCGTTGCTGGGTTCAATCCCTCATATAAAGTTTGGCAAAGTTGCCAATTTTTGATCCCATGGTGAGGGCATTGAACAAGTAGGTCTTTGAATCTTTCAAAACACTTCCAAAAGGGTTTGGAAGGAAGCTGGAAAAATTGGATAATCTCATTGCGAATTCTCGCTGTCTTGTGATGAGGATAAAACTTTTTAAGAAAAGCTTTAACAAACTCTTCCCAATTCTTAATTAAATGTAATGCTGTGCTGTATAACCACTTCTCGGCTAAGTCACATAAGGTGAAAGGAATGACCCTTAGCCTTATAGCATCATCTGATAATTGGGTTGTTTTCATCATTGCGCAAACGTTTTGGAATTTGTTTATGAAGATATAGGAATCTTCGGATTCCAGTCCGTGAAATTTTGGCAACATATTGATGAAGTGGGGTTTGATCTCAAAATTGTCCCCATTTGCCGGTGGGAGTGAAAGACAAGTAGGTAAGGCGGTGCGGATCAGGTAGAAAAGATCCTGGAGCGCGATTCGTTGGGGCGCTTCAACAGGCGGGTGTTGCGGGTTATTCACACCTAACGGAGGTGGAATCAGTCCCGTGGGTAAGGTGTTGTTAGGATTATATCCCGACATCCCTTCGGAGGAAGAATGTGAAGGTGAAGGTAAGGAAGTAGAAGGAATTTCGACTTCGGAGTCGAAAGTTTCGTCGGTCAGTACCAACAAGATACGGACTAATCGGGCACTAGTGTCCCTAGTCCAACCGGACATACACTAAAGAGGTAGTGTAGTCAAAAAGTGAAAAACAGAATGTGGAGGTAATAAAACGTTAATGAGAAGAAAGTGGGTGTAAGTGGGGTGCACGGATTTCTTAGCGACAAGTTGCAAGTTTTTGTAAAAGTTTTTCCTTTTTTTTTTATATGTGGGGCTTTTTGCAAAAAAGATTTTCGATAAAAGGCTTAGACACACGTTCAATCAACCACAAATGCACAATCGGGCCTAGATCTAGGGTCACCTAGGTCAGCTAGACAGCTCCTAAATGTTCCAAAGGGCAAGAAGTAGGACCTCAAACCGCCTCTTCACAGCCAATTGTGGCCAGGTAAGTGGGAGGTTCTCCACCACGTAAGTAGTGGGCCTAATTAAGTAACCACTTGCCTTAGACACACTTTCCTAGACACCACAAAGTCAGGTTAGGATCAACGGTCGATGCCTACAACTATTCCTCTGTCTTATTGAGCGCGAAGTCCTTAGGGCCGAGTCTAATCTTTTTTAATTAAATGATGGTCAATGCAATATGCCTTATGTGATTTCTGGGGTCCTGGGAAGGGTGATGAAATCCCCACCCAATCTGGATTTGGTTTCAATCCCCATAAAGTCCAATTAAATATGCAAAACAGTAAACAATCACTTGCAAACAATTTTTAGCGCGGCGCAAAGAATCCTGCACAAGATCAATTATTGGAAGGGGGAGAGATTTTTTTAGCACAAAGAATCCTGCAGGAAATTTTACAGAGGAGATATCAGGAGTACAGAGGAGGAGAGAGAAAGCTCACAGAGAGAATTTGGTCTGCTGACGTCAGCAGGATGCGGCGCTTCCGTGGCCAAAAGGCACCTCGGGCAGCGGTTCCGCGGTGGAGGCGACGGCTCAGTTCCCGAAAAAAAATTCTGCTCCTCTGGTTTGACTTTTCTCTGTTGTTCAGATCTAGGGTTTTCTGTTTTGATCTCTGGATTTTTCCAGATCCGAACTCGTTCGTCGATCCTGCAAAAAAATTCACACGAAAAACCCTTCAAACAATAAAAAGATGATAAATTTTTTATAGTTTTTTAATTTTTCAGTTTTTATGATTTTTATGATTTTATATTAAACCGAAATTTCAAAAAGAAAATACTACGCCATCCCCGGCAACGGCGCCATTTGATTTCTTCTTATTTTTGTGATCAAAAATATTTTTACCGCAATTAAGAACGGCATCGCTTGGTAGCTAGCCGGTGAATACGGGTCGGTCCACAGGGATGTTGTGTATTTCCTAATTGTTGTAACGAGTTAATTCCAAATGGTGTTTGGATCTTTATCACTAAAAACTAAGTTGACTTAGACTAGGATTAGAAATCTTGCTAGGGCTAAGTTTAGGTTAAGTTTGGAAAATTAAGATTTCCCACCGCTTTCAATGCCCTAATTTAGATCTCTTTAGGACTTATGGTAATTATTAATAAAGGGGATTGGGACGATCGGGAAGAAACGATGTTTCTTCCTCTAGGTCCTTGTCCGTACTTTCTTAATCCTTACCCTAACCTCCATGGAAAATATGCACAACCGGTCTTTTATACTACGGTATCACCGTTACCTTGTAGGTAGGGTGCCGTAGGGAGCGGTATGTGTATGTATGCATGGAGTCCTAATAATTAATATGTGATGGGCAAGAAAGGGGTGAGAGATTTGCATCTCTCAAACCTTCCATATTCCTAACCCTAACAAGCGAGGAACTACTCACTCATTAAGGGATCTATGACAGACATGATTTTTTATTTTAGTTTTCGATTTAAGAGATTAATTATCTAACTACCGCAGATTAAGAAAAAGTTCTAATCTAATTTAAACTAAGGCAGAGAATAAATTTAAACTAGGGCAGAAATAAAAATTAAGAAATAGGGCAAAAACAAAAGAAACTACTTACAAAATTGATGCTCTCAAAACATGATAGGAATTCTGAATTTTATTCAATGAAAATAGGCATGACCTAAAACAAGTTTTAGGGCTTCTATTTATAGAGCATAGAAAACCCTAGGGTTACAATCGACGCACATCTGCTTTTACAAATATACCCCTAGGAAGACTAGTCAACGCGCCGCCAGCCGCTACAGAAATTTCCACCAATATGGGCTTAGCACGGTCGTAGAACCGCGGCCAAGAGCCAGGTTTGGCCGCGGTTCCGCGGCCATGTAGGGGCATCTTGGGCTGAAATTTTCTGGTCCTCTTCTGGTTGATTTTGTCTTCTTGTTTCTTCAGTTGGTTCTTCAGAATGTCTTCTAGTTCTCTTCTAGATCTCCACAGTGAATAATGTAGTCGACATTTACCATTGCTTCATGTCGAAATCTTGAACCATGCGCTGCCTTTGTGCTTTGTGAACTTGTTCATTGATCTTCATTGTCCCTTAAAATGTAGGCACGATCAAGATTCCACCATTTATCGGTCGTAGTCTCACTTTGTATCATCTTTTCGTCAATTTCACTGTTTTTGTTCCGAGAACCTGTAACCTGCAACTATGTAGCAGACATGGATCAAAAGCACCTGTTTATTTGTAAAATGAATAAGAATGGGGTCTATAAGAATGCAAAATTATGGTATGAACAACTACCTCTTCACTAATGGTAGATTAGTGAAGCAAACATCCTAAACTAAATGGCTAATATAGTAGAGGTGTTGGAGATAGTGCCCTCAGAGTCAATTATTGGATCACAGGCACGTGATTGCAATGATTGAGGGAGGACCTATCCCGGTAGGACAGTCTTACTCAAGATGATAGTATGCTATCTGGTTTATCTTTATCATCGTGTACTGCTTTAGGTGACCTGACAGGTCGCTATTACACGTTGATAGAGCCCCTAGGATTCTTGCTTGACTGCCAGCAGTATGAGGGCGATCATATACGTGGGAGCTGGTGGTCTATAAGCACATCCTTAAAAGGTCTCTAGTCGTGGGAGTTTCGAGACAGGGCATCGATACTCCAGAGTAGACTAGTGTATACAGTCGAGACCCCGACGAGGGGCGGTGGCCGGTCTCACAAGCCACTGGTGTCAGTTGGTTCACCTAAGATGTATACAGGTGCTCATTGGGTTATGAGTACACCGGACAGGACTCGCCGGGAACATGCTAGTTGGTCTTATACCTGACGTCAGATAGCAGTTCCCTGGTGACATGTGTACAGGTTAGTTCATCGACCTGAGGATCGTCATTTGTCTCGTGTGAGTTCCCACTGTACTTTGATTACTACCCTACCCCGCTCAAAGGAGACGTGCAAACAGGTTTTAGTTGGGTACAGTCCCGAGCCACATGGAGGCAGTGAGCGGATCTTCAGGGGTTCGTCTCTCCCGGTATTGGGGGTGAGGTCACGCTGTGTCTAGGAGAGCCATTACACAAAGCCCTCGGCCAAGGCAGGAGATTTACTGGTAGGTATTCCAGTAGTATCTCAGGGTGTTCTAGGCTACACTCCGACACGACTTGTACCGCTTTTGGGGGTCTGACTTTTACCAACCCCCTAGGCCTGCCATGCGATGCTCATAGACGAACGGACCGGACTGTATGGATATTGTCACTGACAGGCTCAGTAGGGTGTCAGGATGAGTTCGCTCATCGACGTCCCTTTTGGTCAATAGCTGGTGGCCCGTCACGTATGGCTAATACCTCTGACGTGCTAGTGGTTAAATCCACAGCCATAGTATTGATGAGTCTTTAGAGTCCACCACACATTCAGTTACTCAAACTTTCGGGCGAAAAGCTGTAGAGACCGTATGGAGATATGGCAGGGTTCGATCAGATACGTGCGGTATTGCACGGATCAGGATCGAACGGATAATACTAGCCGGCTTTGGTTTAAGCCGGATCCTAGTATAGTACAGTGTAGATTTTGTCTCATTACATTTGTATTCGGTCGGAATACAAATGCGGGTGTGTATGCACAGTAGCGGGGTTTTCCTGTGATTTATTACGGGACCAGTTTTCAGGAGTTGCCAGTTTGCTTTCCGTTTCGGCCATATTTCTTTGTATCCTTCATTGGCCGAAGATTGGTGGAGGAGGGCTTATTTGCATTTGTGCAAATAAGTATTTGTGGAGGGTGTTCTTTGTATACTTTTGTGTCATGATGGTTTCATGATGGAGCCCCATCCTTTGACATTCCATGGTTCATGATTGCTTGACTTTTTGTAGCAATCATGGTTGTTGATTAGTTGGTGAAGTGTGGATTTGTTAGTGATCATTGCTTGACTTTGGAGTCATCATGCTTTTGATGATGGTTGAATATGATAACCATTTCCTTTCACTTGCTTATTCTTGTGGCTATCCTTTTTCACTCCCTCACTCTCTCTCATTCTCTCCTCTCCCATAGCCATGGCCGGCCAAGCTCCAAAGGGGGCTGTCCTAATTTTGTGCAAGGGGATTTCATCTCTTTTGGCTTTGGAAAAATCATATAGCTCCACAAAAAATTCCATGTATCATCCCTCCACTAAAAATGGCAACCTCCATGAACCCCAAAAATGAGACATGGTTCTACACGTATCCTACAGCAAACCTTAGGCACGTCGACTCGCCAGCTTCATGCCCGAGTTGCCTCGGTATAGAGGTGGGAGCCCGTAAAAGATGCAGGTGACGTGGTGCCCTTCCGACGAGGATGTGGAGACTAGACATTCCGCGGGAGATCGGGACGACGACGAGAAGACCGGAAGACACGGATCGCTCGGTATATCTCTCTTCCCCATCTAGTAGTTAGCTAGGACTAGTTAATGGCCCGATCCGGGTTATAGTGCGCGATGGTGCCGGTTTGAAAATTAAAGTTAAGCATCGCTTCCGCATTTGGCCTCGGGATGGAGGCCGGGGCGCCGCCGTGCACTTACAGTGGTATCAGAGCCTCGCCATTAACTTAGTCTAGCTTTGTCTAATGTGTTTTACATTTTCGATCGAACAATTTTCCAAAAACCGTATTTTTCTTCAAATCAGTTTCTGTCGAAATTTTTTGAAGTCCAAAAATTTTTCAGGTTGTTTCAGAATGATGTGTAGGACAATCTAAGAGTTCTGGGAAAATTTGCTCTCGTCAACAGTCTAAACGACCGCGGAACCGCGGCCAAACCCATGCTTGGGCCGCGGTTCCGCCGCGACTTGAACTGTTCAGTGTACCAAAATTTTGCAGAAAGCTCCTGACTTGTAAATAGGGGTTTTGGAATATTAATTTTGGGCCCAGAATTTCTTAATGTGCTACAGTAGTACTTGGGGGCCCACTTGTTAAAATTTTATCGATCGGATATTTTAAACACATTATTTCACAGTATTTACATTATATCTGCGACCGTGAATGTCACTTGATCGGTAAATCCTGTCTAACTGCTATAGTCCGGTTAGACGGATTTGCGAACGTGACTTTCACGTTGATGTTCTGTGATTTTGCTGTGATGTTGCGGATCGGTCGTGGGGGATAGCCTGGACGCAATGCTAGTACAGTTTTTGTTGTATTATGTACATTTGATATTGCGGGGCGAGCGTCCGACATGTGGACTGCCGTCACTGCCTGTTTGTATTATTATTTTAGGGCACGACCAGGTTGCAGTCGATGTACCCGTTGTATGTATATTTTACTTTCTGTACTAGGATTGCCCCGCGGAGGGGTGCACGGATAGCCGGGTTCTAGAGGGCAACGGGCCCGCATCTCATGGCATTGAGACGGAGGGGCTTCACTCTAGAGTTGGCGGGCTATTCGCCGCACTCGTAGGGGGTACAGGTTGACCCAGGAGGGGTGCCCAAGTTACCAGATTCCGTGAAGTGCTGGGTGGTCCATTCACGTTGCTGAAGGGGGCCGCCTCGCTTCAGGTTTTGGCGGGTAACTTGCCGCGCCCGTAGGGGTATAGGATTTCATTGCACAGGCTATCCACACGACCAGGGGAACGTCGGGTTTCAGTAGTGGCTCTGTGAAACCCGGGGATCCCAGATATCTGTATTGTTCTGTGATGCTGTACATTTCTGTGATGTTGCATTTTTATCATGCCTTGAGCGAAATATTATATATTGGTATATATATTAGTAGAAGTTGTATATGTTTTGCATCCGCGCTAGTCCAGTCCCCGCTCTGTCGTTAGTTAGCTAACCTAACGGGTAATGACGGGATCCAGTGGCGAATGCGGATGGCATATACGTACGTCATATTATTTTCGTTCTTTGTGGTGTGATCAATTGATGGGACTGCGTTGATTCGGATCAATGCAAGTTAAAAACAAACCTAATCTGATGTTGTTGGAACACTTTTCAAAAAGCTGTTATTGTAAGGACGTTCTCTTTTGTTTAGCATCGTGGTATTCAGTTGGAATATCCTGCTCCTCAGTCGACGAGGCAAGGGCCGAGATCCCTTCACCGGGAGTGACCCCTTGGACAAAAAGTTTGCGTCAGGGCAATAACTTCACTATAGCCGATTACTTTTGCTTTGCACCGTGGTATTCAGTTGGAATATCCTGCACCTCATTCTACGGGGAAAGAGCCGAGATCCCTTCACCGTGAGTGACCTCTTTAGCAACGGTTTTCGTCACTATATTTTTAAAAGCTATCAGTTCCTTCAACGATATCAAGTTCTTTACGTTAAAGGTTTTCGCCAGAAACCATTCGTAGCCCTCCGTCGTTTCATATGGGTGGTCAATAGTATTCAAGCTGTGTTTGTTGGCCAAAGTCAAGGCACAGTGTTTGGTAGCTATTGGGGTATTCATATGTAGCATAGATAGATGCGTTGGTTTGGGGCAGTCATACAGCCTTGTTGGCCAAAGTCAAGGGCTTGTGCGGGTGGGCTCAAATTAACCTGGAGAATGACGGGTAGAACTTGACATGTGACTTATGATTTGTTGGCCAAAGTCAAGGTCATAAGAGCATGGGGCAAAAATCACATCGGGAGTTTCAAAAGAACTGAAACTTGCCAGATATGCGCATACCTTCTGGAGTGTGACACCGTAGCGGATTCCGTCACGTTATCATGCGATGATAGTTGGATCCCGATTCCCACCGATGAGTTAGTTTACTCCTCGAGTGACCCCGACTAATTCTTCTTTCAGGTTTGGAGAAGAATTTGAGGTGACAGTGGGAGGTTTCCAGATTAGATAAATTGGTAACCATTCTGATCTAGGTTAGAGTGCACGCTGAGTGTTTCTTTTCTCTCTCTCTTCGGCAGCGACCATTGACCCGACCCTAAGACTATGATTCAGTGACCAAATTAACCGAACCTTCTTATAAGACTGGCTTTTGGATTGTCAGAGTTGCACACCTCATTGCCACTCCTACTTTTACCCTTTTCTCCAGGACACCCCGTATCACTACGAACGTCCACTTCCATTGGACAATACCATCGTATGGTTAGATACGAACTCGAAAGAATTTATTCGAGGATGGTTTCAGGTTCTGGAGGAAACGGATAGGACTATTCAGTTGTCTTTTCCTTCTACCTTCTCTCAGCTTGCGAGTACCCCTTAGATTAGGGGATAGTACACCTATTACGCAAATTGGATAGTCTTCTTCCAAACCTTAGGCTGGTGCCGACCGGTAGGGAATGAAGAAAACCAATTAGCCTAACGATGGTGTACAGAAGGTATTAAGTAAAGACATAAAAAGGGATTAGAAGGAGGGCAAAGTAAATTGCGACTGATATTCACGACCATACCAAGTATTTCTTCGCCAATCCTAAATCACCTTTGTATTTCTCCAGGACACTCCGTATTACTACGAAGATCCACAGTTTATTGGATACTCCATCGTATGGTTATATACGAACTCGAAAGGAACTTGTTCCAGTTTGGGGATGGATTCTGGTTCAGGAGAAATAGGAATAAGGTTTATTCGGTTGTCTTTTATCTTCACCTTCTCTCGCATTGCGAGTGTTCCTAGGATTAGGACAGTACACCCATTATGCTTATTGGATAGTCTTCTTCCAAACCATAGGCTGGTGCCGAACGGTAGGGAAGGAAGAAAACCATTTGGCCTAAAGGGGTGTGCAGAAGGTAATGACTAAAGACATATAAAGGGATTTGGAGAGGTGGCAATGAATTATACGGTTACAGTCGTGAATCTGGAAGAGGCATTACTAGGAATACCGGGATACCCCTTCGAAACATTTCAATGTTTCAGTTTCACTGTGTACTGTTAAAGGAAAACTGATTTCCCAATTAGTCCTTACTCCAGGGTATGTATTTACCAGGTATGATTCTCACATCTGTATGGTTTTACAGATGATGAGTGGGAGTAGGTTAGTGGGAATTAGGTGATCATCCTCATTATATCGGGATTCGTTGAAATCGGTGATATTTGAGGAAGTCACCTGGGTTGTTTACCAGACGGCAAATATTTGGTTTTGAATATCCACTGTTGTGCACCAATTTCAAATTGATATATCTGTACGTCTATTTTCATAGAGTAAGATATACCTTTTTGAAATTATGTCTGTGATATTTACCTATATCAGTGGATGGTTAGGTAAGGAGCATTAAACAGCGGTGTAATTCTTCTTAACCATAAGTACAGTTTTCAACCTACGACAAACAGTGAATGAGTTATCAGACTCAAGGGACTTATACAGAGTATTGTATGTTGTCCAGGGTCCATTAGGACAGAGGGGTTGGTCCTCGTACTATATTCGGTTTACTTATGACTTCTCTAGTTTTTAGACAGGTGTTTCGTGGAAACACAAGGTCCGAATTTTGAGAAGTTATAGGTATTTGAATAAAGTAGAGAACCAGGTGCTGCAGGTATCGGGATTCTTCAAGGTGATCAGAGATGTAGATACTTGTGTGTGGTATTCAGTTGATAGTAATGATTAAGAGAACTTGCTCCTCTTTCAGGTTACTCATAATTGGAAGCATTCCTAAGTTGAGTAACGCTGATCGGCCTTTTTCCATTTAGTTAACATGCACTGGAGATAGCTACATGATTTGAATCTGGTTCAATTAAATCAGTGCCTCTGGTTCTATATTGGATATAGAACAGTTCATATCTTAACGATGTTAAGGCACGGGGAGTTGTCCGGCTTATGATTAAAACCAGACACTGGACAACTCAAGGCACGTTTCTGTAATGGCTGTTTGTGGGTTGACCCAGGCTATGACGAGGGGTTGACTTTCTACCATCTGGAAGATCAATAGAGATATTGTTCTAGACTCGCCACAGTTTTTAAAAAAATGGATTTTTTTTTTGAAAACAGTAGTGGGAGTATGGTAGAACTGGAAGTGATTCCAGAACCACAAACGATTACTGAAGATTTGATAGGAACCTAAAGATTCAATCTGGTTTGACATTCCATTGGCCACTCCGCAGATATGGTGGGTAACCTCATGCACCCGAGAGGTACTCCGGTAACCTCAAGGACGGTGGCAAGGAGGTTCTTGTTTACCCAGACTTGCCATTGCTGTTGTTCCAGACTGTAAGACCCGGCAGGAGGATGAGTATAGCGTCGTTCTAAACTAGCTTTAGAAGTGCACGTGTATATGACTCTGCCAGAGGGTTGTCGTAGTCAGTGGGAGCAGCGGAAGCTTGGTGGACAGGTTGCTTATGTCTATTTATAGACTAAAGCAAAGTAGCGGAGATAGATCATCATTTTCTGATGTGACAGTCATAGGTTTGACTTTATCAGAATAGGGGATGGATCTGTTGAGAAGGTAGTAGGGTGTGATGTCATGGTATTTGGATGACATACACAGAGTAGGAAGTGATATTCCTATACTACGATCGGTTATACTTTGGTCGTCACACAGTGGTTTCTCCACATGGAACTTGGACACTATATCAGATATACTGGTTACTAGATCTAGATTTGGGTGGTTTCCCAATCTGGGTACTTACACAGCATTCTAAGAGTATTTAGAATGGACGACTCCTGGCACGGTAGTGTACCTGCAGGTAATGGAGTCACCCTCTCTAAAGGTGTCTTACAGACTAAAGGGGAGAGGGATGTGCATGATTGGCAGATCACTTGCTCAGGCAATTGAGTCAATCATGAGATGTCAAGTACCACACCAGATGTTGTCCTTGCAGTGGATGCAATAAGTTGATATTGATCCAATCCTGAAGAAACAGTCGGAAGCAGTTTTAGAACATAAGTGGATGTTCTACGGATATGATAACGACAGCCTCATTCGGGAGACAGTTATCATTCCATGCTTCCAAGGTGACCTGGACGACAAGGAGGTTGTCAGAGTTATAGTTTTTCCTTCTGTCGAGGGGCAGTATTTTCGACAGGTGGTCCAAGGCAATACTGAGGGAGGCATGGCGCTGGATACTGATTAAGTTCAGTTGACGATACAGTCTAAGAAGTTTGGATTTGGAGTTCATTTATGAGCTAGGTCCTATCAGACATCCAGACACATTCTAAGACAGGTATTGCCCATTTCGGGAGATGGGTTTCTCCGCGAACTTGAGATTTAGAGAGACATAGAAAGAAACATCAAAGCGGATCCACTCACTGAGGCTATTCCTCGAACGCAATAGTTTCGCAAACAGGCTTTGTGAGACTGACTAGTAGAGGAGTTGGGTGTTCGGTATCACACGGGCTGTGAGTATGCGACATCGCAATAATTAGCCTTGAGTGCAAGTGGGAGATTGTTGGAGATAGTGCCCTCAGAGTCAATTATTGGATCACAGGCACGTGATTGCAATGATTGAGGGAGGACCTATCCCGGTAGGACAGTCTTACTCAAGATGATAGTATGCTATATGGTTTATCTTTATCATCGTGTACTGCTTTAGGTGACCTGACAGGTCGCTATTACACGTTGATAGAGCCCCTAGGATTCTTGCTTGACTGCCAGCAGTATGAGGGCGATCATATACGTGGGAGCTGGTGGTCTATAAGCACATCCTTAAAAGGTCTCTAGTCGTGGGAGTTTCGAGACAGGGCATCGATACTCCAGAGTAGACTAGTGTATACAGTCGAGACCCCGACGAGGGGCGGTGACCGGTCTCACAAGCCACTGGTGTCAGTTGGTTCACCTAAGATGTATACAGGTGCTCATTGGGTTATGAGTACACCAGACAGGACTCGCCGGGAACATGCTAGTTGGTCTTATACCTGACGTCAGATAGCAGTTCCCTGGTGACATGTGTACAGGTTAGTTCATCGACCTGAGGATCGTCATTTGTCTCGTGTGAGTTCCCACTGTATTTTGATTACTACCCTACCATGCTCAAAGGAGACGTGCAAACAGGTTTTAGTTGGGTACAGTCCCGAGCCACATGGAGGCAGTGAGCGGATCTTCAGGGGTTCGTCTCTCCCGGTATTGGGGGTGAGGTCACGCAGTGTCTAGGAGAGCCATTACACAAAGCCCTTGGCCGAGGCAGGAGATTTACTGGTAGGGTTTCCAGTAGTATCTCAGGGTGTTCTGGGCTACACTCCGACACGACTTGTACCGCTTTTAGGGTCTGACTTTTACCAACCCCCTAGGCCCGCCATGCGATGCTCATAGACGAATGGACTGGACTGTACGGATATTGTCACTGACAGGCTCAGTAGGGTGTCAGAATGAGTTCGCTCATCGACGTCCCTTTTGGTCAATAGCTGGTGGCCCATCACGTATGGCTAATACCTCTGACGTGCTAGTGGTTAAATCCACAGCCATAGTATTGACGAGTCTTTAGAGTCCACCACACATTCAGTTACTCAAGCTTTCGGGCGAAAAGCTGTAGAGGCCGTATGGAGATATGGCAGGGTTCGATCAGATACGTGCGGTATTGCACGGATCATGATCGAACGGATAATACTAGCCGGCTTTGCTTTAAGCCGGATCCTAGTATAGTACAGTGTAGATTTTGTCCCATTACATTTGTATTCGTTCGGAATACAAATGCGGGTGTGTATGCACAGTAGCAGGGTTTTCCTGTGATTTATTACGGGACCAGTTTTCAGGAGTTGCCAGTTTGCTTTCCGTTTCGGCCATATTTCTTTGTATCCTTCATTGGCCGAAAATTGATGGAGGAGGGCTTATTTGCATTTGTGCAAATAAGTATTTGTGGAGGGTGTTCTTTGCATACTTTTGTGTCATGATTGTTTCATGATGGAGCCCCATCCTTTGACCTTCCATGGTTCATGATTGCTTGACTTTTTGTAGCAATCATGGTTGTTGATTAGTTGGTGGAGTGTGGATTTGTTAGTGATCATTGCTTGACTTTAGAGTCATCATGCTTTTGATGATGGTTGAATATGATAACCATTTCCTTTCACTTGCTTATTCTTGTGGCTATCCTTTTTCAATCCCTCACTCTCTCTCATTCTCTCCTCTCCCATAGCCATGGCCGGCCAAGCTCCAAAGGGGGCTGTCCCAATTTTGTGTAAGGGGATTTCATCTCTTTTGGCTTTGGAAAAATCATATAGCTCTACAAAAAATTCCATGTATCATCCCTCCACCAAAAATGGCAACCTCCATGAACCCCAAAAACGAGACATGGTTCTACATGTATCCTACAGCAAACCTTGGGCACGTCGACTCGCCAGCTTCGTCCCCGAGTTGCCTCGGTATAGAGGTGGGAGCCCGTAAAAGATGCAGGCGACGTGGTGCCCTTCCGACGAGGAGGTAGAGACTGGACATTTCGCGGGAGATCGGGACGACGGCGAGAAGACCGGAGGACACGGATCGCTCGGTATATCTCTCTTCCCCATCTAGTAGTTAGCTAGGACTAGTTAATGGCCCGATCCGGGTTATAGTGCGCGGTGGTGCCGGTTTGAAAATTAAAGTTGACCATCGCTTCCGCATTTGGCCTCGGGATGGAGGCCGGGGAGCCGCCGTGCACTTACAAGAGGATGATAAAGTAGGAATTGGGCTCATTTTAGATTTATTTTTCTCACAATATTTCTTCACCATTTCAAAAGCTAGAAAGCTTTTTCATGATGAAGAAGAAGATGAAGTAGAGATGAGAATGAAACTCATGAGGTGAGAATAGCAACCATGGATGAGTTAGTGTCATACACTAACTCATGTAGAGAATGAACCATGGCTAAACAATAATGGTTAGGTTAATAAATATCTATAAGTACAAAAAAATTAGTGGACTTGGTCAATGGTTCCACAAGCTTTTCCATGCTTCAACCATTAAACCAATTTCCATCTAATTTTGATTAACTTTAATTAAATAAAACCATTCATTATATCAAGTATGGTGTGAGTCTCATACATCTATGAAGCATGTGGCATCAAGCATGACACAAATAAAATGTACATTAATATATATATATATATACATATATATATATATATCACATATATACTATATGCACACAAGTGAGAAAAAGAAATGTTTAAGTTAGATAATATTTGTTAATGTAATTCAATATATCAAATATATAATTATACATTAAATTATTAAATCAACAGTTGATTTAATAATCCGGCTATATCACATACAACTGGCTAATATCAAATGTAACAACTTATCGAATCAACACTTGATCCGATAACTCGGCTATATCACATATAACCGACCGATATCACATATCGCGAGAATAGAATGCGGTATCACATACACGCATTAATCTCGTTCCCGCACATATCACATATGTGCTCCTACTTCGTTTCACATGAACCAGGAAACCTCTGTGTAGGACTCTAAAGACTCGTCAATACGCCGGCAGTAGGTGATGATCATATCAAACACCCACAAGCCGCAAGCGGTCTGGTAAACATAATGGCCATCCGGGTATTGAGCGATCAGAACATCAACAAGCAAGCCTGCTCATACTCCTGCGAATCCAATCAGTAACACTACCGTACAGCCCGGTCTCTTCGTCAGATATGTCGCATATCACAGCCAGGGGGTGGTATAACGTCAAACCCCAATAGCCTGATAAGTCATGCCGATGCAAGGTCCATAACAGTTTGAGAAACTACTGATAATACTTACCAGTAGATCTCAGCAACCCTGGCCAGGGATTTCCAGTTATGGTCAATCAAGCATAGCGCAACATCAACCCCCAATACCGGGAGAGACGAAATCCCCTCCTATCGCTCATTGCCTCCATATAACTCGGAACTATACCCAAAAACCACCGTTTTGCACGATCTCTTGAATGTGGTAAGGTGTAAATCAAAGAACAGTGGGAATCATACAAGACTCTATGACGATCTCGAGTCGACAGACTAACCTATACCAGCGTCACCAGAGAACTGCTATCTGATGATAGGTATAATACCATCTAAGGAGTTCTCGGCGAGTCCGTTCAGTGTACCCAGTCTCCACTGAGCACCCGTATACCTTCTCTGATGTCAAACACCAATGGATGTGGGATCATCCATTGCCCATCATATGGGTCAAGAAGCGCATACGCTAGTCTACTCTGGAGTATCGATGCCCTGTCTCGATACCCCCACGACTAGGAACATTTGAAGGATGTACTTATCGACTACCTCTGCCCCACTAGTATGATCTGCATCATAATCCTGGTAGTCAATACTCATCTTAAGGGCTTTATCAACATGTAATAGAGAGACAATAAGTGTACATGTTAAGATAAAGTGCAACTAGATAGCATACTATCATGTCGAGCAAGAAATTCCTCCCTATATATGTCCAAGCATCCACTACAATATACATCACATGTACAGTAATGGCCTATAGGGTATACATATAACTAACAATTTCCCACTTGCACTAAGGCCATTGTTGTAGTATCTCATACTCTACGTCCTATAGAATGTCTCTCTAGGGAAAGTCCTTTGTGAGTGGATCCGCTGTGTTATCCTTCGCGTCAACTCTCTTGATCTCGATCCCCTGGAGATCAACCATCTCCCTGATCAGGTGATACATGCCTCAGAATATGTCTGAATCGCTGATGGGACCGGAGTTCCTAGGCCAAAACCACAACTCTATTATTGTCACAATAACAGTTATTGGACGCTCAATAGTAGGAACCATGTTTATCTCACGAAGAAGAAATGCCCAGACAGTCACTTTGGCAGCATCGTTGATAGCAATGTATTCAGCCTTTATCGTCTAGTTTGCCATGGTATATAGCTTGGAACTCTTCCAACATACCGTCCCTCCACTGAGGTTAAAGATAATGCCTGTGACTGAATTTCAGTCGACCTTATCACTCTGGAAGCTCGAACCAAGAACATTCTTTTAGTGCTTCTCAAGTACTTAAGAATGTCCTCCACAGCTGTCCAGTGATTCTCCCAAGATCCGATTGATTCCTGGTCACTACACCTAGTGAGTTAGCTACATCTTGTCTGGTACATAACATTTTTGGAGAGAGTGATCCATGAGTAAGTGGGCGAACCACCACGCTTAGAATCTTCCATACTAAAACACTTTAATACTGTGTTAATGTACCTGGATTTAGGACACTCCCAACATCCACTTAAATCTATCACTATAGATTATAATCCACAAGATATAGTAGGTATCATCCAGATCTTCTATTGATAATCCTCGTGATAAGAGGAGCTTAACCGAGTGTAACATAGGAAACCATTTTCTATCAAGAGTATGTCATCTACATACAATACGTGTAAGACAACTTTACTCTCTACAACCTTCTTGTATATACAAGGTTCATCTACCATTTTGATGAAGTCAAACTCTTTGACTGCCACATCAAAATAGATGTTCCAACTCCGCGATGCTTGCTTTTATCCTGATGGACTTAAGCATAGCTTTGAAAGTCTCAACTTTTCCATTTACACCAAGAATCTTCTCAAGATCTATTTGCTCCCAATGGGTTTTACCCCTTCAGGTGCAACATTCAAAGTCATACTTTGTTGGTGTATATGGATTCCATCTTTGATCGCATAGCATCCAGCCATTTCACAATGTCTCCACTTGTGATGGCCTGTATGAACCTAGTTGGGCCATCATCTATCATGATGCAATCCTCGCTCCCACTGTCACCGAGAAGACCATAGTATCTCTCAAGTGGATGAGGAACCCTACCAGATTCGCGGAGAGGCTGAGGTTCGTTGGAGACTATTGAATCCTTTGGTTTCACCAAATCATCAGTTATTAGTTTGTCTAGCTAGAACTCCTTCCAGTTCTACCTCATGACCACTAATTTCTTCACAAGAAATTCATTTTCTTAAAAGGTGGCATGCTGAGAAACAAAACACCTTTTGCTTCTCAGTGTGGTAGAAGATATTCCCTTATGGATGTTCGGGATATCCAACAAACTTATACAGAACTGACCTTGCCTCGAGCTTGTCCGGATTTTGCTTTACAACATAGGCCGGAAAACCCCATATCTTAACTCGTTTAAGACATGGTCTCTTCCCATACCATATCTCATATGGAGTGGTAGGCACTATTTGGATGGAATCCCATTCAATAGGTATGCAGCTTCTCAAGTGCATAACACCAAAAGGAAACATGCAGCTCAACAGTACTCATCATAGAGCGCGTCATATCTCATAGTGCGCGATACCTTCTCCCCGATACACCGTTGTGCTGTGGTGTATTCGAAGGAGTAAGCTGAGAGAGAATCATGTTCTCCTTTTAGAAAATCCAGAAACTCCATGCCCAAGTATTCGCCTCCTCGATCACATCGTAGGACATTAATACTTCTACCCGTCTGGTTCTCAATCTTCAAGCTTATATTCCTTGAATTTCTCAAAAGTTTCTGTCACGACCCGAAATAGCATATGACTGGCCCTTGAATCATATGAAGTCTATAGGACCCCATCTAATTCGAGTAAGCCAAAAGCCCAGAAATCTAAAACCATTTTAAATAATAAATGAAGGAAAACTAGTTTTAAAGAAGTGAAGAAAACATGTTTTAAAAATAAGGTTTTTTTAAATCCTCAAGTTTTTTAAATCGGTCGACCAGCCGTAAAAGGGCAAACCCAAGCCTCACTAATGGCACCGCGGAACTGCCGCAAACCCTAAGGTTCAAAGGCTTTCACACGGTCATTATATCGAGTTAGGATTTCATTCTTCTAGAGGGTCCATAGAATTGCTTGCATGTCTTTCCGAATACTTTAAACTTGGAATATGGGTTTCTGACATTCGATCGCCTCTATCGACTCTCAACATACCTGCGTGAAGTCGTCTCTAGCTGGAATCAATCCATCTGATGTCCTCGCATCGGGGTGAGCGAACGAACCACATGTCCTAGTCATTCATCCTCGGGTGACTAGCGACCTTCTATCAAACCTCTAAGTACAACTCGTACTGCAGTAGCTCCAACATCTGGGCGATATCTCGTTGTTCGCAGCAACAACTGGCTCATTCATCTGCATGCTGAACAGTGCCTCAATCATCATGAATAAGAGATACATTGATGGTCATCACATTTTAGCTGGCCTCTATCAGTGGCTCAATCCTCTGGTGTAAATCTGCACGTCCGAGAAATCTCATAACAGCGATCCATCAAACGCTCATGGTGCGAAAACACAATAACACAGCGCATCTATGCAAATCGTAAGTCCCCGGAATCACGCTCTGGTCAGTCCTCATTCGTGACAAGCTCGTGCTGACCGCAACTGTAGCCGTAGCTCTTGTGCCCGTACAACCGTGATAACAAAACCATAACTAGTACCGATGAGGCTAAATCAAAGGACGGAATATAATACTGTGCAAGGAAATGTACATCCTAAGGCTTCTTAAGCGGAGTAGCGTATCGTAAGTATGTCGCGGAACATACGTACGGTACGTCACTCTACTCAAGCTACCTACTCCATCAACCAAGGGTCATCCTACACTCCGAAGGTAAAACCTAACGCTCTGATACCAACTTTGTCACGACCCGAAAAGTACGGAACATGACCGGCACTTAAATTACGAAACGTCTCAAGGCGTACGTAATCTAAGTAAGCCAAAACCCAGAAATCAAAACCATGTAAAGCAGTAGAGTGGAGGAAAAACCAATTTAAATCAAGTAGTTTTAGCAACATAGGCCGAAATATGTATTTTTAAAATCACAATTCTTTTTTGAAAATTTCGGCAGAGTTTCCTTTGTAAATACTGGCCCCGAACGGGGTACAACATGATAAATATATACATAATAATAAAAAGGCATCCCCAAGAGGGAGCTAGCTCTTCGTCAATCGACGGCTACAACCACACAAACATATAATATACAACGCCGAATGGCGAGGATCAAAACTCAAAATGAAACTCAAAGCAGCATGAAATCCATAATAATACAACGCGCGACTCTAAGGTCGAAAGAATAAACACTGGTCTTCTATGTCTATCAAATATACAAGTCTGGTTGATGGAGTTTTACTAGATACAACTGAATAACATATATACAATGGTGGTCCTGATGCAAAAGAACCCACCTACCAAAGCAATCACCCGGAAAGGAAGCAGTGTGCCAGCAAAGCCATAACGAAACCAGTACGGCAAAACCTGCAAGAAACTGTGGCACAACGGGGGTGAGTTGCCAACTCGTGAGTAGAAAACATCTACGAGTAGAAATCGCATGCATGACGTTATCCTAGGTCATATCAAGCAATATCCTCAAATAAATATCCTGGTCCATCTATGTATAAGTGTAATACTATATGCTCGTGTCAGTACCTCAGATAGCAACAGATCAGATATATGATGTATGAATGCATTACAAGTGAAACAGAATACATCATGAATGAGACAACTGTTTTCTTTATTTTAATGAGATTTCTGTATGTATATAAATCGCGTATCATCAATGAAATCGACTGATAAAACAGTGTCCAGCATCGACACAAAACATAAATCTCAGTATCTCAATACCTCAGGCTCCGGCTATCCGGTCCGGCCTGTATCATCAAATCTCAATATCTCAGTGTCTCAAGTCTGAATATCTCAATAACTCGGGCTCCGTCAGTCCGGATCGGCCCATATCATCAATCATACGACCACGAACGGTATCCTCCGGATTTCCGCCGCGCCAGATAAAATCACCGGTAGGTAGTCTGCCCCTGCCAGGCTCATCGTCAACACCTCGAGCTTCTTGCCCCGGGGTACCTTACCGGGTCCACCATGTACCTAAGATGGTTCATCCAACTCCTCGAATCGGGTCTCGAAAACATGTCAGAACCGAGAAAACATCATGGTGGACAATACTCAATATATCAAGGAAAACCACATTTTTCTCTTTAAAATAATTCATCAGTTTTACAAAACTTTCACATGCGGTTTCCAAATCCAGAAAATATCAAGAAAAATCCGAAATCATCAAGTCACCATGTCAATAACAATGAAAACCGGCATAAATCTCCATAATACTGTATAACCAATGAATACATGAATGCATCTGATATCATGCAATAGTTAAACTAGCACATGAAAGCTATAACATATTGCAACTATCAACCTAGCAAGCTATGTCAAAGAATAGTATTTTCTAAAGTGTACGTGATATGGCAATTACCGATGATGTTGTGTGTGAGCCGACAAGCAAGTGTATGTGGAGCATACGCATCATCGGTAATGGTGCTGGTGTCCTGACAGCAGGGTTTCATGATGATTACAGATAACATATGTACAAGCATGCATTGCGATGAAACATCATGAAATGTACAGAAAGTTATGTAGTAACAGCAACGCTGAAAATATACCTACCCAATATACGAGTCATACAGTTTGGTATATAAACATACTCACGACTCTCCACTTTTGGAAAATGAGTATGACTCGAGCCCAGAAACAAGGGTAAGGGAACCCACCTAAGTCTGAGTCGATATATATATATATATATATATATATATATATATACCTAATAGTCGGTGATCTCGCCTCAACAGTATCACGTACGATACAATAAATAATAAGACATTCTCGAGTCAAGAGTGCGGATCTATCCTCATAACTATCTCTCGCACGGTAAATCTGTCGTACGGCATCCCAATCTAAGTACGGGTCAAATATCATATTTATCTCATTATTCACCTAATATCCACATCATCACATATCGCGAGCAGGGGGTACTGATTTAAGTCTAATACACTACTAATATCATTAACAATATCATGATCTGGCTACTGATCTAAAGTCTCATACAATCCGGTGTCATCAATACTTATCATCATAAAGGAGTATACATCGCCCAAGCGATCCATTATTAATATCTTAACATATCTTATCTTATATCCCGATATATATAACTCGTCAACTATCATAATATATCATCAACATAGTATCATCGTCCAACAACCCGCAATAACATCATGACATATTTCGGTCACACATTAAATATCTCACGGCATCATGCCCGATTAGATCGACTCATTCCCAAGTATCATATAACATCCTCGTCATCCAAGCATATGAATACAAATATAAATATGTCCCCAATACGCATAAGGAAGTCAAAGTATGCAAGTATGTGTATGTGCATGTATGCAAATCTTTACCCTAGGGTTTCGGGACTAAGAAATCGACTAGAGTCCTTTCATCCATACTCGCTAACACTAACCCTTAATCTCCTAAACCTTTCTTGCTAAGGCTCATATCACACCCTAACATATAAAAATATATATCATATCCCATTCTTTTCTCACAACTTTGCGGGAGGTGTTATACGCCATCCACCCGACTTCTCCCCGTAGATATAAATCTACTCACATGCTTCTTGTGTGCCGATGCCGATGTCACCATCTTCATCTTCAACGTCTCGCCATCACGTGGGTACCTACACCTATAATCCAATTGTAAATGCGTATTAAAATCACATCGTAAAACCAAAACGACACGCTAAAGGCCTATAGGTTAGAACCTATGGACCACGCCTTCAAAACCACCACCAACCCTCGATATCGTCGTACAAACGTCAAGTGATCGAGGTAAAACACAGATACAACAATACAGAATTCAAAATACGAGAAACAAAACCCCGAATCAAAACAGCAACTCTTGAAAATGGTCTCAGATTTTACCCTAGGTCAAATCAGCCAATTTTGCATATGCCAAGGGTCTAGTTTACTGGTATAGGAGACACAGAGCAAGCACGAAGCCCAAACTCCATGCTATGGCCGCAAACTGCGTCCAGAATGATTTTATTTGCGGCCCAAGTGAGGGGGTAGGGGCTAGGGTCTTTGGTGATGCTTCCTAGGTGCCTGCATGTATCACTGTCTTTGCTAATTAATTTTTCAAGTCCCCGAATGTTGGCAGATTTCTAATTACCATAAAAATTTCACAGTTTTTCCGATATCGGGTTTCTAAATTCGTATTCCTGGTTTATTCTGTGGTTTCAGTTCAAGATACAATCCCTACAGGGGTCATAAAGTCTCTACTAACCTCAATTTCACCTTTGGGTTCAACTCAAACCCTAATCCTCAACTTAAAGTTTTCAAAGTCCCCAAAACCACACAATATTGATTCTAATTTAACATGGATGCTAAAGCAATGGAAATTCTACACTAATGATGGAATAATTACCTCATTTTGCACTCATGAATCCTCTACAGCGCCAAAACTCAACATTTCTTGGTCCAAAGGGTTGCTTGAGAGCTTGTGCACACTTTTTGTGAAGTGGGAGTGGGGTTTTGGGTTTGTTTTGGTGATGAAGTGAGGTGATTTATGGAGGGGGAGAGAGGAGGTGCTACCATGATGAAGGAGAAGGAGAAGAAGATGAAGAGAATGAAGTGGAGAGAATGGCCTAAGTCAAAGAAACCCCTCTCACTCTCTCTCTCTCTTGCCCATACCTCTCATACCCTTTTGTTTATTCATTTTCCATTTTCCATTTTCTTTTCTTTTCTTTTCTTCTCTTGGCAATAGTAAACCCAAAAAAATAACCATACACCCAAAAATCATGTAGGAAAAATGTAACAAGTGTGAAAAAATGACATGTACACAAAACACGCTTAAAGTCCGATTAGCGATTTTTAATCGCGATTAGCACAAAATTAGTGTATAATAAATCATAAACTCTCATAATTTGCTTAAATCACATAAAGTATCCTCTTTTTAGTAATTTCCATAACTTTCCAAATTTTTTCCAATTTATCGGTATTTAATTATACCGCCTTATTAAAATATTCAATATTTAATTATTTAATTATAAAAATTCACAAAAAAAATATTTTATTTTTTTCTGAAATGTTACAGCCGCTATGCAAAGCAAGAACTAGAGCTACCAGTTTTTAAAACAAGTTTCTACAACATCTTTAGCTTTCTTTTTCTTTCATTAATCTCATTAATGAAGTCCCATCAATTTTTGCTTCCTAAGGATCACAGAAGAAACGAAAGCAGCAATATTAATTATATATCATATATATAATATAAGCATTCGTCTCAATATATCAAGCGATCACATCACAGAATATCAGCAGCAGAAGAACACACATGAAATATTGGATATACTAGGAATTCCGAGTTTTAAATTAAGCCAGTAAAAAACGCGGATTCCACGGTCATGATGAATAGCCAAACCTACATTCCTAGATCCCTACGAGAGCGGCAAGCAACCCTACCAATTCTAGAGTTAGGAGATCCGGTCTTGACTCCTCGAGATGGTCTCCTACTGGACTCTAGACCCCGGTTACTTGTTCTCCCCGCCTTGGGTCTATCCTAATGCGGAAAAGTAAATAATATACATCAATGGTGATATCATCCTCAACCCGGAAGTGCCCCAATAAAAGAATATTACATACAAGCTTTTACATGAATGAAAATGAAAAACTCTCATCTCACATAAAAACCCCAGGCTATTCAAAACACGACGATCCAATATAACATATCACAGCAACACATAACATCACATGTCATCAACGTAAGTAAATATGCGTATCCCAATTGTCGTTGACATATAGAAACGAAACCGGCGATACACCACATATTACACTTGCGGTCGCAGAAAAGAAAGTGAAAAACAACAACAATTGGAATCCGCAACCACCTTAGACATTATAAACCCAATGTATCACATACTTTGGATTTCATGCCTAACCAAATGAATTCCTTAGATATCACATGCCTAACAATTATAAACCCCGCATTTTAGTCTTGATATTGAAAACACTTTTCAATAACCAGTCGGGTAATTCAACAAGATTCCCGATAACTAGATCGAATGCTCGTCGGAAACTTTAGTAGACGGGCGCACTTAGGCGGAACACCGCGGCCGCGAGCACCCGAATGGATACTTTTGGCGACGGGGTTCTCCTACAGTCACTTGGTTGGGACTATGGGGCGAGACTATCTAGTAAGGTTACCCGGCAAGTATCCGCGTACGCTACGTAATTGCGATGGACTTTTGATCCACATCAAAATTCCGTGGCAACCGATCAAATGAAACTGAATTGCTAAATTTATAAAATTCAAACTAGTTATCTCATAACTATTTATGTGGATTCCAAATATTGTATCACAATCACAGATAGCTAGACGATATTAAATTTTTCGATCGAATAAAAAAAAACCCAAAATTTCCCAAAGAGCTCAACACTTGAGCGGAGTTTAAAAAATACCTAGAACATGGCACAGCACCTATGGACCATCCGTAGAAGGGCCGACCCATGCCTCACTCATGTCGCCGCGGAACTGCCACAAACCCTAGGATATGACCGCGGTTCCGCGATCTAAAAAGTCGAGTTTGGGTATCGTTCTTCTAGAGGGTCCACAGAATTGATGGCATGATTTTCTGAAGATTTTAAACTCGGAAAAATCCAACTCTTGGAAAATTTCCAGTAAGGGAAAAATTGGGTTATTGATATCTGTTCGAACTTTTTAACGTCGTCTAAATAACCCAAAATGATGTTAGAATTACGACTATGAAACACTCTAAATTGCCTTTGCACAAAATAACGTCATATGCAAATTTAGCAAAAACAAGCAACACCTGAAATACCAAAACCCAGAGACTGGAACACCCTAGAAATTTCAACCCAAAACAACACTAGAAAACCGAGCTGGCTGGTTTTTGGAGCAATGTGGCCGGCCATTTTCCGGCGAGGGGGGTTGAATTTTCTACTGTGTTCATGTTACATGTTCACACCATAATATTGCATTATTAAATTCCCCATTCTTATTCTTTTTATAAATAAACAGGTACTTTTGACGCATGTCTGCTACATGTTATAGGTTACAGGTTCTTGGACAGGAAACAGTGAAAACGATGTAAAGACGATGAAAATATGGACTTTTGACCAACAAATGGGAGGATCTTAGTCAAGCCTACATCGAAAGACAGTTCACAATTAACAAGGTAACGCAAGACCCCAAAATGTCAAGGCAAACGGTTAAAAAACCATTGCAAATTGTTCACTGAAGATCTGGAACCAACCTAAAAACCCAAATGGAAAAAGACATATAGAAACAGGAAGACAAAGTCACCAGGAGCCCAGCCCAGAAGTTGCAGAAGCCAAATCTTCCTTTTGGCCGTGGAACCGCGGCTAAACCATGCCTCGGGCTGCGGTTCTGCGGCAGTTTTAAAGAAATAAAAAATTAATTTTTTAGCGAAATAAAGTGGCGGCGTTGACCGGTCTTCCTAAAGGGCTATTTTTGTAAATGCAAATATGCGAGTCATTGTAACCCTAGGGTTTCCTATCTTCTATAAATAGGGACTCTAATTCATTGTAAACTTTATGCCTCCTTTTAATAAAAATTCCAAAATTCTTTATGGAGAGCTTCGGTGCCTCTCTTCAATTCTGAAATTCAGATCTGACAACCCTGCATGGATGATTGGAGAAATGCATCTGTAAAGTAAGTAGATTTGTTTATTTTCTTGCCCCAGATAATTTCAATTCATGCCCTAGATTAAATTTATTTTCCTGTCCTAGTATAGATTTTATTTCTCTGCCCTAGTTATAACTTTTAATTAATTGCCCTAGGTAGAATAATTTAGGATTTTAGATTTAATAATCAATCCGAACACCATTCGGAATTAACTCGTAAGAACGAATCGGAAATTCACAACATCCCTGTGGACTGACCCGTACTCACCGGCTAGCTGCAAAGCGACGCCGTTCTTGATTGCGGTTACAAATATTTTTGATCTATCTTTTAGAAAGCGCAAGCACGCTGAATCATTCAAATCAAATGGTGCCGTTGCCGGGGATGGCGTAGAACTTTCCTTTTCGCAATTTCGGGTTAATCACAAAATTAAAAAATCATAAAAATCTGAAAAAAAATCAAAAAAATATAAAAATATATATAATTTGTTATTTTTGGAAGGGATACTTTGTTGTTTGAATTTTTGCAGGATATACAAATTCGGATCTGGAGATTTCCAGAAAGCAAAACAGGAAATAAAATATCGGAACAGAAGAGATTTTGAACAAAAGAACAGTGAAAATTTTTTGGAGCAGAGAACCCCCTAACCCGCCGCAATTCTGCGGCCAAAACCCACCTTAGGCCGCGGAACCGCGGCCTTCTAGTGGAATCAGAGCATAAAAATTTTTTTTTGGGGACTCGAGCCGACGATCTCGCAGCGAAAACGCGGCACAAACGCGTTTTTACCGCGGAAAGGCGGCGGTACAGTGGCATCTTCTTCTGAAAAATTTTCTGTAAGATCTTCTGTTTCTCCTCTGTAATTTTTGAAATATATTTTCTGAAAAATGCCTGCAGGATTTTGTGCACTTTAAAAATATTTCCCCTTCCAAATAACAATCTTGTGCAGGATTTTTGGGCCCCGCTCAAAATAGAAATTGATTGCAAGTGATTTTTTTTGTTTCATATCTTTTCTCGAATATCTTTTTGCAACAATTTTTTCCAAATAAAGATTCTTGTGATATGCTTAAAATAATAACTGATTGCAAGTAATATTTTTCGGTTGCATATCTTTAATTAAAAATCTTTTTGCAACAATTTTCAAATAAAGAAAAAGAAAAAGGAAAATTAGTATTAAAAAAAAACTTGCAAACTTTTGCTAAATAAAAAGAAAAAGGAAAAAAGGACAAATCTTTTTAGAAACTTGCAAAAAAAATTTTTGCCCCAAATAAATCCTTGCACCACAATAAACTTTCCTTCTTTCCCCCTTTTCTTACAACATGGGTACCCCACATAATAAATCATTAGCCGAACTTTGGTATCCCGAACCTAATTTTGCGTCATATGTCAATTTGTTCGGTCAATTTAAAAACGATCCCTCCATGCCTAAATAATCTTTGAAAGATCACATAGAGGCGTCTAGGAGAAACAGTTTGACTTTTCAACCCACTTTGTGTCAACCAAGTCAACCCTTACCACCTTCGTATGTTGACACCATTTTTTCAAGTCCCTCTGTCACTCCTAAGCCGATGTCCATTGCTGAGCATATTGCTCAATCTCGCTGTCGATCTTTCACCCCTCTCCACTCATCTAGTTTTAGGGATCCACACAACTTTTCACCTTTTTATCCACATGTTGACCCTACCCCTGTCCAATCACCCACTTCCTACCAGTCCTACCCGACTTTCCCACCTTCACTAGACACTGTTTCTATACAGTCATTAGGGAGTTTCACATATCCACACCATTTTGAATCCATTACCGAAACCCCCTCACCACCCAAGTCTAGTTTGGAAGAGTCGTTGGAGGCTTATATTGCTGCAACAAACAAAATGGTGAGGAATGTGGAAGCGTCCATGGCCACCCTTATGCAACCGAGTGAACCTATAGCTAGTTTCCCGCTAGCTCCAAATTTTTCAATATATGAGGAGGCGGTTGGACAGAGTGAGAATGAGAGAGGATTTCCAAATCAAACCTACCCATACCCAATTAAAGCCCATAACTCCTGTTTTCCATTGATTGCCCTAAATAGTTCACCTGTTGAAAATAAAAATGAGTTGTGTGATTTTGTAGTGCTTGATTTGCCAAATTGTGAAGAACCCCTTTCGAGTGAAACCGCACCTAATCCGTTTAACCTTTACACATCCACTCTAGAACCTACATTGATAAACATCCATGCTTTTGAGGAGGTGTCTAAAGAAATTGATTTTCACTTGATTGAGGATATAGACGCCGGGAATATTTCGGATGATGAACCTGTCGATTTGCTTGAAATTTTATGTTCAAATCATCATCCTGAGTTATTAAATGTTTCTCCCGAATCTCATATGCGTCTAGATTTTAATGATAACGGCATGGATGAGTTAAATATTGAGGATAGTATTGAGGAGAGACTTGAGGATAATATTGAGGTTGAATCATTTTTGTTTGATGTGTCTGATTTTCCAATTCATCCTCCTGAACCTTTGACTGTTATATCACCCTCCTTCCTTCCCATCGTTCCGACCCTGCTTGAAGACTGTGAGCTTGAAACCTTTTCCTTTGAATCTGACACAATTCTCATAGCCGATAACACCTACGAGTGTTTCACTTTTTCGGATGATGTTGATGACTCACCGCCCGAGTTTGAGTCCTTTACATTTTCAGATGAGCTATCAGACTCGGTTGATAATAGTAGTTTCGAACCATTAATGGAATCTTTCAAGTTTGAAATAGTTTACTACGGTGAGAAAGATACTGTCCCTAATTCACTCCCTTTCGTCCGTCCTACTGTTCCGACCGAACAAATGACCGTTACGCTTTCATCTCCTATACCAAGTTCGGCGTACCCATGTTTTCTTGCGAATCTTGAGGGATTTGACCCCATTTCTCGACGGGTTGATAGGTTAGCGCAATCGCTTTTAACACATCGGTCATCACAAATTGCGCTAATTTATTCACTCAATTTACACCCTCAAGATCGCACTCCACTTCTTTCTTCTTTCCGTCTTTCTTCTCTCCCACCGAGACTATATTCTACCATTCTTCTTTCCACACGGTCTCGCGTGCTTTTCATCTCTTTTCTTTCCATCCCATTCTTGCACCAACTCTACCTTTACCATGATAAGATTTTTGAATGGTTGGTGCTAATCTTTGGCTTGTGTAAGGCCAAGCTTAAGTTTGGGGGGACCTTTGTATATATGTACATATATTTTTGTTTTCTTTTTCTAAATAAAAAAAATTCAAAACATTAAATAAAAAAAATTGTAAATAAATAAACAGGGGAGTGCCGACATTTTGACCCTCTTGGTTTAGTATGACAGTGAGGACACTGTCAAGTTCAAGTTTGGGGGTATGCTCGGTACGTCTTCTTCCTTCGCATTCATTTGTATATATTTTTGCATTTGCATATTTATTTGAAAACCCATAAAAATTGAAAATTTTCAAAAATTATAAAAATTATTGTATTCAATATTGGCTAATTGACTTGATTTTGACAAATAGGTTAACTGGCTAGGGACAACTAGATCTTAGATTTAGTAAATTTAAAAACCTAAAAATAACCTTCCTTAAAGTTTAACGGTAGAAAGTATATGCCTTGTAGTTTATTTAGAAATAGGCAAATTTTGGGTTCACTTCTTGGGCTAAGTCGAAACGAAGGAAAGATATTGAAACTTTTATTAGAGTATAAGTTTGAAAAATAGTTCCTAGCTTAAGTCTAGATTCTGAAAACGTATATCCTACAATTTGCACAATCACGCATCTTGAAACTTGGAATAGTAGAAGAGACCTTGAAATGCACTTGTCTAAAGTCCTTAGTACAAAGAAAATAAAGAAAAAAGAGTGAATAAAGAAAAGAAAAAAAATGAACACTGGTTTTTGTGATTACATAAGGCTGCAAAAATAGAAAAATATTTAGCGAGGGTGCTTCATCACCTAGTGCCTTAGACCAACTGGTTTGGGAGTCACTGCTAAAAGCCTTGGGTGTTGCAAAACTAGGAATTACGCTTTAAAGTGCAAACGCATATTGTAATCGGTCGTTGGTAGCTCAAGAAGTATTAACGGTCGCATGAAGGATGTGTAAGCAAATTTCATTTAAAAAATTCACTTATTAATAAGTGCTTTGGACAATGGACGAGAGTACGATTGCTTGATTTGAATTTCCAAGTGTAGGGGTGATATTTACACACACGTGGGGATATGTGATTAGAGTTTAGATGAGAGAAAGGAATGAAGAATAAAACTTGTATCTTTAGTAGGGTTGATAGAAATTCCTGAGTGGAGATGAAATCCTAGAAGGATGACTTAAGAGATGCCGAAAGCTAAGTAGGTCTACATAACATATATAATCTTAAGTTAAATAATGAGGAAGTGTGAAAAATATGGGTGGATAATTTGCGAGTCAAAAGATAATAGAATTCCTTGTTAGAAAACCTAATTGGAGAACAAAAGTCAATGGGCCGAGTTGATAGGATTTTGTGGGTGTAATCCGCTGAAAACCCTCAGGAGACAACACTCCTCCAACTAGGGACACCTAGAGGTTTAACGGCTTGTTGCACGTGCTCAGTGCAATCGCGTTTCCCTGCGAAAGTGCTGTTAGGATTTTAGTGAATAAAAAATAAGTTTGCTCGAGGACGAGCAAAAGATAAGTTTGAGGGTATTTGTTCACACCATAATATTGCATTATTAAATTCCCCATTCTTATTCTTTTTATAAATAAACAGGTACTTTTGACGCATGTCTGCTACATGTTACAGGTTACAGGTTCTTGGACAGGAAACAGTGAAAACGATGTAAAGACGATGAAAATATGGACTTTTGACCAACAAATGGGAGGATCTTAGTCAAGCCTACATCGAAAGACAGTTCACAATTAATAAGGCAACGCAAGACCCCAAAATGTCAAGGCAAACGGTTAAAAAACCATTGCAAATTGTTCACTGAAGATCTGGAACCAACCTAAAAACCCAAAAGGAAAAAGACATATAGAAACAGGAAGACAAAGTCACCAGGAGCCCAGCCCAGAAGTTGCAGAAGCCAAATCTTCCTTTTGGCCCCGGAACCGCGGCCAAACCATGCCTCGGGCCGCGGTTCTGCGGCAGTTTTAAAGAAATAAAAACTTAATTTTTTAGCGAAATAAAGTGGCGGCGTTGACCGGTCTTCCTAGAGGGCTATTTTTGTAAATGCAAATATGCGAGTCATTGTAACCCTAGGGTTTCCTATCTTCTATAAATAGGGACTCTAATTCATTGTAAACTTTATGCCTCCTTTTAATAAAAATTCCAAAATTCTTTATGGAGAGCATCGGTGCCTCTCTTCAATTCTGAAATTCAGATCTGACAACCCTGCATGGATGATTGGAGAAATGCATCTGTAAAGTAAGTAGATTTGTTTATTTTCTTGCCCTAGATAATTTCAATTCATGCCCTAGATTAAATTTATTTTTCTGTCCTAGTATAGATTTTATTTCTCTGCCCTAGTTATAACTTTCAATTAATTGCACTAGATAGAATAATTTAGAATTTTAGATTTAATAATCAATCCGAACACCATTCGGAATTAACTCGTAAGAACGAATCGGAAATTCACAACATCCCTGTGGACTGACCCGTACTCACCGGCTAGCTGCAAAGCGACGCCGTTCTTGATTGCGGTTACAAATATTTTTGATCTATCTTTTAGAAAGCGCAAGCACGCTGAATCATTCAAATCATTACATCTCATATAACATTCTACAATTGCATAAAAAAAATTTAGAATCTCTGAAAATTTCGACAGAAACTGGGTCATAGTATCGGGTGTTTCCGAGTTGTTACGATTTCGTAATCTAACAAACATCGTATAATTCTCCAGCATGGTTCTGATACCACTGCAGGGTTCCCTAGGGCGGCAGCAAGGTTTCGGAAGGCATCGTCCATACCAATTTCAAATTTTTGTCATTCTAAAGAACCCTATCCTAGAATCTTAACTTGAGATTTAGACAAAAAACAATGTAAACAACTTTACATCTAAGTGAATGAGGAATACAACCTTTGTAGACCGGTCCTTCACTTCTAAAGCTCCGTGTAGTAGTCCCTTCACTTCAAGTAGTCAACACCCAAACTCTAGTAAGGGTTCACATGAAGAAATGAACAAGCTTGCTCGAAGCCTTCGAAGCCGAAGATGATCTACGTCGAGGAGACTCAAGCTCATACTACCTCATCACTAATGGTAGATTAGTGAAGCAAACACCCTAAACTAAATGGCTAATATAGTAGAGGATGATGATGTAGGAATTTGTCTCACTTTAGATTTATTTTTCTCACAATATTTCTTCACCATTTCAAAAGTTAGAAAGCTTTTTCATGAAGAAGAAGAAGATGAAGTGGAGATGAGAATGAAACTCATGAGGTGAGAATAGCAACCATGGGTGAGTTAGTGTCATACACTAACTCATGTAGAGAATGAACCATGGCTAAACAATAATGGTTAGGTTAATAAATATCTATAAGTAAAACAAAATTAGTGGACTTGGTCAATGGTTCCACAAGCTTCAACCATTAAACCAATTTCCATCTAATTTTGATTAACTTTAAATAAATAAAACCATTCATTATATCAAGCATGGTGTGAGTCTCATACACCCATGAAGCATGTGGCATCAAGCATGACACAAATAAAATGTACATTAATATATATCACATATATACTATATGCACACAAGTGAGAAAAAGAAATGTTTAAGTGAGCTAATATTAGTTAATGTAATTCAATATATCAAATATATAATTATGCATTAAATTATTAAATCAATACTTGATTTAATAATCCGGCTACATCACATACAACCGGCTAATATCAAATGTAACAACTTATCGAATCAACACTTGATCCGATAACTCGGCTATATCACATATAACCGACCGATATCACATATCACGAGAAAAGAATGCGGTATCACAAACGCGCATTAATCTCGGTCTCGCACATATAACATATGTGCTCCTATTTCGTTTCGCATGAACCAGGAAACCTCTGTGTAGGACTCTAAAGACTCGTCAATACGCCTGCAGTAGGTGATGATCATATCAAACACGCATAAGCCGCAAGCGGTCTGCTAAACGTAACGGCCACCCGGGTATTGAGCGATCAGAAGATCAACAAGCAAGCCTGCTCATACTCCTGCGAATCTAATCAGTAAAACTACCGTACAGTCCGGTCTCTTCATCAGATATGTCGCATATCACAGCGTGGGGATGGTATAACGTCAGACCCCAATAGACTGATAATTCATGCCGATGCAAGGTCCATAACGGTTAGAGTAACTAATGATAATACTTACCAGTAGATCTCAGCAACCCTAGCCAGGGATTTCCTGTTATGGCCAATCAAGTATAGCACAACATCAACCCCCAATACCGGGAGAGACAAAATCCCCTCCTATCGCTCATTGCCTCCATGTGACTCGGGACTGTACCTTAAAACCACCATTTTGCATGATCTCTTGAATGTGGTAAGGTGGAAATCAAAGCACAATGGGAATCACACGAGACTCTATGACGATCTCGGGTCGACAGACTAACCTGTACCAGTGTCATCAGAGAACTGCTATCTGATGATAGGTATAATACCATCTAGGAGTTCTCGACGAGTCCGTTCAGTGTACCTAGTCTCCACTGAGCACCCGTATACCTTCTCTGATGTCAAACACCAATGGATGTGGGATCATCCATCGCCCATCATATTGGTCAAGAAGTGCATACGCTAGTCTACTCTGGAGTATCGATGCCTTGTCTTGATACTCCCATGACTAGGAACATTTGAAGGATGTACTTACCGACTACTTCTGCCCTACTAATATGATCTGCATCATAATCCTGGTATTCAAGTACTCGTCCTAAGTGCTTTATCAACATGTAATAGAAAGACAATAAGTGTATATGTTAAGATAAAGTGCAACCAGATAGCATACTATCATGTCGAGCAAGAAAGTCCTCCCTATATATGTCCAAGCATCCACTACAATATACATCACATGTACAGTAATGGCCTCTAGGGCATACATATAACTAACAACCTTTACCAAGGATTTCTGGTGATGGCCACTCGTGCACTGTGCGACATCTACCCCGAATACCGGGAAAGACGAATCCCCTTTGATCCGCTCATTGCCTTTATATGGTTCGGGACTGTACCCAACTAAAATCTGTTTGCACGACTCAGTAGAGCAATGGTGGAGTAGTAATCAAAACACAGTAGAAACTCACACGAGACAAATGACGATCTTAGGTCGACAAACTAAGCTGTACTCATGTCACCAGAAAACTGCTACCTGACAATAGGTATAATACCATATAGCATGTTTGTGGCGAGTCCAACCAGTGTAACTCATAACCCATTGAGTACATGTATACAATCTTTGGTGACTAACTAACACCAATGGCTGTGAGACCGGCTATCATCCCTTGTCGGGGTCAAGAAACATATACACTAGTCTACTCTAGAATATCGATGCCCGGTCTCGATATTCCTATGATTAGGGACTTTTAAGGATATGCTTATAGACTACATAGTTCTCACAAGTGTGATCGTCACAATAACCCTTGTAGTCAAGCATGAATCCTATAGGCTCTATCAACATCTAATAGTGATATGTAATACCACATAATATATGTACATGATGATAAAGACAAACCAGATAATATACTATCATCTCGAGTAAGACTGTTCTACCTGTATAGGTCCTTCCTCAATTATTATAATTGCCTGCCTGCGATTACAACAATTGCCTTGAGGGCACTATAGCCAACAATCTCCCACTTGCACTTAAGCTTAATTATTGCGGTGTCGCATACTCATAGCCCGTGTGCTACCGAACACCCAACTTCTCTACTAATTAATTTCGCAAAGCATGTTTGTGAAACATTCGTGTTCGAGAAACAGCCTCAGTGAGAGGATCCGCTCCAATATTTTTATCTTTATCTCTCTATATTTCAACTCCGTGGAGAACAAATATCTCCTGAAATGAGAGATATCTGTCTTAGAACTTTTTTGGGTATCTGATGGGACATAGTTCATAAATGAACTCCAAATCCAACAAAATTCTTAGACTGTATCTTCCACTAAAT
Organism: Agapanthus africanus; assembly: GCA_030015575.1. NCBI lineage: Eukaryota > Viridiplantae > Streptophyta > Magnoliopsida > Asparagales > Amaryllidaceae > Agapanthus > Agapanthus africanus. The sequence continues at coordinate 201,847,546 of CM057350.1, forward strand.
TTAATCAGTATCCTACACTATGCCTGCCTCAGTATCCGCTTGGATCACTGTCCAACAAACTGCCTCTCAGAAGAGGGTAAACTTTAACTCTGACAGTCACCCTATCATCCTGGTCACCTTGGAAACCTGAAATGATAACCGCCTCCTGAAGGAGGTTGTCGTTACCATATACCAAGAACATTCTCTCATGTTCATAACTGCTTTCCAATGTTTCCCTAGGATTTGATTAATATCTGCTTATTGCAGTTAGTACAAAAGCAATATCTAGTGTGGTACTTGGCATCTCATGATTGACTCAATTGCCTAAACAATTGATATGTCAATCATGCAAATCCCTCTCCTTATCAGTCCAGAAGACATCTCTTAGAGAGGGTGACTCTATCACCTGCGTGTATACCACCACGCCAGGAGTCATCTATTCTAAAACACTTTAGAATAGTGTCAAAGTACCTGAATTGGGACATTTCCCAATTCTATATCTAAAACCATAGATTTAGTCATCAGAATATCTGATATTTTATCCAGATTCTTTGTGAAGAAACATTTGTGATAACCATAGTTTAACCGATCGTAGTATAGGTACAACACTTTTTATCAGGAGTATGTCATCCAAAAACTAGGACAGTACTCCCTACTTAACCTTCTTACCATGTCTTTCTGTTATTCTTGATGAAGTCAAACATTATGACTGTCACATCAAGAATAGATTACCCATCTCCGCTCTCTTTGCTTTTGTGTATAAATAGACATAAGCATCTTGCCTACCACGCTTCTGCTGCTCCCACGAACTACAATAACCCTCTGGCAGAATCATATATACATGCACTTCTAAATTCAATTTAGAATGACGTTAGAATCATCCATCTGCCAGATCTCATAGTCAAGTACAGCGGTAGTGATAAGTTTGGGTCATCAAAATCTCCCTATCACCGTCTTTTAGGAAACTGAAGTATCTCTCGGGTAGCTGAGGTTACCCACTAAATCTGCAGAGTGGCTAATAGATTGTCGAATCCAATTGAATCCCTAGGTTCTACTAAATATTCAGTAACCGTTTGTGGTTCTGGAATCACTTCCAGTTCTACCATATTCACACTAATGTTTTCTAAAAAGAATTTATTTTACTAAAAAGGTGGCGAGTCAAGAACAATATAACTATTGATCTTGCAAATGGTAAAATATTGACCCTTGTCAAAGCCCGGGATAACCCACAAACTGCCATTACTGAAATGTGTCTTGAGTTTATCTGTATTCTGGTTTTAAGCATAAGCCGGACAACTCCATATACCTTAATATCATTAAGATATGAATCCATTTTATATCCAATATAGAAACAAATGCACTAATTTAATTGGAATTAGATTAAAAAATTATACAGCTATTTCCAGTGCATATCGACTAAATGGAAAAAAGGTCATGCAACATTACACATCAAGGAGCGCACTCACGGATGAGTAACTTGAGAGAGAAGCGAGTTCTCAAATATATTACTTACGACGGAATACCTAGCATAAGTATTTACATCTTCAATCACCTAAAAGAACTTCCAACGTATGGTTTTTTATTTTATTCTTATAGCTGTAACTTCTCAAAATTTGGACCTTGTATTTCAACGAAATGCGTGTTTAAAACCAGAGAAGTCATAAATAAAATAGAATATAGTACGAGTACAAACCCTTTGTCCTAATGGACATCGAACAACATATAATACTTTGTATAATTCCTTTGAGTTTAATAACTCAAATCTTGTGTGTCGTAGGTTGAAAACTGTATTATGGCTAAGAAGAATTACACTGTTATTGAATGCACCTTACCTAATCATCAACTGATAAAGGTAAATGTTATAAACATAATTTTAAAAAGTTATATCTCACTTTATAAAATAAACGTACAGATATATCAATTTGAAATTGGTGCATAACAATAGATATTCAAAACCAAATATTTGCCGTTGGGCAAAATCCAAGTGATTTCCTAAAAATTACTAATTACAAAGAATTCCGATATTGAGGATCTAATCACCCAATTTTGAATATTCTACTCCCACTCAGCATCTGTAATACCATATATGTGGGAATCAAGTCTGGTAAATACATACCCTGATGCCAGAATCTAATTGAGAAAGCAACTTTCAATTAACATCGCACAGTAAAACTGAAATATGAAATTTTTTTAGAGGGTTGCCGGGTATTCCTAGCAATGCCTCTTCCAATACTAGAATCTTGACATTAGTTGCAATTTCCATTACCCTTACTCCAATCCCTTTATATATTTTTACTTATTATCTTCTGTATACCATACTTAGGCTAAGTGGTTTTCTTTTTTCCGTACCTTTCGACACCTGCCGACTGTTTGGAAGAAGACTATCCAATAAGAGTAATAGGTGCAATCTCCTAATACTAGGAGCCCTCACAATCAGAGAGAAAGCAAAGAGAAAAGACAACGGAATAATCCTATTCAATTTCCCCAGAACCGAAATCTATCATTGAACTGAAATAAATTTCTGCAGGTTCGTATGTAACTATACGAAATGGTTTTATCCATTCTATATGGATCTTCGTAGTGATACAGAATGTTCTGGAGAAAGCAAAGTGTCATGACCCAGAATTGGCACGTGACCGGCACTTGAATCACGTGAAATCTATAGGATCCCACCGTAATCCAAGTAAGCCGAAAGCCCAGAAATCTAAACTTTTTTCGGAAAATAATAGAGGTGCAGTTTTGAAATAATGGCATAATGATTTCAAGTTCTACTTTTAAAGGTATAAGTAACATTATATGAAATTGCAAATGGGTTGTATACTATCTTTGAAAAACATTTTCGCCATTTGAAATTTGGGCAGTATCTCCCTTGTAAGTTTTGATCCAAAACCAATACATCACAGCAATAATATAGGCATCCCCAAGCGGGAGCTAGCTCTTCTCCAATTGGCAGAATTATAACCATGCAATAAATATATATACGATGCCCCAAGGCGAAGATCAATCACAGAAAGAAAATAAAGTAGACCAAGACATCATCAAGCTCAAATCACGAACAATACACCTATCTTGCTCAAGTCTCAATAAATATACAAGTCTGGTGTCTAGGTCTACCAAATATACATAGTCTGGTTGATGGAGTTTTTAACTAGATACAACAGAATAAATATACACAAAGGTGGTCACGATCCAAAGTGTACCACACCTACCAATGCAAATCACCCAGAAGCAAGCTGTGTGCCAGCGAGCCGCTACTGATTCGAGCGGTCGATCCTGCAAGAAAACTATGGCACAACGGGGTTGAGTTGCCAACTAACACAATGGGGTTGAATTGCCGACTCGTGAGTAGAAAATATCAGCAGGTAGAAATCGAATGTATAACGATCTTTTAGGTCATACTGTAATATAAAAGTAATACTGTGGTATCTAGAGTGATCGTGTATACATATGTGTAACGATAACATGGTCGTGCCAGTAACAGTATATAGTATTAAGTCATCTAAATCATGTACATGTATACATGTGTATCATCCAATGTGTGTCCATAAACGACATATCAAATCATCATAAAACCTGAGTGTCCAGCATCGACACTCAAAAATATCATAAAAACCCGTGTCCAGCATCGACACGTAAATCCTCATATCTCAGGCACCTTCTCATCGGATCGGCCCTCATATCCATCTGATCACACGACTCCAGTTGGTATCCTCCGGATATCCGTCGAGCCCAAACTATCACCGGTCAGTAGTGCTCCCCTGCCGGGCTCAATGTCTCTCTATACGATCTTCTTGCCCCGGGGTACCGTACTGAGTCCACCATGTACCCCTAGACGGTGCCTCCTCTCTCCTCGAATCGGGTAAACACATAACTCAAAACTGAGAAAACTCATGGTGGATATCGAAATATCATATCAAGAGAATCCACGTTTTAAAAACAATCATATGTTTGAAAATGTATTTGCGGTTCTCAAATCCAGAGATCTCATGAAAACAGAATCCCATATGCATGTAACCATAAAGGTACAGTAAATGCAAGCACAGAACAGTACTGTAAAGTATTACAAGTGTTTTCATGTAAGCATATCGTGTAACCAGGTAAGGAAGTGCAATATCTAAACTAGCATGTGCGGTAATAAGTACCGAACAATGACTATAATTCTACAGTTTAAGATCAATATGGCGATATAGCAGTTTCTAATGTGTAAGTGGCATAACAATTACCAATGATGAGTGTGTGAGCCGGAAAATCTGTGTATGTGCAACATGCTCATCATCGGTAATGGTGTGTATATCCTAGCATACGAAGCAATATAAAGATAAGTGCCGGGAACATAGTACGTATGTCGCAAGGAAATAATACAGCGTAAACATGAACGGTATAAAATACATAACTACACTTGAATCATACTGTTATAGTTTAAATAATACGAATCGTAGTTTTTTAAACCGAGGCTACGGTGTTTTGAAAAAGAGATACCATTTGAAAATACGTAGCGTCCCTTGTGGTTGTCATTTAAAGTGTCTAACGATTCGTTAGTTTGAAAATAAGTATGGTTCAAAATGTATTTTATTATCTACTTAAGTGATTAGAAAGCAATAAATTTCCGAATCGAGACAATCCATAAGTCGGCGATCCATCCACATAGTATCACATACGGTATAATCCATCGTGCGTCATCGTTGAGTCAAGAGTAAGGATCAATCATCTGGTACATCATATCACGTACGGTAGAATCCATCGTACGATATCATCAATTAAAGTAAGGATCTTTCGTCTTGTACATCATATCGCATATGGTATAATCCATCATACGGTGTCATCAATCAAAGTAAGGATCTATCGTCCTATACATCATATCACGTACGGTATAATCCTTCGTACGGTATCCTCAAATCAAAGTACGGATCTATGGTCACGTACATCTTACTATCTCATATTCTCATATATATATCATCTCATATCATATCTTAGCATATGTATGTGTGTGTGTGTGTGTGTGTATATATATATATATATCGCCTCACATCCTCATATCAAACATATCGACTCGTGTCATCTCATTTCATCATGTCCTCATCTCATCATATCATCTCATAATTATCTTTACGGTTATATCTGTATGTATAACAACGCATGTATCTATATATGTGTTACATCTCTGAGCTCCTAGTACTATGGTTGAGGGGGTGCTATACGCCATCCACTCGACTTCCCCCGTAGATATACATCTACTCACCTACTATCCTCGCTCTAGCCGAAGTCGATGAACGTCTTGTTCTCCTTCGTCGTCCCGGAAGTCTACGTGAAGGTACCTACAAATCAATGCATATCATAATGAAATCAAAATCAAGTCCGAAAACCGATATGGCTAGCGAAACGTACATAGGTTAGAACCTATGGTCCGTGCATACAAAAACAACCAAAAAATTCCCGACGTTGATGTACAAATGTCAAACGACCGAGTCAAAACTCAAATACAACAAATCTAGTTTTCAAAAGTCATAATACGAAATTGGTAACTTAGAAAAACTCTCCCAGATTTTACCTTAGGTGAAATTAGGACATTTTGCACATTGTATTGGCCTAGTTATCAGGAGATTGAACCATGGACCAAGAACCAAACCCTAACTCTATGGTCAGGCTGCAATTTGCGGCCAGGGGGAATAAATCTGCGGCCAAGTGTGGGAGTTTGGGGCTCGGGTTTCTAGGGTATCTTCTAAAAATCCTGCACATCTAACTGTGTTTGCAACTTAATTTTTAGAGTCCCTGATTCATAGTAGATTCTAATTGATCACCATACTTCAATAAAAACCCAATATCGGAAAATTCCAAGTTCGTTGAATCCGATAACTTCTCCACTATATCACCCTCACTTATCACTAAAGGTCTTGTAAACACTCCCTAAACCCTCTACGAAACACTACTACAAGTTTTACCTCGTAACCTTCACTCTAGAATTTTCTAAGTTCACTAAACTTGCACTTTTGAGTTCTAAACACATGTAGGAGGTTAAGAAACCTAATAACTTCAAGGAAGGTGAAGGATTTACCTCATGGAGCAACTGAAGAAGATTCTAAGATGATCCAATGTGCTCAAAGTTCCAACTTGATTTTACCATGGGGTGTAGGATGGGGTTATGGATATTTTTTAAGAAGGTGGTGTGGTGTTTTGAAGAAGTTTTGGGGATGATTTGTGGTGGTAATGAGGTGGGAGGAAGAGGAGAAGGAGGAAAATGAAGGAGGTGAAGAAAATGATATGAGCATGAAGTGAAGAATCATAATGGCTAGGGTTGCCATGACATCGCTCTCTCTATCTCCATCTCCCTCTCATAGCCATACTCTCTTGTCCCCCTCATAATTATATCTTTTCTTTTTCACATTTCCCTTTTTATTTTTAAATTAAAAATAACAACAAAAAATAAAAATGAAACCATGAATCAAAATACGTGTCATGGCATATTAGTCATGGTTAACAAAAATGGATTTGGCTTAATGCATAATTATTAATGCACTAATCAAGTTTATCATAACTTGTATGTAAATAATTGTATAATTATTTGTAAAATGTCCAAATCCAAGAAATGCCTTGATAATTAATAATTCATATTAATTTCTAAATATTTTTCAAAATATAGGTATATAATTATACCATTCTACGAAAACTCAAATCCATACTCGTATAGTTTTCGTGAAATTTATTATTTTATTATTTAAATTCCAAAAATAATATTTTATATTTATGAAATGTCACAAAAAAGGTAAAGTAGGAGTGGTATGGATATATGAAACTTTGTCGTGAATCGTGACAAAACAAATCAGGTTTGCAAAAAGGTTCGGTCAACTTGGTTTACAAGTTTTAGTTTAAGGTGGGTCATGGTCGCTGCCAAAGAGAGAGAGAAAAGAAACACTCATCATGCACTCAATGAAAATTAGATTGGTTAATCACTTTATCTAATCAAGATGACTCCCACTGTTTCCTCGAATTCTTCTTCAAACCCTAAAAGGAGAACTAGTTGGGATCATTTACACCTTACAAGTTTGTTAACCGTTCAGCCAGGCCAGTGTTGGTACTTCGAGAGAGGCTCCCCGTGGTTTCGCACAGACCTAATTAAATAACCCCATTTTCGAAGAGGTTTAACCTCATTAACACTTTCTATATACCTAATAGATTAGTTAATTGTGAAGTGAAAATCTCCCGAAGAGTAATACCTACTCACAGTGAGAATCGGGACCTAACTATCATTGTGTGATAACTTTGATGCAAGCCGAACAAAATTACCACACCCCAGAAGGTATGCGCATACTAGACAAGTTTTCTTTATATTTGAAACTCCCGATGTGGTTTTTACCCCTAAAACCCTAGTGACTTGACTGAGTCAATAAATCAAAGGGTCCTAATCAAGTTCAACTAGTCATTATCTTGATTGCATTAAACTCATCCGTATAAGCTTTTGACTGAGTCAACAAGGCCGTACGACTGTCCTAACTAATTGCAATACATGTAACAAACAAACATCACTTAGCTACCGCACACTACGCCTTGACCGAGTCAACAAACGTAGCACGAATACTAAGCACTACTCATAGGAAATGATGGAGGGCTACAACTGTTTTTTTCCAAAAAACATTTAACGTAATGAATTTGATATCATTGAAGAAATGTAGTGATTTCAAAATGAGTGGTTCAAGCTCAATTTTGAAAATATGTGGTTTAGTCGAAAACTAAATAGTTTTGAAAAGAACCGAGTGGTTTTGAAATTTGATTCCAATAACATCCTTTTAGGTTCATTTTCATTGCATTAAACCTATAATGTGATCCCATCAATTAAGTTCCTATGCATCACATAAACAACCAAAATAGAATGTACGTATATGCCACCGGCATTCGCTACGAGGTCTGGAGACTTCACCGTAAAGTTACTTAACCTACGGCAGTGCGTAGACAGGGCTAGCGTAGGTGCAAAATATATACAATATTTATATCTATCATCACAGGCAGGTAATAAACATCACATGCATAAAATAATCAAGATGGAATAGTGGATAAACTAGGAGCCCCGTGTTTCGTTTGAGCCGTGATTGATCTGTATTTATGTGTATGTAGTTAACCGCAATCAGAATGGTGTCGCGTGTAGCTAGACCGAGGTGAGTACGGGTCATCCTCAGGGAAACGTGGAATCTTTTATTCTTACTTTAGGCGTGTTGATTAGGAAAAGAGGAAGAATAATGAATAGTGGAAATAGTTTCTAGATCTACGTTAAACACGGATGCAGAATATAGATCTAGATTAACTACGGATGTAAGTTTAATATTAAAAGAGGGCTTATAGGGTTCATTGGGATTTAGTAGTTATGGATGATTAATTAAAGATTACTCTTTTTATCCTTTATTAGATTTAAAACTAGAATGACAGTGATGCATGTAGATTAGGGTTTCTGGAGGGAAAAAGGTTCCCACTCTTAACCCCTATCTCGACATGGATCTCCATTCATATCTAGCCTTTACCAAAACAATTGTTAATCTAATCTCTAATCGCGGTCGAGACTAGCAATGAATTGGTAGCACGCCCGATTATGATGTTAACTATTCTTTGATAAGGTTTATAAACTTTATAGGACGTAAAAAGAGTTTAAGGATCTTCATCATCCATTAACCTACCATAATCCTATGAACCCTAACAAGCGAAGAATTACTCACGCATGTTGGGAGAAGAATAGATAGAGAGAGAAATCATATTAAAACTACAAAGAGATAGAATAAGAAAACAACTACCTTTATTAATCAACAAAATTCATTTACACTTTGTTTCCTTAGAAAATGATTACAAAATGCTAGTTTGCTTCTCGATCTCTTCTAAGGAGGTAGATGAACCGTTGATGATCAGCCTGGATGCGTGAGCCTGTCGTGGACTTCATGATCTCTTCAGCTTGATCTTTTTTCCAAGAGGCTCTCGGTCCTTATTTATAGTCCCAGAGCCAGAACCCTAGCTTCCTAATTTGGAAACCAGTGGTTAAGATCCTAACAGCAAAATCCCAACTCCCAACTCTTGTGATACGCGGCGGAACCGCGGCCAATAGGTGGGTTTGGCCGCGGTTCCGCGGCCTTATGGTGTGATCTTTGGTTTGTTTCTCTGGGACTTTGTTTATCTGACACGTGGTGATCTGTTAACATCTTTGGAAACTGAAAATCTTCTCTTCGTCACTGCCAGACTTGATTTCTTTAGTTTACTTTCTTAATTAGGCAGGTTTGTTTTACCAACTTTGATTTCCTTGATTTCAGCCCTGCAAATTCTGCACAATAACTCAACAAATAATATTAGTAGAGTTTGTTTTATTGAGATACTAACTTAACCATTAAGAATTGATCAAAGGTATTTAATAAGGTAAGCATATTTAAATGGGCCAAATGTTACATGGATATTATATGCTTACTTTTTTCTACCAAATGTTAATTATAATATATAAACACATGAAAATAGTATTTTTATAGATAAACCCTTATATGTGTCATATATTATAATAAACACCTTTTATTATATAGAAATAGTAGGAAAAATGTCATATTAAATGTGCAGTTTTATCAACTGAACAAATACTCCCAAACTTATCTTTGATCGTCCCGAGCAAACTAGTTTATTTAAGAGAAGGAGAAAAAGAAATGAGAAAGCTAAGAACACTTTTGTAGGTAACACGATTGTACTGAGCGCGTGCAACAAGCCGTTAAACTCCTAGGTGTCCATAGTAGGAGGAGTGTTGTCTCCTGAGGGTTTTCAGCGGATTACACCCACAAAATCCAATAATAAAAGAAAGACCGTGAATGTTACATATAAAGATAAGAATTATAAAAGAAAAACTTTGAAAATTAGAGTTTCCAACTACACTAGTTTTTCAGTTGCTATGAGCCCTATCTTAATAGTCATGAAAAGATGTTAGGAATCAAATCATCCCTCAATAAAATATCGTCTTTATTCTTCATTCCTACCTTTCATCCAAACATCGATCATATACCCCTACGTATGTGTAAAAGACATCCCTACACTCGGAGAATTTAATTCAAGCTATCATACTCTTGTCCATCACCTCAGTACTTTTAATCAATGAATATTTTGATGGATTTGCTCACACATTTTTCATGCGACCATTAATACTTATTGAGGTACTAACCGACCGATTACTCATGTGCTTGCTTATTATGCGTATTAGTATTTTCCTCGTCTTCCAACACCTAAGCCTTAGCAGTGACTCCCAAACCAGTTAGTCTAAGGCACTAGGTGATGAAGCACCCTCGCTATATTTTTTTTATTGCTGCCTTGGTGATTACAAAACCAGTGTTCATTATTCTTTACCATTTTATATTTTCTTCATTTATTATTTCCTTCATACTTTGGCTTTTAGACAAGAGCATTTCAAGGTATCCTCTACTATCCCGAGTTTCAAGACGTGTGTAAGTGCGTATAGTAGGATATCAACATTCAAATATTTGGCTTCCAGAATAGGAACTATTTTTCAGACTTATTTTTATCCTCGGATTAGTGATTTCTTTCATCTTACTAACTCTTGGGACAACGGCTCATAACTACTTATTACTAGTTTTGTTTAAGAAAACTTCTAGTTTTCTAGGTTTTCTTAAATTTTTCCAATCTTTTTGATGTAATTTTTCACTATCTAATCTTTTATTATCACAAAAAAAAATTTGAATGCCCAGTGTCAAATATAATTCAGTGAATACAAACCTCCCCCCAAACCTGTTTTCAGCAGTGTCCTCACTGATGTTGTCTTTTGAGAGCATGGACCTATATACTTGGGGAGAGACAAAATGGGTAAAATAATAGTTAAATGAAAACTACCCCCAAACTTGTTCTTTGGCACGCACAGATATTCGGTTAAGTCCATTTTCACTCACCTCCATTCTTAAAATGAGAAAATGTTGCCGAAACATGGAGGTGAGGCGGAGGAATTCAGTTCTGATAAAGCGGCTCCTGTAAAAACAGGAGCTCCTCCACTGGGTCAGCAGAGAAATACGGTTTTAATCTATGCCCATTTACTTTAAAAATTGAACCGTTTTTCAAATTTTCAACTTCTACTGCCCCGTGCGGGTGTACATACTGTACCACAAAAGGTCCTTTCCAACGAAATTTAAGCTTACCCGGATGAAGATGGAGACGGGGATCGTAAAGAACGACTTGTTGACCCGATGTGAAAGTTTTTCTAAAAAGGTTTTTATCGTGGAACACTTTAGTCCGGTTCTTTACTATCACCGCATTATCGTAAGCTTCATCGCGGAGTTCGCTTAGCTTATTCAATTGCAGCTTCCGATAGCTGCTCGGTTGATCACGATCGAAGTTAAGCTCTTTTATAGCCCACATTGCTTTATGTTCGATCTCGACAGGAAGGTGGCATTCCTTCCCAAACACAAGGCGGTATGGAGACATGCCAAGATCGGTCTTATAAGCGGTGCGAAATGCCCAAAGAGCATCCGTCAATTTGGTTGACCAATCTTTACGGTTTTTAGAAACCGTCTTCTCCAAAATTTGTTTGATTTGCCTATTTGAGATCTCAGCCTTCCCGCTTGTTTGGGGATGATAGGGCGTAGAAAGTTTGTGAGTGATTGAATATTTCCGCATCAAAGCCTCGAAAGACCGATTACAGAAATGTGTCCCGTTGTCGCTAATTATAGCGTGAGGGTGTCCGAATAGCGAAACGATATTTTCTTTAAGGAACTTAATGACAACCTTGTTGTCATTAGTGCGACATGGTATTGCTTCCACCCATTTCGAGACGTAATCAACCCCTAACAAGATATATAAATTCCCAAAAGAATTGGGAAAAGGGCCCCCCAAACATCGAATATTTCCACAACCAATAGAGGCTGGAGCGGCATCTCATTTCTTCGTGAAATCCGACCCAAATGCTGACATCGCGGACAAGTTTTGCATTGTTCATATGCATCTTTAAATAATGTTGGCCAATAAAAGCCGCATTGCAAAACTTTCTCCGCCGTTTTTCGAGGACCAAAATGACCGCCGCATGCCTGATCATGACAAAATGAAAACATACTCTTGAATTCATCGTTAGGGACACACCCGCGAATGATTTGATCAGAACAATACTTAAACAGATAAGGTTCATCCCAGTAAAAGTATTTTACTTGGGATAGAAATCGAAGTTTGTCTTGTTTTGACCAATCGCTAGGAATAAGTCCCGTCGCTAGATAATTCACAATATCTACGAACCAAGGTTCGTAGGATACAATCAAGAGCTATTCGTCAGGAAATGAGTCATTTATCGGCACGGTCAAAGTTGGCGAAGAAGTGATGCGTGAAAGATGGTCGGCTACAACGTTTTCACATCCAATCTTGTCTCGGATGACAAGATCAAATTCTTGTAACAACAGGATCCAACGTATTAGCCTGGCCTTTGCATCCTTTTTCGATAAAAGGTGTCGTAGGGCGGAGTGATCAGTGTAAACCACTATTGGCGAGCCAATCAAGTAGGGCCTGAATTTTTCTAATGCAAATACAACTGCCAAGAGTTCTTTCTCGGTAGTTGTGTAATTTATTTATGCATCATTCAAGGTTCTACTTGCATAGTAAATTACATGTGGCATCTTATCAATGTGCTGTCCTAAGACCACACCAATAGCAAAATCTGATGCATCACACATAAGCTCGAACGGGTGGTTCCAATCCGGAGATGATAGAACGGGGTTTGTAGTGTGCGATCCTTTAAGCGATTCAAAGGCAGCCTCACAATCCAAATCGAAGTGAAATGTAGTATCCTTGGCCAATAGAAGAGTTAAGGGTCTACCAAATTTGCTAAAGTCCTTAATGAATCTCCTATAAAATCCAGCATGACCAAGGAAGGATCGTATATCTTTGACGCATTTGGGACGAGGGAGGTTATGGATAACATCAATTTTAGCTCTGTCAACCTCAATGCCTTTTCGTGAAATTATATGTCCAAGGACAATACCTTCTTGGACCATAAAATGGCATTTTTCCTAATTCAAAGTTAAGTTCTTATCCTTACAGCGGGTAAGAACCGCGTCAAGATTACGAAGGTAGTCCTCAAAGGAGTCCCCAAAAATGGAGAAATCGTCCATAAAAATTTCCATAAAATTCTCAATCATGTCTGAGAATATCCCCATCATACACCGCTGAAATGTAGCGGGAGCGTTGCATAACCCAAAGGGCATGCGTCTATAAGCAAAAGTACCTAAAGGACAAGTAAATGTGGTTTTATCTTTATCCTTTTTGGCGATGGGGACCTGGTTATAGCCAGAGTATCCGTCTAAGAAACAATAGTATTCGTGTCCAGCTAATCGTTCTAACATCTGGTCAATGAAAGATAGAGGGAAGTGATCTTTCCTCGTCGCGGCATTGAGTTTTCTGTAAACAATACATACACGCCACCCAGTTTGGGTACGTGTTTGGATTAACTCATTAGCCTAATTAGTTATGACCGTAATGCCAGACTTTTTAAGGACTACGTGAATCAGACTTACCCATTGGCTATCAGATATTGGGTAAATTATACCATTATCAAGGCACTTGACAATTTCTTTCTTTACCGCCTCCTTCATAACGGGATTTAACCGTCTTTTTGGGTCTCGGGTTGGTTTGGCTTCATCCATCAAATGTATATAATGTTCAACAATTAAGAGACTAATCCCTTTGATGTCAGTCATTGTCCAACCAAATGCTTGCCGATTTGATCTCAACACTGCCAAATGTGTGTTCTCTTGCTCTATGGCTAGAGAAGTGGATATAATTACGGGCAGAGTCTCATTCTCACCTAAATACGCATATTTAAGATGAGAAGGTAGTGGTTTGAGATCAAGTATTGGCGGAGAGACAATAGAAGGTGGGATAAGGGAATGATATTCGAACTCCCTAAGAGGTTCAAAGCTTGCATAGGATATTGACTCGGAAAGTGCTACTGACTTTTCCGACGAGTCAACGGATTCAAACTCAGGGGTGGACCCATCGAACATATCCTCACTATGAAATTGTGCAAGATCAAACGATGTCTCACTAGTGTTGTCGAGATCATCAAAGCAAAGTTCCTCATCCATGCAGCTTTCGGGAGCTATCTCGTGGATGGAACAAATATCAAGCAAATGACCAGAAGGATCAGATGGATGACTTCCTAGCTTGTAAATATTAAGCTCAATTATCATCTTCCCGAAGGATAAGTTCATAGAACCGTTACGACAATTAATTATAGCGTTGGAAGTTGCTAAGAAGGGTCGACCGAGTATCACCGGGATTTGATTGTGTGGGTTTACCACAGGCTGTGTATCTAAAACAATAAAGTCCACAGGGAATTTGAATTCCCCGACTTTAATTAACACATCCTCTAGTTCACCCTGAGGTTTGGTCATTGATCGTTCTGCCATTTGGAGAGTACAATGGGCGGGTTTCAACTCTTCAATCCCTAACTGCTCATATACTGAATAAGGAAGCAAGTTAACGCTAGCGCCGAGGTCGAGTAAAGCACGATTAATATTTTTATGTTAGTTATATGTATGCCCTAGAGGCCATTACTGTACATACGATGTATATTGTAGTGGATGCTTGGACATATATAGGAAGGACTTTCTTGCTCGACATGATAGTACGCTATCTGGTTACTCTTTATCTTAACATGTACTCTGATTGTCTCTATGTTACATATTGATAAAGCCCTTAGGATGAGTACTTGACTTCCAGGACTATGATGCGGATCATACTAGTGGGGACAGAGTAGTCGCCATGTACATCCTTCAAATGTTCCTAGTCGTCGGAGTAAAGAGACTGGGCATCGATACTCCAGAGTAGACTAGCGTATGCGCTTCTTGACCCATATGATGGGCGATGGATGATCTCATATCCATTGGTGTTTGACATCAGAGAAGATATACGGGTGCTCAGTGGAGACTGGGTACACTGGACGGACTCGCCGAGAACTCCCAGATGGTATTATACCTCACGTCAGATGGCAGTTCTCTGGTGACACTGGTACAGGTTAGTCCGTAGAACCGAAATCATCATAGAGTCTTGTGTGATTCCCACTGTGCTTTGATTTCCATCAGACCACGTCCAAGAGGGCATGCAAAAAGGTGGCTTTTTGTAACGTTTCTAAAATAATAAAATACTATTTTCGGGAATTTTTATAATTTAATATTATTTTAATGAATATTTTAATTTTCGAGTATAATTAAATACAAATAAATGGGGAAAAATTTTGGAAAATTCTAAAATAGGGTATTTTATGGAATTATGCCATTTTAAAGTTTTTAAGACTAGTTATATGCTAATTTAGTGTTAATCGCGATTAAAAATCGCTAATTGGATTTTTAGTTTTTTTGTGCAAAAATGTGCACATATCATTTTCCACACTTGTGTTACATTTCTATTGCTATGGTTGTTCTTTTGGGTTCACTATTGGAGTGAGAGGGAAAAGAAAAGAAAAGGAAAAGAAAAGAAAAGGAAAAAGGTAAGTATGATGATGAGAGAGAGAGAGACCAAATCAACCCTCACTTTATGAACCATTCCCCATCATTTTCCCCTTCTCATTCTCTCTCCTCTCCCTCCCTTTGTTGTTGCTGCTGCTGCCATCCCTCTCTCTCCCTCTTCACAAAAACCCTAGATCCACAATGAAATCAACCCCAAAACCCCATTCCCACTTCACAGAAAATGTTCCCGAGCTCACTAGCTACACTTTGAACCTAGCAAGATTGGATTTGGAGGACTTTGAGCAACTCAAGAATTTTCTTGAGTTGCCAAAGGAGGTAATTTCTGCACCCCTAGTTTAGTAATTCAATTCTTATTGCATCCATTCTAGTTTCATGTCGATATGTTGTCGTTTGGTGGATTTGTGAAATTTGAAGTTAGGGTTTATGTGAGATCTGAAATTAAAGATGAATTTAAGGATTGTGGTGACCTTAGAACCCCTTGTGTGATGCTAATTTGGACTCAAACCTGAACTTGAAACCAGAATACGGATTTATGAGACGAAGTCGGAGAAAAACTGTGAATCTGTTATCGTATTTAGGAATCTGCTATCACCCCGAGACCCCAAAAATAAAACTGAGTTGACAGTGAGATGTGCAGGCACCATGGAACCACCACACCAAACCCTATCCCCCAACTCCAAACCACGGCCGCCAATTAATTCCTTCTGGCCACAATTTGCGGCCAGAGCAGGAGGAAACCGTCTCGATTTTGGTGCATGGCCCTATTTCCTCTATTCTTGACCCTGGGTATGTCTAGTTTTGACTGATTCCATCTAGGGTAAAATCTGGGTTGATTTTCCTATGTTGGTGCATTGTTTACGACTTGTTTTAGCATGGATTTTGGTATTTGGTGTTTCGTTCCTGTCGGGTGGCGTTTGGACGTCAACGACAAGTGGATATTGATCGTGTTTGCATGCGAGGTTATGGGTTTTTACCTATAGGCGTAGCGTGTGCCGTTTTGGTTTCCGATGTGATTTTCATGTGCTTTAGCGTTTGTGATATCCTTGTAGGTACCCCACGTGATGTTGAGGCAAAGAAGATGAAGATAGCGACATCGGCATTGGCACACGAGAAGCAAGGTGAGTAGATTATATCTACGGGGAGAAGTCGGGTGGATGGCGTATAGCACCCCCGCAGTCCGTGGTGATGAATACGAATACGTATACACACATATATTTATTATATGTTGTTTAGGATTATTGATGGTAATATTGGTATTTTTTGGTGATAAGGATGTATTGGTTTAGTATAGTGCGAAACCCTAGCGTAGTGGTTGCACCCACACATATACGTACACATATACTTGCATGCATTCTTTCATTTATCTGTGCGCATATAGAGGTGTGTATATCTACACATGGGTATGGGACTATGTGTTCATATACGGGATTGAGGATGATACATGGGATTGAGATGAGTCGATGAGGTTTGATCGAGGCCGCGAGACTCGGCGATATGACAGAGTTCGTTTGTGAGATATGATATGATGGTAGTGATACCGGATGTGTGATGAGATGATGGGATATTAACCCGTACCCAGCTATTGGGATGCCGTACGACGATTTACTGTACGAGCTTTATATTGATGTTAGATCCGCACTCATGACTCGAGGATGTTATATGATATTCTGTATCGTGCGTGATACAATTGAGGCGAGATCACCGACTATATATATATATATATATATATATATATATATATATATATATCGACTCAGATTTAGGTGGTTTCCATACCCCTCCCGATTGACTTGATTGTTGGGTTCGTAGTTCGCATAGTAGGCGTTAGACTAGACCCGAGTCATACCTATTTCAAAACTAACGAATTGGGGATACTTTTAAAGATAGGCAAAAGGGTTTATACGGATATTTTCAAATGACGCATCTTTTCCTAAAACACCGTAGCCCTTATTTTACCAAAAGCCCTGATTCGTCTTATTTCAAAAGGCAAGGTTGCATGTTATATCTATTGAGGCAGGTACCCTACTGTTGCGTTGATTATTCGATTTCCACATATTCATGCTATTTGCATTGCATCGCTTGTATTGTTGACATATTTCAGTCATGCTGCTAGGACACCGGCACTATTATCGATGATGCGTATGTTCCACGTACACTTGTTTGCCAACTTACACAATTCATCATCGATAATTGCCATGTCACTACACTGTAGTACTGTTGCATTCAGTGGATGTTGCTTACATTTCTTTACATGTCGCATACATCATGCTTTCTGATTATACGCATTGAGATATGTTGTTTCCATGATATTTCTGGATTTGGGAACCGTGGGTATTTCAAAAGAGAAATATGTAATTGTTTTAAAAACCCGGTTATCCTTGATATGATATTTCAGTGCGTCCACCATGTGTTTTCTCGGTGCTGAGAGCGACATGTGAAACCCGATTCGAGGAGGCGGATGAGGCCGATTGCGGGTACATGGTGGACCCGGTATGGTTCCCCGGGGCAAGAAATGTTTTTCGTGGAGTAGACGATGAGCCTGGCAGGGTGGCGAGTACCTACCGGTGATTGGTTGGACCTGGCGGTTATCCGGAGGATACTGACCAGAGTCGATAGATGGATATGGGCGTACTGCCGGGGCCGAGGGCCGATACCGCAGACAGAACCCGTGGGCCGATCCGGACTGACGGAGCCCGATATATGAGGATTTACGTGCCGATGCTGGGCACAGTTTTCATGATGTTTTCGAGTGTCGATGCTGGGCACTCCAGTTCCATGATTTTGATGTGTCGCGAGGAACACAGATGGTTTATATCCTCATATTATTCCCATGCACATGCTTTATGATATTTACATGCATGATGGTTATTGTCATTGGGTGACGAGTGGATGGGATCCACGTATATGCAGACTTGATCACATACAGACTGGATTTACATGATCATACTTCATTTGTATATATAACAGGGTATGAGGGCGCTGTTATATATACCCTTACACCAATATTAGTGGAATGGGACGCTAATATATGTGTATTGACATCCATTTGATATTTCATCATATTTACTTCATGCAGACATACCTTATACTGATGACATGTTATTACCTGAGTACTTGGCACTACATACATGTTTAGATGTTACATTGCCACCTTATTATGCTTCAGACGTACTCTTGTGGTTTATGTATACTGATCGTTTGACTTAGGATTATGTCGTGCATTCGGTTTCTGCTTGTAAATATTTTTTATTCATGAGTTGGCAACTCACCCCCGTTGTGCCATAATTCTTGCAGGTTTTGCCGTACAGATTCCATAGCAGCATTTCTGGCACACTGCTTTCTTATGGGTGACTTGCTTAGGTAGGTGGGTTCTTTTGTATCAGAACCGCCATTGTTCATGTATTATTTATTGTAACTAGAAATTCCGTCAACCAAAACTTGTATTTTGTTTCAGACTTAGACAGCAGTGTTGTATTATTTCGACCTTAGAGTCGCGCTTGTAGTATTACGGTTTTCTGGCTGTTTTGAATTTCTTTTTGGGTTTTGATTCTCGCCCTTTGGCGTTGTATATTATTATTATTGCTTGCGTGGTTATGACCGTCGTTTGACGAAGAGCTAGCTCCCGCTTGGGGATGCCTTTTGTTCAGTTGATAAAACTGCACATTTGTATTATATTTTTCCTACCATTTTCATATTAAAAAAAGGACTTTATTATGATATATTATACATATGAGGGTTTATGTGTAAAGACACCATTTTCCATGTGTTAATATATTTTAATTAGTATTTGGTAGAAAAATGTATGCAAATAAATCCATTGACCAAATCCTAGTAGAAATAAGCCTACTAAATATTATTTGAGATTTTTGTGCAGAATTTTCCAAGTTGTTATGCAGAATTTATCAAACAAATCAATTTGTTGAAGGAAACTTGCCAAATTAAGAAGCAAAACTTGGAGACCAAGTCTGGAAGCAACCGAGAGAAGATTTCTGAATTCTGAAGGTGCCTAGGATTGCCACATGTCACAAGATGCAAGCCCAAAAAATTCTATCATGAGATCTCCACCTTTGAGCGCGGATCCGTGGCCAAACCCCCCTTAGGCCACAGATCCGCCGCACTTCTATGGAGTTGGGGGCCTAGATTTTCCAGGGTGAATCTTTACTATATTTTACCAAGTTTCCAACCTAAAGATTCTGGCTTTTCACTATAAAAGGGCACCGAAAGCCTCTTGGAAAAGTTATCAAGCCAACGAGATCACGAAGTCCAAGACGGCTCACGCATCCAGGCTGATCATCAACTGTTCGTCTACCTCCTTGGAAGAGATCGAGAAGCAAACTAGTCTTTGTATTCATTTTCTAAGGAATCAAAGTGTAATGAATATTGTTGATTAATAAAGGTAGCTTTCTTTTTCTTATTCTATTTTTTCGTAGTTTAATTATGCATTTTCTCTCCATCTCTTTTTCTCCCAACATGTGCGAGTAATTCTCCGCTTGTTAGGGTTCGTAGGATTAGGGTAGGCTAATGGATGATGAACATCTCTAAACCCTTTTTAAGTCCTATAAAGTTTATGAACTTTATCAAAAGAATCATTAACATCCTAATCGGGCGCGCTAACAATTCTTTCTTAGTTCCGACCGCGATTAGAGATTAGATTAATGATTGTTTTGGTAAAGGCTAGATATGAACGGAGTTCCGTGTCGAGATAAGGGTTAAGAGTGGGATTCCTTTTCCCTCCAGAAATCCTAATCTACATGCATCACCGTCGTTCTAGTTTTAAATCTATTAAAGGATAAAAAGGGTAACTTTTAATTAATCGTCCATAACAACTAAATCCTAACGAACCCTACAAGCCCCCTTATTATATTAACTACACCCCTAAAATAATCTAGATCTATATTTTTTGCATTCTTGCTTAACGTAGATCTAGAAACCATTCTTCAAAATTCTTTATTCTGCTTCCTCCTTTCTCAACACATCTAAAGTAAGAGTAAAAGATTCAACGTTTTCCTGAGGACGACCCATACTCATCTCGGTCTAGCTACACGTGACACCGTTATTGATTGCGGTTAAACTACAAACACATAAATTTTCGTATCAATCAAATGGCGCCGTTGCCGGGGAAACGTGCGTAATTTTTTATTTTTGCTATTTGTGTTGAATTCTTAGACGATTCATATCATTATTTAAACAAAACTGCTAATTGCATATTTAACGATTCGTGTGTGAATTTTTTGCGAGGGAATCTGGAGTCACGGACTTGAGGAAACAGGAGATCTAGGGTTCCGAACTTCTCTGGTATCTTTCTTAACTCCTTCTCTCTCCTTTCAAATCCAATAAAATCTATTTTCTGCAGGATTCTTTGCAAAATAGCGCCGCTCAAAAATCTTTTTGCAAAGTTTTGTTTTGCGGTTTGTTTTTGCATATTTTAATACAGATTTTTAAGGGGCAAAGACCAAATCAAGATTAGGTGGGTATTTCATCACCCTTCCTAAGCCCAACAAATCACAAACCGAGCATATAGATCAGCCCTTCATTAATTTAAAAAATATCTAAATCAGACTCTAAGGACTGTTGCACTCAATAAGGACATAGGGAGGTCGTGGGTAATCTATCGTTTATCCGCATTATTCCTGTAGTGCCTAGGCAAGTGTGTCGAAGGCTAGTGGTTTTTAATTAGGCCCACGACGTGGTTCCTTCCTACTTACCTGGCACTTATCTGGCTACAAGGATAGTACGGAGGCGGTAGAGGATTTATCCTGCGGCTTGTCCTTTGGAAGTCTAGGAGCGGTCTAGAGACTGGACGTAGGTGACCTTAGTTCTAGGGTTGCTTGTGCATCTTAGGGTGATTTGTCTTGAGTCCCACTTTTTCAAAAACAAGCCAATTTTTAAATCACACACACGCTGCCACTTGCACTAAACCCGCTTAGTGCATGCTCGGCTAGACACGGGATCCTAGTGCCCGTCTTGTCCGCGTTCCTGCTATCGACGCCGAAGTCGGTACTTCTTCATCTTCTTTTCCCCCACCACATACCACTTAGACCGTGATGGATGACACTCCATCTAATTAAAACACCACGCTGCCACCGCCCGCAGGTGAGCAGAATCCACCGTGCATCTCTCTCCAAGAGAGATGCTATCCTATTCGTGGTCCCCTTCCTACTTGTCTATCTCTTCCACCACCTAACGGGGATAATTTCGAAATTAAATCCCACTACATCAACCTGCTGCCCAAATTTCACGGGCTTGAGTCGGAAGACGCGTATGTTTTCATCACCAAATTCGAAAACGTATGCGCAATGCTGGGTACTTCACAATTGACTTTAGATGCTATGCGCTTACGTCTTCTCCCATTCACACTGTGCGACTTGACAGAAAAATGGGTTTACAATACTACCGCACACTCTATCACTAATTGGGATGAATTCGTCGTAGCATTTCTTAAGAAGTTTTACCCAAATCATAAGACTGCTCACATAAGGAGCGAGTTCAACCAGTTCACCCAGCTTCCCAATGAACCATTTTGGAAGTGCTTTGAACGTTTCAAGGATCTGCTTGTCCAATGCCCCCATCACGGAATACAAAGATGGGATTTATGTCGGATTATATATGAGGGCATTAATCCAGCGACAAAGCAGATGCTTGAAACAATGTGTCAATGCAATTTCATGTCTAAAGATGATGGTGAAGCATGGAAATATCTGGAAGACCTTGCTGAACACACGTTGCAGTGGGAAAGCGTAAGACCACCTTCAACTAAGGGAGGTATTCACCAGCTCGATGTTTCTATCGCAGTAAAAGCCGAAATGGCAGCGATACAGAAGAAACTCGATGCTATTGAAAACAAGTTCTCATCTTTCTCCCTAAATCAGGTCACGCTTCCTAAGATCGTCTGTGGTTGCTGTTCGGATCCTTCACACTTAACGGAAGAATGTCCTATGAATGCATCGTTTCAAGCTAATGCTGCTTTTCAGCAGCGACCTAGAAACGACCCTGATTCTTCCACGTACAATCAAGGATGGAGGAATCATCCTAACTTTGCTTGGAATCAAAACCAACAAAGCAATTATCAAATACCTCCTTCACAATAACCACAACCACAGAATCAGCCCCCCTTTCAGTCACAGAATTTCCAAAATCCGGCCAACATTTCTTCACCACAAGTGGCCGGTATTGACAACTCACTTGCACAAACTTTGGATATGTTCATGAAACAATCCATGTAAATTTCAGCTGAGATGAGGTCTTCTAATGATACCCTAACGAAAAACTCCGTCTCCCATAGTGAGAGTATTAAATCAATAGAAAACCAAATCGCACGGTTAAACGCCGCAATGAGTGCGAGAGAGAAAGGGAAACTCCCATCTCAACCCATACCTAATCCTGGCCACTCACAAAGTTATAATGTGAGTGCTGTTACCACGTTGAGATCGGGAAAAGAGCTGAATAAACGAGTGGGTGAGCAGTGTGATGATAGTGACACCAATGATACCCCAGCTTCTTCTTCTTCCCCTAATTCGTCTAGTCTCCCACCTTCACCCGAGCCTATTCTCCGTTTTCCCCAAGGCTCGAACCCTTCGCCTATTTCGCCAAATCTATCTAAGTCGATTCCCACTCCAGTTTTGGGATCGAATCCGTCCCCACAAACCTCTCCAATGTTGGACCAAACCCTTATTGATAAAGCACCTTATCCAAACAGGTTAAGGGGCAACAGACCAAGTCCACAAATGGAGAAGATTGTGGAAATTTTTAAGCAAGTTAACATAAGCATTCCTCTCCTAGATGCTATTCAACAAGTTCCGTCATATGCGAAAATCCTAAAGGACTTATGCACTAGGAAGAGAAAAGTTCAAGTACCTAAAAAAGTTTTCCTTGCGAGTAATGTGAGCACTGCTTTTACATAATAACTACCCAAGAAACGAAAGGACCCTGGAAGTCCTATAATTTCAATTTCTATTGGGGGTAAAAATATTAATCGTGCTCTACTCGATCTAGGTGCTAGTGTTAACTTGCTTCCGTATTCTGTTTATGAGCAATTAGGGATCGAAGAGTTAAAACCTGCACATTGCACTCTTCAGATGGCCGATCGATCTATCACCCAACCTAGGGGTGAGCTAGAGGATGTGTTAATCAAAGTCGGGGAATTCATATTCCCTGTGGACTTTATTGTTTTAGATACACAACCTATGGCAAACCCACGAAATCAAATCCCGGTGATACTCGGTCGACCCTTTTTGGCCACTTCCAACGCAGTAATCAATTGTAGAAACGGCTCTATGACCCTATCCTTTGGAAAGAAGTCAATTGAGCTTAACATTTACAAGTTGGGAAGTGAACCCTCCGAACCCTATGCTCATGTGTGTTCTGTCGAATTAATGGATGTCGACAGAAGCGAATTTGATCAACCTCATAATTCTGACTCTTTTCATATGTTGTTGCTTGACACGGACTCTTCCACCGAGTTGTCCGGGTCAACATCTAACGCTGATGAGGAACTTTTTATAGAGTCTGACGATCACCCTGTTTTTCCTGATGACATTATTCTTCGGGGTATCGATGAAAGCTTTGAGGAAATTTTCGCTGATGAACTTGCATATTTAAAAGACACGGGTGTTGAGATGAATCAACTCCAAGATAAAGAAATTGAACCTCCACCCCCTCTTTTGGACAATCATGATAATGCGAGTAATCCATCATTACTATCATTGTGTCGTCTCTCCAAATTGAGACGCAATCCTTTTCCATTACACCTCTTGTCACCTCCCCACTTCTTCACGTCAAAAGGTGACATGTTCTTCCACCAACCTTGGTGCTTCATCGATAAAATTTTTGCAAGGCTTGGCATTGACCTTCGGTCTTTGCAAGGCTTGGCATTGACCAATAACCTTGACCCCCTCATGTGATTTTAAAAGATTAAAATTGTTTAACTCAAGTTTGGGGGAGGGGTGATATATTTTGGCTCTTGAAAGAAAATGATTTTTACAAAATTGTGAGCCTAAAATAAGTTTGGGGGAGGATTCTCACTTTCATATATTCTTGCCTCCATTAATAATTTCCTCCCAAGTCTACAGGTTTTTTGAGCTTAACGGATGACATCAGTGAGGACACTGCTGTAAACAGGTTTGGGGGAGGTTTGTGCTTATTTACTCATCAATTTGCATCATATTTTGCATAAGCACAACATTTTCAAAAATTTAAAAAAAAATTCTTTTATAACAAAAGAGTAGAAAGTGAAAAATTACATCCAAAAGATAGGAATAGTTTAAGAAAACCAAGAAAATTAGAAGTTTTCTTAAACGAACTAGTAATAAGTAGTTATGAGCTGTTGTCCCAAGGGTTAGTTAGATGAAGGAAGTCACTAATCTGAGGATAAAAATAAGTCTGAAAAATAGTTTCTATTCTGGAAGCCAAACATTTGAATGTTGATACCCTACTATACGCACTTACACACGTCTTGAAACTCGGGATAGTAGAGAATACCTTGAAATGCTCTTGTCTAAAAGCCAAAGTATGAAGGAAATGAAAAAATGAAGAAAATATAAAAATGGTGAAAAGAAAAAAATGAACACTGGTTTTGTTATCGCCAAGGCAGCAATAAAAAAAATATAGCGAGGGTGCCTCTTCACCTAGTGCCCTAAGGCCAACTGGTCTGGGAGTCACTGCTAAGCCTTAGGTGGTGCAAGACGAGGAAAATTTATCACCGAATCAGCAAGCACATGAGTAATCGGTCGGTTAGTACCTCAAGAAGTATTAACGGTCGCATGAAAAGATGTGAGCAAATCTTAATATTCATTAATTTAAAATGTACTAAGGTAGATGGACAAGAGTATGATAGCTTGAATTGAATTCTCCGAGTGTAGGGATGTTCTTTACACACACGTGGGGTTATATGATCAATGTTTGGATGAAAGGTAGGAATGAAGAATAAAGACGATGTTTTATTGAGGGATGATGTGATTTCTAAAATTTTTTCATGACTATTAAGATAGGGCTCATGACAACTGAAAAGCTAGTATAGTTGGAAACTCTTATTTTCAAAGTCTTTCTTTTATGGTTCTTATCTTTATATGTAAATTTCACCATCTCTTTTTTGTTATTGGATTTTGTGGGTGTAATCCGCTGAAAACCCTAAGGAGACAACACTCCTCCTACTAGGAACACCTAGATGTTTAACGGCTTGTTGCACGTGCTCAGTGCAATCGTGTCTGCCTACGAAAGTGTGCTTAGTTTTCTCCTATCTTTTTTCTCCTCTTAAATAAACTAGTTTGCTCGGGATGATCAAAGATAAGTTTGGGGGTATTTGTTCAGTTGATAAAACCGCACATTTGTATTACATTTTTCCTACCATTTTCATATTAAAAAGGGACTTTATTATGATATATTATACATATGAGGGTTTATGTGTAAAGACAGCATTTTCCATGTGTTAATATATTTTAATTAGTATTTGGTAGAAAAATGTATGCAAATAAATCCATTGACCAAATCCTAGTAGAAATAAGCCTACTAAATATTATTTGAGATTATTGTGCAGAATTTTCCAAGTTGTTATGCAGAATTTATCAAACAAATCAATTTGTTGAAGAAAACTTGCCAAATTAAGAAGCAAAACTTGGTGACCAAGTCTGGAAGCAACCGAGAGAAGATTTCTGATTTCTGAAGGTGCCTAGGATTGCCACATGTCACAAGATGCAAGCCCAAAAAATTCTATCATGAGATCTCCACCTTTGAGCGCGGATCCGCGGCCAAACCCCCCTTGGGCCGCGGATCCGCCGCACTTCTATGGAGTTGGGGGCCTAGATTTTCCAGGGTGAATCTTTACTATATTTTACCAAGTTTCCAACCTAATGATTCTGGCTTTTCACTATAAAAGGGCACCGAGAACCTCTTGGAAAAGTTATCAAGCCGACGAGATTACGAAGTCCAAGACGGCTCATGCATCCAGGCTGATCATCAACTGTTCGTCTACCTCCTTAGAAGAGATCGAGAAGCAAACTAGTCTTTGTAATCATTTTCTAAGAAATCAAAGTTTAATGAATATTGTTGATTAATAAAGGTAGCTTTCTTTTTCTTATTCTATTTCTTCATAGTTTAATTATGCATTTTCTCTCCATCTCTTTTTCTCCCAACATGTGCGAGTAATTCTCCGCTTGTTAGGGTTCGTAGGATTAGGGTAGGCTAATGGATGATGAACATCTCTAAACCCTTTTTAAGTCCTATAAAGTTTATGAACTTTATCAAAAGAATCATTAACATCCTAATCGGGCACGCTAATAATTCTTTCTTCGTTCCGACCGCGATTAGAGATTAGATTAATGATTGTTTTGGTAAAGGCTAGATATGAACGGAGTTCCGTGTCGAGATAAGGGTTAAGAGTGGGATTCCTTTTCCCTCCAGAAATCCTAATCTACACGCATCACCGTCGTTCTAGTTTTAAATCTATTAAAGGATAAAAAGGGTAACTTTTAATTAATCGTCCATAACAACTAAATCCTAACGAACCCTACAAGCCCCCTTATTATATTAACCACACCCCTAAAATAATCTAGATCTATATTTTTTGCATTCTTGCTTAACGTAGATCTAGAAACCATTCTTCAAAATTCTTTATTCTTCTTCCTCCTTTCTCAACACATCTAAAGTAAGAGTAAAAGATTCAACGTTTCCCTGGGGATGACCCGTACTCATCTCGGTCTAGCTACACGCGACACCGTTATTGATTGCGGTTAAACTACAAACACACTTTTTCGTACCAATCACCTTTTATCATTTCCTATATATTATTCTTGTTGTGCCCCGTTCGGGGCCAGTTTTTACAAAGGAAAGTCTGCCAAAATTTTCAGGAAAGGTTACATATTTTAAAAATACATACTCGGCTTAGTTATTTAAAAACTTTGATTTTCGAAACATGATTTCTTTACTTCTTAAAACCAGCTTTCCTTATTTACTCTTTAAATGGTTTTAGATTTCTGGGCTTTTGGCTTACTTGGATCAGATGGGGTCTTATAGAATTCATATGGTTCAAGGGCCAGTCACGTGCTCTTTCGGGTCGTGACAAAGGTTGTATCAGAGCGCTAAGTTGACCTTGGTTCGAGTCTGAGTTTGACTATGTGGAGCCTAGGGCGTTATATATATACGGAACTTAGGCTTGATCTTACGGAACTTAGACTTAGTCGAGGGGGTATTAGACCCGAACTTTCGTCGTATAGGATGACCCTTGGTTGATGGAATAGGTGACTAAAGTAGAGTGACGTACCGTGGGTATGTTCCGCGGCATACTTACGACACGCCACTCCGCTTAAGAAACCTTAGGTTGTACATTTCCTTGCACCGTATTATATTCCTTCCTATGATCTATCCTCATCGATACTGGTTATGGTTTTGCCGCCACGATTGCACGGGCAGAGTGGAGCTACGGCTCGAGTTGCGTCAGCATGAGCTCGTCGTGGACAAGGACTGACCACGGCGTGATTCCAGAGACATACGATTGCATATTGAGGAGTCGTCTTATTGTGTTTTCGCGACATGAGCATTGGATTGATCGCTTTTATGAGATTTCCGGATGTGCCGATCGGCACCAGAGGATTGAGCCACTGATAGAGGCCAGCCAGGATGTGATGACCGTTGATATTATCGCTTATCCAGGACGATTGACACGTTGTTCCGCACACGGACGAAGGAGCCAGTTGTTGCTGCGGAAGATGAGATATCGCCCAGATGATTGGAGCTACTGCAGCATGAGCATATTCTTGGAGATATGATGGTGAGTCGCTAGTCACCGAGGATTATTGACTAGGACATGTGGTTCGTTCACTTACCCCGATGCGAGGCCATCAGGTAGCTTGATTCCAACTAGAGGCGACTTCACGCGGATTCGTTGAGAGTCGATTGAGACGATCGAATGTCAGGAACCCATTTTCTATGTTTAAAGTATTCAGAAAGACATGCAAGCGATTCTATAGACCCTCTAGAAGAATGAAACCCTAACTCGACATAATGACCGTGTGAAAGCCTTTGAACCTTAGGGTTTGCGGCAGTTCCGCGGCGCCATTAGTGAGGCTTGGGTTTGCCTTTCTACGGCTGGACCATCGATGCTGTGGTATGTACTCAATACTATTAAACTGTACCCGAGATGTTGAGCTCTTGAGGGATTGTGAGGTTCTGACGAGTCGATCGGATGGTTCGACATCTTTCGGATATTGTGATGGGACACTGCTTGGGAGACTCCAGATGCGAGCATAGCCGTTGGAGCGCAGTCTGTGTAGCCAAGGAGATGAGTCCGAATCGGTTGATATTGAAGCAGAGTGGAGTAAAGTTCGCATGAGATTTCGACGAGATGACGTTCCACTCCGCTGACATCAGAGATTCGATACGCACGCTGAGGACGTGATCAGCTAGATATCTCCTACTGAGTGACGAAGATACCGAGTTCGTGATTTCGAGTCCGTGTTAGAGACTTCAGAGGGACCGTAGCCGAGGACATTGCAGTGCGCAGATAGAGACGCGATGTCGAAATGGTCGATGATACAGACAAGCGGGACAAGAAGTTCGTGCGAGATGCAGACGAGCTGGTGCTACACCCCATTAAGATTAAAGGTCGGACATGCATACAGAGGCACAGGGATGCGACCAGCTTCCAAGGAGATGTTGTACTAAGGACGCAGATGTCCAGAGAGCAAGAAAAGATTATGCCAGAGTACCAGCCTCCGTACAGTTTGTCTTAGGCAAGATCAGAAGAGACCTTGAGTAGGATTCCTTCCAGTACACTGCTGCAATAAGATTTGCACCAGGAGCAGATATGTGATGTGCATTCAGAGGACCCGAGGTCGGCGCCAGAGATGTGCTGCGTTACGAGCAATCGTGAGGATTGACCGAGAGATGACCAGGAAAGTGCCAGAACGGAATCGTTCCTGTCAACACACCTGACCGGGCCGATGAGCCGATGGATTGCGAGATTGGTAATCCATAGAGAAGATAAGGAACCAGAGGCAGAGGACGTCAGCCGCGAGCATGAGGCAAGTAGATATCTTGCGCCACTAGCATTGGATGCACCGGCACCTTCTCGACCTCGAAGGAGGATATACCGACGACGGTATTTATGATTTTGTGATTTGATTATCACGTATCCGTCATCTTGGATTTCGGTATTTTGGACGATCTATTCGCATGATTAGTCTTGATGACTGAGTTCCATGATATTTGATTTTGTGCACCATGGTTGCACTTACTGGGTATTCATATTTTGTGCGGAGTTATTACTCTTGAGGTATTGATTGTGATTTCATGCCTATTTTATGCCGATGATTTGATTTACGCTTCCAGCGTAGTTTTCATGTACTTTTTGTGTTTTGATGTGATTTGTGCACGCTGATGCACACGGTTGTGAGATTTTCCATCGCGGTACACTTGATTTTGATTGAGCCACATTATATATCGTCGACTTGACCCTGATATTTATGATTCTTGCACTCCGTGCTTTCGACTGGACTTACGCATGTTCGACGTTTGCTATTGGATTTTTTGATTCCGTGCACGTTGAGTGCGCAGGGTTTAGATTTTATTTGTGCACGATGGATGCACCGATTTGGATTTTCGCTCATGTTGGGCGCATGTTTTGAGATACGATTTTGGTGCACACCCGATGCACTAAATCGAGATTCTTCGTGCATGTCAGATGCACCGGATTTTTGGCTGTCAGGCACACACGTTGCCTATGACAGATGCTTCGTGCACACCCGTTGCACCTAGATGTTGTTTTGTGCACCTGTATGGTACATATATGGATTTTGATTTCCGTGCTTACCAGACGCACAGGGTGGTGTTATGTGCATTTTTGGGATTTATTCCTTTTGGAGCAGTACGTTTTTATGATATTGGATATTTGTTTTCATACTGAGCAGGACTAGTCAGAGGACAGTACCTGGATATATTTTGCATGTATTGATAGTTCGAAGGGATTTCCAAAGAGCGAGGTATGGTCTCGATATATATATACATACGTGTCCGATATGACACGAAACGTTTTAAAAATAAGGAAACCCTTCTAAATTGTTCTCAAAACGGCGGAACGTACCTATTAAACAAAGGATATATATATATACGTATATAGTTATTTTCTTATGAAAAACGTCCGACACAGCGACTCAAAAGATTTGGGCATGCATTTACATCAGCTATTTACATGTATAGATTGGATGTCAACATGTATAGTTCTGACCTATATCATATTGGTTTTGTATTGGATTTGACATTTGTGTCTTTACCATGACTCCGATGATTGCGGGATGCTTGATGGAGTGTTGCTTTTGAGTTATCTGCTCTGTACTCATGCGCATACATTGCGCTAGGAAACGTTTTATGTATTGCTGATTTCGGAGCCCCGACGACTTGGAATTTGTATCGAAATGTTTTAGTATTTGGGGGTTTTAAATTTAAATTCGGGGACCGAATTTCTTTAAGGGGGGTAGATTGTAACGTTTCTAAAATAATAAAATATTATTTTCGGGAATTTTTATAATTTAATATTATTTTAATGAATATTTTAATATTCGGGTATAATTAAATACAAATAAATGGGGAAAAATTTTGGAAAATTCTAAAATAGGGTATTTTATGGAATTATGCCATTTTAAAGTTTTTAAGACTAGTTATATGCTAATTTAATGTTAATCGCGATTAGAAATCGCTAATTGGATTTTTAGCTTTTTTGTGCAAAAATGTGCACATATCATTTTCCACACTTGTTACACTTGTGTTACATTTCTATTGCCATGGTTGTTCTTTTGGGTTCACTATTGGAGTAAGAGGGAAAAGAAAAAGGAAAAGAAAAGAAAAGGAAAAAGGTAAGTATGATGATGAGAGAGAGAGAGACCAAGTCAACCCTCACTTTGTGAACCATTCCCCATCATTTTCCCGTTCTCATTCTCTCTCCTCTCCCTCCCCTTGTTGCTGCTGCTGCTGCCATCCCTCTCTCTCCCTCTTCACAAAAACCCTAGATCCACAATAAAATCAACCCCAAAACCCCATTCCCACTTCACAAAAAATGTTCCCGAGCTCACTAGCTACACATTGAACCTAGCAAGATTGGATTTGGAGGACTTTGAGCAACTCAAGAATTTACTTGAGTTGCCAAAGGAGGTAATTTCTGCACCCCTAGTTTAGTAATTCAATTCTTATTGCATCCATTCTATTTTCATGTCGATATGTTGTCGTTTGGTGGATTTGTGAAACTTGAAGTTAGGGTTTATGTGAGATCTGAAATTAAAGATGAAATTAAGGATTGTGGTGACCTTAGAACCCCTTGTGTGATGCTAATTTGGACCCAAACCTGAACTTGAAAATAGAATACGGATTTATGAGACGATGTCGGAGAAAAACTGTGAATCTGTTATCGTATTTAGGAATCTGCTATCACCCCGAGACCCCAAAAATAAAACTGAGTTGACAGTGAGATGTGCAGGCACCATGGAACCACCACACCAAACCCTATCCCCCAACTCCAAACCACGGCCACCAATTAATTCCTTCTGGCCACAATTTGCGGCCAGAGCAGGAGGAAACCGTCTCGATTTTGGTGCATGGCCCTATTTCCTCTATTCTTGACCCTGGGTATGTCTAGTTTTGACTGATTCCATCTAGGGTAAAATCTGGGTTGATTTTCCTATGTTGGTGCATTGTTTACGACTTGTTTTAGCATGGATTTTGGTATTTGGTGTTTCGTTCCTGTCGGGTGGCGTTTGGACGTCAACGATAAGTAGATATTGATCGTGTTTGCATGCGAGGTTATGGGTTTTTACCTATAGGCGTAGCGTGTGCCGTTTTGGTTTCCGATGTGATTTTCATGTGCTTTAGCGTTTGTGATATCCTTGTAGGTACCCCACGTGATGTTGAGGCAAAGAAGATGAAGATAGCGACATCGGCATTGGCACACGAGAAGCAAGGTGAGTAGATTATATCTACGGGGAGAAGTCGGTGGATGGCGTATAGCACCCCCGCAGTCCGTGGTGATGTATACGAATACGTATACATACATATATTTATTATGTGTTGTTTAGGATTATTGATGGTAATATTGGTATTTTTTGGTGATAAGGATGTATTGGTTTAGTATAGTGCGAAACCCTAGCGTAGTGGTTGCACCCACACATATACGTACGCATATACTTGCATGCATTCTTTCATTTATCTGTGCGCATATAGAGGTGTGTATATCTACACATGGGTATGAGACTATGTGTTCATATACGGGATTGAGGATGATACATGGGATTGAGATGAGTCGATGAGGTTTGATCGAGGCCGCGAGACTCGGCGATATGACAGAGTTCGTTTGTGAGATGTGATATGATGGTAGTGATACCGGATGTGTGATGAGATGATGGGATATTGACCCGTACCCAGCTATTGGGATGCCGTACGATGATTTACCGTACGAGCTTTATATTGATGTTAGATCCGCACTCCTGACTCGAGGATGTTATATGATATTCTGTATCGTGCGTGATACAATTGAGGCGAGATCACCGACTATGTATATATATATATGTATATCGACTCAGATTTAGGTGGTTTCCATACCCCTCCCGATTGACTTGATTGTTGGGTTCGTAGTTCGCATAGTAGGTGTTAGACTAGACCCGAGTCATACCTATTTCAAAACTAACGAATTGGGGATATTTTTAAAGATAGGCAAAAGGGTTTATACGGATATTTTCAAATGACGCATCTTTTCCTAAAACACCGTAGCCCTTATTTTATCAAAAGCCCTGATTCGTCTTATTTCAAAAGGCAAGGTTGCATGTTATATCTATTGTAACACCCGAGCCCAATAATACTATTTATATTACTAGTTGAGGGTGATATATTGCTCATTCCAATTATCCTGATTGTTTGGTGCTTTTTGCAAAATTCTAACCGGTTAAGTCATTTTGGCACATAACAAATTTTAACTCCTAAAATGAAATTTAAAATGTCCATGTTGGCCTACTCGTCGCCACTAGTCGCGTGGTAGCGTCCGCGTGTCGAGATTCCGTCCCGTTCGGCTAAACGGGCAAGTTTGGACGACTACGCACGCGTACAAGTGTCCGACTTGGGGGCATGCATTTTATTCATTAGACACCTCTTTTCAAAATTTGGAACCCGCTTAAAATCCTATAATTTGAATTTGGAGCATTTGAGCGCAACCCGGGCGCGATTTGGAAATGTTCCATTTTGCGCCAAAAAGGCCCATTTCAATTTAATATCTTAAACTATATATTATACGTATATTATTCCTAACAGTTAAATCCTTTCAAATCTTTACCCAAATATTTTCCTCACCTCGCCTCAGCCAATCACAGCGGGGAGTGTAACCGCGTGGGCCCCGCCTTCCCTTTCCCTATCTCTCTCTCTCTCTTCCCTCAATCTCTCTCTCCAATCTCTCTCTCTCTCTTCTTATATAATCTTCGCATGCAGCCGCCCCCTTCTCTTCCCCACCACGAGAAAACCCATAACTTCTTTTTCTTCATTCTCTCTCAACTCCCAAGTACCGTGACCCTAACCCTCGGCCCAGCAACCTCATCACCTGCGCTTCAACTCCTCTGCCCTCCGCAGCCACCTTCTTCTCCCTCTTCGTCCCTGCACCCACAGCCACCTTCACCATCTCCTTCAACTCCTCACAACCGGCGAGCACCACCACCATTGCTGCAGCCTTCCCTCGACCCCTCCAACGCACCATCTCCGACCTCCAGCCAGCACCTCTCCGGCGCGCCTCCATCACCCACATCCTACCCCCCTCCAACCGAGATCCCACCTCGCAGACCTCGTCGGCGCTTACTACCTGCAACCACGCACCCTACAGGCCAACCACTTCGCCTACAGTTCCTCCTAAAAACCGCAAACCCTCTCCTGCGCCCCTCCGTCGCCGTCACCGATCCCCGACTTCGCTTTTCTCGTCACCACCCAACTCCTGACACCACCACCACCACTATCCCTCATCACCACCATCTACTGATCTTCAAGAATCCCTCGCTGCCATTGCCAGAAAACCCGCTGCATGCCTTGCCGGGGACCTCGCCTTTGACGACCATCATCGTCGTCACCCCTCGTCTCTGTCCCCAGAGCACCTCACCAGAGCCGACATCCAAGCCACGACCTTGCTTGGGTCATATTCACATCTCCGCCGTGTCGCATCCATCGTGGTCGTGATCGTTGTGTCGAGCGAAGGCCTAGCCGTGATCGTGCATCTGCAGTTTGTGCTTCATGGGTGCTTTACCGTTCGGTTCCCGAGGCAAGTATCTGAATACTTGCTTTAACATGCTAGCGTGCGAGATCTAGTCTTGCCACGCAATTGAATTCATACTATATAAAACAACAACTTAATGATGGTAATTGATATTATATCGTAAGTTAGAATCGATAGTTGCAGTTATCTTTAACATGGAATCGTTATAATAGTTCTCGTAATTAATCAACCCAACATCAATCCCTATTTCAACTAAATAAAACGACTGGATCATATCTGCTTTAACTGTTAAATCATTCACGAGACAATCATTATACTTAGTGTAAATTCATGTAGCTTCATTACTTTAAGATTGTGGATATTGCTTCACCTTGTGGCTATTGCACCCCAAAGGTGTGTGAACCTGTTAATAAGAGAATACAAACATCACTGTGGTTACATGGAATATTATGGTTATTTACTGTTTCCTGCTGCTGTTCATTATTGATTGTATACCTGTTGCGAGCACATACCCGATTGCACTACATATTGGCCTGACCCTGCTGCACATGACATATACATACATACCAACTCATCCTGTTGTACCATGACATTACTTGTTTCATGA